>FR997781.1:11070817-12271187 GCA_905475315.1 Autographa pulchrina
TAAATTATTAATAGTCTCGGATCAAACTCGTTTGTGAATTTGTTTGTATTTTTGAATCGAATATTTAGGATAAGATTCAATGAGTTTTCATGCTTTGCTTTCGCCCGTGGCTCCGCCCGTATTTATACCAAATTTTATCGAAATTTGTGGTCTACCATTCATACACGATATTATTAGTCTAGGTTTTCAGATATGTACTTGTAATGTGTATTACTTATTTCTGTATGTCTAGACTAGCCTTTTCTCATATTATATAAGGGTCAGCGACTTCTATTCTCACTGGATTCAGCTGAATAGTTCATTAGTTTTTACTGTGGAGATATTTTGCTTTAGCCTATTTAGGACACAGTTTTATACTTAAGCTGGGTTTTGTAATATTACCTAAACGTTTTCTACGTTTAGTAAAAAGGCGAAATAACGTGCTTGAAAAATATATTTATGCGCATACATATTGTTATAATGTAATTTATCCTATCCTGTGGAAGGCTCTCCCGAGTGCAAAACAACAGATTATTATATAATATAGTTAACTCGCTTTTGCCCGCGGCTCTGTCCGCATTTTAGCCGGTTATCGCAGCAAATGTAGCTTGTGTTCTTTTTTGGGATTCAATCTTACTCAATACAAGTTTCATTAAAATCGGTTCGGTTAGTATGTCATGAATGTATATTTGTTAACAAGGTTCAGTGGTTAAGAGCGCAGTCTTCTTATTCTCTTATTTTCTTTTTCTACTTGTTTTTTACTGTATTGTAGCTACTTTATTAAAACAATATTATTATATATTAATTAAACATTTAATTTGTTGGTTTTATTTACATTTTAGGTTATACCAACGCATGTCTATTAAACAAAGGTCTTGTGTGTTTAATTGTTTGAAGTTTTTATAGCGATTAACTCCATTATTTTTATTAAGTAGGTACTCAGATATGTTAAATGTGTCATCCGTTGACAATGTTCTCGAGATTAGAATGAATGTTGGGAGCTTAGGACTCATTGTGCATACTTTTAAGTCAGGAATGCCATTCAAACATTCCTAAGTTTGAAGTCAGAAAAATAATCACTACAAATATAAAAAAAAAAATGTATTTGAGGCTACTTGTTATATTTTTTCTATCTTACATTTGATTATTATATCCTCTATCTAGTCTACAAATATAGTGGCTTTGGTCAAATGCATTATCATAACCCCAAAATGTAATCACCAACTTAAATAACCCTCAAAATTTATCTTTTAATTTTATCAAAAGTAACAGAAATAAATTAAAAAGTAACACTAACAATGTAAGTTCAATTAACTTACTGTTTTTTATAAAAGAAAAATCCAATAAACCCACATATCACTGTTTACACATGTATTTGTATATCGGAGGTAAAAATAGTTTGTCAACAAAACATCGAGGACGCGACACGCTTACGCAGCGCTTACCGCCGGACTGGCTGAGTGAGTAATCCGAATGACCGAAGTTTAAAGAGTGAATGAAATGAATGGTGTGAACGCATGGGTGAACGATGGTAAAGTTTAAAAGTCGAATGCTCAACCATGAATGTATAACGCACTTTAAAAAGATAGCAGTTTACACTTAGATGAATGATTGATTGGTCTCGTCGAGCGCGCGAGACCAATCATTCATCTAAGAATTTGCATTTAAATTATTCGTTTGAGTTTATATTTTGATGTGTGGGCGATAAACTGCGGTTGATTTAAGGTTATGTAGCGTTGGTTACTTAGGTATATCATAAAACAACTCGACCAATTTTGATAAAACATAGATAATTGGATGTGATTACATCGACGTTTTGTGAACAGAGTGTGTTATCTTTCACCGATGGCGAGCTATCAAATGGGTACAATTCCATCGGCAGGTGATTGACCGATCTTTAATTACTGTGTAATAAAATAAAGTAGGTAATAAAACGGTCCGAAATAGGTTTTATGTGATCTCTTGGCGTTAGCAGTTTTCATTTTATAAGGTTAACGTGGAAGAGGTACCAATATTATGTCTATCCCATTTTAGGTTACTACCTACCATGACAATGTGTATTTAAATACATACCTGCCTAATGGAACGATTTATACTTAAACCACAGATTATAGTTTATAGTATTTACCTACAAGTACTTAAACTAGTTTCTACGCATTAATCTTCAGACACGTTTACATAAGTTATGACTTGCAAAATAGACTTTTGGTGGTCTGTGTTAATGTTATTCAGACTGACTTATCTGGAGCATAGATCTATTTTCTAAGAAGTAAAGGATCGTCATCCTACTGAGCAGAAAACGTCTGATGTGTTTCTGTTGCCAGTTATCTCAATTCGTCTCAAACTTTTATAGTCCTATGGAAGAGATTAATAATAATAATATTCTGGGACTACTCACACACGGTTATCTGATCCCAAGCTAAGCAGAGCTTGTGTTATGGTAACCAGGCAACTGATAAACATACTTAGGTATTTATTTCTAAATACATACATATTATAGATAAATCACACCCAGACAACCAGAACAAATGATCGTGCTCATCACACAAACATTTGTCCTGGGTGGGAATCGAACCCACGACCTCCGGTATAGCAGTCAGGGTCACTAACCACTAGACCAACAGACCCGTCAAATTTTCATTCCTTTCTATAATAATCTATGAAATCAAATAAGTAAATCTACCACTCCGCGCTTTGTTAACTTACATCGTGAGTTTATTTAGCATTTATAATATCAGAATGGATTCTAACCAACGTGGTCTATACTTAATTCAAAAGTGTTGTAACCTGACCTTAGCTGTCTGTCTCTGGTCTCTGCTCTAAATAATGAAACACAATAAAATAGCTCATTCATTCATTCATCCCGTTAATGAAACTAATTAATTCGACTTTACGTATGTTGGTGATTAATGATATTACGTTGGAGAGGTCACCTTTTCATAAATGCTAGTTGTCGCAGTCAGACTGGTGGATAACTTAATTTCAGAATATTCCTGATTACTACTATTACTCTTCTTAAATACATATAGATCTATAATACAATATCCATTTTCACCGGATACTGTTTGATGCTTGTATGATATATAGATTTTCAGTATTCTGCTAAACAACAGTTAGGTAGGTCAGCAATCTGGTTGAATTTCAGGAACTTAAGCAACAAAAAACTAGTCTGAGAGTTTAGAAATACGTTATAAAGTGTATATCTGTCGCTCACAGTTTAATAGTCCAGTCAAAATAGACATTTCAGTTTGCATTAAATCGCATAGAGCTGAAAATTGGTGGAGGTCTTAAAATGCGCCTCGTACACTACCTCATAGGTGGTGCGGAAATGTGTGCATAATAATATGATGTAGAATATTATTATTATATTGTAATCACACTAGCAGCTTAATAAGCTGATGCGTGTGTTTCTAGCGATTTGGAGAATTTGTCCAGTCTATTTTTGAAACAATTCAACGTGGGTGCCTCTATAACACTTTTAGGTAGTTTGTTCCATTCTGTGACTACGCGGTTTGGTAAGAAGTGTTTCAAGGGGTTGCCTTTAGATGGTGTTTTCCATAATTTTAATGAATGTCCCCGTAAATGACTATTCTCATTACGAGTGTATAAACTTTCAATTCTGGGAACATTGTAACAACCAGTGAGAATTTTGTACGTTTCAATAAGGCTTCCTCTCTGTCTACGAACTTCAAGAGAAGTCAGGCCAAGATCTTTCAGTCGCTGTTCGTACGGTTTATTCTTCAATACTCCGACCATCTTTGTTGCCCTTCTTTGCACTTTTTCCAGAAGTGCGATATCTTTTTTAAAGTAGGGGTCCCATATAACGTAAGCGTACTCCAACAGAGGTCTTATATATCTACACTAATATTATAAAGAGGAAAACTTTGTTTGTTTGTAATGAATAGGCTCAAAAACTACTGGACCGATTTTAAAAATTCTTTCACCATTCGAAAGCTACATTATCCACGAGTAACATAGGCTAAATTTTATTTTGGAAAAAAATAGGGGACCGTGTCTTTCCTGGGTAGGCTTTTTGCAGCGGTAACCGACATCCACGCGGGCGGAGCCGCGGGCGACCGCTAGTGTTTTATAAAGTTTGAGTAATGATCTTGGTGTGAGACACTTAAATGCTTTCCTGATAAGATATAACATGGAGTTTGCTCTTTTGACGATGTTATTTATGTGTGTTTCCCACTTTAAGTCATTACTTATGGTAACGCCCAGGTCCTTTTGCGTATTTACCGGTGTCAGTTGATGTTGTCCCAAATAATATATTTCACGAGGATTGTGTCTGCCTATATGTAATACCGTACATTTTGTTGTGTTCAGTGATAATAACCATAGTTTAGTCCAGTTAAATATGGCATCCAAGTCTTCTTGGATATTTTGGGATTGAACGCATGGGTTTCCAAAGAACTTAGTGTCATCAGCGAATAGTGAAAAAGGTAACTTGATTGTATTCTTCAGATCTGTCAAATAGAGGATAAAAATCAAGGGTCCAAGCACTGACCCTTGAGGCACACCGCTGTGCACTGGGTGGGCTGCAGACAGGGTATTGCCAACTCTCACACTGAATGTTCTATTAGATAAGAAGTCACTTATCCAGGATAGTATTTTTTCGCGTATACCAAGATGTTCTAGCTTATGCGTCAATCGCTTCAGAGGCACACGGTCGAACGCTTTTTCGTAATCTAGATAAATTACATCTGTGGGTTGTCCTTCATTATGATTCCTTATCCATTCATTGATACACATCAGCAGATTAGTTGTCACTGAACGCTTGGGGATAAAGCCATGCTGCTCATCAAGAGTTATGTTTTCTTGAGTTAAAAATTGTCGAAGTTTTTCAGCAATAATTTTTTCCATACTTTTGCATAAGAGACTTGTCAGACTTATCGGCCTATAGTTACTAGCCAACAACTTATTTCCTTTTTTATATATAGGAACCACTGTGGCGACTTTCCAGTCTGTAGGCACCTGCCCAATATCAAGGGAAGTGTTCATAATTTTTGCGATTTTATCTATTAACGATGATGAACACTTTTTTAATAATATGGACGGGATACCGTCGGGTCCTGAGGCTGTAGTGTCTTCAAACGTAAGTAGAGTCTTACGAACCATTTCATCTGTAATGTGGACATTTTCAAGTGATGATTCAGTTCTAGGCAAGTTGACGGTTGGTAAGCGACTTTCAGGTTCTCTAACAAAACTGCACTCAAACTGGGTGGCAAACAACTCTGCGATTTGTGTAGGCTCTACTGTAAGCTCATTAAAATTATTTCTTAGAACTGACGGGATACTGACCTTTGAGTTCAGTTGTTTTCTTATATATCCATAAAAGGATTTGGGGCCTGTGTCAATAATATTGGATTCAAAGTACGCTCTTCTAGTTCTGGTGAGAAATATGATTTTATTGTTTATAGTTCTGTAATTTCGATACATATCATCTGTTCTTCCTATTTTGTATATGCTCCACAAGTCTTTCTTTTGTTTAGTTAAATCTATAATTTCTTTGTTAATCCATGGTTTAAGGAATCGTTTATTTCTACGTACACGTTTTTTAGGTATGAATTTGTCTATTGCGTGATGAATTTGTTTCTTTAAGTCAAGCCATAGATCATTCGGTGAATCACCTGTTATTGTTAAAGTTTCAGAAAAGTATGTATTGATCTTATCATAGTTGGCGTTATAGAAGTCGTATTGTAATTCTCTCTCACTTCTCTTATCAGTGGTGCTAGTTATTTGTATTGATGCTGTGATGACCAAGTGATCACTTTTTCCAATAGGTGGGTGATATTCTAAATCACTAATTAATGTATCATCATTACACATTACAAGATCTAGTATTGATTCTTCATTATTTCGTTTTCTCGTAATTTGCGTAACAAGTTGATTCAAGTTGCTATTGGCGTACATTTCCATGAAGCATTCACTCAATTTATCAAGATTTCTATTTACTTTGTCCAGTGGCCATTTAATGTTTGGTAAATTGAAGTCACCGACAATTATTACTGTATTTTCTGAGGATGCCTTTTCAATCATATCAAATAAGATCTTGTCAGATTCTTGCACTATATTTGATGTTGGACGGTAGACACATGCTAGCAAAAATATTAGGTCTCGAAATTCTACATCCAACCATAAAGCTTCCACTTGAGGATCGAGGAAAGAATTATTCATTTTGCTAACTATAGTGACATTGTTACATTCGCGCGCAGCGTAAATTAATACACCACCTCCCTTTCGACAAGTTCTGTCCAATCGGTAAAGTATGTATCCTGGTATATCTATCATACTATCAGTTATTTTGTCGTGGAGATGAGTTTCAGTTATCATAATGAAAGAGGGCATATGTAGTTTAACTTCAATGAGAAATAAATCGTATTTTGCCATAATTGACGCCAAGTTTGTATAAAGTATGCGGAGTTCTATTAGATGTGGTATATTCAGTTTTTTGTGATTGTAACAATTTTGGGTATGCTATTTATGTACTTTATAGTAAGGTCCTGCTCTCCCTTTTCAGTACGTTGAGCCAGTTCCTCACGCAGTTTTTTCAGTTGGTCTCGCTGGTACGGGGTCATATCGGAATAAATTCTAATTGATTTTGATGCCTTACTTTTGTTCTTCAAGATACTAGTGGCACACTGTTTGTTACTGAGAACAACTTTTACTGGGCGTGGTTTAGATTTATCCAGCAAGTTTGGCTTACCAAGGCGGAATATAGTAATAATCTCTGTTTCTGCAGTTGGCAACGGGCTAAAGGCCTGAACGACACTTGTTTTGTCATGTGTCTTTCTTTCTTCTGGAGTAGTTGCTCCCGATTCCGGCAACCCATAAATAATAACATTGCGACTTCGTTTCCTCCTTTCTTCCATCACATCAATTACCGAATCCAAATTCACCACAGTTGATTGGGAAGCTTTCAGTTCTTCGACTTGCTGTTGAAGTTCTGTAACTAGTTTGCGCAGTTCAGGAACCTGTCTGAGACCCGCCTCACAATCATCACAAAGGTATGACAACTTCGGTGCCTGAAGCCCGAAAACACGCATTTCTGTTGCGGTTAGACCACTGCATTTATTACATATTAATCGCTTACAGCCTTTACATGTCACTTTAACACTTTTTTCTTCTACTTGGATGTTACATTTAAAACAACGGGACATTTTAAAGGCTTTTTATAATTTATAATTTTTGGCAACCCCGTCTTAACTATGGCAACCCTATACTGACACTGGCAACCCAATATTGTCTATGGTGACTTCCGTTGATTTGTCATTTGACACTACTTTGACACTTCACGTCACAAGAATATTAATGATAATGTGGGTATATTAACAAATCGTTTAGCCAAACACTGTCAACTACTTAAACAACCACTTTTATCTTGTAATATTTTAACATTATAAAGCCACTGATTTTAGATTTTTATTGATATATCCACAGTTTGAATGTCAATCTCCAAATCGTATACACTTTTCACTTCAATTGTTCACTTTAGCACATAAAAACTTAATTAATTGTAAGGAGCTAAAAAACACGATGTTGCTCAAGTGACAACCGGAAGTAATAATCTATACATATATGACTATACATATATTCTTTAATCCTTGTCATCACGATATCTCCGGAATGGTGATCCGTAGGGAAAAAGTATTGAGACAATTTTGTAGATAATTGCATGATCTACAACTTTTGTCAGACCTATTTTTGCGATAATACTTGCCATTTATGAGGAAAGGGTGAGATTATTGACATTTGACCTTGTGTAATTTTTTTTGCACAAGTCGGATCTTTGGGGACTTTTAATATTTCATTTATAATGGTGTACTTGAGACCTCCACCAATTTTCAGCTTTATGCGAATTAATGCAAACTTACAAGGTTTTTTTGTCTATTTTGATAACGTTTTGGTATAAGGTCATTTTTCGACCGAAAAGGGCTCTTGTAATGTACCTAACCGTGATGATCATACATTTTGGAATCATCCTCAGTAAACTTATTACAGACAGTACCTACTTTATATCACGCGCTTTACCGTGATATAATAATGAGGGGAAATGATTTGCACTAATGCGTATAATAACGACTGCACGGACATGAGAATGTTTAAGTTGTCACCGCGTTGTCACCGCGCTTTTGTCTCGCTGAGGTTTGAATCCCTGTATGGGACAATTTATCTGTCACTCTAATACTTTTTGTGTGTACAGAGTTTATGGAAAAACAACGTTGCTTCGTACTAAATATCAAGATACTGAGTTCTCGGACGGATTCAGTATGTTTTAATTCCCTTGCGTGTCGAATATTTGCAGCAAAAACTGCTGTATCTTTTCATTGCGTTGGCTTATAAGTTTGATTTTGCAGATCTAAAGGACAGTACATCTGACCATTTGATATGAATTTCAGCTTGATACCTCCACGCATTCTAGAGAAAAGGGAGAAAAAGCAAACTGACAGACGGAAAACAAAGTGATCCTACGAGGGCTCCGATTTTCCTTTTGCGGTACGGAACCCTGATCATTAAATTCATTGATAATATTTTTAATTGATCCGAATAACAGGAATTATCTAATTAATTTAAACTGTTTGAGTTGTTGTGTTATTTTATGTTCCCTGTTATAAAACTATATTTATAAGGAAATAAGGAATACCAGTAGGTAACTGGAATTCCTTATTTGATAATTCTAAATGTATAACATTATATCGCCTTAAGGAAAACGGTTGCCCCCTATTTCCCTATTTCAACATAAACGTGACTACAAGTAATTTAATAGGTCAGTTATAACTTTAATAATAAAATAATATTCCGGGACAACTCACACACGGTTATCTGATCCCAAGCTAAGCAGAGCTTGTGTTATGGTAACCAGACAACTGATAAAAAACATACTTATATATTTCTAAATACATACATATTATAGATAAATTACACCCAGACACATAACAAATGATCGTGCTCATCACACAAACATTTGTCCTGCGTGGGAATCGAACCCACGACCTCCGGTATAGCAGTCAGGGTCACTAACTACTAGACCAACAGGCCAGCCAAAACTTTATTCGAATAAATAAATAAATTACTCTGTCTGTTTTCATTCTGTAATTTTTTATAAGTCTTCTCCTGCCTAGCCTATGCCAAAATATTTTACATGAACCGACTGACTATTTCTACTCCACAACTCATTTTACTGGGTAACACAGTATTCCATAGTAATACTTACTGGTTGATGAATTATTATACCTAATAACTTAACGGTCTTTGATACTCGTAAGATCACGTATCATGCCAAACGGCTATACTGGTTTTCGAGACACGCATTGTATAAGTAAAAAAAATAATGAAACAGAGTGCGAAGTGTCTCAGTTTGAACTTGAAGAAAGAAATTGACAGATAATTAAAAGGAGCTATGTTTAGCTAACTAAAAAAACTCCTTAATTATCCAGCTTACATTAAGTGTAAGGTACTTTATGAATAAAACACGCAATGAAACTTTACAATAACAACTTTATTTTGAAGGGTACAACAATAAGAAAGGCAGTTTAACAACGACAGTGGAGGATACGACTGGTTAGATACATTGAAACCTTTTCAGAAACATCCGGTGGTACTAGAACATAATGACTGCTACAGCATGCTATGGTATTGCTATTTAAATGCTATGATATTTGAATCTCTTGACGTTATGCAACAAAGGCACCATTTTGTTTATTCGTTCTTTTTTATACAGGGTGTTAAGAAAACCCTGTCCGATCCGTTAAGGTGTTGTTAGGTATCGATATCCGATTACAAAAAAGTAAAAAAAAAATTGGAAAAAAGAAAAAGAAAATTATAACCTAAAAAAAAAATTCCTCAAAAGACGTGAGAGAGTCAGCGTCGTCACAGGTGCTGCCGAATGATCAAACAAAAGGCCTCCAAAAAATACCGACGAAATTGGTGTAGTAGTTTTTGTTTTAATCTCAAATTTAGGGAATTTCGGGGCAAAAAATGGTCATTTCAAAATCCACTATTATTGTTTCTATCATGAATTTATTTTCCAAATTTGATATTTTATTTGGGCATGTGATTGTCAACCCTATATCACCCTTTCGGGTCGGACAGGGGTTTCTTAACACCCTGTATTATACGCAGGACCCGCAGCGGCTTCGCACGGGTTCGCGATGTTCTATCATATGCATATAATTATATTTATAACCTTCCTCTTAAATCACTCTATCTATTGCTGAAAACTACAATAAAATCCGTTACGTAATTAAAAAAAAAAACTTAGCGTACAAACAGCGGGAGCACGCGGGAGCGACTTTTTTATACTATGTAAAGATTTATGGTGAATTATATTTCTGAATTAATTTAATTCTGCAATTATAACAGGTTTATATAAAAATATAGAGACTATAGAGTATGCTGTACTTGAGTAAAAATTCTAAAGTATACAATTTACAGACGAAAATAGAATCTCCTTTTGCTGTCGGTAAACAGGCTTTAATTGAGAACAAACAAAAGTGAACAATTAGAAATCATCTTGAAGCATTATTTATACATTTGTATGCAGTTATTTTGATAGAGGATACAACAGGCTATTGCTAACTCCCTCTTTCTCTTTGAAAGATCTCTTGTTTCATTCTGACATTTCTTACAATCAAACAAGGAATGTTAAGGAAAACTATGAGCTTCATATATATTTTATGATGTATGGTAGATAGATTATATATAATATGAATAATGTTTATGTTATATTTTTAAATCAATTGTGGGTGTAAAAAATTAACGTGTGTGCGAAAATTTACAAATAATTAAAATTATGTGGGAAAAAACGTACCTAGTCTAAATTGAGTTTTAAAAAACATTATTATGTTTATCTTAAGTTAATGTTTGGTTATTTTAATTAGTTAATTAATGTTCGGTAGTTAGGTAATTAATTGGATTTTTTATAACTTTTTTTCAGAAATTAATTAAGTATATAAATATGTAATTAGAATAAAAGGCTATTTATATTTGAATACATACATAATAAATGTTTAAGACATTTTTTTCCCCAAAAGACAATGGTTTTAACCTAATATCCAAGTCTATTGTATTATTTTCAGCTGAAAAAACAGACTCATTAATAATGCATCAGTATATTGAAACTGAATAATTTCGGTAAGAGCCTAGTTTTATAAAAAAAACTAATTTCCATGTCAATGACATCTAGGTATGTTGTTATAACACACTCTGTCCATTTAGATTTACCAGACTCTACAGTGTGTTACAAAAACCCATGCGTCTTTGTACGGACGTTTTCAGAATCGATTTCTGATGGTAATTACGTAAATTATACATAAAAATATAAGAAAATAAATTGTTTTAGTTCTTAGTTTTATTTAGTTTATAATTCTTCTTATTTCTTGAGTAGGCTTAGTTTTTATATTATTGTAAATATTTTAAGTTTAATTGAAAAGCAAGTGAAAACAAGAATTCTACAACGAATGGAAAGAACTGTAATAATCATTATAAACGTAAAAGATGAATTAAAAATTAAAAAAAATAAGGAAATAAACAATTCATTAGACGAATGTTAAATATTTTTTTATGCAATTACTTTAACTGGTAAGTTCAGATTTTAAATACATTGTTATTGAATTTCCATTTCCTTTTTTTCATTATAATTCTGTTAATGGTACGCCTATAGGTATTATGTATACGCTCGTACATGGACTTCCAGGGTTATTGTAACACACTATAGATGGACTAAGTGTAATCTAGGACAATTTCTTTCGTCAAGACATTGTCTGTGTGTCATAATAAACCCATATATACACTCATACACACAACATACATACACTCGAAGTGATACATAATGTGTGTAATGGATAATGGCTTAGTGTCGAGGCTCAGTTGATTGATTAAAGAGAAAAACGATAGAGTTGCATAAAAATAATGCGTTGCGTAAAAATAATGTTTTTGGCGGCGGTAGGTAAAGCGTTGTTCGGCTGGAAGTTCTCAAAAATATGATAAACAAACAAATCATCCCACAGTTTAGATTGTTACAACAGATTGCTTCAACTTTAATTAGATCGTTCATCATCATGTTACGGTTAAACAAAAGATCGGATATGATTTTCTGGAGCTGGTATGAAAATTTGTAGCAGCATTTTTTATAATTGTACCCAATATTTTGTCATTTCTTTTTCAAAACCACTACATATATGTATGTTTTATTTAGGACCAGACTATTCTGATTCCATTTTTTTGTTTTTGTTCTACAAGACATCTCTCATTAATCATTGATTCAACATCAATAAGTAGCAATTAAATTATAGTATACTTTTTAAATTTCGAAACAATCAAACATAGTTTTTTTTTTCTTTTAGATGCCACAATATTTGCAGCGAGTGTCATTAGAAAATTTAAGTTTTTTATGTTATGTAAAAAGGTTTCAATGCACTGGCCGACCGTTTACTAGGATAACACAGACTACAGTAAACACGAACATAATCTATATATATTACATGAGTTGTATATCTAAACATATATGATATCATTATTTATACTTAGTCAGATATAAAAATGCTGCTCGGTGATAAAAAGAGACATTATTTTATTTGCCGCCTCATCTTAAAATATGTCATTTATTACTTTTTGGAGAAAATAATGCCGCCGCATGTCGCGTGGAAAATTGTCTTCAGTAAAAAAAAAACTTCTAACTTTTTTTGAGAATTTATATTGCATGGTTAAAATCTGCGCATAGACCGGGTCGTGCCCGTCCGAGTACAGCATTAGTTGAGCCATTGCTACTGTTTTCCTCTCTCTTGTTTTTAGAAGCAATATATAAGACTGTTTTTTTAATATGTAGTTGCCCTAAAACATTTCAAACAAAGGTTGACAATTTCATTATGAATTTGTGTCTACGAAAACCTAATTTACATGTTGTCGTAGCTACAGAGGTAACTAAATATTTAACTGAATTAATTATGAAAAAAAAATTACGCGTCGAATTGAGAACCTCCTCCGTTTTTCCGTCGGATAAAAATGTCATCGACTTGAAAAACCTTAAGGAGGAGAAAATATTTTTTATTTATGCCATTTTTCAATTATTTTAGGCAAAAACAATGTCCTTTTAAATCACCAAGCGTCATTATTTGAACTTTGCCAACTCAAACTGTTTATTTGCTATATCTGTAAGGCCATCGGGATTATATGGATAACAGCATCTTAATTTTAGACTTTATTAAATAATACATTTTATAATATGAATAGTAATTTTTCTTAAATTCACAGCCAAAGATTTGGTATTTCAGAGTATTTATTGTGGCAGATACTGTCTCTTGAGTTCTATTTCTTTTTTTATAATATTATAATTAATAAGTCACTAAGCTTCACGCTGTGTCATTGATCTATGAAAGAACCATCTCTGTTTATAAACGAGACATTGATCGCAAACGACTCAAGCTGCCGTACTCAGGGACTTCAATGGTTAATGAGGGGATACTATTGAATGCCTAAGTAAAACATCTCTTAGAATTCTGAGAGTTGGTTTATTTAAGTCGATGATATGAAATCTTTTGAGGTGGGTCCACCTAGATTTTTGGTCGTACAGATACCTACACAGACTTAGAAGATTGGGTAAAAAAAATACCCAGTCATCGCCCCAGAACGCGTGCAAGGCTTTCGATAAGATTATACTTGAACTTGACTTAAAAAAACAAACGCAAACATACATGCAGACTTTCGACCTTTTTAGGGTTCCGTACCCAAAGGGTAAAACGGGACCCTATTACTAAGACTCCGCTGTCTGTCTGTTCGTCTGTCTGTCTCCAGGCTGTATCTCATAAACCGTGATAGCTAGAAAGCTGAAATTTTCACAAATGATGTATTTCCGTTGCCGCTATAACAACAAATACTAAAAACCACATAAAATGAATATTTAAGAGGGGCTCTCATACGACCGTGGTACGGAACCCTTCGTGCGCGAGTTCGACTCGCACTTGGCCAGTTTTTTTATACATTTACATTATTTTGTTTGTACCTCTTGTACCACAGACTAATGCTGTATAAGTTGACGATAGCTTCTATTGTGTACCCCTACGATAAGTAATCATTAAAGACTCTGAGTGTGGCAGTAAGTCAGGAAATCCATAGCTTAATAGCCCTTAATTTCAGTACATCATCCCTTCTAACATTTATATTAGTTCTATTTATAATGACTAGAGATTTCACTATTTCAATATTAATAGATAAGTTGTATTTTTCACCCGATAACCTCTTGAGAAATAGCTGACAATTAATTTTCACATATTTAATTTGTATTGTCTAAACTTAGTTTAGTTAAATATATAAAGATAAATCAAGTTATAATTACCGGCAAATAACTTGGCCCGGTTTGTACCGTTTGATGGCTTGTGATGACTCAAAGTCCAATATTTAAAAATACTTTTATAATTTATTACTCGTCAGTATTAAACCTTAGGTAATAGTTATTGCGTTAATTCTTTTATAATTTCTGCTCGTAAAGCATCTGGTCAAGTTACATGCTGGAAATTATAACTTGTCTTATATACCAAAGCGGTAAAGAATTCCACTGAAAACAAGAACTATGATCTATGATTAAAAGTTAGTTTCATTATTGGTACCTTTGTTCTGAGTGGGTATTTGTTAAAAATACGTTTAATATCTAACATCAAAATCATAAAATGTAAGATCATAAACCATTTAATTCCAAGATTAGCCTAATCTAGACTAGCAGTTTTACCACGTGACCCTAAAGAAAGTTTATTTCAAAAACGTCGCGAGTTTGGCGCCTCTCCATTTCATTTAAAAGTCGATACTTAATAATCTATGGCGTACAAATGCTATGCTATTACCAATAGTCGTTTCAACACTAAAATTAGCCGCTGGAAGAAAGCCAAATTGAGAATTATTACTGCATTGTTCTGCTAAACTTCGACATTTTATTACGTAGCTTTTATTAAACGTTGAGATTTAAATACTAATAAAATCATTTTAACATGTGGCTGGCTTCATAAACTACCATTACTGCTTGAGTTAGAATTGTTTAGCGATTGTTGCTCCTCCGCAATTTAAAGGCGTAATGCGATTAAATTGTTCTGCGTCTAAAACCAATGGTTATATTTTTTTGAGACACAGGTACCCACAAAAGTTTTCAAAGATTACAAAATCGTATACATCCTAACATATGAATATGTTTTCGACGTAAATATAAGTCGGGTCAATCTCGCGACGCTTTAGTAGAAATAATTTCAAACTGAAAGCAAACAAGGTGTTACTTAATTTTAGATTTTTTTAAAAATACATTTGAATGAATAATACAACATATTTAAGCACCTATAGTACAATAAATCTAACATTGCATAATATTCACTTTTAAATGATTGATTATATTATAATCTAATTTCAAGAAAATATATCAAGAAATTAACTTTATTATTATCATTTAATTATTATGTTATACATGTCACTAAAACAAATCTTCATCTTATTTTATAGAGTCGTAATTAATATGCTGATAATATTTGCTATCCCAAAATAAATATCGAGTATCGGATATCAAGATATAATTATCTACAACACTTAAATATATTATACTTTGATACTTTATTATCTGTAATATTTAGAATTTTAAGTGAAGAGGTAGTTTCAACGATTCTATTTTCTTTATAATTACGTATTCATCAAAAATCCTTATTGGATATTTCATAAGAGATTTTAAAATCGAAGCGTAGTCGTCAATATTAAATTTTCATAAGTAGTTCACAATGATTGTAATCAAATTACAATATTAATTTATATTTCTCTGATTTTTGCCGTAATTAATTATTGCAATCCAATTAATTCATTGATAAATATATTCAATTTTAATGCTAATCTATTTAAATTAGAAGAAGAATCACAAAATATATTTAAAAGGGAAGACAATACTTAATAAATAAAAGGTACTTATCTACACGAGTAATAATTTAAATCTTAATAATAAATAAGATATGCGACAGCCTTTTAGTGATAATACTTTTAAAAATTGTGCATAAGTATTTAAAGGTAAGTGGAAATCACCAAAATATTTTTAATATATTAAATATTTAAAACAGCCAATATTTGTTAATAATAATAACAGTTGTATTTCCATATATACTAACTTAACTCTAACTTTGACACAATCCAGGGAATACTTAACTTCAAGATTTTCGATAATCTTAAAGTCGTGAGAGTATTCTTACAATTGTGAGAAGGCATTACCTAAAATTCTTGGAAAGTAACGATGCCTGTAGAAGGCTGTATTCACACTGTGACGTCACACGATATACACTAACCTCTATTATAACACTAACATTAAATGACATAGAAAAGGACGTAGAAAAGACTTATAGACAGTACTCTCACTTGAAATCACGTTTAGTTACGTCAGACAGGATATCATCATTCTTAAAACACGGGGAAAGAACGACGATGCTTACAATATATTATTACTACCTAACACTACAGTAATTGTAATACTGTCTTAAATAATATCCAGTTAATCATTTCCTTAATTACTCTTCTAACATTTAGTGTGTTGTAAATTTTGTGTAAGCGTAGGTTTATTAAATTTAACATTTCCATTCAAATAAGTCATATAAATTTCAATTCTGATTATGTAAAACAGAAACCATTGTAAAGATATTAAAACTTTCTCATAGACTTCAAATAAACAAAGGTCCAAATACAGTTCCCTGAGGTACACCTAAGTTCTTACATTAGTAACTAACAAGCACGGTAGAACAACAAGGGAAATATTAAAGATTATCGTGTAAAAGCAGTCGAAATGACAATAACAACCATAGTAAATGTAACAACCACTTTCATACTGATTCATAATATATGTCTTACAGTATAAGATGCTTCAGCGAAATCCTCGTCTTCCATTACAGTACAATATCTTAACATTACCATTTACTCATTAAGATTTTTTGGCGGGAAATGTTTAGTTAAATAATAGTAGAGTGTTTACGTTTCTCAATATCCCACATTTCGCACCTCCTTCATAAATGACAGACATTCTTCTAACAAAATATGATATATCTTGGGAATGAACTTTAAAGTATACAAATATTTTTTGCGCATTTTAGGCCAACCAGCAAGATATGAAAAGAAGGATTTTTTCAACCAAGGAAACATTTTTTCAACCAATTGGAATACGGGTAGGTACATTCAATAATATTAATTTTGAAAGTAAGCTTATAATGAATATTTTATGTGCTATCAAGAATTTTTAAACCTACTAAACATATAATACAGTCGGGGACACCAATCTTAAATGCTACTACAATATAATTTAACACTGACATAAGAAGAGTCAGTGTTTCAAACATAATAAAGATGTCTATTTACAAAAGCTCTTTAAAATAAAGTTACGTGATATTTAGAAAGCTCGAAATATTAAGTTCTAATACACCTTCATCGTCGCATCTTATTGCATCATTATTTTTGTTTTTTTTTTTATCGTCCGATCCTACACTCCCTTTTGTAGATGTTTTGCTTTGACACCTTTAATAGCATTTAAGAATATTCATCATTTTGCTCCGTTTCATTTTAAATGCCATCATCGTTTCCAAGTTTCTATTCATCTTGCATTTATTGTGTAATATACAGATGATTGTCAAGTCACGCAAACCGTGTAGACAGATGTTCTAAGTGATATGTTTTTGATTATTCAATACTTACCTAATTGACAATCACTGAAATCTTTTGTACAAAAATAGAGTACCGTTGTTGGCATCTTTAAATTCCATTGACTTCCTTCGTTTTTGTTATTCACTCATTAACGACCCGTTTTCCCTAAGGTATAAGAAGAATTATTTTTATTTAACTACTAGGTATGTACAATAAATAGTGTAATATTTTAAAATGTACTTATTCCTAAATACATATTTCAATTATTATAAAATGCTTTGAAATTCATGTATACATGTGGACAAGTAGGTTAAATATTTAGCAAGTTCCTGTTCATGTAAAAATTGTTTACTATATAAATATTTTTGCTACATCTAAGGTTATCAACGCTTTTAGTAAAGACGTGAGAGTAACAGACTAAACGCTGACAACCTTGACGTATTTATTTGGAAGTAATAGGGAATAAATAACATGATTAGCAACTTTTATACTTTTTAAGGTAATATACTTTTAGTATAAATCCAAGCTTAATCAATAGGGTCCCCTAAAATTACGATCATAACAAAAAAATAGATCCAACTTTTACAACGTTTTTCTTTTCATTTATTTCTTTGACTCCCGCGATGATTTTCCGTCACTTTCTCTTCTCAGCCATCTTCAAAATAACACTGAACCTATGATGCACGCTAAGCATAATAATATCCTGAAACCTGTAGCCACTTAACGATAAATCAAGTAACCTTTTATAACAGTACCACAATTTCCCATTTCACACTTTTGATATGATTCAAATGTCGGTAAACAAACATCACCATCACGTTTCGGCTCACGTAAACTAAAATGAATTTCCATAAATCACTTTGGAGATGAAAAACACAAAATAGATGAAACGAATATATAAGAAGCGTCTGTTCGCGAAGCATTTGTACGCTAAGGTACGCGCGTCCCTTAGCGCTCGCTGCGCAGAGGCGCGAGCGCGGCGAGGGACGCGCGGCGCCGGCGCTACGAGCCCGGCGACGCGCCCGCCGCCGCCGGCCCCGCGCGCGGCTCCAGCTCCAGCGACAGCATGTACTGCCGCTCCTCCGCTATCACTAGCGATGGCTCCAGGAGGAAGGAGCACACCTGCAGAAGAACCGTCATTAGTCATGTCATCAGTTCTAGTTTTACGAAAATGTTGAGTTCTAAAATTTTACTTTGTTTTCAATCTGTTGCTTAACTGTTGCCCGTTGCGTCATTAATCGACTAATATATTATAACTGCTATTCGAAAGTGAAACCCGAGATAAACCTTGCTAAGTAAAAAATAAAAGTGATTGAGTTAAACTTACTTTTGGTATGTGATCAATCTTATATGGGGTTTGCTGGAAGTTCCTTATTTCTCTGATTACATGCGCGATCTGCAAAATCAAATTGTGAGATTTACGATCTCTTGCACCTTACATAATTATAAAAATATAAAACAATTAATATTTTTAATTTCACCATTCTCATCTTCGAGAAGTTCAGTAGTCCATCAGGCGTGTAGTTAGTGGTTCCTTCTTCTATGAACGATAGATCCGATAAATACATCCCGAGGTATGGAATGCATGGAGGATCGCACCTGAAAATAAATTATGATTTAGGTATCAGTAAGCACAACACACAGTATCATATTACGAGTATTTTCTCAATCATACTGTAAAGGACCTAGGATTCTTCCCAGTAGAACTCTTACACCTTTTCAATGTTTTATGTTAATTTTATTAAGATGTTAAACTGTTTATTTTTTTATACTTCGTAGTATTTTTTATAGAATATAAATTATGTTTAAAGATTATATTACAATATTGAAGTATTTACCTGTGCAAGGCATCCCGCAAAATTCTGAATCGGCATTCCGATGATATGATAGTCTGCATCCTTTCTATAGTTTGCTTGCTCTGTAACATTTGATAAAGATTAATTTAATTCAAGTTATCATTTTTAATTCCTTCTATATTTTGTTAACAGTACTTAGTACTTACAGTTTTGGAGACTTTCTCCCAAGTCTTCTTGAGGCGGTAGACGGATGTGTTGGACAAGGCGGCGCAGACTTGCAGAACCCCATTGAAGTTGTGCAAGCATCGAGCTATGTCTGCGACTGCTGCCCACTTCTCTATGGCAGCT
Organism: Autographa pulchrina; assembly: GCA_905475315.1. Classification (NCBI taxonomy): domain Eukaryota; kingdom Metazoa; phylum Arthropoda; class Insecta; order Lepidoptera; family Noctuidae; genus Autographa; species Autographa pulchrina. Next base: position 11,090,581 of record FR997781.1, read on the forward strand.
ACGCGACCTGGTTGAGAAAATATAAAATTATTAACAGGATGCTTAAGAAATGGATGGTAGGAATGATCAGAACGATTTAGAAATATCTTATGTAGATCGCTCGAGTAAATAAGTATGAGAATCTGAAGATCTGTTCAATAAAGGCGACTTACCAGCCAAAGTATACTTCTTCAGAATCTCAGAAATAACAAGATTAGAAATATGATTGAAGTGTGACGTCATCAGGAGAATGTGGGGCGCTCGTTCCGCTTTGTCTGCCTTCGTCCAAGCTTGTCCCAAGAACTCCCTGAACGAACAATAATATTGTTACTTATGGCACTTGGAGGATAGTTGTAGGAAATAGAATGAGTTAAATTAATACTTACTCGCTGTTGATAGAACTGAAGATTTGATAATCCAAATACGTCATTTGTTCAGCTATTTCAAGAGCTGAGAGGGTTTCAATGCTTTCTTTTGTTGGAACCTGGAATAAACACAGACAGATTTATTTATTTTGAGTTTCATCAGCTCATTGGCCGCTTTCTTTTAAAGGCAAAGAGATAAAAGGTTTTTTTCATCACTTAAGCGTTATTTATGGATCCAAATACTTACGTGAGGTGGTAAGAATAATGTCTTCAAATCGACCGGTCTATCAGGAGGTCGCTCCAAAAGCCGCAACAGTTGGGCTGCTGCCTTATGTTCTCCCGGCAGTAACCCTGGACCGCCTTCTATTTCCTTCAGGAAGTCCATTGTGAGGCCTCGGAGACGCTCATCAGACCAGAAGTCGTGGGAGTGCTTGGAAATCCAGTGCCTAAGAAAATTAAAAACATGAGTTTTATGTCGCGTAAGAGGCACGCTTGTAGTTAAGAGGTGCTGTAGGCAAAGTCGACAAAGACAACTTTTATTACGATTCTCATATTTGGGCTTTCCGAATTACTTACAACAAAATTAAAGTGAAAAGAAGAAATCATTTACCGTAAAACATTGAGCACTCTCATGGTAGCTGCTGTCGATATAACCGAATCCCTTCTAGTAGCTGGTGGTGAGTTCGCAGGAGGAGACCTTGGATTCGATGATGCTGAAGTAGCCACGGCAAAGGCCACTGCAGCAGTAGACGTGCTGCTCCTATATCATGATAATTATTTAGAACTTCAAGCAACAAATGCTAGTGTAATAGTTTCATTGACTTCCCTTCGTGATTATTTTGATAGATATTCGGTTTTGAGTGAAAGTGATGTGAGGTGGTGAAGTAAAGTGAAGTTAGAATTAAAATCTGAAGTTATAACTCAGGTAAGGGTGAGAGTAGTCGTAGAAAAAAATACAGTAAAACATAGATAGGGAAAGCATGCACACAGAGGAAGACAGGCAAGGGTAGATAGACAGATATAGGGAAGAAAAGACTTATTCCTTTTGGAATAAATTATCCCGATTTGTTTGTAGCTTATTGTAAAATTTTGAATCCGTAAAAAACATGCAGTAAATTTTGATCATCTATAAAATTTTGAATTCCGACCAAATTAATTCTAATTACCAATTTAGAAAAAAATACTGTGCAGTTGTTTTAATAGTGAAACCGACGATTATTTTTTACGACTAAGTAATTTTGAATATAAAATCTAATTTCTAATTTTCATAAGCCAAATATATAAAAAAATCTGTCTTAGTGTGTTTTTCAATTTTATTCGTTTGTTTGAAGAATGAGGAAGATGAGCATGTTTTTTTTATCATCTAGAAAAATCAAACTAAAAATTAGAAAAACAATGGTGAAAAAATTTTAGCGATATCTCAAAAACTCTATTTTTTACGAATTTTTAAAGTCGGGCATTCTTAAATTTAGTTTTGGTTCGCCCGATCAACGCGTGACGTCACAACGCCCGTCCTCCGCTCCCGTACATACGATTTCGTGCAGTATTTTTATGTTACTCGCATATTTTTCTAGATTTTGCTAAATATGGAAAAAAGAGTAGCGTAAAGTTACTGAATAGTCTTCTTTGTACTAATACAACAGTTAGCACGCCAAAAAATATATCTTTACAAGCTTTTATTTAACATTCAATGTATACGTTTGTACCTACAGCTACGAGTGGAATCTTGCAACTTAATTTTGAAACAGATATCTTTAACTGATTGAGCTGAAATTTTGTATATCTGTTAAGTTTGGATGACAGTATAATTTTATAGTACTTTCGAGCTGATCTGATGATGGCGCCAGAAGGTGGCCCGAGGAACTCTCTAACTAAATGACGAAATCGCATCGCGTTTGGGCTTGTTTGATAAGTCTACACTATTGCTGTGAGCTTAGTTAAATTTGAAGCTTGTGTTTAAAATTAATTTATATTAGAAACTGAAAACTGATTTGTGCCCGAAATGACAAAAAAAAAGTATGTGCTCGTGTATTATATTGTCGTAAATTAATGAAAAGGAAGAACAAGTCGTCATTCTTGAAAAGATCGTTTCAATGTGAAAAATAATGGTAAAACTTTATTTCTATCCATAGCGGCCCGTCCCGGCTTCGCACGAGTATTTAACAAACATTTTAAAATATATTAATTTTAATAAACACTCACACAAACACGTTTTTGAATGGGGTACAAAAAAAGAGTAGGTACATTAAATTTCATTATAAAGAAAATTGGATTGTTATTTCTTTTTTTATTATTGTTTATGAATCTTTCTATTACATTTTATATTTTATTTTAGTTTACTCCCCTCCCGTACTCCAGTGACGTCTACATCGCATAGTTAGCCGAGCGGAGAGAGCGGCCACCATTAACCAAGCGACTTTTTTCTAATATTTATACTTTTGAACTCGTGTTATCTTTCGAATGTAATGTCCAAATTGAAAAAATCAAGTTATATAATGGTATTATATAACTTGAATTAATATAATGTATTAATATAATAATAATATATAATATAATGTATTATATTACGAGCAGGACAGATAACAATAGCAGAAAAAAGGGGAGGTCTATACCCAGCAGTAGGTGATTCCGGGCTGACATGATGATGATGATATACTGGTATTAAAGCAGTCTTAAATATAAAGCAAATTATTTTGATAAGGATTACTACCAAGGTCAAACACAAGGTCGCCATTTCCAGCGACGTCATTGTATTTTTTTTTTAATGAAAGAACACTTGTTGCATTATTGGAGTTTTAGTAAGGATCCCTATTATTATTTTAATATAATATAGGCTACTTCACGCAACGATAGTGTAGCTAATCAACAATGAAATATTTTTTTAAATAGGTTTAATAATTTCGTAGCCTATTCAAAATGCAAACAAAGAAACAATCAATCAAATCTTGCCTCTTTCTTATATTATCATAGATATCATATGAAATTACAAACACACTTTAGGTTAACAGCATTACACTAACTACAAATACGGTACATACTTACGTAAAAAAACATGTTTTAATTTTTTTGTTTGGCTGTCTGCCTGTTCCGGGTAATCTCTGAAACGGCTGGACCGATTTTGACAGAACTTTCAGTCACAGATAGATAATGCAATAGGAAGTTTAAATTTTATTTATTTTAAAAGGGGATTTTGTGAAACATTGGGGCACATATACTACTGAATATTTAGCATTCCGCTGCTTTTCATGTTCTCGAACATGAGTAAAATGTTCAACATGAGAAATCTACCTATCTATTATACTGATATTATAAAGCTAAAGAGTATGTTTGTTTGCTTGAACTTGCTAATCTTAGGAACTACTGATTCAGACTTTATAACACTACGCTGCACCCAATAGGGCGAAGCATCAATGGAAAATGTAACAAAAACGGAAAAATATCTCTATTTGTGAACTTCCGTTGCGTGCGCAGCGTAAACGGTTGAAGTTAGGCAAAAATCATGTATGACGAAATTGTTCCTCTTTAAAAGTTCTAAAAAAAAGTCAGCGACAACATATGGCTATCTTTCAAGATTTAATACTATAACCGCATTTTTATGGAAATCAACTTTGTTTTAAATTATGAATTATTTGCGAAGGCGTTTTGTCAAAATTATACTAATCCTTATCTAAATAAATGTGATATTAATCACAAGTATTTAATTGTGAACAAAATTGTCTTTGACATTACTTGATTTCCATCAACATCTTAGGAGGTATCATAATTTTAAAATAACCACCGGCCGGCCCGAGCGCCCGTCGCCTGCGGTACGGCGGCGTGACGTCACGACAGGTTCTCGGCCGGCTCAAAAAGTTATCGGGAGATACGAAATTGAAAAATTTATAAAAAATTAACTACTGGAGATATCGACATAATTTTTTCGCAGTTATTTTTTTATTCACCTAAATTTTTCGATAAGCCAATAAAAATGCGTTTTTTTTTTATTTACATCTTCCTCATTGTAGTCATAGATTTTTATTTAGGTAATGGTGAAAGGGACATAGATGAAGATGGGTCTCGAGCAAGGTGGTGTGTTAAAAGGAAATGAATAATAGATGCAAACATTGGTGCTCTAAACAGTATCGATTGGCATTTTTACTGCGGTGTATTGCTGAAAATTGTTTTCAACTAAATACTCCTTCCGAAACTTTGCCAACATCTTTATTTATCACCCAACTTTTTATGGATTCCACGGCGGCTCTGTACGACTCAGCATCAGCATTCTTGGAATCAATCAAATCATTCGTTCACCTAGTAACCCTTCCAATCCCATCTTACCAAGTATTACTTATATCAATTGTCATCGATATAAAAACTTACTTTTATATCATCAATAGTAGGATGCTTTTTTGCTCTTCTTTGTATATCAGTGTCATCTGCAGTAGTGTCATGTCTACTCAAAATACAATTACAAAATTTATAAAAAGGTCAAGGTAACATCATAATGCTAGGTGAAGCGGAATAATAAAAATACTCGTCTAATGCATCTCTACTAGGTTCAGTCTCTACATCTGTTACCTTCACCGATCACTTACCACAACAGGTCTTTTCCAAAGCTGTTAAATCAATATTCATTATTATATTATCATTTTTACAATTAACAAATATGAAGAAAGTTTGACGAAGCTAGAAGTGCTGTCTTTAAATAGATTCGTGCAAAAGCATCATAACTTTAGTAATATAGTCAAAGAATTTGAAATTGTTATGGAAAAAGGTGAACAGCATGCCACAACACTGAGAATGTGAACTCCCATGTGTGCTAGACGATCAAGAATTGATGATTCGTAATACATTTTAGAATGGTATGTATAAAATGATGTTACATAATATGTTATAAAGAGAGAGGGCAAGGATCGCTCATCTTACCTCCTGTGGGATTGCCTGAATGACGTAATGACTACACCGGCTTTTGGTTGGCTGGTTTCGCGGCGATAGTTCTGTAAGTAATAGTCGGTTGTGTTGTCTTTAGATAAATGTTCGAAGCTACTCAATTACATGCTGTAAGGAAGCTCACGTATGTAAACTTTCAGTGTCTTAGTACTGTTGAAAATAACAGCAGGGTGTTAGAAATTTTTAAGGAAAGTATTAATTTTTACCTGGGCATGTGACACCTGAGAAGTTACAGAGGAGCGAGGTTCAGATCCGCCCCAATACCGACGACGCTCGCTGTTAATCGATGAATTCGTGTAACGACGCTCGCTGTAAAATATAAAGAAATTCTAAGTACCTAATTATTTAAATGAGGATGAATCATGAAATTATAGTTTTGTCAGAATAGAAAGCGAAGGAAAGAACCCCACCGGTTGGTGTGCAATGGTTATTTGAGGGCAATATTAAATATCAAGATCGGAACGGAAACTATTCTGCACTAACATGGTACAAAAAAATGTAGCAAATCCATAGTGAACACGAACACTATTGGAATGAAAACTTGAAACGGTGTAGGCCCAGTTGTTTACCTGACAGATCTCCTCGTAGCAAATCTAGCACCAGAATCCGAAGCCCTCCTGGGTTCATCAGCGGCGTTGTCGGCAGTCTCGCGCGCACTCTCAGAGCGGCGACGCGCCTCTGACGCTGCGGCAGATAACGGCTGCAGGCGGCGGGGGGACTCCGACATAGTGCGCACGCGCTGTTGGATAAACTGTTTAACTGGCCGTGTTTCTGTCTTAGTACACAATGAAATGGAGCTTTGGAAATATGTAACTTAATGTGAGTCAACGAAGAAGACGAACTCAACTCCTTCACGCGGAACTGGTCCCAGTCATCCAGATACATAGGATAAGTGTAAAGAGGAAAAATAAACCTTTGCCCTGCAGTAGGACACGACAAGCTTTTAACAATAATAATATTGTGAGTCTGGAGGCAAATAAGGTAAATGATGAAACGTTCTATGTACATATATTATATTGAGTGGACCAAATGAAGATGAATACATTAGACCAAACTCGAATGAATAAAATAAACTTGAAATGTTACCATTAGCGCCATGAGACACCTTGCTAAAGCCTTGGATGGAAGAATTAATTAGTTCAAAATTGAAACTTTTTGTTCTCCAAAGAAAAAGTCAAAGTACAGATAGAGAAGTAAATGTCCTGCTTATCCGCACAGCCATATATCAAAACTTATTATACCTCTGAGAACCGTTGAGATATTTTGAACTTATCGTCTGGTTTCTTCTTATTTTTCTCTTGTTCTTCTTCCTTGTATTTTATATCTTCATCGCTTTGGTCCACCATCTCAATACTTTCATCCTTCATGAGAGCAGCGGCTGCGTCATTATCTCTGGGGATAGAGCCTTTCTTCTTCATATTGCCGTTGGGATTAGCAGTTGCAAAATTTGCAGCATTCTTGGGATCTTTGACAGGACTTGCTTTCTTTGGACTTCCAACTAATGTGACTGAACTGATGCCTCCAGGAGATGACGGTGATGTACCTGGATAGAGAAATAATGATGTAAGTACACGCACGTGTGATGTGTTGACGTAGCTATTCGTAATACGATCACAGTGAAGTTCATTATGAATGCAAGTAAGTTTCCTACTTAAGATCCTTTAACCTAAGATTGTTGTGGTTGATTAATTACAAAATAAAAAAGTTGTAATCAAGACTTTAGTGCATTTAGATATGCATCAGTCGTTGACTGAAATAATGCCTCATTAAATAAAGAATACTAGTTAAAATTATTGTATAAAGACGTTACCTTTCAATGTTTCGTTACTTGAAGACGTCGCCATTATTTTTGGTATTGTTAAATGACTGCTATCCTCCTCAGTCTTTTGGTAAGCATGTTAAATATTTTTAAGAATAAGTAATTTTAACGTATATATAACCTTAATTCTTAATAAGAATAAAAAACGAGAGCCAAATAATATTGATCCTACCTTACTAACTGATGAAGTCCTTCGCGATGGTGCCGTTAGATACGGAGACAGTTTATCTTCATCTTCACCTAAAATCCGACAGACTTTATTACATAGAATCACGTTTATTTTCCCTTGATATAGACACATGAGTTGCTACAGTACCAGGTAATCTTGTTGTCTACTTACTTTTCCTAGAAGCTCGCCAGAACCTTGACTGCCAATCCTTGTCGCTGTATTCCGATCCATAACCTGAAATCAATTGTTCTTTTTCTCTATAAGGTAAAGTCACTTACTAATGAATACAAAATAAGAAAATTATATTAAATGCTTACAAATATTACTATAACTATTTCATTTTTCCAGTTTGGGAATAACTTCTAGCGGTTCCTGAATTCCTTGGTTACAAAAACAGCTCCTTTCTAATTTAACTTCATATTATTGCAAAATAAAACCTTTAAATCTCTTTTTTTACTGTTTTCTTTTTAGAGACTGTAATTAAGATATCTGCACCATAACTATTCCTAAATTATATTAACAAGCAGTAATCTCTATATTATGTCTTCCAACCTTATGATTTATGTATTCACCAAATTTTCATAATTCCTTAAGTTCTTACCAGAAACCGAGCTGGCGCCACTAGTCTTCCGTGTGGCGTCTGGCGGCGGCGCGAGCTCCATCTCCTGCTGCGACTGCTCGTAGAACACCTGCTTGAGCGCCTCCAGCACCGTCACGCCGTCCGTGAACACCCGGTATGTCAGCAGGAACGTGTTCAAGAAGTCCACGGATAGGAAACGGAGGTCTGAGAAAAAAGTGGACAGTAAGCTTAGGGAACGTCATGATTGCTTATAGCAAAGATTTCGTTAGTTTTATAATTTCTCCCCGTACATAATTGGAGTTACCTAAAGATACTTGTTGAACCTGTATTAGAAAAAGTAAGTAGGAAAAGTAAGTTTGCCCTGAGTACCAATTTAAAGTTTGGTAATATAAAAAATCGACACATGTACAAATTAATAAATAGGTCTCATATACAAAATTACTTAGCCCGACGAACCGACGAGTAGAACCGACTGAATGCGTAGTAGTTGCCTAGCAGAAGTAGAATTCGAAGATCACAATGACACAAGAAACAGAAGACAGTGATAGGGTGAGTTACTAATAGAATTCACAAAATAATGTGTATTTCTCACCAGTTAGCCTCTGCAGCAGACGCTGCGGCGTAGCGGAGCGAATCTGCGGCACCTTGCAGGAGTTGAGCGTGCGGCTGAAGCGGATGTCGACGTCGTCGGTGAAGAGCGCGCGGTCGCTGCGACACGCGGGCAGGCTGGCCGACGACGCGCCGCACGCGCCGCACGCGCGCAGCAGCTCCGTCAGCGCCGCGCTCTCCATGCACTGCGCCAGCTCGCTCGTCCAGCCCGCCTTCTCTTCCAAGCTGCCCGCCACTGTATAAGGTTGGGTGTTTAGAGAAACACAGCTCCTCACGAGTAACCATTTATTAATGAATACAATATGAAATGATACATAATTTAATACGGTAGACAGACACGCATACATACATAGGTAATAGGTATTCATACATACACTACAACTGCACCACACAACACATAGCTTTGAAGTCATTTTTTGGAGATTCAGGTGCAATATCCATTGCTAACACGATGTATGTAGTACCATGCGAGTTAAGCCGAATAGGGATGACAAGGAACTAAAAAATAAGCACATTCATGTTATTTGTGCTTTATAAAGGGCATTTATCGGGGTGGTATGAACCTGATACCCTTCTTTTATATATGTTCGACTGTTAAATCTTACCTAAATGTGCACAAATCTGTTCTCCTTTGACTTCGACAAGGATCTTAAAGTCTTTGCCCTGGTATATGTCCCCTCCAGGTGAAGAGCACACCGAAGTTGAATCTGAAATACAAACACATTAGCAAATATATTGTAGTTTCATAAATCAATTTCAACAAAAAAAAATCCCTTATCCTATGACTTTTTCTGCAACAGCAGGCTATTTTCAATAGGAAACTAACAACCGGTGTCTGAAAGGCTGATCTAATTATTCTGTTGTCAAATGAACTGATCACGACATAATTTCTTGGACTAACAGCCAACCAAACAAATTTGTATGTCTATGAACGTTTCAGACACTGGCAGAGGAAAGGCGGGCGGAGAGACTTTTGAAATTCGGTTTTTAAAGAAAGTATTGCTGTCGCTCTACCGCACGTTTTGTGAATGTGTGCGTAAGTTGACAGTGTGTGAGTGTCAAAACGCGCTCGTTTCGTGTAGTTGTCTACTTACTCACCACAATCATTTTCTTGTTCAGTTCAGAAACCAGTGAGAAAACAGACGAGAGCGTTTGTATGGAAGTCCACCCACCTTTCCTCTTAATAATCTGAAAAATAATAGGTGAACTTGTCTCACCATCATCATCGTGATTAGCAGGATCCTCAATGAGCAGCGCGTCGTGCAGCGGCAGACGCGCGGCGGGCGGCAGGTGCAGGCGGCCGCCGGCGGCGCGCGTGGCCAGCAGCAGGTGGTTGCTGAACAGGAACGCCTGGCGGGCTGACAGCTGCGCGCGCCGACCCTTGCCTACCACCTGGGAGAGGGTACCTGGGCAACAAAGGTCAGATTGGAGAACAAAAGTTTCGTTACCACTAAAAAAGTTAAGACATTGAAAAATATTTCAGATTTTGTCATTTGGTGACTGCCGAGTCGTTTCCCTCGTGTATCCTGACAAGACTTACAACATCTTTAAAAATGTATTTATTTAATGATGTGCAAATTCGTCTTGATAAACTGTACAACTGGAGACTCTTGTACACTTATATAAGTCAGAGATGAGAAAACGAAACACTTACCTTGACGAATGAAGACCTGGTTCACATCGAGCAGTATGTCGCATCCCTCAATGATCATCCGCTCCACTGCCAAGTTCTTCCTCAGGTTTTCAGTCTCGCTGACCTGTAAATATTCGACTTTTTTAAAACCTTCAGCAGTGTATACTTGTAAAGTATCGTTGCAAGCTTTCCAAATGATTTCTCATACACATTAACTAGTGGCAATTGGCAGTACCTTATAAACACTATAGTAATTAACCGTCAAATCGACATTTTCGATAACTATGGTGTAAGGTGTATTTCTATACCCATTTGAGTAGGTATGTGAACATATAGGTTAACAATATAAAAAACTTATCAATATAATAAGCTCCCTCCCGTCTCGTCTTGACTAATGTTCGTCCGTTAGTTACCTCGTCGTGCATCTGTCGCGAGAGCTCCTCGAGCTGAGCACGCGCATGTTGCAGGCTGCGGCGCTCGACGTGGTCGTGCGGCGTGTGCGCCAGCAACTCGTGCAGCGTGATGATGTAACGAGGGATCTGGAAGCACGATACTTTGTTACAAAGCGTTATAGTAATATACCTATGTTGTTTCTTAATAATTAGTATTATAAATGGCCATGGTTTTTTACCGACCCTTTGGAGAAGCCGAAATCTTTAAAACTGGAAGTACTAATTCTCTCCTAACTAATCTATTGAGGAAAGCTAAATGTTTAGATGTTTTCTTAAACAAATATCTTTACTAAACATATTTTATTTCCGTTGTCATTCTTTAGATTGTCACGTTTTAAATGTCGATAGCTTACGTTTTAATTACAAACAATGAGACAAATTGCCTTTCTAATTAGTTTAGACGCGTTTTGCGCATATTAATCTTCTAACAATGAGTTAAGTTAACAGTGAGCTATTTTGGAAGAATAATTTCTCCATTTAAAATAATCCGGTTTAGTTTTATCTACATTAGTTTTACGGGACTTTTTTTTTTTTTTTTTTTTCTAGCCGTTTCTGTCCCACAGAGGCAGGAGAGAGAGGAGACCGCAGGGCAAAGGCCTCTCTACCCTCCTTCCATCTCTCTCTAGCTAGGGCCGTGGTCATCCACTCCTTATCAAAGGACTCCAGTTACGGGACTACTGTGATCCAAAGTTTTTATCTGAATGCTCTCTATACGTCAAATCCAACCCCCGCGATATTTTTTCAAAGTCTGATAATCTCTATGATACGTCAAAGGCATACATAACATATAAAACTCAATTTTGAGTAAGGTCGCCTCTGTACATCAATGTATCCTTATAAAATGTTATGTTTATGTGTGTATGTGTACACTAAAGAATTAAGATTAAAACAGTAAAATAATTAATGTTAAACATGACAATTCAATAAATCAAATCTCTACACGTTTAAACTATATTACCTTTGTATTTGCTCCGTGTATATTACCAAAATCTATGTCCATACCTGATGCATAGGATACGTCAGGAAGGTTTCAAGCGAGCGGCTCTGGCAGGCCGGCTTGCTCTCCAGCCTCGCCAGCAACTGCGCGAAGGGCTGGCTCTGCTTGCACTCGGTGAGCACCTGCAGCGAGTAGTGGTGGTTGCGCACGTACTCCTGGTAGATCGTCAGCATCGGCAGCAGCATGTCAAATAGGTCTCCTGTATGTAAGTGCACTACTAAGTGTAATCCTTTGTTGGAGTTGGAATCTTATTTGTAAGATATACAGCTTAATGGAAGGAATCGATTGTTTAGCGTAACTAAAATAAAAAGACATGACTAAATAACAAAAATCGCAAATGGGTATGTTGCTAGTAGCAAAGTGTTTCTGTCTTTCTTTTATAGTGCGAAAATTTGCAATCTACATCTGATCTATTAGATTATACCCATTCATTATTTAATTACTTAAAACTTTTACATGTGCAAAATTGCTACACAAGATGAACACAATGCCTTTATATTATACCTCAAGTACCTAATACTTTGTATGAAAACCTACGTTAACAGCAATAAAAAGTATAGATGCTTCTATAAAACTCACCTAACACCAAAGTGGGCCATGACTCCATCCTTGACGTGAGGCCCTTGAAGAAGATCTGGTGGAGGAACAGCACCGTCTCGCTGTTCAGGAAGATGGAGTTCACGTCCTCGTGCGTGCACGGCGGCTTCTTGGAGCTAGCCGCCATTTTGAAGGGCCGGAGGAAACATGTCACCTGGGGATAAGGAATTTATTGAGACGAGTTTCAGGTACGTATTTTTTTTAAGAAGCTTGAGATAGGCAATAATTTGCTAGTATCAAAAAAATGCTCATATCGTAACCTTCTTTGTCTTTAAACAAACATAATAATACTTTCTTTGCAATGACAATAATCATCAATAATGTAAAGTATTGTAGAGCAAATTTTCTTATAACTGACTTCTTGAAACTGATTGCCCGAAAGCGTCTCTTCAAATCGCAATTAAATATATAAAAAAAAAAATTTGGTAGATTCATAACCAGTCTGGACAAATGCCTCTAACACTGTGAAGGACTTAAAATTACGCGAGTTGATAGTAACTCACCATGATCTCCATCTGCTCCAGATACTCCTCCTCAGCCTCCACCATCTTGAAGACGAGGCTGTTCCTCTTGCGCATGCTCTCCGCGTGAGGACTCTTGATGTACTCGTCCACGATCTGCTTCCAGCGCCGACGGCACAGCCAGCCGCGGAAGAAACTCTGTACGGACAATAGTACATAGAGCCATCTTGATGGTCTATTTGATTAGGTTAGGTAGGCCCATTTGTTAGTGTGCGGAATAGATACATAAATGGCCGTACACATACGCCACAAAAATCTGATAAAGAAATCAAAACTTGCGGTCAGATATAAATACGCAACTACGTCCTGCACCGTACATGACCTAAAGCATTATATACATGGAGAAAATAGTAGTTCTAAACAAGCCTTAATATAATAATTGATGCTTTCAATACCAATACCAGGCGCGAGTAAAAGTGCTTTTACTATACTGTTGCCCATATATACCCCTACAGTAGACTGATGAATAAAATCTGTACTAATCTTGTACTAATCATTAAATATAAACTATTATTATTTAATGATTAGTACAGATAGGCCACATTTCCATCATGAACTGTACGATATACTACCAAAGCTTGAACCTGAGATTATCACTACAGCTGAAATTCGAAATCTCTCTTTCAGAAACCTTATAAAGCCAACTAGAAATAGTTGTACACAAACAATTCTACTATCTCTAGGATATCCACTTGCACTTCTAATCGAATGATTTCCAAGACAACTTACCTGAACTTTTTTAATCTTGCGCAGTTCAGCGGGGTCGATCTCAGGCGAGTGGCTCGGGGACGAGCTGGACGTGCTCGCGGCGCGCGTCGCCGACTCGTGCTCTTTCTTGTAGGTGCACAACTGATACACAATATTATGTTATTAAATAACTTACTAGAAAATAGAAGATTTGTGTTTCAGGCTACCTGACGTAAAATTGGTGATTGGTGGTACTTAATTTAATACATGACATACTTCGCGTAAATGAAAACAACGTTAAAATATTTCTGTTGTTTTAAAATGGGCTAATTACGAATCCATCCCTAGAAGAAAATTTATAAATAATTATAGGTTTAATCACGTCGACATCAACCATGACACCGACATGACCACACCATTTCACAACGATTACAACGAATTATTCAAGCGGATCTAAATGGCTGGGAGCGAAAATCTAAAGGCCATAATTATTGTTAGTCCTTTCTGTTTCACTGCAACGCAAAAGCCTCTCAAGTTATCTTCCATCAATCTCTAAGAGTATAAATGTAACTAGTCTCCCCACCTCGGTCCTGAGCTTCTTGACCTCGCTGGCGAGCTCGTCGCACTGCTGCGCGTACTGCCAGCGCGAGGTCCTCTCGCTCTCCACCACCTGCAGCAGGTGCAGCTGCTTCTGGTCCAGCTCCTCCTTCTGCAGCAGGAGCTTGTTGAAACTGGTGATGGACAGAACCTGACTTAAGTACACGGCTCGGAAAATGTAACATTTATTCTTGTTTATTGTTTTCTTGTTTATTTCGTAGCTACCAATCCAGAAATAATAGTGATACTTGGTTAAGTAGTCTGATTGTTTGGTTATTGGCAGAATATCTCTACGACACATGAACCTTTATTATTATGCTCCTGATAACATAAAGAATCAACACGACCCTAATGTCCAAATGTATATCCGAACGAAAAGTTAAAATTATTTCCAAAACGTTCTGATTTTGCGCCGGCAAATCCGCAATATAAAGTTGTTGCAATATTTTCAAGATGCAAATCTTCATGATAAGTTATTTATTACCATTTCCTTCCGCATATTCGAAGTCAAGCGCAATATTACGGGGCGCTCTGCAAATGAAGCAGACGAAATTTGCGCTTTGCTAAACATCGAAAAATTGCAGGCACTGATAGTCTCCATAACATGACATCTTCAGAAAAAAATAAAATCTCACACCGTATATGTACGATGTGAGTTTATGTATGTATGTCCTATTATACGTACATATATATTTATATATACGTACGTTATATACCCTTACTTTATATTATAAATGCGAAAGTTTGTTTGGATGTATGGATGTTTGTTACTCTTTCACGCAAAAACTACTGAATAGATTTTAATGAAACTTTACAATAATGTAGCTTTTTCATCGGAATAACACATAGGCTATAATTTATAAAGATAGTGAATGAATTGTCATTCACGCGGGTGAAACCGCGGGGCACAGCTAGTATCCATATACACGTACGTCGTACAGCAATAGGCTCGGTCAGAAATAGGCACAATTCTATATAGTTATGTATTTTCATAAATCCCTAAACCTCTAAAAGCTTGTCAACCGAATATCGGCTTAAGATCTCACTACAATCTTCTAAATAAGTTAAATTCATCTCACAATATTTTAAGCCGAAAACATGCTCTTTGAATTGTGAAATAAAACTGCGCAATTCATTAATATTTTACAGCAAGAGCAATACAAAGGATTAAAATTCATTTATTCGATTATTGTTTGAGTATTTCCAATGCCTGAATTTCTGTGTAAACGGATCAAACGCGCAAAATCAACGGAGAATATAAATTCAATCAGGTTTATGGGGCATTGGGTTCGTCCTGAACATGTGTATGTCTTATGTAGCTATATAATACATGTCTGTAGAGTGTGTCGCAAATGTGTTGTTAAGATATATCGATTTGGTTTATTTGGAAGTCTTTTTTATTTTGTTCTTTACCGGTGTTAATTTAGATTTTAGAACACAATTTGCTTTTGAGATGCGATTCCTATATGAAGGACTGATCCACGTTTGCCTTCAATAGAGAAGAATGGAAGGGAGGGAGGGAGGCCTTTGCACATCAGTGGGACAGCATGGGCTGATAATAGTAATAATAATTGGCTTTGCCTCAAATTGCTTAAAGTGTTTTAATATCTGTAATCGTCAGATACATAAAACATGTATAAATAGATTATGTACATCGTAAAGACAATTAAATTACTGTACATTAAAATATTTAGATGTTTAATGTGCGCCAAAGAACACCCAATTTGTTGATAAAAACCCATTGCACTCTTTAATAATATAAGTTACACAACAAAACAAAAAAACACGAAACTACCAAATAAATGTTAATTCGTCATCCCAAACCGGCGATTCACGTTAAAAGCGTACAAAGCCGTGTGTCAGGGGACGTCGGACATTAATTAATAACACGACAATCATGTCCACAATCTCGGTGACAAATAGCTCGTCACGAGGTTTAATTAAAACTTCCATTGTACCCTCTGTTTTGACAGATCCGAGGAAAGTTTGGAAAGAAAGGCAAACCGTTTGAGTACGATATTAAGAAAGTTTGACGGCCGAAGATAAGAATGGTGAAACAAAACCAAAATGCCCCAAAAATCCCCTAACTTCGTGTTTGACCTCAAAATCGATAGCACTTGGACCCTTGCTGTTTTAAGAACCAAAGACTCATAATTTCATTATCTACGTAATTAAATGAAAGCGGTTTCTAAAGAGGCATAATTTTGTTGTAGGTTAGTCGAATGGCATCTAAAATTGTCTACTTGGGATAGTTTAGCATTAAACTGGAAACACGAAAAGTACCTACATCAAATGTATTAAAAAAACAAGTCTTTTAAAATAAAAGTTTATCGATGTATTAACCGAGTTTATAAGAAGGAGGTTCTCGATTGCATTATTTGTTATCAGTGGCGTAACTATATCATCTGGGGCCCGTGGCAAATTCTTTTGATGGGGCCCTATTAGTACATTTTTTACGTTGTACTTAGTTAAATTTTATCCAACACGAATAACAATTTTATTTTCAAGAGCATGGATTTATCCCTATATTACAGTTCTTTTTTTAATCATATCAGATCTTATTTTTGGTCTAGAACACGAGAAGTATA
Organism: Autographa pulchrina; assembly: GCA_905475315.1. Lineage (NCBI taxonomy): Eukaryota > Metazoa > Arthropoda > Insecta > Lepidoptera > Noctuidae > Autographa > Autographa pulchrina. The sequence continues at coordinate 11,107,103 of FR997781.1, forward strand.
GGTAAACTGAAAAAAAAAACTGATAGTAATAGAGAAAAATGTTTGGGCTATATCGAGGAAATAGTAAAACAGTCCAGATACCACTTCTTTGTCCTCATCTTTATTTTTTACTGTCCCAGTAATGAGTCGAGTAAATCGACTCTACCCTTATACTGATTCTAGTTGCGTATAATTTGAGGAAAATATATTTCTTTTGTTTTATTATAAAACCTCCTTACGTTGTGAATCTTTCTCTTTCGTTTCTCGCTCCCACTTAAACAATTTTCTGGAACTAGACATTTTAATATCTAACTTTCACAATCAACTTTACTTTCAAAGTGACTACTTAATTTCTTTAAATCCAATACGAAAAATCAAAGATAAAAATAATAAAGATCGTTTAGGATGTGTTGAAATGCATAACCAAATTTGAAATTGTGTTATGGTCTTTAGTAGACTCACTTTACTTGATTTTAAGCAGAACGTTTTCATGGAAAATAAAATCAGGGGCATAGCTACCGCCGTATCTGCCGTAACAATTATACGGGGCCATGGACCACGGGGGCTCCCGACGTGCGTAAACCAAAATTTACAAAATGTAAATAAGAATAAAATAAAACTGATAAAAAATATATAATTTTGAACTTTAATGGGACATGAACACCTTGCAGACCTGTGACTATTGTCCATTGAGGCAGAAACTTAAGAAAAACTAAAGCTATAAATGATACAATAAATAAGTTTGCCGAAAAAAGGCAAGGATGTGTTACATATTTAATTTCAATTGCTTGTAATTTTTTTGAAAAAGAGACAAATAGAAAATTATGATAAGTATTTTTTTTTAATTTTATGCAATTTTTCTTTCTTTTATGAGAATTCTTAACCCTTCATAAGGGCCCCAAAACAATTTTGTATGCGGGGCCCCACCAAGTCACGCTACGCCACTGAATAAAATACTCAGGTATAAACTTAAAAAAATAACTGAGCTCGCGCCCTCTTGGGCCGGGGCCCTCTTGGGTCGGGGGCCCGTGGCATTTTGCCAGTCCTGCCACCCTGTAGTTACGCCACTGTTTGTTATGGTTGTATTTTTCACGCGATATTTCCGGAAAATTTGGATTTGGAAGTATTCTCATAGGTGGTCTCAAAGTCTTATAATAATTCTTACAAAAAAAAAAACCTACTGCAAAATAAGTCTTGTATGGTTTTCTTATGGATCCCACTGTCAAAACTGGACCAAATAAAAATGGTACCACCTTTCAAATAAAAAAAGAATCATCAAAATCAGTTCATCCAGTCGAAAGTGAGGTAACAAAAAAAAAAAAAATACAGTCGATTTAAGTACTTCCTCCTTTTTGAAGTCTATACTGATGGGTCTAAAAGCTGTAAAGGCAATGGGGCAGCGTATTATGGTATAAATGGTGATTTCTCGGCTATGTATAAAACATCTGCACCTGTCTCAATAATGACGCTGGAGTTAATTGCAATCTCAGAGGCTTTGAATTGCATCAGTGAATTAAACGGCCAAAATTTTGTTATCCTAACCGATAGTAAAAGCGCTTTGCAACATTTGGCTCGATGCGCCTCTGGTGTCAGAGGTGTATCGATAGCCTATACTGTTATTAAGCAAATTCAGGAAATCAGACATTTAAAAAATTTGAGATTGCAATGGATTCCATCACATATTAACATAAGAGGGAATGAGGAGGCCGACCGATTAGCTAAACTTGCGATTACCGCAGGTCAAAATATGAATATTGTACCAAACTACTCAGAAACATTACACAATTTTAAAAATATATGCTATAATAGCTGGAAAGAATATTTTGATGAGATTTCTAAAACAAAAGGGATCTGGTATAAGACCATGCAGTCAGAGCCCCCACATATACCATGGTTCTGTAATCTTAAGATAAAAAGAAGTTATGTTACAATCGCTCATAGGTTACGTTCTGGGCACGTTCCATCAAAAAGGTTTGAATATCTTATGCGTAGAGCAACTTCATCAAATTGCGATACATGTGGTGTTTTAGATGATGTTCAACACTTGCTGATGGAATGTGTCAAGAATCAAAACGAAAGAAATGTAATTATGGAGAAACTGGGAGTAAACCGCTTGGATGTCGGTATTATCCAAAGTATTTTGGCTGAACCGACATCGGAGCGGAGTTACATGTTATATGAACTAGCATTATGTAGTAGAAATAATTAATGTACCTGATTGTAAATTTAAGGTTAAGCCTAATGGACTGACATGTATAAAAGTCCCAAATAAATAGAAAAAAAAAAAAAAAAAAAAAAAAGTCGGTTAAAAAAAAAACATAGAAGCCTATTCTGTTTAACATTATTGTGTAATCAATGATGTAGTTTGTATTTAACATTGCTAGTACACGATTGCTGATACTATCAAAACACGGGTAGTATATAGCAATACAATTAATTAATTAAACTGTAACCATTAACAGCGAGAACACAAATGTTATTTAACAGGTTCCATGTTCGTTGCTCCGATTGATTTTTTACGATTGTGCTTTTCAACAGGTTTTAAAAAGACAGATTTACTTATTTATTAACATATTTTATTATGAGTTGCTTACTCTTATGGTTTCACCCGAGAGATCTCTAAAGATTTGGCTAACAATTGCAAAAATAATACCTAAATCAAAATTGCCTTCTAGCTCTACTAAGCGAGTTCAAAGAGTCAAATTTTCAAGCATTCGATTTAGCTAGCAGTAGCAATACAAAACACAACCGCCGTATATTACGTCCTCGCCGGCGAGGCCCGTCGCGTATTATCTATACTTATAATATTATAAAGCTGAAGAGTTTGTTTGTTTGTTTGTTTGTTTGGTTGAACGCGCTAATCTCAGGAACTACTGGTTAGAATTGAAAAAATCTTTTTGTGTTAGATAGTCCATTTATCGAGGAAGGCTTTAGGATATATAACATTACGCTGCGACCAATAGGAGCTAAGCAGCAGTGAAAAATGTCACAAAAACGGGGAAAAATATTCATACTTGAAAGCTTCCGTTGCGTGCGCTGCGTAAACGGTTCGAGTTACCCAAAATATATGTATGAAAGAATTGTTCCTCTTTAAATGATCTAAAAAAATGTCTGCGACAGTATATGTCTATTAGATATCTTTTAAGATTGACTCACTATAACCTTTTTTAAGGTAATCATTTGGTCGAAATTAATGCATTATTGCCAATTATTTGCTACAGAGTTTTATCAACATAATAATATTAACTAAAATTATCATTTACGCAGAAATACTTTTTTTTTTAAACTTCTTAATCGCGGTCATAATAACAGAAATTGACGCGGACGAAGTCGCGGGGATCAGCTAGTAAATAATAGTAACGTAAATGTTATCCCCCGTCCCTAGACCAAGCTGGCCCGAGCCGGCCAAACTAGCAATAAAAATATGTCCTTAAATAATAAAAACTTAAATCCAGCCATCCCTTGTTGTTTTGCCTTATTAAGATTGTTAGCAACGCACTAAGTCGAGGTCCGAACCCCACACGCGGTGCCCTTAGTGGACGTTGCTGACGTAGTTAGTAGTTTTTCCTATTGCTCTGGCAATAGGAAAAAAAGGAGTCAAATTTTCAGCTTCATTACCTACGCATAGTCTATTTACAAATATTAATTTGGAAGCTAATAAATTAGACCTGACTAAATGTTGTAACTACCCCATTATGTATTTAGAGCCAAAGTAAATCGATAAACGATACCTACTTAAAAGCCTCTCCAAACCATAACAGGCCATTAATAAACCATAAACTTTTTAAAAATAAATCCGTGTCCACATCACAAATGTCGGGGTGACCTCGACCCCGTTGCCATGGCGACCGATACATCTCTTGCTTATTAGGTGATGTGTCGGTTCTCACATAAGCTTATGCTTCAGTGACCCCAGGTAATCTACATCATACATGTAGCTATTGAAGTATACCTGAAGTAAGATAGCTTGTATTTCCTAGGGGTATTTTACACCCAATCGATTTGTAAGTGTAATTGGTTTTGTTGGTTATTCATTTGTTTTGAAGAGTGACAGTTGCAGGATTAAATACATGCATTGATCAAAAAAAATAGCAAACCTACTCAAGAGCGTTCAATATAACCGAAAAGATTTAGTAAAAAACATCCAACATATCTTCATTTACATAAATTTATTTCTATTTTTTAATCAAGAAATATCTTATTGTCTTGTCATAATATTATCACATATTAACTTAACAGCTGAAAACAAAACTGGATGCTAAAATTTCACGTGATTTGGGGTTACAAAAACATATAAAGTTTTCCTAAACCGATGTATGTTATTGACAGGACCTGTGGAAAAGTGGTGCGCCACTCGTCGACTCTTTGACCCAGCATGTGTCGGTAACATGCTAGGAGGCAATGTTCAAAGGCCTATGTGTTACATATTGGAAACACGCGGATACTTTTTGATGATTTCTAATATTTTTTCTTAAAAATAATTTGAGCTTCAATGAAAAATGATTTTTTTGTGTAACAGTCGAAAGCGTTAATAAGCCATCGGTAGAATTTTGACAAATAAATAATAGTAATCTCCAAAAATAACAAAAGAAAAAACAAAATAAATTAAATTATTTTAGTATTTTAAACTAAATTAATTTTTGAACCTCTGATTACACGGATTTCCAGCACCATTCACATAGATATCTACGTCGTATAACTAGGTAGGTAGGTATAGCTACCTATTGTATAAATAGGCCAAACAGAAGGTACGTTTTAGTTCACAGCCTCACAAGATGGCAGGGCAGCGAAACCTCTCAAACTTAAGGCGGTCCCTGAATAATTCAGTGGCTTTTATTATTAAAGTTACGCAGAAATATTTGCCCGCCAGCGTTGGGAGCCGATGATAAAATTAAAATTTTATGAAGAGGACACAGGTACACGTGAATAAAGCTTGTAAAATCTTTTTAGGATAGTAACTAAATAAAGTGAAAGCGCGTATCTATTATCAAGACAATTAACAACACATATTTATATATACAGCCGATATCTCAATATTTGGTACAAAACCTGTGGAAAAACACTCGAACTTTACGCAACTTTGAATCTCTTTTCAATTTACATGTTTCAACAATATTTGTTTTTGTGCTCATTTCAAAAGGTTATTTTATTCCCCACGTGTAATAATTATAAACACTTATTTACCGTTTACCGTTTGTTTTTATTAAGACAGACGTTAAAGTGAAACATAATATACAACTTGAGTGTCTAGAAATGTTTGTAAATCAAAACTGATGAACAGTGGGTACACATACCACCTACACTTCAGTACACCCTCTTTGAACTTTAAAACCTACATCATATTAACCTACCTAGGTATCTACAACATATAGGTAGGTATATGTACATCTTTTGTTCTGTTTAAACCTCACATGAGCGCTCAAAATCATTTGCCAATTAATATCAAATTCAGCGTCACAAATTTTCGAAGGTACGCCCGGACGAAGCTTATATAGGGCGCAGATATAGGACGCGTCCTTGCCGATTCTCTTAAGAGTATAATGTTACTTGAATCAAACGTATTGCCTTTTTCAAATACCATTTGATTAATTTCACTGAGCACGCTAATTTGAACTTTCAATTGAAAGTCAAAAGGAACATTTTTGTTTGTTATTCAGAAAGAATTGTTGAACGCCTGAAAGGAATGCCGTCGTATAAAAGTTTATTGTTTTCGTGGTAGGCACAGGAGCACACTGAACTTGCTTTGAACAACGTAATATGCCATAGGTGGCCTCGTAAATTATTTTTCGTGCTTCAGGAAATGTAATACTTTGCCAAATAGCGAAGGCATTTATGTCGATTCAGTTACCATCTTATTCACCAAAGTCCGTAGACAAAACATATAGTTAGCTAATACCATTTTAATCACATTACATGATTTTCTTCTTCCCTTCAACTTTGTCTTGATATACCTACATATATTATGGTGATTCTATTCTCTCCTTTCTTCTCAATCAGTGCTTATTTTTTTCCTCATACAACCTCCTTTCCCGTGTTCCTTTTTGATCACACTTTATAATTAAAAAGTCTCACATATGTATAAAATTGTCAATTGGATCACCGATAACATTGAGCCAGTGTTTAATATTGATAAAATCTCTTTTAAATAAATTGCTTGCACAGGAACTGCAAACAACGTGAAAGAACGCAATTTGCGTTCGTTTTCATAGTTGTTACAGAGTAATGAAATAAAACAGAGCCCACGAGTGCACATGTGTTTGCAAAACGTATTTACACAGAGAAGTTTGAAAATCCTTTATTTTTTTATCGGAACACTACGAAATTGAATTAATTGTTTTTTCTGAACGTTTTCCGCTTTAAAGATAGGTAATTTGCATTATTACCGAAACAAATATCTGTTTATACAGGGTGTTAAGAAGTCCCTGTCCGATCCTTTAAGGTATTGTTAGCTATCGATAACAAAAATTGGAAAATAGCAAAAAAAAAATATATAACTTAAAAGAGAGTCAAAGGTGCTGCCAAATGATGAAACAAAAGGCCGCCGAATAATACCGACGAAAATGGTGTTGTAATTATTGATTTAATCTCAAATTTAGGGAATTTCGTGTCAAAAAATCGTTATTTTAAAGTTCATTATTATTGATATCTACTATCATAAATATTCCAAATTTAATATTTTATTTGGGCATGTGATTATCAGCTTTCGGGTCGGGCAGGGTTTTCTTAACTGTCTGTACATCCGTATTGTCCAAACATTGACTAATTTTTTAAAGTAAACTTGTCTAACGACGGTACAACAATGATAACAGGAAATAAATAGAAAGAATAGAAAGAATAAGAATAGAAAGAATAAGAATAAAGGGTTGCTCGATAGACGAAAAATATGGCACAGAGCGCCCCACGCTTTTTCACAATAATACTAGTGTTTTTTGTTCATTACCAATTTCAGCTTACATTAGGAATTATTTTTCACTTTTTTAGTTAGAAGTACTTTAAAAGCGTGTTTTTTAGTTTTTTTAAACTATATTTATTTTTCACTTTTTAGTCCTAGCAGCAATACGTGTTGTCTGAATTCAAACGTATTGTTTTTTGGAGTAAAAACATTTTTTATTGTTTTTTTTTTATTTATTTAATCCTGGTGATCCTAATCACCATATTGAGATAAACCTATGAAATTATTATATTGTCGCTGATTCTTGATAAGTGTACAAAGTTTGAATTAAATCTGTCCGTTTAAAGTGGGTCAAAATCGAGTCCAAAGGAGTCAGTTACATACATACATACATACATACAAGTGAAGCTAATAAAAGCGTGTTAAAAACATAAAATTCATCGTATGCATCGAAGACTTAAGTTTTTTAGTAATTAAAAACTAAAATTTAAAAAGTTTTTGACAGCCAAAATGGCGGCTACCCTTTCCTATTCTCATTTGAATCACATAATATAAAGGCTTATACACAATGTGAGTACAGCTAACGCACTAGTTAGCTCGCAGGTCACGGCCGAGGTTAATCCTTGTTTATGCTAAGATATAACAATATACGCTACCGCTGCGGCCTAGAAATTGATGGGATACCGCGGTTAATTAAAGTAATTAGTCTTTGAAGCTACAAGCTCTATTCTATAATACATTTTGGAATTGAAATTTGGTGCTGCGTTTAGGATCGGCTCTAATTCTTAAAAGCTCGCATATTCTTTTCGGACATTGCTGAAAAGAAAGTGTGTTTTTTTACACAGCCTTTTTGTATTCAATACATTATAATAAGCATAAATTACACGGGACCTTGGCCTGCCATTAAGTGTTTTCAACAATAAAAACTTTACAGGCTAAACTTACGGATTCTGAAAAATCAATGAAAAAGGCAATCGGAAAAGTTTTAGTGGAATTATTGAAAATATACGTAATTATTTTCCATCTGGCAATGAGCTACCGATATGGTCAGTATAATTACGTTTGTATAAGATATATGGCCCTGCAGTAGGACAATTAGAAGCTGGTACCTTTTAAGGTATCTGCTGTCTATAAGGTGCTATTTAAAATACTGCGTCTGGCCATAAAAGGACAGAAAACCATATTTAATTAAATGACATAGAAAATTGTTCATTTTTATGGGCTTAAGCAGTAATTTGGATACGACTATGCATTTCCGTAGCACCCTATAAATACGTATAAGTTCCTACTGGGCCTCGATTCAGCTATTTTAAATTCATGTCAGTGGTCGGTCAGTGTACTTGTCAATGTGCCTTATTTTCGTATTCAGATACCTAATCCTACAATAAAATCTCATTGAACTCTCGAAGAGAATGATCGTTATGACCAACTAACGATCGTAATGATAGTTAGCAGAATGCCAATTATCGTAAAAATGACCAAATGAAGCAGTTCATTCAGTCAATTCAAGCAACTCTTAAATAGCTGAATCGAGGCCCAGCTGTACGGACTCTACTTCTCAAACTGTCTCTATTATTATTTCAAGAATAGGTATTATTTAATGAGACACACTACCAAGCCCCCTTTCTTCACACGAGTTAGGGTTACTAAAGTATTCTCTTGTTTTCACAGAACCTAAAATGACCTAAGTATGCGGTCTTAGTCTGGAACAAGACACCGCATTATTAAACTCAGCGTACAGCTATTCAAGACTGTTATGTAGTTCAAACTGTTATCAAAGATACCCTGTATAGTTGTGTAGTGTATAGTAGAGCAGGCTATTGTATAGAAACGTTGGGCTCATAAAAAGCTTTCAAAATGGTAATAACATTTTTGATAATGGTGAAGAGGAGAACATGTTTTTGTTTGAAACGAGCTTTCTCTTTTTCAGCTGTTTTTTTTTTTCATTATTTTCTTTAACACTAATCTTCTCCTTACATTAACAAGAAACATATCAACAAATAATTATCGATTTTGGTACACTCGTTCGGAAGGCATGGCTTGACCAAGGGAAATTGGGATTCATTTTAAAACTTATTCAGACGTGCTATTCCAAAACGGTATTTTTATAAAGAGACAACGGCAAGACATATCATACCTAAAGTACTTAATATGTACTAAAGTGTCTATAATATAAAACCCGTCAACATTTTACACAACTGGAGCCTAGTAACACTGGTCGCTGTCACGGTCGATATCTCAGATCAGAATGTTCGATAGCCGATAAGCGATCGTTATAGTTGTCACTAGCCACAGGCTAAATGTCCACTAGGTACGTGCCAACTGAAAAAAAAAATGATGAACAAAACTTGGAAAGTCTGCAGTATACCATGAGACAGAGGATTATTAGACAAATAACAGTAAAATGGCTCCAATGGTCCAACAATCTAAAGTATTCTTTATACGCTCGATTCTGTTCAAAACCTAGATTATGTAATAAGGGTTCTTGCCCATCTTTTTATATGAAAATAAAGTTTTAACATTTTAAAAGTTAAATGTCAATGTTTAAGTTGTATTGTTCTTTTCTATTGTGCTTTAACAAATGGGACGGAAACAGTTACGTTTTCATCAAATTCTGTTATAATAAAAACCCAAAAAAAAACTAGTAAATCCACAAAAAAAACCCTCTTGTTATGGACCTATCTAACCTTACATGTATTCTTTACTAGCGACCCGCCCCGGCTTTGCACGGGTGCATTGCTGATACTAAATATACTACATAATCATAAAGTGTTGTAGGGCGAAGCGCGGCCTTCGACGCACTATTTGGTATAGGCACGCGCTCTTTAAGGTGTAGACCTTTTGTAGACCTTTTTAAGGTGTACAATACTGTAGTACATTACTTTGATCTATCGCGTAGGATTCAGCCAGCGTTTGCAATGTAAGCGCAAAAAAGTGTGTTTATTTACGACCTTACATAAAAAACTCTAAGATTATCAGTGTTTCTCTACTATATATTATGCATGTATTATACATATAAACCTTCCTCTTGAATCACTCTATCTATTAAAAAAAACCGCATCAAAATCCGTTGCCTAGTTTTAAAGATCTAAGCATACATAGGGACAGACAGCGGGAAGCGACTTTGTTTTATACTATGTAGTGATAGTGATATTTCGATAAATATTTGACCTGCATAATCTAGACTTATTCCTACAGGGGTTTCGGTACATACAAACCGGTGCCTACATAAGATAGTACCTCGGTACACGACTACACGTGCATAATAAAGTGCAGCGTGCATTACGTAGCCACGTCTAGTCGGTCACGGCTGGCTCTAATCCCCGTTAGTTATAAGTGCTTATGTACACTTAGTAAACTGTTGTACGTTACTGACGATACAATCTTATATAATGTATGTTATTTTAGTAAAAAATTTAAAGATAAGCGAGTAAATAAATGGTTTGATATGAAATGAATGCGATTTTTCAGTATTTAAGATTTTGCGAGATGACGTTTGTTTTTATGTTAAATGTGTATATTTTGTGTTATGTTGTACAATGTCATCTATCTTCTATCTATACTTATAATAAATCTGTAAAAGTGAAAATTCTGTACATTGAAAATATTAAAAAAATAAATGACGTGGGGTGTTACTAGACCGACAACGAACAAAAAAGTGAGAAAAAAAAATTTTTTGTCTGTCTGTCTGTCTGTTTGTTCAGGTATCACGCAAAAACTACCGGTTCGATTACTATGATATTTGGTATAATTATTCTTTATTATCCTGGGCACCACACTGGGTAGTTTTTATCCCGGAAAAGTATAAACAATAAAACACAAACTTAATTTTGCGGTTAAAAACTCATTGATAAGTTTCGTCATCCACGCGAACGAAGTCGCAGGCACAGCTAGTACTTATAATAAATCTGTAGAAGTGAAAATTCTGTACATTGAAAATATAAAAAAAAATAAATGGCGGGGGGTGTTACTAAACCGAAACCGAACCCAAAAGTGTGATTAACAAAATTTTTGTCTGTCTGTCTGTCTGTTTGTTCAGGTATCACGCAAAAACTACCGGTTCGATTACGATGAATCTTGGTATAATTATTCTTTATTATCCTGGGCACCACACTGGGTAGTTTTTATCCCGGAAAACAAACTTAATTTTGCGGTTAAAAACTCATTGATAAGTTTCGTCATCCACGCGAACGAAGTCGCAGGCACAGCTAGTTTGGTAATAAATATAAAAATGTGTCAATTTTAGACTAAATGTTCATTAAGAGATCAAAGCAATGCTACTGACTTGCTGCAATCACTAAATGAAATTCTGTTAATTATTATGGTACTGCATGTCCCTAAATCTGCTAGTTTGGCTACTAAAGCAGATTGTATGTATCGGATGCTACATAAATCATCTCTCGTAGATGAAATAGGGTTGATTATTACGATGTGTGTATAATAATAATCTAGCCTATAAACGTCCCACTGTTGGAGCATTGATCACCACGCTTGCTCTCTGCGGGTTGGCGATTTCAGATCCCAAATTTTGGAATCCAGGTTTCACCGTTTGTCAGAAGTGTCTTAGAGTAATTAAGAAAGTACATATAACTTTGAAAAGTTACATTGGTACATGCCCGGGTTCGAACCTGCAACCTCGTGCATACAAATCCGTTCATTGAACCACCACGACATTTTCGATTTGCGATGTGTGTTATTTATCTAAAATGATGTATGGAAATATGACATTCCAACTATTCTACATTGCTATTTATCCGTTCAATATCTCCTCTCTTTATTCATTTTCTATTAGAAAGGCTAGTTTAAAATTTCCAAAACGTTACTATACTGGCCCGATCGACATTCATGTAGTTTGTATAGCCTTAAAATCGATACTGTGTGGTATCATGGTCTCCTAGTTACACCAGTCTATTGTCCTAAAATCGATTACATTATTTAGTGTGTAATGATTGTTCCAGCCAGATTGCTGCTGAAAATGATGTGGGAGGAACATACATATGCGTTACGGATACATTGAAGTTACCTGATGATTAAAGGGAATATTGAAATAGTCTTCTGTTTATAGTTATTTAGCAATAAACCCGAATGTTTTTGTGAAAAATACCCTAATCTTATGCGTTCGTACTTGTTTCATCATCATCTGCCTAGCCTGTTTCCCAAACTATGTTGGGGTTGGCTACCAGTCTTACCGGATTCAGCTGAACACCGTATTTTACATGGAGCGACTACCTATCTGACCTCCACAACCCATTTTACTGGGAAACACAGTATCCCATAGTAAGACTGGTTGTCAGAATTGACTTAACGACTGCCAAAGATCTATGTGTGACAGCCGGGACCTACTGTTTAACGTGCTTTCCGAAACACGCGTTCGTACTTGTTTCGTTTCAGCAAAAGTGTAAAATAAATTCAACACTGATTGAAAAAAAAATGCACAAACATTTTCCTTTTCAAAGCGGTATTCAATATTCAATAATGCAATCTGACAAGAACAATTTAAAATCTTATTTAACCTTTCAATGCGTTAATATCCCAACAATGAGCTTACCGGGTAAAAAGTGCCCTAATAAACGTGTAACAGGCAATTTAAAAATAAATTTTAACCCTCCGGGCGCCGCCGCAGCTCCCAGGAGTGGGTCAGGGTCACTTTGACCCTAGTCCCATGGTTTCCATGGCAACGCCAGTCACTGTTTGAAGACCCGTGTTTTGAACTTTCGATTGGATTTTGATTAAAATGAGGGTGGAGCGGCTGTAGGTGTATTTAAATTATTGATTGTTATATTTAGATGCTGAAGTTTTAATTACAAATAGGTACGTAATAAAAGATAATTTATTTAGATATGCATGTTAATTTATTCAATTAGAACAGATTTGTTGAATAAATCATTAGTTACTTAACGACAAGACAATTGCCGTTTTTCTGCGAACATACAGACACCTGCGCTATTGTATTGTGTAATTTCCAAAGATTTTTTTCCTTAAGTACCTTAACCCATTAAAAATGAACAATAAATGTATAAACGTTTCTGTTCCTCCAATTTATATTGCTCAATGCTCTTGGCGAGAAGTCCACTGCCTTGTAAAAGTGCAGTGTTACATAAAGTACTTTTCAAGCTCAAAGTAATGTTGACTGGTAAACATTTACTACCATAACTACCCAGACATAATACAGTATGTAGGTCATACGAAAATAACCAACCTTTACTGACTGTAACAAAGAAATTCCCTCCTTCGTGTATCAATGTTTAATGCTAGGGGTCATAATCTTTGCATTGTCCTCGCTTTGCCATCTAAACTCTACTTATTTCCAGATTTTTTGAAACCATGCGAGAGATTTTTACTCCAGTATAAATAGCAATGGAAATTTCGTTGAAAACAAACGCAAAATATATCTGGGGCCCGATTCCGCTATTTAAAGTCAGTGGGTGGCAGGTTAATGAACGTTCCAGTGTGTACCTAATTTTTGTATTCAGATGATTTTAGTTTAATGACAAATGTACACCTACTTGCCACTGTTGTCATAGTAGGATTGCCACTGACTGTTCATTGTAGGCTTATCTGAATACGAAAATTAGGCACAATAAAAAGTACACTAGAACGTTCATTAACCAGCCACCCACTGACTTTAAAATAGCGGACTCGGGCCCCTGGATGCGTCCGAAATCAAAGGGCCCAGCAGCAATGGCGTAAAGCAGAAAGATTAAAAGCAATACAAAAAAGAAAATAGATAAGCGTATTTGTAAATCATTCGAAACAAGAATGTAGAATGTAAAAACCATTTTTAATCACAATTTATTATATCGTTATTCATATTTATTATTTTTTATGCAAAATTGATGGAGGCTATGGACCAGGGGCCCGAGTCTGCTATTTACACTCCGTGTCAGTGTGCTCATAGTTGGCTCATAGTGGGACGATTTTACGATAATTGGCATTCTACTAACAGGCACACTGAGACGGAGTGTAAATAGCAGACTCGGGCCCCAGTTGTGGGACAAGACAGGCTAAATAAATTACTAATAATAACCAATCAAATCAATTTCTACCGTATTGCCAAGAAAGGGTTAAATTGTTTAGTGTTTTGCTTTAAACATAAAAATCAATTATACCCCCGAGGCCGCAGCCGGTTTGATTGTCTTCGTGGATGTCACAAACGATGGCATTGCGTGCGTGGCTAGAACACACGTGGAAATAACGCAGCGAAGGACACTGAATATATTACCTTAAGTAGGCTTCATCCGAGAAAGCTTTCAGTATGTGTAACTAAATTGTTACGGGTTTAGATGTAGGTACTATAGATATAGAGGTGTTAAAGTACCAAAAACAAGGATCGGTTAGCTTACTCCAGCTGTTATTAGGCTGATCTAAAGTAGAATTAGCTTATATAAGGATGTGGGTATTATTCTTCTTGTCACAATGATTAGGTTCATCAATAAATATTACAAAAATAACTCTGATATCTTTCAAAATGCTCAACAGATTTCAAAACAATTAATTATAGCTAAAAACCATCTTAATCTCATCAGGTTTGGAACAAAAACACCGCATCATAATCAGTGCAGTTTTTCATGATATACCACAGATAGACAGACCGACACGTCAACATGTTAAACTTCTATCCTAACACCACTTTTTGCGTCGGGTCACTTGTACTATTAAGTCAATCTGTAATCCGCAGTTAAAACGTAAGAATCTGTAAGAAACTATAACTTTCACAGTACCTGGCTTCTCGTATGGCGTCGACCCAATGCGTGCAGTCCACCTCAGATGCGGCTCGCAGTTCGTACTGCCGCTGGCTTTCTCGCCGGTAAGAGATCACGAAGCAGAACTGAGGGATAATCTTTGTTTCTATGTTTAGTGCTTATTCTTATTAAACAGCCAATTTTAATAACATATACTTAGATATTTTTCACCAGAGGTAGAAATCTGACATAATTTGCATGGTGCTTATGTCAAATTTCTATCTCTAGTAGGAAAAATGATCTGAGGATATTTTATTGAAATTGGCGAAGAATAGGCATTATTTTGACTTCTGATTTTGTTGGAAGCTTGAACACAATAATATCTGAAAGTAACCCTTTTTTACAATACATAGAATACATAAATTAATATAGGTGCTAAAGTTTGTCACAGATTCCTGCCTGTCTTTTAGTGATAAAAGGAGTATGTTTTTTCTCGATCCCTCCCAGGCTACATGGCCAACAAACTTGGTGATATTTTATGTTTTTTTATCTCTAATTAATTTTTTAACATATAAATAATAATATTTACTTTACTCATTTGGGCCAACATTTAACAAATCATTGACTGTACATAACACAGGTCTTCCCTATTAATATGCTGTCACTCACCGAAGCATTCCTCTCTAACGGCGCCTTGCTGTGTCTCTCGCAGTAGGACCCCTCCAACAGCAGCACGCCCGTTGGCCGCGTGTTGTTCTCCGACTCGTAGTAGAACAGCAGGTTCTGAGGAAGTAACAATTGTTTAACACAGTAAACAAGTTTTAGACAAGGAGCCAAGCTGATAAAAAGGCCTCCCTTCCCTCTACCCACTTATCCCTGTCTAAAGCTATTTCGGGCCAGTTCCGCGCGAAGAAGTCGAGCTCGTTCCGCCATCTCCTTCTAGTTCTGCCGCGGAGTCTCTTTTTGCCTTTTGAGGCATATTAAATAATAAGTTTAGGACAAGGTAGGGCCACGCTGATGGTCTGTCAAGAAGGCCGATCGAAGGCACTTTACCTTCGTCATGTGGGAACTAAAAGTGTGTCACTATTTCCAAGGATCATAATACTTTCTAGAACTGTTATAATGTATTTTAAATAAGATCAGCTCAGGATGGGAAGCCAATCAGAAAGATGGACCGACCGATATTTTCCCGAAGTATAACAGCATGAAAGTAAAAGTGAATGAGAAATTACAGCTACAAAATAACTTGTAATAATTTTCATTTTTATTTACAATCGCTGCATACCTTTACTAATAGGTACCAAATCGATGCCATAACTTGCAATAGACTGTAGAAAACGTTAGGGTAAACCTAGTTAATAAATCCTCATAATGTAGTTGAGGAAATTATGAAAGCCTAGTAAATAGCAACACATTTCAAGAGCATAGAGCCGCCTCGTCACTTCCCGCTTACACGTCCACTTTCCATTTCCTTTACGCTCCGAGTTCCTTTGCGTTTCAAATGTGTGCTAAAACATTATGTATGAGTATATTCATGTTTACACACACAGTCATGTTGTTTATTACAATTTAATGTATTTACAAGACCTAGTATACTATGTGCAAGGAACAAACCAGCCCTCTGATCACGAGTAGAGTCTACCAAACGGATGTCAGAGAATCGGCATAGCCATTCAACGTGGCAATGCTGCCAGCCTTCTGGGCACGTTTCCCGCCATTGACAAGGACGACGATGATTTTTTTGACGTGTGTTAGTTTTATTTATTTATATTAGATTTAATTTTAGTATAGTTGTAAGTGTTTGTTGTTGTATTAGATTTAAGTATTGAATTGTAGATAAAGTAATGAACAGTAGTGCTATTCTGTAACATTATTTTCTTGTCTCGACAGCGGAATCCGCGGTGAGATGTCAAATACGTATGTTCTCGAATTTGAATTCTAAATCAAGGCCAATTGGGTTCACTTTTGAACTGAGCTTTATTGTCACTCAGGTGAAGTTCGATACCGAAATTATTTACAGAATAGACATACAGTTTTGACATTATCTATACTTATAATAAATCTGTAGAAAGGTCAATTCTGTACATTAAATATATTTTCAAAATAACTATCAGGGGGTGATTAGTGATCGATACTGATGCCAAAAATGCAATCAGTAAAATTTTTGTCTGTCTGTCAGTCTGTCTGTCTGTCTGTCTGTCTGTATGTTCCTTATAGAAACAAAAACTACTCGACGGATTTAAACGAAACTTGGTACAAGTATTCTTCATACTCCTGGGCAGGTTATAGTATACTTTTCATCACGCTATAATCAATAGGAGCAGAGCAGTGAAGGGAAATGTTGGGAAAACGGGAGAAGTTACTCAATTTTTTAAGCTTCCTTTGCGTGTGCAACCTTAATGGTTAAAGACTCATTGATAAGCTTCGTCATCCACGCGAACGAAGTTGCAGGCACAGCTAGTAAAAAAATAAAAGCTCAAAAATGAGCATTCCAAAAAATCATGATATGCCACTGCTTAGAATTTACTAGTCTTTCCAATGGCAATATATTTTATGAGAGTATAAAGTAGCGAAAATGTATATTATTTTGTGACTTCTTTAGTAAATAAAGATGGTCAGTTACTTAGGTATAATAACTATTTAACCTATGTGTTTTGTCAGGTTTGTAGGTATAGCTGCATATATACGTGTCTGGTAAATATTGTCATGGAAATCTCTGAATTTCCTCCTCCTCCCTCTCCTCCTCCTCCAACTCCTTCCTCAATAAAGGATCACAAATCCACCTACCATCACACATCGGTTTATGCGAATCCATATCGTACTATCTAGCTAGATATACACCAGCTTTACAATGGCCGGTACGTCCGTCGTGCGCATGAACGCTCTCAAATCGTACTAATCTGTAATCCCCCGGGCATACCCGGGTACAGCCGGGTATACTCGGTGTTTGTCCGCCAATGATCCACTTACCGCCTTTTACTGGATCTTCAGATCTGTCTACGATCTGAAGATTGGCTATTGAGAATTCAGGATTGTTGAGTAAGCTTTAGGAAGCAGAAAAGATTAAGAGTATCACAGAGAATGGTTTGTATTGGAACCATTAGAACTATATTAGTTATATTTTTTGTTCACATTGTAAGTGAAAGGAAGTGTATGCTGTCGTAAAAGGTAACAGGAAAAAAACTGGCTATGACGGAATTAAAATTGAGTTGCCTAAGGGTCGATTTTTTAATCGGCAGATAATTTTATAGATAAAAATCACGTCTGACGATTTTTTATAGGTGAACTGTCCAAAATTTAAAAAGATTCCTTGTATTAAAAAAAAATGAGGCGTTAGAAAAATCTGCCCTAAATTACCAGAAATGTTTTTAGAACAAATGAATTTATTTTTGAGAAGAAATAGGAAAATCGGAGTGGGTGAAAGGGTTGTCAACCACAATATATATAAAAAAATATATTTATTAATATCTTACCTGATATAGAATAAACCATCGCAGCTGCCATTTTGTATTGTCCGAGCTTCGTTTGTGCAGGTAGCCAGACTGAAAACATTCTCACATTAGTTACTTTAGAAATTAAATATACATCACATGTAAATCTTAGTATCAGTCTTGCTCCATTTTAGAGTATTTCGAATAACTTGAAACTACGCGTAAATTCTGGACTAGTTTCGAATCCAACTTATGGGCCCATAAGTAAACCATGGTATCTTTTAATTAAGTATCTAATATTAGCAAAGCTTTGGAGTTAATGCTAATTTATATTGAGTATGCAGCAGGATACGTAATGGCCTCAAATTATTGGTTTATTTCTACTTTTGTATCTATATATTATGTATGTACCTGTGAGTGATCATATTGTGCCCGGTCAGATAAGGCGATCAGCTGACCGTCGTTGACGCGGATCGAGCGCTGGTACTTCGGACTCAGCATCTTTGGATCTGGAACAATGACATCACTTTTAATTTTACGTAGATGCGCACTCTATCTGAGTGTTATACAATGACTTTGTATCAAACAGAAGGTACCTACATAATTAGAAAGTGTTTTTCTTTCAATTCAAACATATCTCTACGAAATAAAATAATACAGAAAATGTGTGTATTTTGTATAGGTTTAAAAAATCTTTATTTTTTAATCAGACTTTAAATAAAATTCAAAGAGTTTTCTCGATTCTCCAGAATTAATGGACTACCTAAGAAGTACACCATTTCAAACGAAAACATTTCCAGGCGACATCGAATAACTATTCGAACGACAATTCGAATAGGTAAATCCGTAGAATCGGTACCCTCTGCCTTTTTTTAATTTCTATTCATTTTAAAAAGCTCGTAGCTTGTCGAAGCTACTCAAATGCCCTCAAAGCCCGGGAGTTGAGTCTATCCTCAGCAGCCTCGTTATTGGCTAAATTGAGTGGAACACCAACAATGCCCGCACAACTGTTGCTTGCGTTGGCTTACTCAGACTTTATAATCGATGGACTCCTTTACAAAGGTATGCTGCAGCCAGGCGTCACCACGCTTGCTCTCTGCGGGTTGGCGATTTCAGATCCCAAATTTTAGAATCCAGGTTTCCTCACGATGTTTTCCTTCACCGTTTGTCAGAAGTGTCTTAGAGTAATTAAGAAAGTACATATAACTTTGAAAATTTACATTGGTACTTGCCCGGGTTCGAACCTGCAACCTCGTGCATACAAATCCGTTCATTAAACCGCTAGGCCACCACGACATTCAACAGAACAACAATAAATAATAAAATGATGGCTGCCGGTGGTAGGGTACTTTCAATTTCGGGTACTTGATACAAAAAGTTGTAAATTGTATTTTATGAATCACCCGTGACGGTTAAAATACATGGTCAGACATGGTGATCAGTGCTCAGAAGACGAGGTACTGGGGCCCGATGCCGCTATTTTAAGTCAGTGAGTGGCGGGTTAATAAACGTTCCAGTGTACTTGTTATTGTGCCTAATTTTCGTATTCAGATAAGAACAGTCACTTGCAATCCTACAATGACAACAGTGGCAAGTAGGTGTACATTTGTCATTAAACTAAAATTATCTGAATACGAAAATTAGGCACAATAACAAGTACACTGGAACGTTTATTAACCCGCCACTCAATGACTTAAAATAGTAGCATCGGGCCCCTGGCGTGACGATTCCCGCAAAATAGGAAAATTTAATATTTAAATTTCGGCTAACATAATTTGTTTGCATTTTCAAGTTTAATTTGAAACTACTTTCCTTGTACTAAGAGCTTGTAGATCCTAGCTTATAAATAAACTTCCAAAGTATGTTGCTTACTGAAGAATACGTGGCAACAAATTCGTATAAAAAAAAAGACGACCCACTGACCAAAACCTCAGTCTTATTTTAGTATCCACGGCCAAGAGGGTTTAGAAAAATGGGTGTCATAAATTAAATCTTCAGCTAAGCACGTGTGTAAAGAGGTCTTCTAAAGATTTATAAACAACTAGCTGTACCCGGCATGCGTTGCAATGCAATTTTTTCTACCTAGCACCTGCCTACTACCTACCTTTTCCTGAATTTTCTTCTGCTATAAACCTCACGGAGCCCGAGACCATTCCAACGAATGCAAAACCGTGGAAATCGGTTCGTGCGTTCTGGAGTTATAGCGTCAGGAAGGAAAACCCGACTTATTTTTATAAAGTAAGATGTCAGATGAAGGCAATAGTGCTGGACACAATAAGCTTTTATCGGCTGATCATACCAACAAGAAGGCATCCTTTCTCCTGCATGCATGTTAAATAAGGCTCAGTGACTATGCAATTTTTAAGAAGCAGAATCTGACACTGATAAGAGGCTATCAACCAGATAACTCATTAAAATGAAACTAGATTTGTTGTTTTTATAGGAAGAAGAGTTCCGCCCAATTGTAGCTTAATATTGTTCGAAACTCCCATTTAAAATGAGGCCTGTTACGAAACTGTAATGGCTGGATTAAACACTAATGATCATAATTTAAAGTCACGTGTCATTAGGCGTCTTTGGAATTTAATAGCATTGATATTGATTTATACTATCTTTACTTCGTCCGTACTGTTTTGTAACGAGAATCCACTTATTTATTAATACCTCGGCCACCGTAGCTACGTACTTATCTACTTATCGTATAGATCTATGTTTATATTTTTATCTTAAATACTACAAAATGTTTTTGTATGCTCACCTTTTACTTAATATTATTCATAACACAGTTATTTTACAACCAATACACCCTCAAAATTAACGTCCATTTCAATTGACAACAATGGAAATAACATTATTTTCAGAACAAGAACACTTAAGTTACACACAAGTTATTAGCGAAAAGCGAACAGTTAACTTTTTAAAACAACAATAGGAAACAGGACAACGATTAGTTAATATTCAACTTTCAAGATTATTTACACTAGTCATAAGCACGGAATATTACGAACGCCTGTTGAATTTGTGAACGCAATGAGTTTTGATGACACAACTTTTAGTTCACTTTATGAATCAGGCGCTTTGAGTGTTTAAAGCGTTTGGTTTGAGTTTAGAATGATGGTTTATGTGTTAGTCTGTCGGCATCGCCTTGTTTGTCTCCGAGTGGCAAGGGCTGCAAGTTGTTGCGTGGCAGGCGGCGACGGTTCGACTGCCGGGCCAGCACCTGTAGCTGAATCGACCGTTGCGCGCGTGCGTGCCCTTGATGACGTACGAGAAACGCCATAGAATGTCTAACGGATAGTCATGGCTAATTAAATAATTCTATGTGATTTTAAACTGTAAATTAAAATCTAATGAAATAATTAAATCTTCAAATAGGTACATTAAAACGCCAATTTGATATCCACATTCTGTTTGTGTGAACTTGCAACCTAGTAGGCCCATACATTATATATTTTTTAGTTAATTACGACTTAAAATAATGCATTATAGACGAATTACATGTAGGTAGCAATTTAAGTAAACTACCCATAATTTACCAGTAGGTACCTACGCAAATTCTTTCCAAATAATTTGAGAAATTTTGTGTGTACCTAGATCCTATATTCTACCTATATTTAACTTAATTAGCCAAAATACATTGATATTCTTAATATAAGAACCGCTATCTTGTCTACATACTTGTATGTAATACTGGTACCCTTTACACCTTCCTAAGCCTATGCGTGTTCAGTGGGTCGCAGTTTCCGCGGTAATAAAACTCCCGTGCTCACGGTATCTCTGTGTACCACGCGCCTGAACTTGTGCCTACCACTCGCGACCCAACCTACTTCCTAGACCTATCTGTACAAACACAAACAATACATATTACGCTAGAAGTCTCACAGCTACCGATTTAAATTTATTTAAAATTAATTATTTATTTTTAGTTAAATTCTACCATTTTGTCGTGTAATTATGAATATGACAAGACGAAAATGTTAAGGTAGGCTTTAGCTATACAGTTAATACAGTCCAAAAAAGCTTTTTGAAACTAAATACTCATTAATGACGCAATGTACATTGAACCATTTAGTTTAGACTTTAAAAGATAGGCACTAATTTTTCGTTTTTAGTATCGTGTGTGACCATGCAGTTTTTTTAGGTACCTATGTTTGTATTTTAAGTTTTAACGAACAATACAAGGATATGAGATAATTTATTTACTGCGACCAGAGAAATAAGTTTGGCTGATGAAGAAAATGTACTTAAATATACCGTTACTTAAATATTGTTAAGCCTGATCTACAAATTAGTACTTCCATTTGCTGTGCCATGTGTGAATGTACCTATATAATGCACGTTTATTATTATACAAAAGCGACCAGTAGCGAACGTGTACCGTGACATTTCCTCTTGAGGTCAATATTGACCGGTGAAGCCGAGACGTATTAAGTGATGTTTGATACTCTCAATAAACTTTTTATCCTTAAATATAATGAATTGAACTTTTCTGCCTGTAAGCATGCAATACCTTAAAAATTTCATTATATTGCATGTAGTGTCGATTAAAAACTACTTTCTAGGAAGTATTATTACATTTTGGAAGAAATTTATAAAGCCATAAGTGGCAACACAAAAATTTTCCTGTCACGCGTCAAAAATCTTCGAAACATCTCCGTACCGTGATAAACAATAATTGAGGCTAATTACTACAACAAATCACTACAAATTGTATTCAACACCCACGTTCTTGATACAGACAGCCGTTTTGAGACATAAACAACGCGACACGAGCACGACCGGCGTTCCGTGTGATGTGTGATAGTTGAAAATCCATGCGTTATGGCATCTGGGTCTAAAAATGATATAGTTAATAGATTGCTGAATGTGAGGCTGGACGATGGCGGCGGTGGAGATGAGCTGCCTCCGCAGAACATGCTGCCGTCGAACCAGCTGTCGCGGCAGCTCGGCCAGATCCAGGAGGAGGACAACGGGCAGGTGAGCGAGCCGCTGGCTTCGTCCTCCGCGATAGAGAACCTCCAGCCCATCAACAACACCGGCGGCCGCCTACACAACTGGCAGGCCACTAAAACCACCGTCAAGGAGAGGTTATCGTTCCTTTTCAATAACGAAATTCTATGTGATGTACACTTTATAGTGGGCAAGGATGCCAACCAGCAGGTGATCCCTGCGCATAAGTTTGTGCTATCTGTGGGGAGTGCAGTGTTTGACGCCATGTTCAATGGAGTGCTAGCAACAAAGTCTGATGAGGTAGAGTTACCCGATGTGGAGCCTGCAGCTTTCTTACATTTACTAAAGTTCCTATACTCAGATGAGGTGCGAATTGGTCCGGAGAGTGTTATGACAACACTGTATACAGCTAAGAAGTATGCTGTAGCTGCTCTAGAAGAACATTGTGTAGATTTCTTGAAAAGTAATTTGGGTACGGACAATGCGTTCCTGCTCTTGACGCAGGCACGGTTGTTTGATGAGCCGCAGCTAGCTGCGTTGTGCTTAGAGATGATAGATAAGAATACGGCTGATGCTTTGAATGCTGAAGGCTTTACAGACATTGATCAGGACACTTTGAATGCAGTTTTGGAGAGGTATGTATGTTTATTCTTATTAGAAGACTAGTAAATAATTAATTTTCTTAATTGAATTGAAGGTTTATGTTATGACTTCTTATTGACTTGATTTTTTATGTATACTAACAGTGACAAGTCTCCTTGTGTTGTTTGATTTATGAGGCATTCAACAATTCTTATTCACTCATCAGTCTACATTACTTTTAATTTACCCAATTCCTAATTGATTTTGCCCTTTTCAGAATACTTAATGAAAACTACACAAGGGAAGTCTTGAACACTTTAGCATCATTTAAAATAACATTAGACAAAATTCTTAATTATCATAATAAATTGAGATCAAATCATGTTAACATTGTTCTTACAATTTTAGATGAAATTTTGAATAAGTTATAATTTTGTTAAAGTTTGTATCACTGTTTTTCTATTCATAATGAAATACATTTATTATTTCAAGTTTTGCCTAATGTTATTTTTGAGTACATGAGTTATTTAGTATGTTTATTATTATATTATACTGTGTCCATTTTAGTCATAAAATTTTGATTAAAAATTATCAAAAGAACTGAATAGTTCTTTCCAGTATTTACTTATAAAATTCTAAGGAATTTGACTACTATCATACAGCAAAAAACTTATTGGATACATCCAAAATAACAATGAAATTTGATAATTAATTTATTTTTCAATACCATTGTGGGAGTATGAGTCTATTATTATACACTCATCATAATTCGAAAGTTTTTAAACTGTCTCTTTTGCAATCAGTCTGGTAATTATGTAGATTACTAGTAACTTATTAATTCAGTCTGTATTGTATTCATAAAAATATTAAAAAAAAAATGGAGTTTGTCATAAAACTTATGATATATAAGCATTATTAGCATACTACTTAGCTTCATTTCATAACTCATAAAAAAATCAATACATTTTTGTTTGATATGCTAAGATAAAACAGACTTCACAGAATGATTTTTTTTATTATGAATTAAACTTAAAATATTTACAACTAGCTGTGCCTGCGACTTCGTTCGCGTAGATGACGAAACGTCTTATCAATGAGTTTTTAACCGCAAAATTAAGTTTGTTTTTTATTGTTTATACTTTTCCGGGATGAAAACTACCCAGTGTGGTGCCCCGGATAATAAAGAATAATTATACCAAGTTTCATTGTAATCGAACCGGTAGTTTTTGCGTGATACCTAAACAAACAGACAGACAGACAAAAAAATTTTTTTTTCTCACTTTTGTGTTCGGTGTCGCTCTAGTATCACGCCCCGCCATTTATTTTTTTGATATTTTCAATGTACAGAATTTTCACTTCTACAGATTTATTATAAGTATCTATACATATAATAAATCTGTAGAAAAGTCATTTTTGTACATTGAAGAAATTGAAAAAAAAAATAGCCAGCGTGTTAAAGGATAACTAACAGAACCCATTTCCATCATTTTTGAAATTTTTGTCTGTTTGTCTGTTTGTCTGTTTGTCTGTTTGTCTGTTTGTCTGTTTGTCTGTTTATATGTTTGTTTGTGCACACATCACGTAAAATCTACGAATTCAATGCAGACAATGTTTATATACAAAAATTATACACAACTTGAGGTATAACTTAGTTTTTGTTTCATCGAAATCGGTTAACTCTATCAAAAGATATGATTAATTTAGTGAGTTCAAGAAGTAAAATATTACAACACGCAATTCAGTACAGTACTTGCATTACAACTCTCTTTTGCCGGGGGTCAGATTTCATGTTACAGTATCAAACATAAACTACTTAATCGAATGGTGTAAAAAATTGAGAGGTGGTTTTCAAGAAATCGTAGATGGTTGTTAGCTATGTTGAAACACGCTATTGAATCTAGCTAATAAGGGGAGAAGCTTTAAATTTCCAAAATCATTTTCCTAACTGCACACATAAATTGGCATTATTGACAGATAAACAAGAGGGTAACCATGGCAGACTGAGGTAGCCATAGCAATCTTCAATTTGATTAGTACCTATATTTTTGTGAACTAGCTATCGAAGTAAACAGCTTGGCGGTTGAACGATTGGAAATGAGTGATCTTGCTGCAAGTTCAAATCCGGTTGTTAATGTTTGTATTTTTTTTCATGCGTCCATTTTCTTATATAAGTTTGAATTTTTTGATACCCAAGTTCAAATATCAGTAGAGATAACTCTTTTTGTGTTTTACTAACGAATCTTTTTTAAGTAAAAAATTTTTTGTAACATTTTGTTGTATTTTTAGTCGCAATAAACGACATATTTAAGTCGTGAATTTTTTCTCAACCGATATATATACTTACAATTATTTAGCGTTTGTATTTACTAATCTCCGTAGGTAAGTTTGTTCCTCATTGCTGACGGATGGAGGAACAAACGTGCATGGCATTATACCGTAAAGTGATTCAGGCGTAAATGTCCTGGCCATTTGCTTGGAAATTTACGCATTCGCTTCTGACTTGAAAACGTAAGCTTCCCCATAGATCACTTTATAGTTGGTTAAAAACTTTAATCCACTTTTAAACTTTTATTTATTTAAATAAAAAACTATTTTTCCAACATAATGTGTAATGTTTTCTATTGGTCATTTATATTATATTCCATGGACAAGATCTTTTTGTATTTGTTATGTATTTTCTTTTACCCAAAAACCCAATGATCTTTTTATCACACAAACTTTAGTACCTATTTACTACCTCTTTAATATTCTTTAAAAGGTAGCTTGCTTCTCATGTAGGTTTTTATGCGTACATGATATTTTATTTATGTGTTTAAATTTCATAAAGTTTTTGTACCCTATTACCGGAAGGTTGGGCCAAAACCCTAAATAAAATTAACTTTCTATCGCATTCTCTACATTTTAAAATATATACGTACGGTATTTAAGCCCATCACCCTATGCTGCACCTTATACTTAATTAAGCGAATTGTACAGGATACAGCCTCTGACTTTAATCAGGGTAGTATGAGATTGTCCTTGGACAGCTATTACTTAATCTTACCAAACAAATAATTTTAAACACAGTTTTGGTAATTCTGCCACTGCGCCTCTCAAACCGTACATCCGGTATATCAACTTTTTGTAACTACCTCCTCTTTCAGTTTCATGGGTCTCATGTCAGTCACTGCCTATCTGATATCCACTCTCAATTTAACGGCGTAGTTCAATTTCGAGGTTTCGCACCAAAACCTCGCGCCCGTAGTCTCACTAGGGACTACGGTACCAACGAGAACTATAGCATAAAAAATGGACTAATTTGTTTTTATGGGTTCGGTTTTTGGGTGCCCTTTGCCATTCACTGCCTAGAGCGACAGCTGCTTTCACTTTAACTCAGAGTTGGCGCTGCCAGTAGACTCAATACCAAAACATTGACCTTCAATTATTGTAACCAACTGGGTAAAGCACAAAAGAGAAAACATACTACATATATAAAAACGAAGATAAAAGAGTCAGTTCAAAACTGCCCAAGGTAGACATATTTTGGACATTAACATCGAAAGCCACCATGAAAATTATAATTTTTTCTCACGGTTCTGGACTTGGAAGATAAATCTAAAATTTTTATAAAAAGTAGCATCAAAACCAATCCTTAAAATTTTTAGAGGTAAGCTAATTATATAATTATGACGATGGTACTTTTTTATTTTGAGAATTTACTATTATACAAACAGCAACATTTGTGACAAAATTTACTCGGCAGTAGGCAGTTCGTGTTAGTGGCCCTCTATATCACAGTCAAATATTTATTCATAAAGATGTATGATAGGTATATAAGCGAACAACGTCGCGGGTACAGCTATCTATACTTATAATAAATCTGTAGAAGTGAAAATTCTGTACATTGAAAATATCAAAAAAATTAATGGCTGGGGGTGTTACTAGACCGACACCGAACACAAAAGTGTGAAAAAAATATATTTGTCTGTCTGTCTGTCTGTTTGTTCAGGTATCACGCAAAAACTACCGGTTCGATTACGATGAAACTTGGTATAATTATTCTTTATTATCCTGGGCACCACACTGGGTAGTTTTTATCCCGGAAAAAATAAACAATAAAAAACAAACTTAATTTTGCGGTTCAAAACCTCATTGATTAGTTTCGTCATCCACGCGAACGAAGTCGCAGGCACAGCTAGTAGATAATATTTACAATAATATAAAAACTAAGCCTACACAAGAAATAAGAAAAATACTGACTCTACACAAAAATTACTGGTCAACAGACTCTGTTAAGACTAGAAGCCCTCAAAATTTGCTTGAGAAGTGCCTTAGAAGGAAAAGTATTCTGATAATACTTGAAGCAGTATTAAAATTTAAAAATATGCAGGAAAATAAATCTCCCTTTTACTATTATAAAGCACGATACTAATCTTGCAAATCTTAAAATGTTCTTTATCCCTTTTGCATTTTAGTAATATCTTTTGGTTGTGTGCTACTTGATGGTAAACAGTAGGTAGTTTCCACAAGCAATACACATTTGTACAACACAGATATTATGATAAGAAGGTCATTGTCAACATGCCAACAGTTGGTTGGTGTTGATGCCAGATATGTTTGCTAAACAATTACGTTTGTTCCACTCTCACTCGGGCTAGCAACTGAACTGCAATTTGTTAGTCAGCTGTTCTCAGATTTCAAACACTGGTAGCTTACTGGTAGCTGTAGAGACCTATTTACCATAGTATGTGGTCCTACACTGCTGACTGCATGGAAAGCCGAGTAGGTAGTATCAGTCATCACGCCGATGGTATAACATTAGGATATGTCGGAATCGCACAGCTACTTAAAACACCCGGGTTCCGTCCGTGCCTTTACCGGAGCCGTGAAGTCGCGTACGTGGCTACCGGCGAAACGCTACGCGCGACGTGATGCGGTTTCGATCTCCTTATGGGACAAACCATTTGTGTTGATCCTCAAAGGCTGTACAGAAACTTTGCGCGACACAAAAAGGAAATTCCTTAGTGCGGGAAAAGCCGCAATAAGTAGCATATAGTAACAGCAACTGCGCGCAACATTGTTTTAGAAGTAAGGACCTGTAATCATGCTATATTGTAGAAGCCTTATATACATACATACATATAATCACGCCTATTTCCCGTAGGGGTGGGCAGAGACCCCTTTTTTCCACTTGCTACGATCCTTACATACTTGTTTCGCTTCGTCCACTTTCATTATTCCCTTCACACATGCTCTAAATGTTAATGTTAATACATAAATAATAATAATAAATAAACATCCGTCTTTAACCACAAAAAAAAATATTGTTTACTCTTCATGCAATGCATGTGATGAATTAGAGCCTTGTCGAACGAACAATTTCAGTTAGTGTCAATTATCACAGCCACTCGCAGTAAATCATGTCCAATACGCGAAAGTTGATATAAGTCACATTTACATTACGTATTGCCATATTAAATTGATCCTACCAATTAGTAATTATTGTGGCCGATAAAAACGTTCTCGTTTAGAGGTCAAATGTGATAAGAGAGATATATTGTTGTCGGATCTGGCTGTAATACCAGGTCCGGTCTTGTTTGGATATAAGAAGCTATTACTTTGAAATGATGCCTGTACTTGGCAACGGAGTGGTTTGCTTAAAAGGCATAACTTGCTAGAAATCTATACTAATATTATAAAGCTGAAGAGTTTGTTTGTTTGTTTGTTTGGTTGGTTGGTTGAACGCGCTAATCTCAGGAACTACTGGTTAGAATTGAAAAAATCTTTTTGTGTTAGATAGTCCATTTATCGAGGAAGGCTTTAGGATATATAACATTACACTGCGACCAAAAGGAGCTAAGCAGCAGTGAAAAATGTCACAAAAACGGGGAAAAATATTCATACTTGAAAGCTTCCGTTGCGTGCGCTGCGTAAACGGTTCGAGTTACCCAAAATATATGTATGAAATAATTGTTCCTCTTTAAATGATCTAAAAAAATGTCAGTGACAGTATATGTCTATCTTTTAAGATTGACTCACTATAACCTTTTTTAAGGTAATCATTTGGTCGAAATTAATGCATTATTGCCAATTATTTGCTACAGAGTTTTATCAACATAATATTAACTAAAATTATCATTTACGCAGAAATACTTTTTTTTTTAACTTCTTAATCGCGGTCATAATAACAGAAATTGACGCGGACGAAGTCGCGGGGATCAGCTAGTAATATATATGTAGGTTTACCCTGTAGGTAATACATAGTTTAAACAGAAGAGTGTCGCCCGACACACGTGCTGCGGTTGGTTCCATTAACGTTCAATTGGCATCCGCGAAATACTCAATAACAAGCAACTAGGGCGCTCTGTTTTAGTCAACATCATGAATTATCTGTTTACCAAATTTAACTGTTCAAAAAGGATCAGGAGCCAAACATACAAAAAAAACCTCTACTAATTTATTGTTCTTAGATCTATTGTAGGATTTAGCTCCGATAAATAGGCCTAATAATTCACTCGTTTTTGATTACATGAGTTTAAAGAATTATTCAGTTTTGTTGGTCTGTATTTTCATAAACTCAGTTGCCACAAGGTATTGCGTAGGCAAATGTAAAATAAACGTTTGTTTGTATATAAAAGTGAGGTGAACTGTGGTAAACGAAATCGATCGAGATGTGTCTGGGAATGTTTTAATAGTATCTAAGTTTTGACGTTGCTATGTACGTTTTATTTTAGTAGTTGTTGAGCCTGGAGTCGCGATACATCGCATAAATACTATTAACTATGGACCTGCCCCGGCTTCGCACGGCTCTCTTGAATCACTCTATAAATTGTTGACCATATGAATGTTCAATAGTTTGTTTTTTAGTACCACGTAATAAATTTGGGAGTTACTTTTGTTCTTTCCCGGACACGAACCCTTAAAATATGTATCATTTAGTTATTTAACCACTTGTGTATTTCGATACCTATGCATTGATAATGCCAATTCAATTCTAAGAATAAAA
This sequence comes from Autographa pulchrina, assembly GCA_905475315.1. Taxonomy (NCBI): domain Eukaryota; kingdom Metazoa; phylum Arthropoda; class Insecta; order Lepidoptera; family Noctuidae; genus Autographa; species Autographa pulchrina. The sequence continues at coordinate 11,137,604 of FR997781.1, forward strand.
CTATATTGTTTTACAAACAATAGTTTTATTATTCATTGAATGGAAAGCCAAAAATTTTGTTATTGTTTCAAGAAATAGGATTTTTTCCTATGTGATCATTGGTTCACTTTGTTCTGTTCATAAATTTTAAGACGAAAGTTGGTCTATTGAAAAATATAATGGGTAACCAACATACCTCCTAGATTACTGGGTTTTGGTATTACTGGTATTACTGTGCTATGAAATAAAGTAATTCTAATGGGCATTACTATGATACCGATACGAAGACGAAGATTGTAACAAAAATAAACTTATCATTTAATCTCCAGGGACACACTCCGCATCAGAGAAGCGAAAATCTTCTCAGCAGTGCTCCGGTGGTCGGAAGCGGAATGCATACGGAGACAGCTGCCCGTCACGCCGTCCAACCAGCGCATGGTCCTCGGCCGCGCCTTCAACGCCATCCGGTTCCCGCTCATGTCTGTCGAAGAGTTCGCCATGGGACCCGCACAAAGCGGTCTCCTAGACGACAGGGAAATAGTTCAACTTTTCCTCTATTTTACCGTTAACCCTAAACCGAATGTGGGGTTTCTCGACACGCCTCGCTGCTGCATGACGGGCAAAGAGCTGACGGTGAACAGGTTTCCGCAGACGGAGTCGAGGTGGGGCTACAGTGGGACTACGGATAGAATCCGGTTTACGGTCGATCAGAGGATCTTTGTCGTCGGATTTGGATTGTATGGATCATATTTTGGGCCGACGGAGTATGAGGTGCACTTACAGGTTAGTGAAATATGTTTTTTTTTTTATCTTTTTTTATTCGATCCTTTACTATATCGATAGATGAGTTGCCATCACATAATTGAAGTTTCCGAGTCAAGATATATTTTTTTAATCGCGAAGCTTACGGATTCTTAATATACATATAGATCATTATATCACGAATGGTTCAATGTCATTTAAAGTTAAAAAAATAAGTTACATAACAAACAAATGGGTATTATGAAGTTTCAAAGCCATTACTCGTTGTGAAAAATCTGCCTGTATCCACAGCTTACACTGTATCTAGCATTTCAACAATTATCCAAAACCGTCACACGTTCGACCAAAATCTTCATATCTTTATATGGAATGTTCCAGATAATCCACCTAGCAACAAAGAAGGTGTGTGGCTCTAACACGACGACGTTCTGCTGCGACGGTACGGACGACACGTTCCGCGCCATGTTCAAGGAACCAGTCGAGATCCTACCACACACCTCGTACATAGCTAGCGCGAAACTAAAGGTAACTGATAAGATTTGTTGTGTAAGTCTGTTTGGGAATTAAGATAAAACTGTTTTTTTATACTAACGTCGCGCGTCGGTTTGAAATTTATTGTTTATATGCCCCTTTGAATGGCAAACGAAATAGTGAAACAAATTCTTGGGCATTCGTTTAAGCCTTATAGAATACGGTGAATTAATTGCCGAATAATAAAAAAATTAATTGCATTTTTTATAAGTGTATGTAAACACTAATATTCTGTTACAATAAAACAGATTTTTTAGAAATCTTAATAGTTCTTTTTTTTATTGATTATAGTAGAAATACGTTAGTATAAAATACATGTTTTTTTTTATTTAATTCCCAGATGGATGTCAAGGAAAACGCTGAGTCTATTCCTTTAGATAATAATATACAAAATACATCGCAAAATGTCGCGACCGGCGGCCGCCATTACTATTTTACTATCATTAAAAAAGTACAAGATCTCATTCGGATTTCAAGCGAAGTGTTTAGTTAAAGATGCTATAGAGGTGAGGGACAGTAGAAGTCTACACTGATAAATAGTTCACAGTTTTTTTTTAGATTTTTCTAGATTACTTAATTAGGTTTTTTTTACTTGTAGCACTAAACAGTCGGTAACCCAACCAACAAAGTCAAGATATAAGTATCACACGGTATATAAAAATTATAAAACGTACTTTCTAAGGCTGCATACTGTAAAATAAAACCAATATGCAGCAGTGGACGCATGAATGCAAAAGAAAGGCGTGGCCAGAGCATTGTATTTACATCTTTAATTATAATTATCATCAAAAATCGTTCTCATCATCATAATATGTTACAAATAAATACCCTATATAAGTCTTTAAGTCCCGTTTCATTCGTTTCCAGGGCACCGACTCCTACTACGGCACGAAAGGGCTACGTAGAGTGACAGTCGATTGCAACAATGGCGAGAAAGTCGTATTCCAGTTCTCATACGCCGCCGGCAATAACAACGGCACCTCCGTAGAGGACGGACAAATACCGGCCATCATCTTCTACATATAATCCGAAGCAACGCTGGCAACATAAGTAGCCGGTGTTCCAAATAAAATTAACTAGCAACACTCATTTGAGGCTGGCAACTCCAGTGTTTAAGAAAGTTTCGTTGCGCATTGGTAAGTGGCTGTATTTTTTTTTGTTGTAAAAAGGTTTTATTTTATGCAAGATGGAGTTAATTCGGTTTGTGATCGTGAAAGCTACTTTATTAGTGTGTGATAGAATTGTCTTATAAACACGATTTAACATCGAGATTCGTAGTCTGAGGCTGAATTCGTGCGTGCTTATTTTTTTACGGCTATCATCATTAAAGACTCTATAAATGTAAATTAACAATAACACGGCCTTTGACGTAAGAAATCACAAACTTTTAATAAGGATATATTTTGAAGTCAGACAGGAACAATCCACAATCGAATAAAAAAAAAGTTCGGAGGCGTGTTCAACATGAATATTATATTACTTGTTGTTATGTTATGTCTATTGTTCGTATTCAATATTGTAACGTTCCTCTAAGGTTCAAATGAACCGTGAGAACATTTGAAATAGCATGTAAATTAATAATAGATCTGTATCAATGTGAGTTTTCGTGATTAAATAAATCCGCTAGGTTCGCTAGTCGTGCATGACGTCTTTCTGTTAATTTCCACCAATGGAAGGCAAGTTACTCGCTCGTGATTGGTGGAAATTGACAGTTTTGTCTCATGTGAGACTAACTAAATAGCGGTTTAAAATTACGAAAACCGTCTTTTAATCAAATTAGTTTCTTACTAGACTTCGTGTCATCGGTGATTTTATAAAAAAACATATCATTATAACAGGAATTCATATAAAGAGGTATTTTCGAAGATTCGCTTCAAACGATTCATCCTTAAAATAATAAAAGAAAAATTTGTTACATAAAAAATATAACATTTTGTACTACATTTAAATAAAAATTTCAATGTTAGAAAAATAAAATGTTTGTTAGTAATTTTTGTGAAGCTCGGTAGATCTTCAGTATTGCCATTATGTAAAAAGCTTCCAAATAGGTAATAAATTCATCCTATCTAAACGCTGTATAAATATTGCATAGTCATAATTAATATTAGACAGGAACTAAAAATAATCACAATTTTGTAGGAAATAATAATATATTCTCATAAAAAGTAGAATAAATTAGTTTTATAGCTTGTTCTGTATTTTCGTATAAAATAACTTAATGTTCTTATAAAGTATTCGTTGTTGGGGCGCAAAGTTCCTCTGAAAGAAATGAGGTAGTAATGGTCACAAAGAAATAAGATTTTTAAGGCAAGGTATAGAAAATTGCAAATAGCATGACAAAAAACATGTGGCTTTTTGCATTTATAAGATCTTATTGCGATAATATTACCGCCGCTTAAAAATAAATAAATAAATTTATCATTTAAATGAATTTTGTATGACTGAATGCATCAATGATTTAAATATCAAATATTTTGTGTTATTTCCTTATTTATTAATGTTGCATCTGTTTATTTGTATATATGATTAAATAATGCTATGTCTAGTACAGTCGCAAGCAAGATGAAGTAAATTAAACTATGTAAAACATTATATTTTGTGTTGTAGAAGAGTCAACCTTACTTCTATGGAAATTAAAACAATTTTCGCTTGAGTAACACCAATATAATGTTTCCTTATATTTTTTTAACATCTGTTTTGGTAACGCTATTGCTTGTGACTGTGCTAGCGGTTGAAATTTAAAAAAATTGAAAAATTAGCAATTTTTCTCAACTATAGTGTTACAACACAAATCATAGAATAATATAATAATAATACAGTTTTAGAATTTATTGTGTGTCTTAATACAAACGTTTAAAGTTGACTTTCCTTTGAAATATAAAATATGCTATATAAATCAACTAGTATTTTACCTTTAATTTGCTTTTCATTGTTAATATAGTATTAAATGAAGTATTTTTTTTGTTATTGGTTTTAAATATGAAATTTATTTTATGTATCGTAATGTTTTTTTGTTTTTTAAAGGTCTATTCTAAATGTAAATAAATATTTTATTCAAACAAATAAAATAAGTGTGGCTCAATGTTCCACAAATATGTTTAATTTCAATAAATATTTGTCACAAAGATGTCCTTTTCTTATTTGTATTTATTTATTTTCGTTCTGAATAGACCTTTTATTTTCTCTTATAATCTGTGATAGGTTTGTGGAATGTTTAAAATGTATTGTGTTTGTTTAAATAGCAAATATTATGTATGTATTATATTTATTAGAAAATACATACAGGGACCATGTTTTCGGTCTTTTTAAAGTTAAATTAAAAGTGAGAAATTTCCTTAATATTGAATCTTTTAGCTTTAGTTTTAAGATTTCTTATTTATTGTTTTTTTTTTATTCAAATTAATTTATACTTCGTATGAACGGAGTGCCAAAAAATCTAAACTATAAACTGTTAAAAAAACTGTATTTTTTGTTCTATTTGTATGTGATCTAAATAGCGTGTGTGTTAGTGTTAAATTGTCTAGTAATTATTAAGTTTATTCATATTAATAGGGACAAAATAAAACCAATATAACATGTTGAGCTTTGTACCTTCGTTTATTGTAAAAACCCTGATATTTACTTCAAAATTTATAAGTTACTTGTTCTAAAAAAATAAAATGTGAAATATAGAAAAAATACATGTATATTGGTTTTATTTCAAAGTAATTTATAATCCAAAGGTTATCTATAATACAGGAATAAATTGTCACAGAATAAATGAGTAAAAAGTATTTTTGTACAACACATCACAGTTTTCATTGATCTTAGATTTTTAATTGGTTCTTTTCTAGTCAAATTGTTAGAAAAATGTTGATGAGTATGCTTAACTTGGTTTGTCTAATCTGAACTAGGATTTATGACGTTATACGTAAGGTTGAATTTAGCACAGGAAGGGTTCCGTATCCTTTGTACTAAATTCTATGTAAGAGTATGTACTTTATAGTGTTTGTCGTTATAGCGGAAACAAAATAAACACTATGTATGTTTAATTCTACCTATTAGCTCGCAAGCATGCCGCGAACGCAGTAGTGTCAATAACGCCGTCCGCCAGACGTGCGCGTGCGGCAATGGTCGTTCGTCAGATGTGGACGCACCCTTACATGTTCATGACATACAACCGGCTGACTGGCGGACAGACGGACAGCGAAGGCTTTTTAAAAGGGTCTCGTTGACACCCTTCGCGTACGGAACCCAACATATGACAACAATAATAACATATGAACTAGAGGTGGAAGACATTCCTCTTGTTTTGTGAAATTCAACCTTATTCCTAGCGCTACAAATATCAGTTCAGATTGGGCTCCTCGCTTTGAGCATGCGCTGTAGCGAAGCAACTGTGACCAAATATTCAATGGTTGTGGTTATCTGAGAAATGGTGCCTTTAGCCTGCCATGGTTAAATTATACATTTAGTTATGACCATATATTGTCAATTGAAAAAAAAATATGAATTGAATTGAATTTTGCAAGTTCTGTTTTAAATACTCTCAAGGCAAAACAAGCCTTGAATTTGTTGGTACAAACCTGGCTTCTAAATGGTTGTTTAATTTGATCTGCTGATACTCGAACGACTGTGATTGGTTGCCCAGAAAATGTGCAACCTATCACAGAGCTTGATATGTACCTTTGAAAAACTGATAAGTCGAAATGAGGTAGAACATCTATCTTTACATGTATACATGTTTTATCTCTTTTTAACATTATATGCGGGAAAGAGAAAGGTAAAGTAAGTTCTTAATGAGACTGCAATATTATATTACTTATGGCAGCAGACAATATAACAATTTTATACTGTTTAACCTGTGTGAAAGATGCGCAGGAGTGAAAATCCAGATGTAAATTTATTTTTATTGTTTCATTAGTATGAATAATTGTTTTATCTCATATTGTTATATAAATGGCAGTGTTTTATTTTAGACCTTATTTCCTTGATATAGAACTGATATTGGTTTGTATCGTAATCGAATGCAGGAATTGAGCTGTGTCCGTAGTAAGAATAAGACGAGTAGATCTAAATGAAGCGATATTTTGTATAGAGGAACTTATGTTGGTCTAGATGTCGTCAATAAATGATAACAGTGTATATTGGGGTTTTATTTCAAATCAACTCTTATTATATAGGTTCATATTGAAGAACAAAACCGGCCAAGTGCGAGTCGGTCTCGCGCATCGAGGGTTCCATACAAACCTGTAGGTATCTATTTCTTTTGATTGCGTTGACATAAAAGTTTGATTTTGTTACAGCTTAAAGGTATTATAGACCTGAGTATTTGACATGAACTTCAATTTAATACCTCTACGCGTTCATGAGAAAAGAAGTAGTAATTTTAAAATTTTCAAAAATATTTTTTATTATATGATTAATAAGAAGTACTACAAGATATAGATAATAAAAGACGTTACTTCGTACCAAATTTCAAGATTCTAAGTTCACTGGAAGTACCCTGTAGGTTTTGATTCCCGTGCGAGTTTCGAAAATTTGCGGCATAAACGGCTGGTCTTTTGATTTTTTTGCTTTAGCTTAGAAGTTTGATTTTTCACAGCTCCAGGGGACAGTGGACCTGAGTATTAGATATAAATTTCAGTTTGATACCTCCACGCGTTCCTGAGAAAAGCGGTATTGACAGACGGACAGACGGACAACGAAGTGATCCTATAAGGGTTCCGTTTTTTCTTTTTGATGTACCCTAAAAATGATGCTATCCTGTATAAAACAACTTACCAATGGAAGTTCTGATGACAAGTTTTTGAGATAAACTACAATGTAAATTCAAATCTTTATTATCAATACACGTTTTTCAAACAAGTTGTATCAAAATTTCACGCGACCTTACATCATATATTTTAATATCAAATATTCCAAATTCTTTGGAAATAGAGCATTTTATTCGCTTTCATTGTTTGTACCATTGCTTTGATTCCAGCACTGAATGAAAATCAACGAGTCTACTAGGATATTAAGTAGCTATAGGGTATATTTTCTGTCCGTACTTTCTATAAACAATTCTGTCCTTACTACTTTGTGCGATCAGTCTCAATAATATGCCTAACCCTCTGGTTTGTTCTATTACATGATTATGGCGTTTATTTAGAGGTCCATCTGTTATGAGAAAACCACTAAGGCCGCCCTTACACGGACTGATCGATTAGTTAGTGATCAACGTACACGGACTGCGAACTGCTTCAAGCACTCAGTCTCCGTGTAAGGTAACAAAGTCATTTATTATCAACTACCTATTTTACTTGAGAAATACTTATCAAATCCCCGCTTTACATAAACGTACCAAAAGCATAAATCTGCTTTGTAATTGTAACCCATAAAATTATTTGGCAAAAAGTGAATGTGCAATAGCACTCTTCTACTTCTTCTTTGAGATACAAGCGTAATAATAAATACATTAAACATTATATTGCTGGGTTCTTAACGACACTGTTGGGCAAAAGCCTCTCCCCATATACATACAAAATACATTAAAGCTAATTAAATGTAGACAGGTCCCTTAGATGTAGTAATAGAACTAAGAGCATCCCATTTCGTTCTGCCATTCCTGGTGCCTTTTAGCCAAATTCTTGGAAACAGGCTTCGTCTTCTCAATAGCTGTCAAAATATTCGCCAGGTCTAGTCTGTCCTTCCGATTCGCTATGTTACCTGAAACCAATAAAAAGGTAGCAATCTAATATATAATTGTAGTATAGTATTGTATATATTTATATGGGCCTTGATGCCTGAAATAAATGGATTATTATTATTATTATTATTAATATCAATGAACACTTTTATCCCGATTTTAGGCTTGCTTTAAATCCCGTAGAAAACCTACTAGCAGTGACGGATTAAGACTACTTGATGCCCTAAGCAATCCACGTCTGTGGGGCCCCTCTATCCGTTTGTGTTGTCAACTAGTAGGTACTACCGTCATTTGGTGCTCAAATAGAGAGTTACCCGGAAAGTTTTCCCGGTGAAAACTGGGTATTTTTTAGAATACGACGTGCTCTTTTCGAATTTTCACTTTGCCACCTCGTACATATCTTTGCCGCTTGCGCCATAAGGGAAAAATGGCGCTCAAAAACAGTTTTTTGACAACAATTCCTTGCCGGTTTATTTTTACGAGATAAATAGTTATGTAATAAATTAAACTAGAGAAAATATCCTACAATATGTTAACAGTATTAACCTTTTTTTTGTAGAATCAATAGTTTTAGCGTATGAGCCCCACAAAGTCCACTCCTACACGCTTTTGGACAAATAACTAATTTCCCCACCACCATAAGGACTCTAGTAGGTAGCCTTAATCAGGGGGCACGGCAGTGCTCCGCCCAGTCGAGGAAAAACAAGCGGCAAGGCCTTAACATCCTTTTTTCGAAGACCATTTTCGACCCCCTATAACTTAGTTGTGGATAAAACTAGAAGCCTGAACTTTCATTAACCAAGCAGGCATTATATAAATACGGTATATTTCAAATTTCATTCTATATGTGAATGAAATTTGAAGTACCTATACCAGGTCTGGGGGCACAATTTGATACTTACCTGATTTAATAATTTTACATTAAACCTATGTTTTTTAATCACTATTCGCCACTTTATTAAAAATAAATAAATAAATACGTTTCTTTAATCTTTTATTTGGTATATGGTACGGCCGTGCCGCTTGTGTTTGCTCGACTTGACGGGGGCACTGCCGGCCGTGCCCCTAGATTGGGCCTACCATCCATTTCTCGAAGCATTTCAGACCATATTCGACCCCCTATAACTTCGTTGTGGATAAAATTCGAAGCCTGAACTTTCATTAACCAAACAGGCATTAGCTATATAAATATTGTGTAATTCGAATTCTATTCAATTTGAACCCGTAGTTTAAAAATTCTATCTAACTTGTCAAAGTTAGTTAATTTTGTCAGTCACTCAGAGTTTTGATGATCAGTCAGTAAGTGTCTGACCGATCTTCAAAACTCTAGGACGCAATCATTGTTTCGATGTAGTTTTTGGTGACGTGAGTGTGAGACTATGATGCCCTAAGGACGGTTTTTTTTCTTCTTCTGGTGCCCCAGACGTGATGCCCTAGGCAATTGCTTAATTTGATTAAGGGTTAATCCGTCACTGCCTACTAGTAACAATTGCCTATTAGTACCTAATAAGTAGCTAGGTCACTCTTATTTTTAGGATTAAATGATCTGCGTTATTTAATGCCACGTTGATAACTAAAAGGGCCTAAATTAGTTATGTTCTTAGGTAGCAAAGACCATCAAATGTGTTCAAAAACTTAATTCATATAAGGAACCAACAATCTTAGTAGCATTTCAATTATTTTCAAGTCTTTTCATCCAGTTACTTTGTTTAACTAGAAAGCTTACTAAAACCCTTATGCTAGCTATCCCCACCTTTCCCACTCATATGAGGCAGCATCTTCCTGACAGTGGACATGATGGCCTCCTTGCAGACCAGCTTGATGTCACTGCCCGAGTAACCCTCGGTCCTGGACGCCAGCTCCTTGAAGTCCACCTTAGGGTACAGCTCCACGTGCTTAGCGCTCAGGTACTTCTGGAACAGCTCCTCGCGGGTCTTGAAGTCTGGGAGAGGGATGAAGATTCGTTTCTCCAGTCTTCGTAACATGGCTGGGTCTATTTCCCTGTGAAAACAAGATTTTAATGTCAATTGTATAGGTAGGTCTATCCCTGATGTAGAAATCTGGTCCTTCGAAATAATGTCTTTGACAGAAAGATAGCGAAAGACCTGTGAGACTTTGTATGTCTTTGCCTATTCATATACCTGATAACTGAATGGAGCTATCAATTAATATTCAATCTGTCAAATCAGTACATATTGGTCCACTGCAGGACTTACCCCATGTGCACCACAAAATCCCTCCTTATTTTGTACTGTCATATTGGAACCTCTTCAACCTGTTTTACAAATTTCTCTACTTTCTATACTTTAAAAATACTGTTAATTCTGTCATGTGTAGGTAGGTATCTCCTATGTCTTAGTGCTCCCGCTTACCAGGGCATGTTGGAGTTAGCCAGCATGAATATGATCCCCTCGCGGCCGGCGATGCCGTCCAGCTCGGTCAGCAGCTGCGCCTTCAGCCGGCGCGAGGCCTCGTGCTCGCCCGCCGCCGACCGCTCCGACGCCAGCGTCTCCACCTCGTCCATGAAAATTATGGACGGGGAGTAGTAGGAGGCCATCTCGAATAACACCTGAACAAAATATAATATAAACCTTGACACATCACACACACCTAAAAATACATTACCACAAAACCTTCCCGTTTAATATCTTAGCTTGGAAGCGAGAATTATGGAAATCTTACAGCAACTCGCTTTTATTGCACCCTAAGTAAGAACTATCATATTGCTTTTCCTTCACTGTCACAAACGAAGAACCTTTGTATCACACACTTACTTTAATAATCTTCTCAGTTTCGCCACGCCACTTGTTGACGAGGGTGCTGCAGGACACGTTAAAGAAGGTGCAGCAGCTCTCGGCGGCGACGGCGCGCGCCAGCATCGTCTTGCCCGTGCCCGGCGGCCCGTGCAGCAGCACGCCGCGCCACGGCTCTAACAGGCCCGTGAACACTTCCGGATAACTGGAGATATGAGATATAGGACTTTTAAATTTACATGTCGTTGTATTGAGTAGTTTGTCGGCTTGTCGTATCGGTAAACGGCAAAATATTTAAATTTAATATGGTTTTGGTTTAATAGGTTAAAAAAGTACCTACAATAATTAAATATCATCAAATTAATAAATTTTATATAAACATCGCCGTTGCAGGAAAAAAACCTGTTCTCACCACCTTTGGCAAGGCATCGTTTTTCTTTACCCTTAGTCAGTTACGTCACTGATACATTCAAAAAGTAGAATTAGAGAAAGTAAAAAAAAGCAATAAATAACAAGGAAGTACGTAAACGTAAAAAAAAAACATCTGGGGAGGTATTAGTTACTTATTTTAATTATGACCAAAAATCTGACTCCGGATACTTTAGAAACGAGCTTAGATTGAAGTTTTAAAATACGGGCACCATTTCTATCTTACCGTACTGGATACACAACGGACTCCATGAGTAGGCTCTTAGCGGACGTGAGTCCTTTCACGTCGTCCCAGCACACGCCGGTCGGCTTGATGATGTCCTGGTACAGCACCTCCACCAGCTGCTTCTTATCCGGGGTCGCGTGGCTCAGGAAGCCCGCTAGAGACTTTCTTTCTATGGCAGGAATGGACTGGATAGTTTGTTCATCCTGGAAAGGAAATGGCACTTATGAAGAGTTCCTAAGTTTTCACGGAATATACCTACAGTAGTTGTCGGAGCTATTAATTTCGGATCTAGATTTTAGTCTGAAACTCTCAATCTTTTATTTCGGAACCCATCTAGTAATTACCCTACACTCCCAGTTCCTCACAGAGATATGGCTGGCTTTCTTACTTGATTGTTTATAGTACATGTTTAAATTGACTTAAGTTGACGGGCCTGTTGGTCTAGTGGTTAGTGACCCTGACTGCTATACCGGAGGTCGTGGGTTCGATTCCCACCCAGGACAAATGTTTGTGTGATGAGCACGATCATTTGTTCTGGTTGTCTGGGTGTAATTTATCTATAATATGTATGTATTTAGAAATATATAAGTATGTTTATCAGTTGTCTGGTTACCATAACACAAGCTCTGCTTAGCTTGGGATCAGATAACCGTGTGTGAGTTGTCCCGGTTAAAAAAAAAAAAAAAAAAAAAAATCTGCCATTTATGAATGAAATCTCAGAAAAAAAGATTAAAATTTTCTCCATAATTAATAATAATAATTAGCTACTTATAATCTGGTATTTATTATACAAACTCCATATTTAGCCATTAATATCGCGATGGCCCTCGGAATGTCGTCCTCTGACAAATGCCTGGCCAGGTGCCAGACAGTAATATAGCCAGGTATTTCCTTCACCTGCGCTTAATTTGAAATATACATCAAAATAATTGCTCGTGCAATTTGGTTCCAGACTATTTATGTATTATGCGGCGTGAAAGCAGCGAGCAGCCGTAGGTATAGAATACAGGATCTACATTGTGCTGAACGAACGAAATTGAGTAGGTATATTGTAAAATACCTACTTATGTATATTACATCAGTATATGTGGACACATAATACAGATCTAAGGGCTCTAACAGATAACTTCGAATTTGCATGGCTTTCGATTTTGAACTTTATTCAACTAGAAGTTCACATCGGTCGCATCGCAGTTTTGTGAGGGAGCCTTACGATAAGCAATTACTTCTCTGGTCATTATTAATGTACCGAGTGTTTGTGCAGACCTGGCTTTAAATGATTACAAACCATAAAGCATTTGACTGGTCCTTGAAAAACAATTATATTTACGTCTTAAATCCCAACATACCTTCAACAGCTTCTTAACAGTGAAAGAAGAAGGAAGGTCGGCGTCTTCCTTCTCGCACACATCTCCCTTATCCCTATCGACGTGTTCTGTCCTGGCCTTTCTGGTGGGAGGCCTGCGGAGGGGGGGCTGTTCCTCCAGCTTGCGGCAGAACTGTGGCTGCTTGTTGAACCGGATGAGGTAGTAGCTACAGTAGTCCTGGTCACGAGAAGAGTTACTGGTTAGTTTGTAATTTGGTGTTTTTAAGCGGTGAAGGGTGGGCGAATCAGGGCGCTGTCCTATGTATTAAAGTTTGAAAAGTACTACTTTCTACCCTTTATAGCAGTTTGAATAAACGAGGTTTGAATTTGAATTTAAGTGTGTGTTGTAACACTCGAGCCTTGTTAGTGTGGTATCTCTCCCCAAACCACGGCTCTCTGATGAGCCCAGCGTGTCCTTTCACCTGTACACGAGAGGACCTGTACAAGGCTACTGATAATGCTATACTCGTATCTGAGTACTGCTCCGGAAAAATATAACTTCAAAGCCACTGATAAGCTAAGAAGAATAATTTTATTAATAGGTACTAAGTGACAATTTTGGCGGCGTTAATTGAGCAACATACTAAACCCAAAAAACCAAAACCGGAAGAAAAAATATATCTGCTGCCGAAAACAACCCAATAGTATACCTCCACTAAAAACTAACTTCTCGTCAGTATTTAACTTGGATACTTCAATACTATATATAATATACATGTATTGAGAAATGCATCGGTTTGCGTAACGCCGCGCCGCGCCCGTGGCACCGCGTGACGTCACGCGGCACCCTTGGTGCCGCGTGACGTCATCGGCGTCTGCGCGTCTCGTGTTTATTGGCAAGCTTCCAAGGAAACGCATAACATTGACTCGTAAACACTTAGCTTGGTATACGAGTATGATACCACGATGATACTATTGCATCGAAGCAAAATACTATGACAATATTTAGAACGAAATTTTGTACAAATCTGTTTCTACTTTCAGTCTTCAAACTTTTTCGTCTACTTAATCATTTTTTTTGCAGTTACCTGATTACATCTTTACAAGACACATGTAATACAGGCACCATATTGAAAAAGCATTCTTGTAATACATGCCTTTTCAGACAGTTTTGGATTGTAGGTACCCAAGGGCGGATCCAGCATTGGTGTCAGGGGGTGGTCACATAGTCGTGGCCAAGTCCCAAGAAGCAAGGGTTTTTCAGCTTTTGGTCCAGAAATCCATTTTTTTTTAATAAGATTTAACTTAGCCATATTTTATTAAGCCGACACAAAAGAATTTACAAACATTATTTCTCCCAATGCAATGCTCGTTCATTTTTTCCAAAAAAATAGTTGTTCTCCTAAGTTAGGTAGCAATCGGCCGTTAACAAATGAGCCTAAAATAGGTTGCTAATTTCCTTTTGCACCATGACATTGGCCGCGCAGCGCGATTTTTTTCTACATCATTACATATTTTGTTGTTATATTTGGGTTTGTTACTGAACTGCTCGGGGTCCAGCTGCTCTTCTGCCCTCTTTTAAAAAATAGAAGACAATTTAATTAGTGGTCTACCTAGTTCCTGGACCTAGCCCAGGGGGTGGTCATGACCCCATGACCGCCCCCCTGGATCCGCGCTTGTAGGTACCCTACTTAGTTACTAATACCTACTTAAAATTATATGTCTGAATCCACGCCTGCGATGATTACCATAAAATATATTCCCTGAATATCTTAGCGTACGTCTATATAGACATTTGGCAAACAACTCAAAATTTATATAATTTACGGCTGTTTAAATCCGGAGACTGCTTATTAATAAATACATTAGCCGCTGAAAGTCATATTATACAGATTTATAACAAGTAGGAAAAGAACCAATGATTGTAAGAAACATGTCCTCAAAATTATACAATATTGCCAAGGAAAGCCAAGGAACTGAATACATTTATAGGTAAAATTCAGCAAAAGCATTCGGTCCTATTACATAGTTTTACTAACTTTTAAACTATCACTCTGCATGTTTACGGTAATAATTTAATATAATCAGCTTGCGACCACGGCTGGTGTAACCTGGTCGAAACATCAAGCCTAAAATGGTATTTATAAATTTCTCGCGCTAATTCCGGTTTAATTATATAAGTTTTATTAAAAAAAAAACCGGATTATTTAAAAATGAAAATACCGTATTGAGCTGGATTAACACTAATCCTAAGTCAAACTCGTAACTCTGTTTAGAATACATGAAGAACTCTTCTTTACTACATACAAACACTGAACTTATAATATTACCAGCCTTACCTACGCAACGACCTTGCCTCCATTTCTCAGTTTCATTAAAATTTTTTGAGCGCTGTAATTCAGGTGCGCGCTCGTTGGGAACCTCCTAACGAGGCATCGGCATACACACGCACATACAGAAATTCTAAGGCGGTTAACAAACGAGGTATTGCACGATACGAGAAAATAGGGAAAATATGCTTAACGATATTTCTGAGGTAATTTAAAATACTTGGTTAGTGATTGTTTTTTTGTCTACTGTCTACTGCTGGTGGTGATGATGGACCTAAAAGGTGGCTCTAACTTTGTGAAGAAACGACGCAATCCCGTGTCTTTATTAGCTAATTTTAAAGCTTGTGTCTCAAAATAAAAATATAATGAACTTACAGACGATTTAACGTGCTATATCCCGTGTGAAACCAGCTTAACAACTCAAACTGTCACACAAGTATGGCTGAACAGTTTTAATTTCGCCGGAACGTTTGAGCGCGCTACATAGTTGTGCCCGTTCAAAAACGATGACGCAACTTGTTTTGAAATGAGTAGGTAATGCTTTTTAGTGTTCCGTAATCTAATTGTAATAAAGAATATAAGGGACCTTCAAAGTACACAGTCATAATATTCAAACGATCCTGCTTTAGTTCCTATGTTGCAGGGAAGGTAGCGGAAACCGTTGAATAAAGAAGAATAAAATGATAAGAATAAATAAAAAAGAAGATATTTGGGCAAGACAGAAAACGATGGCAGAAAAAGGGAGAGCCTATACCCAGCAGTGGGTAATTTCGGGCTGGAATGATGATAATGATGGTGAAGATATTTGGCCATGTGTTCGTTTTCGTGGTGTTCTGGACAGTCAATGGGTTAACCAATTGACTCAACTTATTGATGGGGTATCAACTGCAATGCATAAGCTGCAAAGTGATTCAAATATTTATTTATGAGATCAATTTATACTTCCGTCACGTACCTAATTATACGTTTGAAATCACCTTCCGTATTCGTACAAAATAAAACTACTTCTCAAACAACGAAAGCTCGCTGTGAACTCACATCAGTGTTCAACCCCACAACAAGTTAACTAGGTTCACCTAACGATCCTAGATCCGCACACGAATGCCTCTTGACAATTGCGTACCGCTAACAAGCGCCTGATAATTAATGATGGAATGGTACGTGTGTTGTACAATCAATGATTGTTCTAGTAATTAATGGTCCAGGCTCCAGGTAGGCTGGATAGATTATGTGTTAAGTGGTTAGAAGATCTAGATCTGCTAAGTATAGTTACTTTTTGGAAAAGAACATAATCTTGATAATGATTACCTGCTAGTGTTATTGTTTGATTTAAAAATTGTTGTAAAAGAAAATCCCCTGCAAGACGGAGTCCTACATTTTTTACGCACACTTTCTGTCAAAAATAAACGTAAACGATAAAAAAGAACGTTATTTTTTCCTTAGAACAGAGTTCAATATAAAAAAGCTATGTAACGCATGCAACGTATTACCCAGTAAAATGGGTTGTGGAGGTCAGACAGGCAGTAGCTCCATCTAAAATACGGTATTCAGTTGAATCCGGTGAGACTAGAAGCCGACCCAGATGATGCATCCACAATCATAGGCATATACAGGGTGTAAAGAAAACCCTGTCCGACCCGAAAGGGTGATATAGGTATCACAATCACATGCCCAAATAAAATATAAAATATTGAATATTCAAGATTTTTTTAGGTTATATTTTTTTTATTTCTTTTTCCATTTTTTTTACATTAATGGTATCAGTTATCTATACCTAACAACACCTTAACGGATCGGACAGGGTTTTCTTAACACCCTGTATAAACCGAAAAGCGGAAAGTTTGTATAAACCGAAAAACGGAAAGTAAACTTAAGTCTGATGTAGTTTAGCAATACTGGGTCGTTGACATTTCTGAGCTGTAAATCTACGACATTACTTCAGCAGGCCTTGACCTTGGCCATGACCTTGGGATCCACGTCGATGCGACGTCCATCACTCATTGTCATGTCAATCATTTTTGTAACCGTTTTGACATAAATTCCTACATTGTGTTCCTCGCAAATGATATGATTATCCGTAAATGGCTATTCCTTTCCCTTTAATACACACTGGCTCTAACTTACAGTTGAAGGTTGCTGTCGGTTCTTAAGGTTCGTAGCATGAAGTTCGAATCACTATATTTTCCAAAAAAAATATTTAAAAAGAAACCCTATGACTTCACCAATACAGACGCACTTTGATTGATCAGTTGCTAGCCTTGACGGACATACCAGGTCTCAGAATAAGTAATCCCAAGACGCATCACTCCACTTACATGACATCCAAAAAAAAGTCGGTATATCAATTACCATCTTCCAACCATGACTTCGCAACCCCAGGGAGCCATAAAGCGTGAATAACCTAACTCTTCCCTCGTTAACGAGCTGGCTAAAGTCCAGATAACTTCAAATACCAGGAATGTGTCCCGCGGGATCCCTGGCCACTTCGGACTTAGGACAAATTTTATTAAGACACCTCATTTTCAAGTTAAGTTTTACGAGGATATTAAATTTTTGAACTCTATGTACTTGAAAATGGGTTGGAAGTTCTTATGAGCTTATGTTAGAGTGTTTTGACAGTTTAATAACTTTAGACCTAAGTTATTAAAGGAAACAATTTTAAAAAACTTCCTCCTTTTTGAAAATTGTCCAGAATATAAAATACCTTTATGTCTTCGTGACTTTTAAAAGACAAGTAAAAGTATCGGTAATGGAATATTTCCACTATTCCTGTCATAATAAAATCTTTGTAATTGAAAACTCCTTGGTTTTAAAAATCGAATACCGTTTATTTATTAAAAAAAAAGATTCTCGGTCTTGTCAAACTTGTTTATTCGTTGAGAAAATGGAATTGACTCGAGAAAATTCAAGAGCGATGATTTATTATGACTTTCGAAGGGGTTTAACACAAAAACAGTGTGTTGACCGGATGCTTTCTGCATTTGGTGATGAAGCCCCATCCAAAACCACAATTTATTGCTGGTTTGCTGAATTTCAACGTGTACGTGTCAAGCTCAGTGATGATCCCCGTCAAGGACGTCCAAAAACTGCAGCCAACCAAGAAAACGTTGATGCTGTGCGTAAGCTGATTGAGGAAGATCGACATGTGACATACAGCGAAATTCAGACATATTTAGACATTGGCATGAGTCAAATACAAATAATCTTGCATGAACAATTAGGTGTAAAAAAGTTGTTTTCCCGATGAATACCGCATTCGCTATGTGAAGAGCAAAAAGCGGCTCGCGTTACTTGGTGCGTCAGAACTCTCGAAACATTCCACGCAGGATCCTCAAATGCTATATACAATATTGTATCAGGTGACAAATCCTGGATATACGCGTACGAACCCGAAACAAAAAACCAGTCACGAGTTTGGGTGTTCGAAAATGAGTTAAAGCCAACTAAAATTGTTCGTTCACGGAGTGTTGCAAAAAAAATGGTGGCTACGTTTGTCTCCAAAACCGGCCATGTTGCGAATATTCCTCTTGAGGGACAAAGAACGGTTATTCAGAATGGTATGCTAGCATTTGTTTGCCACAGGTCGTTTCTGAACTCCGTAAAGAGAACTGCAACCGTCGCATCATCCTCCATCACGACAATGCGAGTTCTCACACCGCGCACAGAACAAAAGAGTTTTTAGAGCAAGAAAACATAGAATTATTAGACCATCCGCCGTACAGTCCCGACCTAAGCCCTAATGATTTCTATACTTTCCCCAAAAATAGAATAAATTGCGTGGTCAGAGATTTTCATCACCTGAAGAAGAAAATGGCCGTTTTGTAGGCGTCCACAGACGCCTACAAAACGGCCATTTTGGAGACCCCAACTTTCGAATGGAATGGTTGCCTGAATGATTGGTTCCATCGTATGGAAAAATGTGTCAAAGGACATCATCCATTTTGTTCCAAATCCGAAAGTGCCGGCCAACAAAAAAAAATGTGATATTCTGACAGAGTTTGTCCTCCTAAGCATTTCTTACTATGGCACTAAAGCTGTAGCACCGCTGCACGTCATTTTATCCAGGGTTTAAAATTCTGAATTTTCATACATTTTTCGATTACATACCACGATATTATCGATTAAATGAATTTCTAAGAGGACAGAGCTTGACCTCCTTAGCATTTCTTAATACGAGACCAAAGCTGTAGCACCGCTTCACGCGATTTTATCCAGGGTTAAAAATTCTGAATTTTCATACAATTTTTCGATCACATGCCACTGTAGGCAACTATACACTATATTTAAATTATTTACATACATTTATACATATTTATTATATTTACACACAAATACACAAACACAATTACAAATCACCATCATATATAATTTCCTTACCAGTCGGTCGATAAAATTTCTATCGATAGTTCACTATCGACCGAACCCTCATCACTAATGACCAACATCTGTACAACTGTCAATAGCCATATACGGCTAGCTACTGATGCGCGGGCGCATGCCTTTTGACCGCGCAAGGTCAAACCAGTCAGGATCACACCTCGACGCGGAGCGCACGCTTGTCGCCTCAATTTTATAAACACGCGGTATCGCGATTTAGCTTGTTGTTTTCTTATGTTAATTCTTATTTCACTCAATCTGTTTATCATTCCTTTACTTTCATCCTTCTGCTATCCGCTATCTATACTGTGCTTATGCTTGTGCCTGTGAACGCTTCCCTATTGTGCCTTCCGAACTTTGTGTTATGTGTGACAATAAATCTTAGAACAATACGAGTGAGTGTTTCTACTTAATTACTCCGCACTAACCATACACACGTACCCACACTGGTGACCCCGAGAAGAACATGGAAGGGGATATGTTTAAAGACGCACGAGGCGCGTCAACGTCATCGCCACCTAGCACTAGTGATGGGAGGATGTCGATAGACCCCAGCAATGTTTTTAAAGTCGGCGTACGAGTGCCCCCGTTTTGGGCTGAAGAGCCGGAAATTTGGTTTGCCCAGGTCGAAGGTCAATTTAGTATAGCGGGAATAACTAGCGATGTTACTAAATTTAATTATGTCATCGGACACCTCGATAACCAATACTCTAGAGAGGTAAAGGATATAATTATTAGCCCGCCTACCACTAACAAGTATGAGAAACTGAAGACCGAGCTAATCAAGCGACTCACCGCTTCTAATGAGAAGAAGATCAAGCAATTATTAATGCATGAGGAGCTTGGCGACCGCAAGCCATCACAATTTCTTCGCCACTTGAAAAGCCTGGCAGGCTCAAACGTTCCTGACGACTTCCTTAGGACGATATGGGTTAGTCGCCTACCATATGGCATCCAGACTGTGCTCGCAGGTCAACCAGGGGCAGCTCCTCTCGAGGATCTGGCTGACCTAGCTGATAGAGTGAATGACCTGGCTACGACAACTCCGAAGATCGCCGTCGTGAACGACACTGTCCCTAGTTCAGGCCTGACCGAACTAACAAGGGAGATAGCGGAGCTTCGTCGGCAGTTCCAGCGGATGCCAACTCGGAACAGCCGTTCACGCTCCCGTTCCACCAGAAACACTCGCAGCAGTTCGAGGCAGCGCTCTCAATCGAGCTACAAGAAGTTTCCCAATTGTTGGTACCACAACAAGTTCGGAGAAAAAGCCAACAAGTGTATCCGGCCCTGCGACTACAAGGCGGAAAACTTCAAGGGCGGTCGGTAATGGCGACCGACGATTGCCCTTTGCCCGCTTCTGGTCGCCTGTTTGTTACTGACCGATCTTCGAAGACGCAATTCCTGGTCGACACAGGGAGCGATCTCTGCGTGTTCCCACGGTCAGCGCTTCATGATCGTCGCGCTCGTACGGACTATAGTTTGTGTGCAGCTAATGGTTCTAGCATAGCTACATATGGTTGTATAAATTTGGATTTAGATTTTGGTTTACGCAGAACCTTTCAATGGCGTTTCATTGTAGCCGATGTTACGAAGCCTATAATAGGTGTAGATTTTTTAAACTTTTATAATCTTGTTGTTCATTGTCGTAACAAACGCCTAATTGATAATTTAACATCTGTTTCCACTATTGCCGCTATAGCTAATTGTAATAACATTTCTTCTGTTAAAGTCGTGACTGGTGAGACTCGGTATCATAAAATTCTCAGCGAGTTTCCAGAAATTACTCGACCAGCTGGTAAGCCACACTGCACACCACACAAGACAGTACACCACATACGCACGACACCAGGCCCTCCAGTTTGCTCTCCACCTCGTCGTTTAGCACCGGATAAGCTCAAAGTTGCCCAAAAAGAGTTCCAGTCTATGCTGACCCTTGGTACAGCTAGACCTTCGGAAAGCCCGTGGGCGTCACCGTTACATCTAGCGCCAAAGAAAAACAACGGCTGGCGTCCCTGCGGCGATTATCGTAAGTTGAATGCCCGTACCGTGCCTGACAGGTATCCGATTAAGCATATCCATGACTTCACCCATAGTATAGCTGGATGTAAAGTCTTCAGCACGCTTGATCTAGAGAAAGCATATAATCAGATACCTGTCAGCCCCGACGACATCCCTAAGACCGCCATCACAACACCATTTGGGTTATTCGAATTTCCATTTATGACGTTTGGTCTTAGGAATGCGGGTCAAACTTTTCAGCGGTTCGTAGACGAAATGACGAGGGGATTAGACTTCGTATATTGTTACCTAGACGATTTTCTCGTGTTTTCTAGAAGTCCTGAGGAGCACGAGGATCACCTACGTCAGGTCTTCAACAGGCTGAAGGAATATGGCATGTTGGTGAACACCTTGAAATGCGTTTTCGGTATGGAAGAGGTAACGTTTCTAGGCTACCGGATTACCGAGAGCGGTACTAAGCCACTTGATGCCAAAGTTCAGGCTATTAAGGATTTTCCCCCACCAACTAACGTTCGCCAGCTGAGAGGCTTCCTAGGCATGGTTAATTTTTACAGGAGATTTCTTCCTCACGCAGCCGTTACCCAAGCCCCACTTCACGCCTTACTAATAGGATCCGTCAAAGGTTCACAGCCAATTTCCTTGACAGGTGAGACACTAGCTGCTTTCGAGGCTTGCAAAGAAAGCCTGACCGACGCTGCTCTCCTAGCTCATCCGGACTGCACCGCTAAGCTTGCTGTTGTTACGGACGCTTCCGACAAGGCTCTCGGAGCAGTCCTGCAGCAATTTAAAAATGATGCGTGGCAGCCCCTAGCTTTTTTTTTCAAGGAAATTGAGTCCTTCACAGGTGAAATACTCACCATATGATAGGGAGCTGCTAGCAATTTATGAGGCCATTAAATATTTTAGGCATATGCTAGAAGCTCGCCATTTTATAGTATATACAGACCATAAGCCCTTAAGTTTTGCCTTCAATGAAAGGAAGAACAACTGTTCGCCTAGGCAGTATAGGCACTTAGATTTCATTTCCCAATTCACGACAGATATCCGCCACATTTCTGGTAAGGACAATGTGGTTGCAGATACCTTGTCGCGAATTGAAGAGCTAGCAGACCCCGTAGACCTCGAGAAATTAGCTCAAGCTCAGGCTTCTGACCCAGAACTCTGTAAGCTTTTGAGCGAAGGTTCTTCTCTGCAGCTTAAAAAAATTAATGTCCCTGGATGTCGAATTCCCCTGTACTACGACGTCAGTACTTCAGCTTCCAGGCCATATGTGCCCATACCACTTCGCAAGCAAATCTTCAATAGCTTGCATTCTTTAAGTCACCCTGGTGCCAATGCGTCGGCCAAGCTGATAGCCGAGCGGTTTGTATGGCCGGGCGTGCGAAAAGACTGCAGGGATTGGGCGCGTGCTTGTATACCGTGTCAGAGGACGAAAGTCAACCGTCACGTGACTTCCCCTCTCGGCACTTATAACCTACCGCGCGCTCGGTTTAAGCAGATCCATATTGACCTGGTGGGTCCGCTCCCGCTCTCCCAAGGTTATCGGTACTGCTTAACCGCCGTGGATAGATTTACACGGTGGCCAGAGGCAGTACCGATACACGATATTACAGCGGAAACTGTGGCCAAGGCTTTGCTGTCCATTTGGATATCTAGGTTCGGTTGCCCGACAGACATTGTAACCGATCGTGGCCGCCAGTTCGAATCGGCCTTGTTTCAATGTCTGTCGAGAATAGCCGGATTCGAACATAAGCGGACGACAGCCTACCATCCAGCATGCAATGGCCTGGTTGAACGGTTTCATCGGCAGCTGAAGGCCGCGATCGTCTGCCATGCAAACGATAAGTGGACGGAATCTTTGCCATGGTATTAGGCGTAAGATCTGCCTTTAAGGAAGACCTCCAAGCCTCTTCTGCGGAACTGCTATACGGAGAACCGCTAAGGTTACCCGGTGAATTTTTTGAGCCAACGGTCAACGGAACAGTAGACCTATCTGAATTTACTGCAAGGCTCAGAAATTTCGCCGAAAAACTGCGGCCGGTAGCCGCTTCCCGCCACTGCAATCGTAAGGTGTTCGTATATAAAGAGCTGGAAACCTGCGGTCACGTTTTCCTCCGTGAAGACGCATTGCGGGGTGCTCTCCAGCCTGCTTATTCCGGGCCATATAAGGTCATCACACGAGGGGACAAAATATTTAAGATACTTGTTAAAAATAAAGAACGAACAGTATCCATTGACCGACTGAAGCCTGCCTTTATCCTTTCTGAGCAGGTGGAGGAACCCTCAACAGTAGTGCCGCCAAATTACTCAACACGTTCTGGGAGGCAAGTCAAATTCCCTGACTTCTATCGCCCTTGACGGTCTCTGGAGGGGGGTGGTGTAGGCAACTATACACTATATTTAAATTATTTACATACATTTATACATATTTATTATATTTACACACAAATACACAAACACAATTACAAATCACCATCATATATAATTTCCTTACCAGTCGGTCGATAAAATTTCTATCGATAGTTCACTATCGACCGAACCCTCATCACTAATGACCAACATCTGTACAACTGTCAATAGCCATATACGGCTAGCTACTGATGCGCGGGCGCATGCCTTTTGACCGCGCAAGGTCAAACCAGTCAGGATCACACCTCGACGCGGAGCGCACGCTTGTCGCCTCAATTTTATAAACACGCGGTATCGCGATTTAGCTTGTTGTTTTCTTATGTTAATTCTTATTTCACTCAATCTGTTTATCATTCCTTTACTTTCATCCTTCTGCTATCCGCTATCTATACTGTGCTTATGCTTGTGCCTGTGAACGCTTCCCTATTGTGCCTTCCGAACTTTGTGTTATGTGTGACAATAAATCTTAGAACAATACGAGTGAGTGTTTCTACTTAATTACTCCGCACTAACCATACACACGTACCCACACCACGATATTATCGATAAAATGAATTACTAGGAAGACAGAGCTTGTCCTCTTAAGCATTTTTTAATAAGGCACCAAAGCTGTAGCTCCACTCCATTTGAATTTATCTAGGGTTAAAAATTCAGAATTTTCATACATTTTTCGATCAAATACCATGATATTATCCAAATTCAAATTCAAATATTCTTTATTCAATATAGGCTACACAGTAGCACTTATCGAACGTCAAACACAAAATACAAAAACACAGACAGCACCCTAAGGGTCGGTTCATATCCGGCGGAAACGCACCGCGCACCATCGGCCGCGCAATCGCCAGAACAAACAAACACGCAATGAGACATCCAACCCCCCACACCTGACGCGCTAACGCAACATCAGTTGAGTGTGAAAAGCCGAACGCCCCACCAGGCATCCGCCCGCCCCGGCGCCAAGCAACCGACAACACGCGACGCGCCCCCCGCCAGAAATGAACCGACCCTAAAACGCCCACCCTTCACCGCTTCCTAAGTGCTTTGGCTGAGGAGAAGAAACGGCGCAACAAACTCCCCAGCAACACGCTGTCTTTACAATTATACTGAACATCATTAAGGGACCGCGCCAAATAAACAAGTGTTTGAGGTACTATGAAGTTAAAAGTTCACTGATCTTAACCAAGGTCAACAGAACGACCAGTCACCGCAAGCAGCACCCGTTCACGAGTATGACGCAAGGGTCAGCCATCCCCTCCCTCGCCATATTAGAGGGAAGGAGGAGACCCGACCCAAAACGCCACCGCAGGCAGTGACAACTAAGGGAGCATGACGAGACTGTTGCCGGCTCAAACAAATATAAAGCAAAAAAAAAAAAAAGGAAATCCTCAAACACTGATTTACTGCACTGTCCCTTATCACAATAATATGAGTGGATACATAATTAAATTCTATAATTAATAAAATTATACATTAAAAAAAAGAAGACGAACAAATACCGTTCATTGGACATAGGTACACTATACCTACATTTGTATAATCGTACTAAAAATAAAATAAAAATAGGTAACAAATGTTACATACGAAATGTATGCCTATCAACACAAAGATAAATCAGGTTGTTTAAAAAAAAAAAATAATAATAATAATAATCCATACAGAACCGTCTTGTGTCTATCACGGCGACCAACTATGTTTATCATTTAAATAATAATTAATTGTGTAGTAAGCTTTTTCACATAGCTTATTTTTTATTGTGCATTTGAATGAGTTAAAGGGCAACTCTAACAAACTAATAGGAATTTTATTTTAAAAGCGAATACCAAGCCCCACAAATGAATTGTGTACCCTATGCAGCCGATGTGATGTAGAACATAACTTATGCCTATTTCTCGTATTTATACTATGGATGTCACTATTCTTGGCATACAAGTGAATATTTTGTCTTATAAATAATATATTTGCAAAAATGAATTGAGACGCTACAGTTAAAATACCTATCTCCTTAAATCGCTCCCTAAGAGTAACTCGAGAACCTAGCTGGTAAATGGATCTAACAGCTCGTTTTTGCAAAATAAAAATGGTTTCTAAATCCGCCGCTTTACCCCACAACAATATGCCATAGGACATGATGCTGTGGAAGTAGCTAAAGTAAACAAGACGAGCTGTGTCCACATCAGTGATCTGTCTTACCTTCCTGACGGCGTAAGCAGCGGAGCTAAGCTTACTCGCAAGGCACGAGATATGTGCCGACCATAGGAGTTTACTATCTAGTCTACTCCATTAAATGAATTACTAAACACAAATGAAATGTTCTGTTATGGATGCTAGCTCATAGTTAATGATTGGGGGTAATAATAAATTCAGGGATTTTTGTTTATAGGTTTTTAATTTATTTTATCGTCGAAAGCGTCTTGCGTAAAAATTGTACCTATACTCTAATCCTAAAGCTGGTGGTTATATTTTGTAAATGTAGTGCATAGCTCACATAATAATATGCACATCATTGTCACTTCCTTGATTCCCGAAATTTTCGGTACAGCCCTCGTAGTATATTTACGTAAAGAAACATAATTATGTTTTTGTATTACGCAAATGGTTTATAAGCAGTTTATTTATAACATGGTTTAAACGACTAATAAAAGTAAAATAAATAAGGAACTGAGCATACTACTGGATCTACTATTAAGTAGTGTAGTAAACAGATTTCTACATCAATTACGTATCTTAAAACATAACACCAACCCTAAATAAAAAAAAAACGTGATGTACACTTTTTAAGTAATCGATCGAATTTGTTCAAAATCGTTTTATTTAAAATATTAGCGCATATTTCAAGATTGCCTCGAAGATATTTCCAGAAACACAATGCACACCCTCTTTCACTCTTTTGACTTTAAGCCCTCTTACTTACATTAAGAACATAATATACTTATGCTTACTTGCAGTATGATATCCAGGTCGATGTTATCGCAGAGCTCGTACTCGCTGGTGAGCGCCGCCTCCGAGCAGAAGGTCTCGGCGGTGTGGAAGTAGCCCTCCTGCTTCAGGTAGCCCAGCACCAGGTACTTCAGGATGCGCTTGCGAGCTCGGAATAGGGCCTCTTTCTGGACAAACAAAAAAACCCGCTATTTACTTCGTTCCCGTAGTTTCGACGCCTTTGCAGGGCCCCGAGTCTGCTATTTACACTCCGTGTCAGTGTGCTCATAGTTGGCTCATAGTGGGACGATTTTACGATAATTGGCATTCTACTAACTTAGTGTAAATAGCAGACTCGGGCCCCTGGTGTGTCACGGGCAGAAGGCGAAACGTCGGGAAAGAAGAAAAGAACAGAAAATTATCCATTCAGTATCGGAATATTTAATTACAAGCATTTGTATAATTATATATATATTATTGATTAGGATCCGGATGTTCAAATGGGGGGATTACTAAGAGTTCCGAAAGTAAAGTTAGTCCGAAAGTAAGCGTCAACTACATAAATAAAACTCAGTATAGCCTAAAAAAAAATTTTTATCAGTAAATAAAAGAGCAACAGTCTCTTTCATAAAATAATTTTCAATTTTCCCATTTAGTACGTAAAAAAGAAAAAGCTGCTGTGTTACTCACGCGAACGATAGATGGCGCTGTTACTTGACGCTAGATCGCGCTATGGTTTCGTTACACCGACTTCATGACTTTCGAGGGCTTTACTAACTAACTGTAACACGCACTAGCTTAACACGGTGTCTCGGAGTTCTCGGACACACTTAAACGAATTTTTGCATGTCAGCCTAGGGCCTAGGCTCAGTCTAAAGCTGACTTATTATATTAGAAAAATATTAAATGATTATAAATTAATAAGATAAAATGCGATAGAGAACGCCATCTGGTGGGACAGAATAGTAGGACCGAGTTTGACGAAAACACTAAATTCAAGCGACATATTTGTAAGGCAATATATATCCACCGCAACTTGCAATGGAGATTGGCTATGGGTCTATAAAAGCTTTTAATTAAAAAATGTTTTAATGGTAATGAATCTTTATAAACCTTCGTGGTGGAATGTTTTCATAAATTCAAGTCAAAATAAGAAACCCAAAACATCTAGATCGTCAGCTATTAAACAAAAAAAAAACCATTCAAATCAGTATTTGTTTTGGAGCTACGATGTTCCAGACAGACAGAAACGTCGACCTTACAACACAACAACAACCTTACAAGTCCTTTTGCGTCGAGGATGAGAAAAGTTCCTTAAAAACAATTTTGAAACTACATTTTTTTTTACATCATTGTGCGTCATTCAGTCAATTTGAAAATCTCACCTTTCTTCCGTAGTTAAATGCCATATCATTAAGTCAATGCTTTCTTACGCACAGCTATTTATATAGTATGTTATGGGGTATGGGTGAATGACCTATATTTATCCGGGACTACATAGTGGAAAAATAACCCAGATAGGGAGAACAGCCCGACCCACTTGGCGCGATAGCTGATCATTTGTCTTTTCTTCCCGAGGTCGCGCTTTCGATTTCCATATCGGGATGACAAACGTTTCTATGACCTATATATTGTAA
This sequence comes from Autographa pulchrina, assembly GCA_905475315.1. Classification (NCBI taxonomy): domain Eukaryota; kingdom Metazoa; phylum Arthropoda; class Insecta; order Lepidoptera; family Noctuidae; genus Autographa; species Autographa pulchrina. Next base: position 11,165,951 of record FR997781.1, read on the forward strand.
ATATATATACAATACATACTGATGTTTCTAATATGATGGTCGCAATTATGTACTTATAATATTCGAAATATTTCCATGTGATTTCCGAGCATTTAGTCAAGGGATATTTCTAAAAGTTTGAATGGCAAATGGCAGGTTATGAAGTCCAAAAAAAAAAGTTGCTCCATATAAAGTACGGTATCCTGCTGAATCCGGTAGGGTCATACTGTATGTAGTATTACTGGAACTTTTAAATTCCATATCAACATAGCTAGGAAAAAGGCTACGCGGAAGAATGGCCTACGCAGACCGGGACGGCATGGCAAGGGATTTATTTTTTTAACAATGTACAATGAAACCTATCGTTATAGAAATACGGCATAGATTGCTCTGCTTCAAAACGATGCAATGAAATCCTGTCGATGCCACGGCATCATTTTTAAGCACACCAATTTATGTCATATTTCTATAAAAATACGGTTGATTGTTCATTGGCAAAAAAATGAAATGCTTTGCCATGCCGTCCCGGTCTGCGTAGGTCATACCTATTCAATATTATAAATGAGCATTTGTGAAGATCTATTTGTCTGATACTCTTTTATGCAAAAAAAATATCGGTTATTGAAGAAAACTTACCTACAGCATTTTAGATAATAACGCACATGTTATTATAAACATAAGTACGCAGACAAAGTCAGGAGTGGTTGCTAGTGAGATGCAGCTGCTAAAGATATTTTATAAAATTGAACGATAAAATTAAAAGTTCGACTCACTGTTTCAATCTTCCTCATTTGACTCATTGGTCTCGTGACTCCAGCCATTTTACTTTCTTCAACACAAATATATTTATTACCGAACTGTTATTTATTATAAACCTCAATATTTGTCATTGCAGCTCAAACTAAACGGTTGTTAAGGGCTGGTTGCTAGGCAACCGGTTGACGATAAACAACCCTAGCGTGCCATAGTTACGATTAGTCGATTAAATCTGCATTTTATTAGGGTTAGGTTCATTAAGTTTATTTTGTATTTATATATTTTAATGCTATGAAAACTTTAACAATTTGATTTTGTGAGTCTGTGAGATATGTTATTTGGTTATTCCTTTTATCTTTCGGTCACAGATTTTGTCTGTCATTTTGAATGCATTTTCTGTGGATCACATGAAATACGCTTGTTTAAAAAAGTTTTGAAACGAATGAGGTTTGCAAACATATAGCGTAGAATTCTCATAGACCTCGTAACATTCTGCGCCAGTGAATCTGATTAATCTGGTAGGCACGAAGATACCCATTTCTACAGAGCAAAGTAATAAGCCCATTTCTACCCGTTTACAATATCGTCATCAAAGAACAAAACAATTAAAATGATATTTTTATGTATTTACATACCGTTATAATATTAATTAAACCTCAATAGACAGCGGTCTGAGACAGAAAAGCATCGAGCAAACCGGGGAAGACTTTTACCCAAGCAGCGGGACATCTTATAAATTACAAAAGAACAAAACATTACTATTACTTTAGATCCTAATCTACGAAAGATTACACTTATTTTTAGGGCTCCGTACCCAAAGGGTAAAACGGGACCCTATTACTAAGACTCCGCTGTCTGTCTGTCCGTCTGTCTGTCTCCAGGCTGTATCTCATAAACCGTGATAGCTAGAAAGCTAAAATTTTCACAAATGTTGTATTTCCGTTGCCGGTATAACAACAAATACTAAAAACCACATAAAATGAATATTTAAGGGGGGCTCTCATACGACGCGACGGTGGTATGGAACCCTTCGTGCGCGAGTCCGACTCGCACTTGGCCAGTTTTTATTTTAAGCCCGTAAAGATTTAAGAGTCTCATTTGTGAATACAAACTTTTTAAACTTAAGAGGCAAAGGCATAGTACAAAGGTGTCGTCATCCCTTTCAGGCATCTTTCAGGCTGCTCTCATTAAGGTTCCTCTTCACACGCTGCGAGTAATTACACATTTAATTAAAATGCTGAAGTAATGACGACATGTGCTAAAGCTGTACAGAATTGAATGGAATAAATACAGATGCTTCTGGGGTTTTTTAAACTAAAATTATTTTAATGTTTAAAAGTCTTTGCTATCAGTTTTCCTAATGTTTTTGAATCATGGCAGTGTAAAGTGCTCTGATAAAATGTGTCAGTATTAGTATCATTTTAGGTCAAAAGCACAAAAGCTATGTTTTTGAACATGGACTTTTTCAGTCAGATAACGAGTATTGTAGCACATTTACAGAAGTACGTAGAAAATGGAGAGAGAGGCCCAGCTGTGGGCAATACAAGTTTATTAGATCAAGCACATTTATTGTATTCTGAATAGCTTTAGCTTTTCCTAAACTATGTGTGTGTTTGCTTCTATTTCCACTTCACATAACAATCGACTGAATGCCACTTTTTTTACAAGGGACTTTTTCTTCTTATCGTGTCGATCAATGGTTAGATTTTTTAAATTTTCTCGGACCAGTATTCAGCCACGCACACAGTATTGTCCGTCGCCTCATACAGGTCCTCACGAGTACAGGTGGCAGGGCACGCTGGGCAACTCATTATGTGAGTTATCATTAAGAAGAAGACAAGGGACTAATAGAACCTATTTTTTTAATGACATAATCATACATGGAACCTATATTTTTTAAATTAATGTTCTTGTCCACATACCATTTTTCAAAATCAGTAACAATACAGATTTATTCAATTATATTCAGAATAACATGGGCTTGGGCTCTATAATAATGTATTCCTTCTAACAGATAATCTCTAAAATACAATCAATGATTTTTGACATAATCTAAAAAAAAAAAATGTGTGAGATGTGTGATTAATCTAATAGTGATAAGATTTTACCTAGTAATGGGACAGCTATAGCCCAAAATTATGAATTATTTTTATTTAATTATAAATAATTAAATAATAAAACATTTCCCCTAGTTTGTATAGTTTGAGTAGTTGTGAAGGGAGGCTGCAAGCGAGTGAGCGCAGTGCCGCAGTCCGGGGGGCGGGGGGCGAGCTGCGACCGCGTGCGGCCGGCGTGCCGAGGGTTGCCAGGTTACACTACCCTTGTGGAAGGAAGTAAGGGGTAATTATTGTAATAAGGAAGTTTATAGACGATAGGTGTAGATGGTCTGTTGTAGTCATATTTTATAGTTACAGATAATGTTGAAGAGTAGTATTCATTCAGTTTTTCATTCAATAAGTAATATACAAAACATCACAAATTTTATAGAACGTTTAAAATTAGTATTTTTAAGTTCCGTAATGAAAACCTGCATTAATTCGGAGAGAAGAAATAATAATATTACAATATATTTACCTCTTGATTAGTGAGATAAAAAACTTAAATACACTATTTACATACGATTATACATGTAAAAATTAGTAATTCCTAACAATGCGTAGACACCTATGTGTAATGTAGCGGAAGGCTACGGGGTCGTAGGCAGCGTCACCGTAGACCGCGTAGCAAAAGGCGGCGTAGCCTGCGTAGTCGTAGATACAACAAAAACATTTTCATCTTAGGATCCAACCCGATTATATACGTGGATCAATCTCCAAAACGGGCGTATTCGTGTGATCGCTCTGGTGCTTTTCAGATATTGATATTTAATGGTAATTATGTATTTCATTGAAAATAATGATATTCAAATAGTACATTTTTACTATTGGCCTTCAATTTACACAATCAGTTATGAAAATATTTAAGTTTCAAAAATTTCGCGACCAGAGCAATCATAATTGGTGCCAGAGCGATCATAAATGGTGAAATCAGTGAAACAAAAATAAATATATTGATAAAATATTATTTATTTAGGCGTTTTCAGTCATATTCAGTGAACGTGTAACAAGATTATAATAATATGTAAGAGTCATACATGTATATCAAAAATCGGAATATTTTATTTAAAATAATTGCTAAAATAACAAATTAACATAAATATAAAAATTAACTTTTGGCTTAGTTTCATTTATTTGGACTTATGTAAACCACTTCTAGGTAAATGAGACAAAATTAAAAACCTTTTAAAATCAATTCTTTAATTCTTTATTGCACACAAATACATTTCATTTAATATACATAATATATTAATGCAAGTTGATGTACAGAGGTGAGCTTAACTCAAAATTGAGTTTTCTTCCAGCAAACCTTTGAGTTATAGTGAGATTATTATTAAGTGGTGAGGAAGATAGAAGTGTACAACTTTCATATTTTAATATACCTACATACATACAAATACTACACATAGTACGTATATAATACAATATATATATTAAATATAGACATGCATAGACTACATAACTCAAATAGAAAGGAAATGTTCTTTTATCTTTCTCCTAAAAACGTTCAGCGAGGGATGTGCGCAGGAATGTGGAAGTGAGTTCCAGAGGCGCACAGCACGAATAGCAATCGATTCGTCGTAACGACTAGAGGAGTGAAGAGGAGTGCGAAGGAGAAGAGAAAAAGAAGTACGACAAGGCTTGCCCCTGGGGACCAGGATTTTAAAGCGTTCCCGCAGGTAGCCTGGATATTTAGGGTTGTGCAAAACTGAGTAAAGGAGACAGAGAATATGAGAATCTTGACGTTGCCGAATAGGCAAACACTTCAATCTAGCCCGGAATTCCGACACGTGGTCGTACTTCCGAAGACCAAATATGAAGCGGATGCACAAATTCTGCAGACGTTCGAGTTTATTTAGAAGTTCCTCCGTTGCATCTAAATAACATACATCGGCATAATCCAGAAGAGGTAGTAGAAGAGATTGGGCGAGAGTGATTTTAGTCTGAAAGGGCAGGAACTTCTGGAGGCGCTTTAGGGAGTGAAACTAGCAAAAGACCCTCCTACTTACCTCAGAGACATGGGTATCCCATGACAGATGGCAATCCATGTATACACCCAGATTTTTGGCTATTTTGGAGTATGCTATAAGAGCCGAATTATAAAGTATAGGTGGAAGAGATTGATGATCCAATAGGCTGTAAAAATGTCTGCCACAAATAATGAGAGCTTGAGATTTTGTAGGATTAACTAAAAGACCAAAAGATTTAGCCCACGGATGGATATTACTAAGATCATTATTGGTGGCGGCAATAGCATTGGATATACTGTCAAAGCTACAGTGGCGGTACAACTGCAAGTCGTCTGCGTAGAGGTGGTACTGAGAAGAAAGAACTGAAGTTATAGAATTGATAAATATAGAAAAAAGAAGGGGAGAAAGGACACCACCCTGGGGAACGCCCGTCATAAGTTTGCACCACTCAGAGGAGACCTCATTGGCACGAACAGACTGCGAGTGACCCCGAAGATAAGAGTCAAACCAAGCCATTGCGGGAGGAGAGACATTGAGGGAAGAGAGGATCCCTAAGAGTATGTCAAAATCAACTGAATTGAAAGCACTGCTAAAATCCAAAAGTACCAGGACTGTTAGGAACTTCCTCTCCATGGCCAGTCGTATGTCGTCGGTAATTTTAACAAGTGCAGTAACAGTACTATGGCCAGGGCGAAATCCAGACTGATACGGACTCAACAGGCTGTTAGAGGAAAGGTAATTAGACAGCTGATCTTGAACAACTCCCTCAAGGACCTTGGATAGGACAGGGAGAATGGAAATGGGATGATACTGTGATACGGATGTTGGATTGGCGACTTTAGGAAGCGGTAGGATATTGACCTTTTTCCAGACGGAAGGAAAGGAACTTGTAGTCAGGGAGAAATTAATGATGTGGGTGATAACTGGTACTATATATTTCTAAGATGGGAAGGAACATTTGGAGTTGTAGGCCGTCATCACCTACCGCTTTTGTGGAAATGGAAAGAATTGATTTTTCAACATCTCTCTCCACAACGGTTTTAAATGTGAACGAGGTACATAAGGTACGTAAGGTAAGGTAGGTAAATACGTCAAAATCGGTTTATGGGTTTAGGTTACCTAAAGAAACCCAGGAAAGGTTATAAATAAAAGGTTATATGCATAGTTCATCATTTGTCATTGTTGCAGTCTGCTACTACTACTTAAAATATATTTATAACGTACAATTAATGCAAAATATCATTGCTCTGGTCTTTTTGAACAGAGCAATCACAGCCATAGCGATCAGAAAAAGACACAAAATCATAAATTTAGCCGAATTTAAAAGCAGTAGAAAGTTGTCATTACTTCTCATAAAAAACATCATAACGATCACTTAATTCACATAACAAACACTTTTGCAAGCTAACTATTTAATTTAAATAACGTGCCATAGCAATCATAAAATTCGAGAACCAAATCCAGAACAATCATATACTTACCTTCGTAATGTTGGAGCGCGGGAACGTGGCGCACAGGTATCCTCCTCGGCGGTTAGACCACTACCAGCGTTACATCGCGGGAGGGGAATAGAGTGTCTATAACGCGTAACTAGGGATGAGCGCGATGTTTTACCTCAGCGCAGAGTGATGAGATAAAATGCTCGGTCACGACTTTAAATTCAAATTGTGGCAAAAGTATTGTTAATATAACTAAAAATATTTTATTTCCATGAAGAATAACTATTTGTTATGTAATCTAAATAAGTTGTTTCATATGAACTTTCTCATTAAAAAGTTAAAGAATGTTTTTTTCATTCAATCGGGAGTTGGGTCAACCCAGAGCGATCAGGATTTTAGGCTTTAAGATTTTTTTTTAAATAATTAAAATAAACTTATTCTTAATATTAGCCTTGTACCACGTAGATCAGACACCGAACTGTGTATAAAAAAATATTTTGAAAACGTTTTTCGAATTTAAAATGGGTTTATCCAGCCCGACATGAAAAAAAATGCCTCTCGAGATCGACCCACGTACAGTACTTATTTCTATTAAATTATAGGAATCTTGGTATATACTCTTTTAGAAGACAAACTTTCTTAATAGTCAAATAATATAAAGTTCATATAGCGTGACAGATGTAATAGCGGACTAGAAAATGGTTCATCAGAATTTAAACACTGAAATATAAACCAATACAAGATTCTGCCAATACTGGGACAAGTAGTTCCGTAGTTGGCAACTCCGAAGCCGGCGTGTCTCCGGCAGTCAGTGGGCAGTCATGCCTCGCGCCGCGCCCGCCACGGCCGCGCTCGTCACCGCCACGCTCGCGGTCCTTGCCGCGCTCGTCGGTGAGTTACAACCACCAAATATCATCATTAAATCCAAAAAGTTACATTTTAATAATGCAATAAATCATTTTTTGTTTAAAAAAAATCTACTAAATGTGATTCGGTTTTTAATTGATGGCAACTGTTTTTTTTGTTCTTTTGCAGTGTTTTGAATTTCGAAGTTGTTTCGTCTTTTGTTTTATTTTGTGCCATTGTTGTTTTAATAAATGTAATTGAGGTTGAGTATGTAATGTTAAAAGGGAGTATGTTTTTATCGACAAATTATTTTTAAGCCGTTATTTGTTTGACGTATACTAATTTAGATTTTCTTAGGCTACAATATTTTACTCAAAATATGAAACGAATTATATAAAAAAACATGGTTACGGTATTTAAATCGTAGATAGAACATTCGTTTTACAATTTGAAAGGTAACGATTGGTGGCCTAAATGTAGGAATTCCTACAATACTCGTGTAGACAATAAACGTTAACCTTTCGCTTTACTTATGGCAACGACCTCTAAAGGCTCTACAATCGGAATTTTCAATTGAAACTGTAAGTAAAATTAAAATAACTTTTACCAGTACAATCCGTTTTCAGTTGATAAAATACATGTGGAATTAAAACATACCTATTAGTTATTTACTTTATAGTTAATCGATTTTAGTGTTTGAGAGTAAAATTGAATTTGCATGAGTTTGTTTTAGCCGCATTAAAAACAAGCTCTCTAAATGAATAACAGTGCGCAACTGATACTATCTGCATAATAAATGCTGCATACTTCGTCAATTGAAAGCGAGAACAAACTTAATGCTCTAGTCTGCTCTACTCGATTAAATTTAAAAAGTTCGTTTTGAATATGGAATTTGGATGAACGTTTTATTGTTTTACTTTTTTTTTGGTGAAAATAGGTCAGGTTTTATTGTGTGGTTAGCACTGCAGTGGTGATGTATTATGTTAAATATTTTTTTACACGCAATGAAAATAGTGGGGTGTTATTAGAGTGTATGTGTCTGTCTGCGGCATCGTAGCCTTAAAATGAATGGACCCATTTTGATGCATATTATTATTTGTTTGAGATATGATTTGATTGAGATAGTTCGTAGATATAATTTATCAACATGTTTTCAGACGAATGATGAGTATTCATCTGTTATTTTATTTTCTTAAATTGGTCTGATCAATTTCAGGGGAAACTTTAATGTTGAATTCATAGTTTTTAGATTATGTGCGTAAAGATAATATTTTTATATTATACAACTAGCTGGACCCGGCATGCGTTGCAATGCAATTTTTTCTACATAGCACCTGCCTACTACCTACCTACCTACTACCACTTAGGGGTATGAAAAATAGATAGTAGCCGATTCTCAGACCTACTGAATATGCATATAAAATTTCATAAAAATTGGTCAAGCCGTTTCGGAGGAGTATGTTAACTAACATTGTGACACGAGAATTTTATATATAAGAAGATATACATTTAATACATAACTAATATATTAAGCCAATTAGCAGAGCTATTAAGTGATTGGAGTGAGCTTAGGGTCGCGGTTTCGATCCCCATGTGAGGAAGGTTGGCATAGATCGTATCGACTGTTGGTATTCGTAATACATACAGATATTTGCATGGTATATGTTCGTACAATTTAGAATCTAGGTTCGGGCTTTGTTTACACATTTAATTCCTTTTTTTTTTAAATAGTTCGTTGGTGTTCGATAATCCTGATCAAAATTAATTATTTTAGTATCAGGTCATACAATTAAGGCACTAAGTATAAGGTAAAAAAATATATTGTAAACCTTGATTTATTATAATTACCTAATTGCCTAAATTCTATGCAAATTCATAACATCTATCAATCCATCTAAAATGGTAAAATTTACAATTAATGCAGTTTATGTTTTGTTATTATATTTATCCCCTAAAGCAGTCTAGCTTTATAGTAATATAGTCTTTCCGGCCTTAGCAATCTCATAGATTTCATATTTAGAAGTAAGTCAGCTTCACGAAAGAAGCCAGGATATCCCGAAATCCGACAAAATCCTTATCCTTCAGGACGAAAATAGAAACACTAACACAACACGAAATCGAACCCAACACCTTTCTCACGTCGGAAGCAATAACCTTGACATATTAATATCGCTTCCTACTTCCAAAGATATAAATAAGTGATGCCGTTGGATATCCATGTAGGTTTGTTTAACGATTCTATCTCAGAAACAACAGATACGAAAACTATTTTAAACATGTAAGAATTAATCACCCTGTGGAACATACAGGAGGTTTGCTATTTAATGGGTGATCGATTGAGCGGTATGGCGTAGTTATTTTTTTAATAATTTTTTTGCAAAAGAAATACATTGTTTGTTAGTATAAGTAATTACCACAATTTATGAATGTCATGATTATCATTAGCGGCTCTTGTCATCTCACATCTGGGCCTTTACTTTTTATAAGCAATTAGCATTACCTCGCGGCTCCACCCGTGTTTTCGCGGTAAAAAGTAGCTTATGTTCTTGCTTGGGACTCAAGCTTACTTTTAACTAAGTTTCAATAAAAGCGGCACAGAAATTAACCCGTTAAGCGTAACAAAGAGACAAAAGCTCCTTTCACAATTATCATATGAAGTATGGATTCTCCTCATAAAAGACTCCTCAAAAAAAATCTACACTTTTTATACTAAATCAATTTTTTTAATATATATTTTTTAATTATAACTTAATATGTATGATCTACAATAAGACAAGTATTCCTATTCCTAATTGGGAGCATACGAAGGCTTCTACTGAATCTAATGTAAAAAGCAAACGAAATGATAATGTTATTTCACTCAATCTGTATTTCTCTCCAACAGTGGAAGATAAATTAAGTGTATCCGCAGTTTTTCCCGCGTTTATAAGGCGAGGGTCATACAGAGCGCGGGTCACAAACAAGCTTATAATATATTTTAATGCAAATCTAAAATTTTGGTAAATATTCGAATTTTATTTTTGTGCAAATCTACAATACCTACTTGTCATTTTTAGGAGCCACAGGTAATCATAAATCATAATGTGTGCATATATGTGTCAAATGTCTTTAGCGTGCACCTCTATGTTAAAATATTTGATAAAAGTAACATCATAAAATATAATGTAATTGAATGGTATTTATAAATCAAAGCTAGAACACAGTACGTACCTACTTCCCAATTATGGCTCATTAAATAACACAAAAACAGCTACCATTGTCATAATCAAGTGTAAAATTAAATTAAAATTTTCGCCGAGCGAAATATGTGCATTAAGGCCAGTTGGACAACAAAGGTATGTCAAGTCAACACGCTTGAACTACGTCATAAAGGACCGTGCACCCAGGGTCGTACGTCACATGACGTCACGGAAGGTGTCATGGCGGGTGTCATGGCGGGCCCGGCGACGCCGCGTCTAGCCCGCCATCCGCGTGCAGTGTGGCGCTGACCTAGCCGTATCTAGGTCACTAGGTTTTGGAAATAAACTCGAGACCTGTCACTATTTATTCATTGTCGGCATCTTCTAGTTACATTGTGTCGTTCGCTCGTTTTTGTGGTTGAGATTTATTGTTTTGTAATTTTAGTGGTTTGTTTTACCTATACTAAAACAAAGTAAGCAAAAATAGCAAGAAAAAAATATAAAAGCGGCAAAATTATTATAAAGGGAAGAAAATCTTAAATCGCAAAGTAGAATTAAGCTTATGCTCATTTTTTTATTTTTGATACAAAGTAAGTAGTAAAGTAGAAAAACTAAAATATTTAAAAGACACTGACATACCTTTAAATTAAAAGAAAAATCTTCTTACAAAAGTCTTGTATAATACAAATAAGAAAACATCGTGAAAAACCTGTGATTAAATATCCTAACCAAAACTTTCGTATACAAATGATAGTTGTGTGTGTAGTATTAATAGCACAAACCCATCATAACAAACTATAAATCTTTTTCTCATTCAATTCCATTTCCAACAAATGGGTTGGTAGGTACCAGGGTAGCATATCAAAAGACAGATGTAAGGCAAGCCACTTAAAACTTGGTCCTCCGTGCCATCACTTAATTGTTCCGCGATCGTAGAAACCTCCGTTATAGAGACATAAAAGACGATTAAAGTTACTGCAATGTATGTAGAGACGTCTAATTAATTAATTAAACTTGTGCAGATTAAGTAAAACAGTATTATTTCAATAATAAAACACATTAAATCTTCAATCCCTATTATTATTTAAAAATAAATAAATTATAATTTTAATAAGAAACTATAATTGTCATATTAAAATGAAAATGCCTATCTATAATGTTCTCTAAATCCCCAAATAGTTTCCATATAATACTTTGCTTATTTTGTAAGTGATAAAAACAAAACGACAATTATTAAAATGTATAGGTAAATGTCGTGGTGGCCTAGCGGTTCAATGAACGGATTTGTAAGCACGAGGTTACAGGTTCGAACCCGGGCAAGTACCAATGTAACTTTTCAAAGTTATATGTACTTACTTTCTTAATTATTCTAATACACTTCTAACAAACGGTGAAGGAAAACATCGTTTGGAAACCTGGATTCCAAAATTTGGGATCTGAAATCGCCAATCCGCAGAGAGCAAGCGTGGTGATCATTGCTCGTATCTTCCCTATAAATACAATAGTAAGTTATGTCTATTACTTAATTGTAGGTACTTAAGACTATTAAAATCATTGCGCAATTAAGTCAAATAGGATTCTTCTGCTGACATAAGAAACAAAGTTATATAAATTATTGTTAATGCCGTGACATAACTGCACATGTACGCATAATCACATTTATCTACAAACAGTACTGCGTTCGTTAATTTAATTTGCGCAAGATTCTTTGTTCAATTGGATTATGTTACAGAACACACATCAATGTTATGGTATCTTGAAGGGCAAAGGGAGAAGGATTTAATTATTTATTTCTTACTTATCCCGTAGGCAATAGAGTCTCAATTCCTGTGACATTTGATGGAGATTACCATCTTTGTTATTCCCTTGACTGATGAAGCGTATTAACCCTACATTTATTTCTGTCCAGAAACTCTTGTAAACATATTTTTGTAGAATAACCTTGCGAAACTTAAACTACGATCATGTCTGATCAAAAAAGTGGATATTAAAATAGAGCAAATTTATTGTAATAACAATGACTTTTTGCTAAGCTTTGGTCAACCCATTGTACACATAACAACATCACATAATGACACAAATAACCCTTCACTGCAACCGTATAAATTACGTTAAACAATTTGTAAATCAATAAAACTCGACATAACTACTTACATTTACATAACTAACGAGAAAAGGTATCGCTAGATAATTTCCAGCTGCAATAACCTTAAGTGGATAAAAGTTTTGTATCCCGAAGTATTAATACATAAATATTTGATGAAAGTTAAGCAATAGATGCCGGGAGTGATGTAGACGTGTTCCGAGATCGAGGGAGTAAGGATCATCAATCATCGTCAGTGGAGCGGACTCATTACTAAAACTTCTACCTAGATGTTATACATAACCGTTTTATTTTTAGAATTGCTTACTAAAGTTGTAGGTACCTAATGAAAAATAAGATAACTTTTTGATTAAATCAATGTATCCCAAATGAGGTTTAGTACCTACTAGTGTTTGGTATGTTGTCAAAGGGTAGACAACATTTTGCGGCTAGTTTAAGGTCAATGACCTCAATTATCAGAGGCCTAAGGACCTCATAATTTTCACATAATATAGAGCCCTGGGACCAAACTTGACTGGCACCTATGTCTTATTTGCAATGTCCTATCTACCTTTTAATTTTTCAGAAGATGTAAATGTGATTAGTGTTTGAGTTTGTTCCACATGATTTGATATAGGGCTCTGTAAAACTTGTTGGTTCAATCTATTTTGAATCGTAGCAAAGAATAAATATTCCTGTTATTGGCTTGTCATGGTTTGCCAGAATACTATGTCTTGGATATTTTTGTAACTCACTCACGATTGTAACAAATATAAAGTTCATAATAACACAATTATTTATATTTATCACGTCGCGCAACACGTTCATATCTTTAATGTTTACTCGGCCCAATGCCAAGGTCGTCCAATAACTAGCTGATTATAATAATAAATAGATAATAAAAACATTTTCTAGTATTCTAATAAATAGTGAACATTTTTAGAATGTTTTCTGTGATATTCAAATATTGGACCACAAAACGACGTCACACTTTTTTAGTTAACTTTATAAACTATTTACTACATAAAGTAATACAACGAATACAAATGTAATTAATTTATTTATTTTTGTATTTGGTTGTTATATTATCCTTTCGGAAGTCAATTAAAATCTTCCATAATATCTGTTATAACATCTCGAAACGATTCTTGCACTGGGTATTGTTTGACATCGCGTAACTCAAACAAGAGTCGTTGAGTCGTAACAAATGTGTTCGCCGGCAGACTGCCAGTTTCTGTTCGTGCATGTCACTTACACCCCTCGGATTAGCGAGATGGTGAAAACATTGAGCTCTTTTTGTTGTAGGAATTTAATAATTAATGTTTACACTCAAATAATAATTAAGATATTTGTTTAATTTACTGTTGATTCATTTCATGACACAGCTGTCATGACCAGCTCATATCTAATTAAGCATCTACATAGGTATTTCTTTCTTAATTTATTCACATACTTTAAACGCTATTTACCTTCTTTATTGTTATGTATAGTGCGATAGTAGTAATTTCATTAAAACTGCGAAGATGTCAATTGGATCATAGAGACAATAAATTGCATAGCTCTTATTTATTCTGATAATCGCACCTAGTTTGACACCCAAGCAGCGCACCTATTTTGCCATCGTCACATATAAAGACATTTAATACGTACCAAGACAGTTTAATACAATTAATATTATCGTCCCAAAAATTTGATGACACTATAAGGTTTCCAACGTCTTAATTTGTCTGTCCTTTCGCTGTCTTAGTGGAAGCAGTTTAGCTAAAATGAGTGCGTAGGCGTTCTTATCTGAGGGCTAAATGAGTTGCTGTGCTGTCAGTGACAGCAGGGGTAGATGAAGGTTTGCAAGCAAGTCCTTAAAAGGCTGATAAGGAGTACAGGTTGACTAAAGATAATGACGGATGACGGACAATGCCGGAGCCCTCGGTCAGCGGGTCGTCTTAGGGGCGGAGTCTTATGGCCCTCGACATGACAATGTACAGAACATTGTCATTTAAGCATATTAAATCAGAAGAACCGATTACCTAAGCACAACTCCTTTTCAAAGTTATAAAACAGCTCGAAAGTAATTATACTTCAATACACTACTTTGTTCTTTACATGGGCCTCGAGACTGAACTCGTCTGGATGTTAATGTTACCACAAAATAACTTAGTACCTAGTACTAGGCTGTGATGAGCTGCGGCAATACACGACACGAGTCGATATTTACAAGCTTCTTTCTGAGTTACGAAACAGCTATAATATTATAAACAGCTATAATATTAAATACACATTATAAACAGCTATATTTTCAAGTGTACAAAAATGCATGCTACACAAAACTTCAGATCTAGATCAAAAGATTTCCTTAGACTTAGATAAACGTATCCACACAGACGATATATCACACTCGGTATCTACCGACCGCGACTGTCTGGAGAGCTCGCAGCGACAGTTTGTTATGTAGGATCATGTGGAATCATCCGTTCAATCGTAAAGACAGAGAAGAATGCATTTTATTACTTCAACTAGTCTTTGGCTTTCAATTTATTTTGTATTCGGCCCGGTGAAGCAGTCAAAGCCTAACTGCATAGATCTGTTCCAAAAAAAAGCATTCGGCAATCTAGCTTCTCTGGCGAACTTAAATTTACTTAATAGAAATAGCAGAGCTGTTACGTGATGCTTAATAAGAAACCTAAAGATCTTAGAAATAAATATAAAAAGGAGATACAACTTTATTGCCTCAAACTGACAAAGGGTGCAGTGCGAAAAAAAAGAGTTTATTTTTTTATTTTGTGCGTACATATATAACTTCATGGGGTCTGTTATTTTAAGTTACACAGGAAACGCACAGCAATACACAGTATATAATATGCATTTCCTGTATCTATGACTTGTACCTACTTTATTTGAATAAAGTTAAAGTCAAAACAAATATACCTACACTTATTCGCCTGACAGTCCGCGAAATCTATGGAATATAACGTCAACATTTTACGAGGCCCTCAGTTTACATAGCAACTTGATTTCTGAAGGCCATTACCATTTTATGGAGGCCACCCTGCGGCACATTTCATATGCTTTCTCTTTCCTAATGCTATGCGTGTTTCGGATGTTATGGTAGATTCTACTTGATAAGAGTTTTACTTGACAAAAAATCTTTGGCTTAGTTTTTTGGTTTCCTAGTAGAGTAAGCAGTTTTGTGTGAATCACTTTTTTGCGCTGGTTTTTTTTTAAACATATATTGAATGTAGTGCTTATACACCAAGAGCTTTCATAATTATAGTATGTTCTTGAAGAATATCGAAAATTGATTGAAAGGTGCTTTGGTTCTTTGACCGAATTAATTTAAGTTCATGGTTTTATTATATTATTATATATATTTATATACAACCTATTGAATAAAGAACTTCACGTCTACCCTCTGAATCTCCGTGACTGTAAATTAGCTGTGACTGATTGGCTTAAGACTAAAAACTAAGACGACATTGAGGCCATGGTAACATCGCTTCCATAATCTATCAAGAAATTAACCGGTCTGCTGTAACGAAATCGCTAGTGGAGGAAGCTGATTCTGGCTTCCTCCGATCCCAAGACATTGTCGCAGGGCTACCAAAACTAAACCTAAACCTAACTGAAACCTAAACTTATATAAACTGTAGGTAAACGAATTTAACTCATACACAATGTACACTCACACTATAATACACTCTCACGCGCATATACACACACACTCACGTCCACACACACTCAAAACCCACTCACATAATTCACACAAGTGCGCTCCTATTTGTATTTTCTTTTCTTTTATTTTTATCTGTTTTCAATTGCATACACTGTATAATGTTAAGTGGAAGAGCGGAGTCACCTAACACAAGCATCTTCTTGCTTAAAAGGTGATCTTCATGTATGTTAAAGCTTTTATGTAATTGAAATAAACATTTTTATTTTTTATTTTTTTTTATTTTTATTACATTTTTCCTTTGCTCAAGTTTTATAAAGGTGATGACATCAACAACAAGGATTTTTATTTATTTATTTTTAAAACGTTTCATAGTTGGTTGTACAATACAATATCCCACAAAACCAGTTTAGTGGTTTGACTGTAATAAAGTTAAAAAATATTTATGAAGACGATTTATGATTTAGAAGATTTTTTTAAATCACTTTTGAGGAACGCCTGTTTTTTCTAAATTGGATGGTGAGTTTGACCCATAAATCCCCCAACTCTTTGCATACAAATTCGGTACAAAAACTGTAGGCCGACATCACTTAAACTTATTACGTATCCCACTCACTTTTATTGGTGCGGGTAAGCTATGCAGCTTCAAATATTTCCCATTTTATCGACCACATTTCAGTACTAAAATGATGTGGACATTTTTCGGTTTGTCACTGAAAGTAATCGTGTGTGTTAAGATCGAAAAACAAAATAGTTTTAAAATGATTTACTTTTTGAGCAGAAACTCTTTTTTTATTGAATTAATAATAATAAATAAATGCGGACAACATCACATACATTGCTCTGAACCCAAAGTAAGTAGCTGAAGCACTTGTGTTATTAAATTCAGAAACAAGGAAGGTACCACAAACACCCAGACCCGGGACAATGTAGAAAAGTTGGTTTCTACATTGACCCGTCCGGGGATCGAACCCGGGACCTCAGAGCTAGCGACACCTTGAAACCGGTGCGTACGCCACTCGACCACGGAGGTCGTCAAAAATTATTTTTTTGGTAGTTCTATATTTACCTAAACCTAGTTTTTTATCATTTCAGTACCGGGTGAGATGCACCAGAAATTCGATATTTCCGGGATATATTGTTCGTATTGTGACACTTCTACTGTAACTAACAGTCACAGATTTATTTATTTTAATCTTTCACAGTTTTGTGAATGAACTGCAAACGTAATGCTGAAAACTTCGCTCATAATTCTTAAAATCGTAGACATTTTTATAGTATTGTAACAATATAGTTACAATAATAATAATATTATTTATTACGTTCTAGATATTTCAGAAAAATATCTGGAGCAACCAGCATCATCATTCTCTCAAAATTCAACACCAGTACCGAGTGTTGAATTTTGAGAGAATACTGAACTGAATACCGGTTATTTCTGACACAAATTTAATATTCATAAGAAACTAACAAAATCCATCTCCTGTAACGCCAGTTTTCTTCATAAAATCTCGACGAAACATATTTCTAAAGAAAATATAACTTGAAGATAGGAACTATACCTCCATGTAGTATAAAATACAAGCAAACACGAAGAAAGCTTATTGTGTAACTTTGAGAACGAGTTTATCAACTAACGTAAGTTATTTAGTCTGTCAAGTCTTTCACGCTTTTCGAAGTTCATATCAAAAAGATATTTATTTTATAACTATCAGAGTGGAGCAAATAAACTGCAATAAATAAAGACGACTGATACCTTGTGGATTGTTCATCGATCGCATACCTTTATAATTTCTAGTTAAAGGGCTGAACTGAAACCTAAGCAAGACCTAATTATATCAAATCACATTCATAATATAATACATCTATTTTAAAGGAAAGGCGTGTCAGAAAGGCATAGATTACATGTCATGACGACACAATAAAGATTACAACAACTCAATAATATTAATTGATTAGTATAATTTAAGTCCATTTAGGCTCTTGTCCCACCAATGACGAGTAAACGCTAAACTATCGGCTATTTTATCGCTTAAGCAACGTAGATACAATAAGATGTAGATGTCCCTCTCTAATTGCATGCATGCATACATAGTCATTGTTAGCTGACTTTTCACTCTAACGGAGAGAATTATTTTTTAATTTTTTTGTGGTGGTGACAAGACTTGTCAAAGATAATACCTACTTGCTGAGCGATGCTCGCTTGGTGATCAAAACAATTGCCGAGAGACCAACTAGCAACCATTCTACTCTCCAATGCGGATGATTAGCATACACGATTGTAGCCCAGCGGCAAAACTGTCGGAAGTACACACTCGCTTCTTGCTCGCCAACTCGTTTCTAGTTCATAGCTTTACTCGTTTCTCGCTTATCGTTAGCGGTAGGACAAGTGCCTAAGTCCCTTGAAATAATAATGTTATACCATTAAAGCAATTACGGAAAATGTGTCATGGCGGCTTTACAGTAAATACAGTCCGGTGTAATGACCGACTATCCTCTAGCAAACGTAGCTTTGTGTAATTACCGCGGACAATCAATGAATAATCTAATAATGTTTGCCGTAATAACGTGCATAGAGGGTTAACCCAAATATGTTCAAGCTTTGTTTTAATTACACGATTTCTGGTCCGCATAAATATCAAGAGACTAAAGAATTATATAATCACCATTTTTTCTTTTGTAAAGTAAGTCCTTTACTAGCTAAAACAACCGAAGTTACTTTAGAACATGATAGGTAACTCAAAATATCGGTAAAAAATATATGTCATCTTGTTACGTGATATATCCCACTGCGAAAGATCTGCCTTTATACGTTGACATTAGGAAATTCCGCGAAACAAAAGGCAAACTTGTATAACACGCATTCTTTGTCAGTCCCTTAGAGAAATTACTAAAGCATAGAGGGAGCGAACAAAATAGACACAAATTACGACGAATCCAAGCTCCTCTCTCTTATGGTGCAGATTATATATATAAAAGAGACAAACATATATGGACTCATATATGCTTAAAGCTTAATGGACACTCCGAAATTGTCAAATGGTCATATTTGGTCTCTTACTACATGACCAATTAAAAGAGCACATAGTTGCTTAGTAGAACCTTTTCTACACGGTAAACTGTACAAAGCATTTGATTTAGTCGTATCATACGTTGTGAATGTCAGTCGTTGCTGGTCATTGTTTATTTTACAAATAATATTATTTTTTGCGTAATATAAGCAACTTGATTGTGTACAAAAGGTGCAAAGGACAGATAAATAAGCGTTTAATATGGCTCGTTTTGTTTTATCGTGTAAATCATATTCATTACGGAAAGATATCAATGAATATGTAAGCGTTCAACGGTAAGTGTTTTTTTGCAATTTTCTAATAAAATCATGCGTAATTTTTGTATGCGATCACTTATAACATACACATTAGATTGATAATGATACCTTCAGACTATCTTTTTTACTAATAATATCGTGTAAGCGAATTAATCTTAAAAAAAGTAATTTGTTTATTTGTGAGGTTATGTTATGATAGTGAAGTAGATATTTTTCATCGATACTATTCGATACGAGAATTAACTTTATGTCATTATAATGTAGCAAATGTCGTTTTATTTTACAGTATGCTTCAAAAAATGATAGAAGAACTGGTGTAAACTGTAAAGTGCTTTCAAGAGCCAGAAATTGTTGGACTAATCATAGCCGAAAAAATGTCTTCGTCTCCACCTCGAATAACAGAATAACTACAAAGACATCAGGAATTACACTTAGGTATTCACGCGGGTGAAACCGCGGGGCACAGAGAGATAATAAAAATAATGTATTTTCACTGTTTTTATTTATTAAAAATTTACATAATTTATGTTTTTACTTTCACTCCCAGTTTCTAAAGGCCGATCAACATAAAGATTAGACATTCATTTATCAAATATTTCATATCAAGTACTGTGATTGGCGGAGTTGTGTTGCAATATTTGTTTTAATTTTAAACGATGATTTAATTTTAATGATAATTCGTAAATTTGGGATTAAATTTATATTGATTGCCTTGGTGATGTATGTTTTATAAAAAGGCATTTGGTGTGGGACGCAACGTGCGTCGACACCCTTGCGCTATCCCACGTTCTAAGTTCGGCGGCCTCTCCTGGCGTTGCTGCTGGAGCTGCGGAGACCCTTAAGCGGCGAAAGTATAATAACCTAATAGGTTATTATATTTTCGAGCCGTTTGGGTTTGAAACTTTGAAACACTCGGGTCATGGGTCCTAGTGCACGAAATATTTTTAATGAACTTTTGGTAGATTCTACTCGTGATCAGGGCTGGTTTGTTCCTTGCACAGAGAATCGGCATAGCCATTCAACGTGGCAATGCTGCCAGCCTTCTAGGCACGTTTCCCGCCATTGACAAGGATGATGATGAGTTTTTTGACGCGTGTTAGTATTATTTATTTATATAAGATTTAATTTTAGTGTAGTTGTTTTATAAAGATGTAACATGAAAATAACGTACATAAAATAGAAGTACATTTTCTGTCAAGAACTAAATTTATTTCGATACCTCTACCAAATACGGCACATCACTACCGAGGCAAAAAAAGTGGACAGTATTGCTGCAAGCAACCCTTAAAACTATATATCTATCCTTCTTTTTCACAATGAATGTGTCATAGGTTAAAAGAGTATAACTATAGTGAAATTTGACGCTCCCTCTATGCTTTAGTAATTTCTCTAAGGTCAGTCCTTCAGTTATGACGACATTTGAAACTTGTTACGTAGCAGCAAACTCGTGATTAATGAGAGTACGGAAGTATCAAACATAGATCAGACGTGAGCGCATGCGCCAGTCTTTTGTTTTATCCATATAATGCGACTGAATGATTGTTGTGAAGATTTTATAGTAATATCTACGAGCATTGCGATGCTGTTTTTGGTTGCAGATTACTGCGCTAAAATATCCCGGAAAGTGTCATTCACAAACATAGTTACAATGTATAGTAGTGGCTTCTACCACTGCGTTTCTTATGAGCTTGTTCCCACAAGAAGAATCTCTAAGTAACAAGGCAATAGATATCTAAAAAACCATCAAAGCAAGCCTTTATGCCCAGCTTTATATGTCAGCACTGTTTACCTACTTAACTACAGATGAGCATCTTGACCGTTTGTCAGTTGTCACATCTTTTGCCAAGCTATGTAGGGGTCGGCTTACTCTTACCACATTCAACATGGAGCGACTGTCCATCTCACTTCCACAACCTGAATACTGAATACCTAATTTATCTTTCACATAGTAAGTTCAAAGATTAACTTAAGTACAACTAGTCTTAAGTAGAGATAGGCCAGACAAAAACGGAGATCGAACACCCTAGATAAATTGGACTAGCGTAGACCTAGAAACGATCTGTAAGTTTTCTTCTAATCTATCGCTAACTATTTAAATATTTAAGACTCGATTCCCATTTAATTTGTATAAGTAACCACTCTTAAAGTATTTATCCTGGTGCTATTTCATCAACGTCATCGTTAAGACGAACCTTCTTTTAACAGGTTACGGAGGTGACAAGTAATTAATTACGATGGTGATCGATGGGTCAGGGTGAGGAGACTTAGGGGTGATAAATTATCAATTAATTTTATAAGTGTTTTTACTGGATTGCACTTTTTACTTTAAGGTATAGTCAAAGTGTAAAAGAGAAGAGAATTTAATTTAACGGTTTAGTAGTTGAAGAGAAGAAATATCAGACCATATTTTTTCTTCTTTTACCAAGGGTTTTTCCTGAGTAGGAAGCGGTGAAAAATGATCGATATTAGATGTTTTATGTTATTTTCTTCTTTACACAGTTAAACATTCGACTTAATTTTAAAGTAAATGAATATGAAAATCGCTTATATTAGATCACTTGTTTCGATACTTTTTCAACATTGCATATTTTACATAGAATTTTCTTACTTTGGAATTAAATCTTCATCATCACAACTCTACACAGTCAATCACTTCCCCTTTGTTGTCGATGGTCTGTAGATCTGTTCATACATTATTCATCTGCTACCATTATTCAGAGTAAACGGAACAAGCTACACAGAATCTATTAATTTCCTTCAGTCAATGTTCAATTATGTAACGGGGTTCAAATTATTTTAAAATGTTCTTGACAAGAATATTTTTTAGTCTACTTTTATTTACCACTGTTTTACTTTCTCCTATACAATAGAGGAAGAAGAAATTGCAGAGTGCAATAAAGTCGCCCTTGAAAATACCCATTTTTATGTCATACTTTTTATTTTCGTATAACAAATAAAGAAATCTACACTAATATTATAAAGAGGAAAGATTTGATTGTTTGTTTGTTTGTTTGTTTGAAATGAATAGGCTCCGAAACTACTTGACCGATTTGAAAAATTCTTTCACTGTTGAGAAGCTACACTATCTCTGGTGAACATAGGCTATATTAAATTTTCAAAAAAGTTAGGGATCTATACTAAAACTCCAATAATGCAACACAAGGTGTGAAAAAATTACCAAAAATCTTTCTTACATCGCGTGCGCTGCGAAAACTGTTGATTATAGAACAAAATAATGTACTACGTCTTTGTACGTGTCGCGACAGCATATGTCTAACTACTATAGTTATGACACAATAAGTGTATTTATCATTTTTAAAAAATTATATAAATGCCACCGCTATAAAAGCTCTTTTATTTATACTTTGGAATTAATCCTTATCAAAATAAATGACTTCATATTTAAGTTTGCTTTAATACCATTATATGACTTTTTGAATTATTCAATTTGGACGTTCCATTCGAAAGATATCACAAGTTTAAAAATGTAAGTTATTTAAAAAATGTCGCATGCTCACGCCCGCTCTGTTAGAAGGCACCTGCATATTAATAAGCGAATTGATAATAATAGCATTTTAGCCTTTCGGGAATAAAAGTTGTTTGTTAATGTTTATTATTCCATAATAAGTTTACTATTAACATATTAGTAAAGGAACTAAAGTCTTAACGGGGTTAAAGAGGTAGTACAAGATAGGTATGGAACCGCGAGGTGTTAGTTACACTATTCTTAACTCAAGAACGGGTAGACCGATTTTCAAAATCTTTAATTTTTTGGATTCGTCTCCGCCCCGTATAACAAAGTAACTATAAAGTCATCGGGAACGGAATATAGGTATTAACGCGGGTGAAACCGCGGGGCACAGCTAGTATATTAATATTACTCGTATTATATGGGATACCATACGTACCATTTACGTACATAATTTAAGACGCAAAGAATTAAAGTTCATCAACTTAAATTCTTTGTTTTATGTATAATAATAATAATAATATTCCGGGACAACTCACACACGGTTATCTGATCCCAAGCTAAGCAGAGCTTGTGTTATGGTAACCAGACAACTGATAAACATACTTATATATTTCTAAATACATACATATTATAGATAAATTACACCCAGACAACCAGAACAAATGATCGTGCTCATCACACAAACATTTGTCCTGGGTGGGAATCGAACCCACGACCTCCGGTATAGCAGTCAGGGTCACTAACCACTAGACCAACAGGCCCGTCGTATGTGGTATCTACGTATTCCAAATGCATGATGTATTATGTGGGTAACCAATTTCCACTGATATGGCCACTCACCGATGAGAGCGACAAATAATGAACGAGATGTCCCAATAAATCATGAAATGACAGCCGATAAATAAGAATAGGTTTAATAAATGGGATCCATAACCTACAAATTGAAACACGTTATATACTATACTACTGGGTATGGTACAAAAAACTCGTTGTTTTGTAAGTTGATCACTTCAGGGAATATATTATTTAGGTATGTCATTTAATTATTTTAGACTTAGAAATTATTTATCTATTTAAAAAAAATATAGAAGTATGTTTATCAGTAGTCTGGTAACCATAGCACAAGCTTTGCTTAGTTTGGGATCAGATGACCGTTTGTGAGTTGTCCCAGAATATTATACCTATTATAATTAAATATTCCATTTGTTTTCACATTAGTACCTCCATTTCATAATTAGCCCATTACCCACGACGGCCGACTTATTTACTTTTCCCCTGTATATCTAATAGCTTCATACATTTACCGTGTAACTACTTAATCTTTATAACATAGATATAAGACCGACCTCCGTTAACGATCCCTCAGTAAAGTGGCAGCTTAAACTATCTGTCAGCGAGCAGACCACAACTAATGAATTGTATGAGAAAGTGTAGTTTATGAGTCTCGGCTCATTTACTTTTACATTAGCGATACTATTTCATACAGGAACGGAACCTAAGCCAATTTTTCTTCTAAAAAAGCCTTTTAATATATGACGGTTATCCCCCGACCATAGCCCACATTATAGTAATAAACATCCGAATTAATAACCTCCTCCTCTTTTAGGTCGGTTAAAAACATAATTTAGTTTAGAGTTCTATAAACCGCAAAATTATGGAACAATTAACATTTTCAGAATGCTTTAATTATCTTGGTTAATATAGTGATTAGTGACACATAAAACTAGTATAAATAAAAATAGGTTATAGGGATATCTATATTGACGCTTCATCAATAAACATGTCCGTTATTTTCCTAAATAAACACAAATATCTCAAAACTATAACTAACACATAACATGCATATTCACGTATGTAATGTCCAGAAAGCGCGATAATTCACCGCGGCGTATGACACCACAGACAACGTATGTCGCCTCTATGGTACAACTTCCGCGGGTAATCCGCTTACATTACCATCGCTAATGTAAAGACAAGACGAGCTGGCCAACGTTATTTAACGAAAATAATTTGCATTTAAAGGGAGGACACATGTGAAAAAAGTTAGTATTTTGGGAGAGTTTTGAAAAGGGAAAAAATTCGATGTACTGTAAACATTTAAAAATGTGAGTTGATTTTTTTTGATGTCAGCATCAAAATAAATTTGAACAGTGGTCGTTTCCTTCTCTTTAAGGCTGATAAAATAAAACAGTTGGAACAAAAACATGTTGAACATGTTAAAACTGAAAAAAGTTAAGTACCTAGCTATTAAGAATTTTATATGGTTTTGATTTTGAGTTTAAGAACACGATCTTAATCTTAAACCCGATTGAATTCTAAAGTGATAATTTGATAAGTAATCAAAAAGGTAAGTGATAAGTAAGTGAATCTCGTGTAGGTGCATTTTTTTTCCCCACTACAAGACTATGATGGCTAACTCTTTAAAACAAGTTATTTTATATTCAAATTATAGACCTAGGACTTATAATTCAGTGTGGACCTAACTAGGTAATAATGTGAATACATACCACCTGAGGATATGTCGCGAAAATTGTCTACACTTGCTAGTTCTCACGAGGTAAAGGATTTACTGCTCAGAATTATTGAACCTGGCTGGATATTTTAGTTTCAAAATTAATCAGATAAAGATAAAAAAACAATGTGACATTTAAATCTACGTTTAAATAACGAATATTCCTTTCCTATTTCGCTTGTTTTCAATCCGTGTTTCAGCGTTATAATATAATAATAATAATAATATTCCGGGACAACTCACACACGGTTATCTGATCCCAAGCTAAGCAGAGCTTGTGTTATGGTAACCAGACAACTGATAAACATACTTATATATTTCTAAATACATACATATTATAGATAAACTAGCGGTCGCCCGCGGCTCCGCCCGCGTGGATGTCGGTTACCGCTGCAAAAAGCCTACCCAGGAAAGACACGGTCAGCAAAATGATTTCCAGGTCAATTCACAGACACCGACACTAACATCGACGACGCAGTCATTATCCGCAGGCTGCATAGATTGTCTTTATATGGATGTTAAAGTTGTTAATGATGAAAATATTTAAATGTAATTAATACTAAGTTTTCACTTCTGCCGGCAGTCCCGGAGTGCAACCCGTTGTTTAAGGATAGATAACTAAAGCGATTATTGTAGAGCTTCTCTATAATACATTTGACGTTTAATTATTTTCAGGTAACAAAATATACTGATGGTCGGGAGCCCCGACCCGTGATAGGGCAACGTAAAGTTTCCCATGCGTAAAACATTATTTTTGTAAATCCATTCCTACTAATTTTTCGCCATAACTTCAAAACAAAACGTCCAATTTTAATCATTCAATGACCAAATATTATCTACATAAACTGTACTTAGTGATGAAATAATTTAGTTTGATAAGGATTATAGCATGAGTAAAATAAATGCGTTTAAATGTAGTCCAAAAGAAATTCAAGATAAAAAAATGGTTGTTGTGCCTCACTCGAAATAGATAGGTATAGTGTGTCGCGGACTTTTTTGTAGATATTTATAAGATCTACAATTAATTAGAACATTTTAAGGTTCTATCTTTTATAGTTTAGGCAGCGTACGCAAAATAAGTAACTATTCTGGTTGATTTTTTACATCTTGTGTCCGAAAAACCCAAATATCTTACGGAACCCTATCATTTTTCAAAATAAAATTTAGCCTATGTTACTCGTGGATAATGTAGCTTTCGAAAGGTGAAAGAATTTTTAAAATCGGTCCATTAGTTTTTGAGCCTATTCATTACAAACAAACAAAGTTTTCCTCTTTATAATATTAGTGTAGATTACACAGACACAGAACAAATGATCGTGCTCATCACACAATGATTTGTCCTGGGTGGGAATCGAACCCACGACCTCCGGTATAGCAGTCAGGGTCACTAACCACTAGACCAACAGGCCCGTTAAAATAAGTGTCGTAATAAAAAGCTGTTTATTTAAGTGATCCTAAGCTTTATCGGGTCATAATATTCTAGGGACAAGCTATAAATATTATCGCCAGACGTCTTTTACATATAAAGTCAATCTAGAGTCCAACGCGTTAGTCCTTTCATGAACATAATCGATTTTAAGCGCCCGGATATCAAATCGCGAAGCCAAAATACGTATATTCATGTTTTAAAGGTTAGTACTAAAAATTACTGAAAATAGCGTTAGTGTCTGTCTGTTTACCATAATCTGTAAATATTTACGTAACTTTCTAGAGTTGTATAAGAAAATATTATGTATTTACGTTACAACTACGTAACTCAATATAAAATGGTTAGTTTCTGTTTATTAATTTTACCGACTTCAACATTATTTAACATCTGCAGATGTACGAAAATTTCCTCGTACGAAGTCAAGTTAGCAACTAGTACTTAAACACAAGACATAACTTTTTATGCTATAACTACAAGACACGAAAACATCCGTGCAAGTATTCCACGTTTTTACGAATTGTTAAAATATGCAAACCGGGTAGAAAAACGGTCGGATACCAAGGTAGGGTGTTTCGTAAGGTCGAGGACGAAATACTTACGTTAATAATACACGATACAGTACACATTATTTATTATTTTATTACACTGTTTTTGACGTAAGAAGTTCAGCCACGCTGTTCTTTAAATATTCAGCGTCGAAAAATATAAACGTTTTTATTTATGTAATACCTACATTGTTTTGACGTTGGGCAGCACTAAGTTCGACGCTGAATGGATTCAAAACTGAACAGAACTTCAATTCAATGTGATCAACTTCTTGACCTCTTGTTAAACTTTATTAAAAAACAAAAAAAGTTCTTTATTAATAGATTATTTTGTAGAGTAAAAAGATGTCATAGAAAGTGATATCTTTTGTAGTAGATATGTTAATAACAATCATGTTAATTATTGAATTCATAATGGAACTTCGTTCGTCTTAAACTATGCTAATATTCTTTTATCGAAGTAAATAAATAATAGTAGTTCTCTCAGTTTTATAGCAGTTATATATCTAGCAGGTATGCTCGCTTCTTCAACAATCAAAGCGGTACATTTACCAGCTGACTGGTTCCACGTCCACAAACTACTCAACTGTGAGGGATGGATCTACTCATGTATAGTTATCGTTATATGATGGCTACACTATTTTATTAAGTGTTTTATATAAAAGCGATAGATTTATCTTTTAATGTTGACCTACAACACATTTAGCAACTATGTTGGCTTCAAAACTTTCTATAGTTTTTGAAACAGTCAAAATAGCCATAAAATTACCTAATATGCAGGCTACTTATTAATTAATTTAAAATTATATTATAAATTAATTGTAAAAAATTAATTATTAAAATTATATTATAAATTAATTAATTATAAACCACAATTAATTTAAAATTATAAAGGCATCCGTCTAAACACTACATTAGTTATGATATAGGTACTAACTGTTCTTGGAACTATCATTTGAAGGCCATAAGACACCATGAGACACGTGCCGTGCGAAGCTATGACCTTAAGAGCAGAAGGCAAAAAGCCCAGACATTACGATTTGCACCTAAAGGGATTAAGACTGGTTTATTGTGGTGTTAAAATTATATTTATGTTAATAACAGAAATATTAAATGTATGTGTTTTCCAAAAAGATTTGAATATGGCCCTCTCGGTGACTTATGGTGTTTTCAATGCGGCTTTGTGAAGTCGCGTCCAGTGTCTTTCAGAACAGACCAGTGTGCAAAATTTCAGTGTGAATAATTGATTAAGGATTAAAAACAACTAGTATCTATACCTACTATTAATTTTCATAACTTTATCATTCAAACTGCGGGAAGAACTATTCAATCATCTATAACGTATTGATCTATAACCATTCGAATCCATACAAATATCGCACGAGTTCTCAACTTATACCTAACTACTTATTAAGTTCTGAGATTTTCGAACTATGCACAATAAGCTCACGTTATTTATGATATCTAGTTAATATTTGAACTGAAAATTGGGGCCATGTTCAACCCAATTCATTGTTAAAATTTAAACAAGGGACTAGGTAACAAAATGTTATATAAGTACCTCCGTGGTGGGTCCGTTAATATATCATATTTAATGGGCCTTGGCACGTATCGAGAAAACGATTTTAAAAATAAAAAGCACTTATTTAATATCCCTATGACGCATTACGGATACGACTTGTCGCACTCGCTAAATGACTGGCTATTTTGGCTAGATTTTTGTGTTGTTCCTTATGTCTGGCACGTCAATTTTGAGGGCTTTTATAATAAAATTCTACGGTAATCTACAATCGCCATGGGAATGTGAGGTCCAAAAATTAAAAAAGCTATGTACAAAGGCTATGTACATTGCTGTAGAACTTTCTAATTTCGTCATTCTATTTTTAAAACAGACAGATACTCGTTGCTTTTTATAAAAGAAAAAAACTATCTTCAAAAAAGGTTAGATGTAATTACGGCAAGAGACATCTGCTTTTTCAGTGACGAAAAGGCTAGTGTTAAATTACACAAAAGTAAAATACTTTCTGTGGAAATGACAGCCTTTTTAGTTCCTTCCTCGAATTACGAAAATGGAACATCTTTATGGTATCACCTCGTTGTTTTTAAACGAAATACACTTGCGTCCATTTTGTTCTTCTGTCTTAGGCACAGGTTGTGGGATATAAAGCCATAGAATAGAATGTTTGTCGTAAAGCATGTTGTATCAAGGAATATTGACATGAGTGAAGGACTGATCGTCGTCACATGTTGATTTTAGTGTCTATACGTTCACACGGCATACGATGTCATGAGCGTTCGATCGTCAATAAAATAAGGTTTTATATTGAATGGTTAGGGTAATAAATTTGATCGGAGGACTACTTGCTCTCGAAAATTCAGGTTAAACGATTTTATAGAGGGAACTTCCTGCATTATCTATTTTATTTTTAACCCACGACGCAAAAGAGGGATGTTATAAGTTTGACGTGTCTGTTCATGTATCTCTCTGTGTGGTATCGTTAGTTATTAAATCTAACGTCCGATTCTAAACTACAAGAACTCATTAGACGATAATAGACAAAGTTTTACTTGCATGTAACAGACGAAACCTACAATTCCCAAGCTTTGGTATCTTTGCTTTTCGTCAAAGTGCCATTGCGCCAAAAATCCGCAACAAGGTACACGTATAGGCACAGAAGACAAACAAAAACTGTATTTTCGCCTACCGCAGTCTGTCTTGACCCCAATTGTCGCGAAAAATGCGACCTGAAAAGTGCCGCCATTCAGAAGCGTAACAAAATAGTCGTGGTACTGTAACTAAGTAAAGCTAGGCTTAATCCTCTTTAATTCCTTGGCTAAAACTGTAATCCATTGTAACACTTCGTTGGCATTAAAGCGCTTACAATTAACTATTTTGACGCATTGAAACTTAAAATACTTTTTATTTTCTGTAGCTGTTATTTTGTTGTTAAGACTTCCATTAAATCTAGCATATAAGTCTATCTATTTCGAAATATATTCTGGAGCTATGAAATAGACCTTTTCTGCTGGGGTTTGTCGCACCGTAACATCGGCAGTTAAATCTAGTTATTTATATTAGGTAATAATATGTTATATTAAATTTTCATGCCATGTCGTGACTAAAAAGACACTTTCGTAAACATAATTTCAACTTTAATGTCTTTTATCACAGATTTCAACCAATTCAAACTCAAACACTATTAAAAATTCAATTTATAAGAGGGACACTGAAACGGCTTCTACAAGTGAAACTTAAGTCAATCGTTATTAAATAATTCCTACATTTTGTTGGAGCGTCTAAATCTCGGTATGTTTCTTAAGCTCCTACTGCAGTGCGGATGCTATCGCTGCGACATACAGAGATTATGTTAACGTTTATTCAAACTGGTATCCTCATTTGTTAGGATAATGCCCGTTTCTCAAGCCGGCCCCTTATAATGGGGAATATTTGTGAAATGGGCTTATAGGCCGAAAAGATATTGTGCTATGCTCCTTCTGTTTTAGATGAGGGACGAAATTAGACGTTTGATTGTCCCGTTTAATTTCACAGGCTGTTGGATTTGTGAAAATAGTTTATACGTAATGGAAGAGACCTTTTATTATGTAAGTCATTGCTTTATTTATATTTTTGGGAAAGTTACAGATAATATAGCAAGAGCGTTTTTAAATACATTTAATAAATACGTTTTATATTAATGAAACAAAGACGTTTTGAAGAGTATTTGCAGTCTTTTCGTTTTTTGTAAAGCTTTTGGCTATCTTCTGTATTATGGTACGTGCTACGACTTTATGGTACATCTCTTTTCTGTCTCTGTTCTGGAGCCCGAGTCTGCTATTTACACTCCGTGTCAGTGTGCTCATAGTTGGCTCATAGTGGGACGATTTTACGATAATTGGCATTCTACTAAGTTTAGTATGAATGATTTTACAATACAATGTAACAACACGGAGTGTAAATAGCAGACTCGGGCCCCTGTATGTTTGTGTCAGGTCAGCAGAAATATGAGTAGGTATCTATGTACTTAGGAACAAAGATTATCAACACAAAAACAGCTGTTCGTTCTGACGCACTAGACTTTCGGAATAATACAAAATTATTGCGGGCATAATTATTGTCTACAACGTTACCGCAATGGCTGTCGTATTAAGTAATATGAATAGAATTTTATGCGAGCGTCAGACAATAAAATACTCCCACGGCACGCTTATAAATTTAATTAAATATTTTTCTATTTTATTTGTTTAACTTCCTGTAGGACGCCATATTGAAAATTTTACGCATAATTAACGCGCGAAAACACGCGAGCCGACTATGAATGTGGATCTATAGGAATTTAATACACAATTAAAAGTAATTTACTAATTGAACCAACACGAATACTTTTAAACCTTTCCTAAAATTAGCTATCCAATTAGGTACAAGCTTTGATTATAATATAATCAAAGGGCACAAGTAACATATTTCTCTTGCTTCCCAAACGAATCGTACAACATCCCGCGAGACGTTTAAATTACAATTTTATTCAACGAATCCATTTATAATTCAAATTTAGGTATGAATAGAAACTGCTTATTACATTTCCTTAAAAATAGCAGGATAGGGCAAAACTACTAGAAATTCAAGCCTAGTTATAGTGTTCCTACCTACTTACCTATGTAACCACTTTTTAGAGGCAAACTACGCAACATCGTATCTTTTGAATGTCGAGTTGGGACGAATAGTTGTATACCTTTGCCTTGCGAACCTAGCTTTATTAATATTTGACGTCATAATTTTCACAATAGTGAGATGTGGGCGCGTAATGCATAATTATAGCTGCAAAGTAAATACATATATATATATAAGGTGCTATAAAAATATCTGCCACGGCTTTAATGCGAGGTAGTATTGTGTTTATAGATTACAATAGTGAAGAACTTTCGTATCCCGGAACAGTTAATTAAATTTGAGAAAATAAAATAGTTAAATTAACATTGACTCTATTCTGCGTAACGTGGTTCACAAATTACGCGCAATGTGACGCTTCGTCAATGAAAACAACTGCTATCTCACATCAACAGTGTATGAACGGCGGCGGCGGCGGCACGGCGAAGTCTTGCGAAATGTTTGAATTCGGTGCGGAGCTGCAATAGCTTATGACACGGGATGGTTTTATACTAATAAATCAATTCAAATTTATAAGTTATTTTTTTTGTATGAAAAAAATATGATAAATAACCAATAATTTATCTTTACTATTGTAATCTATAAACACAGTACTACCTCCCATTAAAGCCGTGGCAGATATTTTTATAGCACCTTATATTTATAGCTGAGATACCTTCAAAGTAAATACAAATTTTAATTGTGTTTTGTTCTATCGATTCCTTTGATTGGCCGGAAGAAGTAGAGAGAAATAAATTTCGTTATGTTGTGTTATTACACTGACGTCATAATACCACAATCCCCTCAAACGTATCTAAACACTATGGTACAATATAGTGGAGACGTTTTTATTTTAATTAACAAATATATTACGTCCTGTTACTTCTTTTTACGTAGATATGTATTGTAATGTAAAACAAAACACATTCATCTCATCTGTTAAAATCTATTTTCATTGTTAATGAAGATTATTTAATGACTCAAATTCAACATCAGACCTACATCGATTGACGTACGATAATAAAGTTTTACAAAGCCAAGGTAAAATAAATAAACGTTCATTCGTCACTGGATTGTCTATTAGATAGAAATAGAAAGCAAATGTCTGGCGATGCCAACTTCCAGACGTTCCAGTAATAGTTTTAGCCGCAAACGTTTTAACACCAGAAATAGACGATATTCGTACTGATAACATTGTTTGACTAACTATATAACATAGTGACCAGCGCGTAATTTTCCCCATTGAGAAAAAAAAACATCCTTTATCTTGTTTTATCCATTTTGTTATGTTATTGCGGTGTTTGTGGTTCGTTTTTCAAATAGCGCTTGCCTCCGTCGTGATTGAATACTACTGGCAAATGGAATGATGGAGTGACATTTCGTCGCTTCCGCGTACAAGTGCCACATAAATTCAGAAATACGAAGTGCAGCAGAAATTGAAAAATGTACATTATTGTTTTTATAGGTGTTATGTTAGTGGTATCTTTTTCCTGTCATCACAGTTCGACCAGTAGTTGATGAATGAATTTCAAAAAAATCAAACGTTCACTTGTATTCATACAACTGAAAGTTTTTTGTTTGTAGGTACCTATGCATGTTTGGGTATTATGTTATTATTACAAACTCTTTTACAATTTGATATAATGTTGATCGCTAAGCTATCTGTCAGTCAAATAATTTTAGAACACAAATAAGTATAGATACGAATGTTCTAAAATCCTGAAGCGTAAGAGACCTAGGTATAATCAAATTAGGTCTGGTGTTTTTGTATCTCGTCGTATATTTTGGTTAGCTTTTCCACGCATTACATCGGTTTGAGCCTTTGTTATTAAGGTTTTTTCGGCTACCCTTGTTCAGAGAAAACATAAATACACTCCCATTTTATTACTCAGGTATTTAAGTAACTGCTAATATGCGAGGCGTGTCTTTTTGGTTTCGTAAGCCATTCTAATGAGTATTCTTTAGAATTATGTTTAAACCCTCATTGAGGAGAAAGGCAAGCATTTGTTTTGAAAAAAATACAGTCGTGAAATAGGACCTACTACTATGTCTACTATTGTCTACATATATTAAATAACTATTTTTAGTACTTAGGTACAAGAACATTAGATTCTTTTGTCAACCAGATCCAAATGACAATTAAAAAAAATAAAAAAACACGCCTGCCATGTCAAAAAAAGATTAAAAAGTGAACAAAAAAATTAAAAACAAGTCAAATATTTGCAGTCGGGGGACGGTTACTTGGAACTATTCATTACAGGTACTGCATGTATCCCCCTACTGCAAATATTTGTGTTTTTTTTTTTTAATTATAATTTTTTATTTAATAACTTTTAGTGATAACTAATATTTTATAGAGCGCTACAACACAAAAACATTACACAACACAAAAAAAAATCGTTCGGAACCCTTTGCAGGCGATTTCGACTCACACTTGACCATTTTTACACGACTGCCCAAAAAGGAGTGTTATGTTTTCAGGGTTCATGTATGTATGTATGTAGGTATGTATGTATGTATGTATGTATGTTTGTGAGTTTCTTTATTCCACCATAACTTCTAAAAGGCTTGACCGATTTCAATGTTTGTGGTATCATTAGAAGCTTTGAGTTATCCCGAGTGACATAGGCTATGTGGACATTAAAAAATGGTCAAGTGTGAGTCGAAATCGCCTGCAAAGGGTTCCGAACGATATTTTTTTTTTGTGTTGTGTCATGTTTTTTTGTTGTTCACTAAAAGGTATTAAATAAAAAAATTATAATTATAAAAAAATTAAAAACACGCCTGCCATGTCAAAAAAAATTAAAAACAAGTCAAATATTTGCAGTCGGGGGACCTGTAATGAATTGTTCCAAGTAACCGACCCCGACTGCAAATATTTGACTTGTTTTTAATTTTTTTTGACATGGCAGGCGTGTTTTTAATTTTTTTATAATTATATTTAATGTCCACATAGCCTATGTCACTCGGGATGACTCAAAGCTTCTAATGATACCACAAACATTGAAATCGGTCAAGCCTTTTAGAAGTTATGGTGAAATAAAGAAACTCACAAACATACATACATACATACGCACATGCATACATACATACATACATGAACCCTTCTTCTTCTTCTTATCGAGTCAGAGATCCAAACTTTCAAATTCTGTCTGACCAAAAAGTTGCAACCTGGATGGCTCGGTCGCTGGCCTCCATAACGTCCTGGAGAGTGCAGGTGGTAGTGCAGGACGGGCAGGACAAAAGGTGTGCCATGTCCTGCGATGGGGCACCACACTCACATGCGACAAGTGTTGGGTCGACGATGCCCCACTTGCTAAGGTTTGTTTTGCAGCGACCATCTTGGGTCCGTAATCGGTTGAGAGATTTCCAAATGGGCCACTGCAGCTCGTGAAAACATGAACCCTGAAAACATAACACTCCTTTTTGGACAGTCGTGTAAAAATACTTCTATCACCCCCAGTTTCTCAAAGACTGATCAATTTCATCGGTTAAAATATACCAATCAGGAGGATTTTTGCTGTAAAAAAACTGACGAGGAGGTCGTCTCATATGACCTTATACTATAATTTCACAACCCCACCATGAAAAAAGTAATTATAGGACCATTTTAGGACGTACTAAAATGCTCGTGTTACACGCAGTCTTTTTAAACTACATCCTATGACGTCAATCGCCATATTTAATTTACGTCGATCAAGACTATTGTTTTGAAATCAGAATCACATTAGCTTTGACCTTGGGCACATGACAAGGTGGTTAGATTTAACCCCGTGATTTGCACGAAGGAAATCAATGGCGTGTTTTATGACTTGAACTAATGTACCTACCTGTGGTTTGATTTGTCTATAAATATTTGCGATTTGAACATTAAGTTTTTATAGATCTTTTATTGATGATGTATTGTTAAAGAACGCAATATTGATATAGCGATGATATTGTAGTAATTTTGTTTTGTGTTTAGTTAGAACAAGGTTAGATACTAACAAATACTTACCTAACCGTTAGGAATATGAGCATTTCGTTGTTGAGGATATTATTGATGAATATCCTAGGTAAGTAGGAACATTAACTTTTAGAGTAACGTTTCGATACGCTTCGACTCTGCGCTAGTCTGAATTTATTGACCCTTAGTTGGAAAGTCTGAAATATTTGAAATTGAATGATATCATCTACCTAAACAATTTCTTCAAAATGTTACTTTTCTAATATATTAGTAGTAGGTACCAAATCAGTTTTAAGACAAAGGTACTAAGGTTCTTTTTCGTTTCTTTAAAAAAAATCAACACTTTTATTTGTTTACATACCTAGGTTTGTATGTCCATGTAAAAAAAAACATTAATAGATAAACTAGATTTCCTATATCCAGAACGCAACATAAAATTAACTTAACTGCTAATAGAGGGAATAAAACAAGCGGAGATCTAAAAAGCCCCATTTGTAGTTTGACTGAGCGTTTTAGCACCTCCGCTCGATTGAACCTATTTGCTCTAATGGCCTGATCAATCTGATTCCACCGGATTCATTCTAAGAGCATTACGTCGTTAAAGGATTTGTATCTTTACTTGATTCCCGAATTTATTTTACTGTTTTATAAAATTATTGCTGGTTTTACTTTAGTTTAACTGTTTATTTTTTGGATGTTTCTTAATTTCTGGTAGTCTACAGCATAGAGTTGGTATTTTTACTAAAACAGACGAATACTAATAGAAATGATTAAAAAACTTCCAAACTTAAGTATGACCTAAACGACCGACGTCTAGACAGTTAAAAGTTTCGAAAACGGGATTTATCCTGGACGTTAAGAATTGTTAACAGACTTGTCTATTATACTGTCGCCTTCATCTTGCGCAAATTTCGGACGTCCTCCGCTCTAGCCATAGAGAACGCCAAATCTATCTCTTACCGGCTTAAACCACCAGAAAACAGGAAGAAATTTTCTTCCGGGGCCAACCAGAAACGCAACAAACGCAATCTAGAGCAGCCATAAGTGAGGAAGTGCATTTCCCTTCTCTTTATTTGCACCCTGGCCGACGCCCTTGAAAGTGCTTGTAGTTTCGTAGCCTCTTTACTAGGAACCTAGAATACACATTCGGAATCAACCGTCAGCAATAATCCCAGAAGTCTTCTTCTTTTATCTATATAAAGTTAATATTATCTTTTGTTCCAGCATGCGTGGAGGAGGAATGCGTGGACTGGGAAGGCAAGTCGGTGCCGCACGGTCTGCTGTACGTGCCGGGGCCCGGCGTCTGCTCGCTCTGCGTCTGCTACCACTCCGAGCCCAAGTGGTGCAAGGCTATTTACTGTGATCCACCTTATGTGAGTAACATACCCACTTGTGTTATACTTCTACCTACGGCAGGATAGATAACAGTTAGCTCATAGGTCTATCTAGCTATGATTTGAACATGGGAATATGACTTGCATTAGGATTTGGAAATAGTTTGATGCCCTGCAAATTTCAAAGTACTCGGACTTGTACGCGAAAAGTAGCTATTTTTATTTTGGGTTATCCCCCCAGGTCATCAAATTCTTGGCCAATTAAGCAAAGTTTTGCTGCTATTAGCTACGACACGCTTCCATATATAATAATGTGTTACATTAAACATTTATGTAGGGTATCGCGCGACCAAGTTTTAATTGACGACAATCACGAAACACGTTGGTTTTGTTGCTACCAGCCAGCTAGGACTGTTTTTAAGTAAGACATATTAAGAACAACATTTTAAATATTTAATCATGGCTCGTGTGGGTCGATTCCACAAATGTAGCCGATGTCTTACTTCAAATCTCGGCCTTTTCTTTCCCAATATTAAAAAGATGTGCTCACAAGATCAGAGCTTGGAAACAGAGCTTCTTTAAAATAAAGCTAGCATATTTCTGATGGACTGTAATAAGAACGTGTTTAATGCTCCTACAAACTAGAAAAACCATATGTTTTTTTTGGGCAACGCAATTAATGCAAAACATTTCAACCATCCACAGTTCTGCAAAAACTTCCGCGTGGGCGAGCGATGCTGCGAGTTCGAGTGCCTGGACCCCCCCGGCGAGGACACGCGCTACCGGGAGCGGCAGCGGCTGCGCGCCCTCATCCTCGCCGGCAACTCCTCCGCCACGCTCCCAGCGCCCTCCGTCGAACTTAAAGCCGGCATCTCCCTCCTAGCAGTAGCAGTAGCACGATTCGTATGAAACACGGGTCGCCTACATCTAAACAATCGGGAATTATTTGAAAAAATTCTTTGCCAGGACATGTCTTCGAGAGGGTTTTAGTTGACACGTTGATGCCAAACTCACATTTGATGATACTTTGATCTGCTTCGTTACAGGTGTACAGATGTACCCCATGGACCGTTTATATGTCATATTTAAAAGTACCTACGCGTCTCATATTATTAGATTTTGTTTTTCAACAAATGAATAAATTCGGACCAATTTTATGTAACCAAGTAGCGTCGTGTTCTATTTTGTTTTCTTAATTTGAATGTTAAATGTGAAATGTATTGTAGAAATCCTTATTACTTAGTTACTAAAGTCGTAGATAATCGAAAAATTCTAATAGAAATTGCAATATTAGAAAAAAGACGTAATAAACCTCATTTTAAATTACCTCCTTCAAAAATAGAACAATCTTACAATAATGGTGCCACTGTAGTCGAAAATAATTATACGATTTAAAAACTAGCTCATGTCACATTAATCATAAGTAGAATTTATTTCCCCGGTCGAATTGAAAGTAAAATAATAGCCAATAAATCAAAATTTAATAGATACGTACGTTCTAGTCGACTCACGCATTGTAAACGCAAGCGTATTTCTTCACTTCTTAAAATATTTCACTTAGCTAGACACATTTCGAAATTGTAGCTTTAAATTTCATATCATCGGTCTGATTCTGTAAATCATTATATCACACTGAAATAATAATATGACGTATTCCCAGAAAAATGTCTGGCTGAATGAATTAGCGTCGATGCTTGCAAAAAAACTACTTTAAAGTTTAATATTTTGATAAGAAATGGTTTTAAAAGCAGACTTTAAGTTGAAAGCAAAGTGCCTTGAGAGACTCGAGCAAAATGTTATTATACGCCTAGAGTTTAAATATGAAACGAAAGTCTCAATTAATGCAGAGTTAATTTAATTTCTTACAAGAGCTGCGCTTACAAGAAATTTTCTTATTATATGAACGTGAAATTAACTTTTAGGTAAGTGTCGTGCTGTGTGATACAATAAGTGGGATTTACAGAATCGCACCCCAGCTTAGTTATCATAAATAGTGCAATAATATTATATAGTTGTAGTAAAGTTATGAGGTTACTTTACATGTATTCGTGATTGGTTGGGATGATCACAGAATTAGATTGAATTTGTGTCGAACTTTGACGAACTGCGAGTTAGGCTGAAGTGGCCCAATTTCATACGGACTAACAAGCGCTTCAAAATGTAGGAATCAGTAGCTACCAACTTCGATCAATGTCAATAACTCAATACCTACCCGAAAACTTTGCTAAATGCGCTTCTTATCCTACTCTAATAGGTACTTGATTTGTATAATTTTTATACAAAAATGCCAAGTGCCTAGGTATGTTCTTACGACGACACTCTCGAACACCCCTTTTCTTAAACCCCCTTTTCCTCTTGTCGTGTGTAGTCACTTAAAAGTTGTTGCTGTTGCTTTAAATCTCTTAATAAGGCATATGTATTAAAATCACATCGTAAACTGCCTTTGTAACCTTTGTGTTCACTACGACATTTTAGTCTAAACGCCTACAAAAAACAATGTAGCAAGTTCGTCCACAGACAAATGACAACATTGTCACTTTGACTACCGTCCCTGTCTTCGCTATATTACCGAAAGATAGTTTAAACTATACCTTATCCAATATACCAAAAAAGTAAATGTAAACAAAGAATTCAATGTTTCTCAAAGTTTTTTATAAAAATAAAATTGTACTTTATTGGTTGTATTTTTTTTGTAACACGGTTATTCTCGGTTCACGGTTATCCTCTTCGAACGCTTTTTATTCGGCGAAGAAAAAGTAGATATATTACTCGGTCCAGGTTCACTCATTTTACGAATAAACACTAACACAAGTAATAAAAACAATCAACTTAAAAACAACAACAACAAATAACGATAAAACAAGGAGAAAACTAAAATACGAAAATAGGAAAGTACCTACGCTAGCATCAACGAGTTGAGCAAGAGTGAAAAAAAACATGGCGGTCTTAGTACTACCAAATTAAAAAGCTTTTCCTGTCAAGTAAAATAATCACTTTTGAGGTACTCCTTAATTGTCACCATATGAAATAGCGTTGAAGTTTGGAAACGCTGTATTTTTAGGTTCTTTTTAAGGTACGATTTGCAAAGCATAAATATAAATATTTATAAATTCAATTTTAAATTATTTTAGTGATTCAATCAACTTATTATTGTAATCAATTATGTATGAAAATAATTATTTCTAAGACTTTTTTATTTCACGCCAACCATAATAAAAATGACATCGAAAAAACTCTTTGAATGGTTTGTTTACATTTATTATTTTGGTATAATGGATGAACTATAGTTAATTCTAGTTAAATACAATGTTACAAAATAGGTCGATATATTGTCTATTCCACCTACATTCACCTTATTTAAGTATTCAGGCTAATAAGCGCATACGACACATAACACAATTCATTACGCGACGCCATTAAAAACAGAAAAAAATATTCTGAACATTATGCCAAGAACCGAAGTGTGAAAATGGCGTACAAAATAAAATTGCATGGCTGAGGCCTGAGTGCTTTTTGTCCTTTGCGTGTTGAACTGTTACACGAGTAATACCCAATTGCTTATCGGCAAGCTAAGTAAGTACCTAGTAACCTTGACAATAAAATGGCTCCCAACTAATTACGGATACTCATAAAGTGGATTTCGTTTGTGGGTAAGGATGTGAATATCATCGCATTCAAATTAACTTTAGGTATCTTGAATTCATAACGATACTTAGCTCAACAAAATTCAAGACAAAACGATGAATTGATATGACATTTGATAAATTGGCTAAATGACTACACTGCGGACTTGAGCTTGCGGGTTTGATTTCCGTGCGTAAATACATAATTAATTTTCGGTCGTCGTGAAAAACCCGACCTAGTGTGCGAAAGAAGAATTGAGAACCTCCATATATTGAACTCGGTGAAACAGGAGGTCCTCAATTCTTCAGTTATTTTGGCGTTTGCATGTTCGTTACGCCCAAAAAAATGTGAACAATTTCAAAAATCCTTTAAGGTAACAAAAAATAACATTTTTATTTTAAACCGATTAACGTCGTTAATCGGTAAGTAGCTAGCCGGGTGTACATAACTAGTCACGCTCAATTTGTTTCTTACTTAGCAACATTTTATAGATCCCCTAGAGTGAAGAGCTACTAAATCAATAACTTTATATAATATTATATAAGACACCGATTTAGCGACACAACTATCTACTAAAGTAGAAGTCTGTAGGTAACGTACAAGAAAATAAGTATCTACCTAGTATCATAACGTGTTGTAAAGTTTTTTTTTATTCTTAAGCTTAGTAAAGGTAGTGGACATTTCTTTGGATGAATACGTGGTAGCTCTTGGTGACAATACTACCGATAGTGGCGCCACCATAATTCTTTAGCGGAACAAAAAATAACATGTTCGTTTTTTTTAAAGAAAATACAAAAATAACGCATTGCTAACCTCTGAAAATGCTTGCTTTACTTCTATTAAAATAAATTTAATTTTCTACATCGTCTAATTAATGCAATACCATAAACGAAATCCATATTTTTTGTCAAGGAATTGATTTAATTTCTCACACCTTCAGTAGTTAGGTAAAGATAGGTTAGTAATTATTATAATAATAAATTATAATCAAGTATGGGGTAGCTAGCTCACGAAAGCGCGGGATCAGAATTAGGGAGATATGTAGTTATAATATTATTTGTATAGCTCATAAAATTAAAAACTGTTGTTTCTAATTATGAATCATATATTCATCATCTACCTATGTTTAATTATTTAAGAACATTTACACTTTCCTTGTCAAGAAACAATACACTTACCTATTTATGCAATGCATTCTTATATCTTGATTTTAAATTCTGTTGATATTTAAATA
Source organism: Autographa pulchrina (assembly GCA_905475315.1). Taxonomy (NCBI): domain Eukaryota; kingdom Metazoa; phylum Arthropoda; class Insecta; order Lepidoptera; family Noctuidae; genus Autographa; species Autographa pulchrina. Next base: position 11,208,032 of record FR997781.1, read on the forward strand.
CCTTTATTAAATAAGATTATAAGATGATGCAATAAGGTGGTGAAATATAATACTGAAACTCTTTATCCAGATAATAATTACTTTAATTATAAAAGCTTCGGCCAAACACAAGATTATATGTTGATATTATAATATGTCATATTATTTCTTGGTTTTAACTGGTTCTATTTTAAGATAAGGTGCGTCCATACAAATAATATATTTGTCTCATCTTGCTTATAAATTACAATTATTAATATAGAAGTGTGCCATAAAATTAAATATAGCAAAATATTGCATATTTCTGCACCATTTAAAATTTTACACAATACAATCTAAGTGCTGTGATTTTGGCTGTCTTTTTACTATAAAATAAAAATAATTAAATTATTTCCCAATAAATATGATTTAATAAAAGGGGCAATTTATCTTCTATGCATCATTTACAATAAAATAAATTATAAATTATGAAAATAATAATGGTATGTGATATTTTGCTGGTTGTATATTTTGCATACATAATTATTAAGAATGACAGCTTTAAAATATAGATAATAAGACCCAATTGTTTACTGGATTACATTATTTTATAATTATTACATCAGCAATTTAAAATTGTTTCATTTACACTGTTCAAAATGTAATATTAATATATTTATTGTTTACAAAATAATTATATAAATATTTCTGAGTCTGCAATGTAAACTTCATGAATTACTTTTTTTGCACTTTTCAGTAAATTATTTTAGGGTTAAATATCAATTGTAAATATTGTATGCAAATAAATTATAATTGATTAGCTTAATAAAGATACATAATAATATATATAATTGTTTTAATATTTATCCAAAACCCAACATTTTACAATTGTTTTGGCAAATTGGTCTCAATCCCACAAATATAAAAAATGAGTCAACAACTAAAACTACCAAGTAACACGGAGATTTCATATTGAAGTGGTAGTTGGTAATTATAATAATAATAATCCAGCCTTTTAACGTCCCACAGGCCTCTTCCCATATAGAGAAGGCACGAGCATTGATCACCACGCTTGCTCTCTGCGGGTTGGCGATTTTAGATTGCACAAGGTTGTAGGTTCGAACCCAGGCAAGTACCAATGTGGCTTTTTCAAAGTTATATGTACTTTCTTAATTATGCTAAGACACTTCTGACAACCGGTGAAGGAAATCATCGTGAGGAAACCTGGATTCCAAAATTTGGGGTAATTATAACATAATAAAATTATTATTACAAATTATTATATGTATTAAACAAAGTTGATTTGTGGTTTTCTTCTTATTGCAAATACTATGCTTTGTTTCTTGAGAACTTGCATCTAGTTTGCAATACTCTATTACTTACTTAACCTTCCGCATGGAATGTTTAGTCCATCTGAATATTATAAGCAAAAATAAGGGCTTAGTAAAAACCTTACCATAAATTAACAAAAAATATAATCAGTACAAAATAATATACACTTAAACATAACTAATGGAATTTGTTCACCATCTCAGTCCCTTTGCTTGCAAGTCTTGTCTGGCCTCTTTTATCTCCTCCTGTAGCGCTCTGGCTGCGTCCTCACAATCATTGAACGTGAACACTCTATATAAGATCACGGTAACTGCATACAGCCCAAACAGAGTCAAAAATATTAACGGAGACCACCAAATCAATGTCATGTAATTCTCAATTTCTGGGTGCTTTACGTACCCCCCGACTAAGGAATACCATACAGCAAAGAATGCTGAAGCCAGTGATATCCACTCTAGTAACTTAGTCATTGCTCTGAAAAAGATATAAATCGAACATGAACAAAGATGAAACACAATAGAATGGTGTCTATTTTACATCTATTATTAGGTTTTTATACATTACCTTGGTCTTTTGGAGTAATTCAAGAAATAGTTTAGTCTATACACAATTCAACTCGTTCATATACGTACAATTAAGTTATTTATTTAATAAATTTGCCGTGTTCGGCGATTAAAAGTGACCACAACGTGTTTGACAGAAATTTAATGATGACAGCTGTTTATTTATGACGGTGACAATTTTGTATTGCCATGTTAAATTTTGTGAAAACTATTCATAGTTTATTTATAGGAATCGATAGTATTTTTTTATATTTACATCGTTGTGATGGAACTAAAAAACTTATAATTTTAGTGACCATGAATATTATTTTATTTGCTATACGGTTTGGAGTACTGAAGCTGAGCTCGAATACCTAGGTTGCAAATAGGATCAGTTAAAAAAATACTGTGACTTTTGGTTTTTGACGTATAAATAAATGACATGACATTACTGACATTTACTGATTACATGAGAAAATCAACAATTCGATTCAGCTGTTGAGTGTTTGTTGTGATTTATAAATAAAATCAATATGAACGAGATAGATGATAAATTTTACTACGTATATAGTTCATCTTTGGATCATAAAGTGGAGATAAAGATGTAAGTAGAGTTTCCATCTGCACTTATTACAATAATGTTAACCAATTACGTATATAGCATTTACTTTTTATTTCTATTGTTCGTCTTACGAAATTATTGCAGTACTTTCAATTTTATTAAATGCTCTAATAAACAGTGAGAGCTCTGATTCCAAGCTACTCAAGTTAAAGTAGGTTACATTTTATGTTTACATCTATTGAGATAATAATGTTATATTTATTAATCACTGTACATAAAGATAAAACAAATACATGGTATTGTAAGAGTAATAAAGAGACCTTTTACCCACCTATCGCAAATGTATTTATTCTTAACTATAAAAACATTCCAAGTTATTATAGCAAATGGCAATTTCTTTTTCTCCACATAATTTAAGAAACATACTTTTTCTAGCCTAAATATTTCTTATAACATAACATATATTCATTGTAATTGCCTAAATAAATAGGTACCAAACTATAAATGGGCATCTAAATTCAAATCAAACCTAAAATCAAATATAACCAATACACAATACAATGTTAGGTACTATGTTCTTATAAACATAAATGAATGTGACCTTGATCATCACCTGGTTTGGGGGCCATCCATGTAATAAGACACCTATTGAGGTAAACAATGATAATAATACTTGTGTGTAACTAAATATGATGCTACCTGTTAATGGATGTGGTATTAAAGTTTTTAGGTACCATGGATTTTGTATGAAGATCAGAACTATGTTACTTTGCCATAAAAACAAAAATGATGACAGAAGAACAATATTACAAACTTACAAAAAAAAAACATCAAAATGAGTAAAGAAAAAGATCTAGTAATGATATTATTATATTTTAATTTTCTGCATAATTCTGTGTAGGTACCTTCATGGAATTCTGTAGAAATTAAATGATCTTATCATTAAAAACAACCTTTTTCTAAAATCTGTATTTTTCTGCTCAACATAGCTCTGCACAAACATAACACAGCAATATTTTGACCTTGAAATAATAAATGAATTTCCGAGGATTATGTGAATTGTAGACATTAAATTAAATTGAAGCATCAGGAATTAAAATCTAAATTAAACTATCATACTATCCGTATCTAATAATCTATTAATAAAATATTCCAAATTTATAGTGGCACCCTAGAAGGCAAGCGGGCCAAGCCGGAATATGACAAGCTACTCTCTGACCCAATGCTCAAGTTCTCCGGGCTGTACCAGGACGGCTGCTCAGACTTGTATGTGACATGCCAGATATTGAGTGACGGACAACCCCTTGCTCTGCCTGTTACAACCTCATACAAGGCTTTTACTAATAGATGGAAGTAAGTACCATTTTACTTTACTAGCCCTACATCACATAATGTACTACATAGGAGGTACCTATGTATCTCATAAGGCAGTATGTATTACATAGGGGTATGCATCACATGCGCGCGACGAGAGTTCCATCGCAACGGACTCTCAGTTTGCGTGCCGTTAGTGCGGACGAAAGTGTCCCTCGAGGATCGGTCTCTTTAGCCACGAGCGACGAAGCTCCTCTCGCGTAGGCGCTGCTTAAATCATCTGTCAAGATGTCTAAGGCCTAATGATGATGATGATGCATCACATAAGTGGGTATCTATACAGGGTGTTAAGGGTGTTTCATATTTTATTTGGCTATGTGATTGTGAACCTTATATGAACTTCTGGGGTAGAACAGGGTTTTCTTAACATATTGTAAAAGCGATAATTATCTTGTATTGAGTTCCTTTTAAAAAACATTTGCTTGTTAAATTATTTCATTGTTGTTTTTTTGGATTGGTATATGAATATTGGTATAATTATACAATGTTACTGACAGGGCCATATGTATCCAAAAGGGGTGAATAGGACATCTGGTAAAGGAGGTCAATTCCCAAACTTTCTGCTCAAAATGAGTTAATTTAATAACTGACATATTATTTTTAGCATCGATTTTTCACACATAAATCTTTAAACGTACACCTTTCTTAAGGTGTATAGTTGCTTATTCTGTCTTAATTTCTCAGTTGGAATGAATGGGTGACCCTACCGGTGTACTTCAGCGACTTGCCTCGCAATGCGACGTTGGCGATGACGATATACGACTGCGCGGGCCCTGGCAAGGTGATGGTGGTCGGTGGCACCACCATCTCGTTATTCGGAAAGCATGGCATGTTGAGACAGGTCAGTGTAATAACTGTTAAGACTATATTACTGTTAAATAGTAAATGAGTTCAGGTAAGCTGTTGCGACCGACCGTTTTCGTAATGTTCCTCTCCGAGACGACATAGTTCTGTAACACTTGCAACTATTGGATGAAAATAGTAGTAAACTAAAAGAAGGAAAACAAAATATGTGAAACAATATTATTTTTTTTTATTTTGTGTCTATTTACTTTCTTACTTATTTTCTTCAACATGGGAAACCTAATCTAGATGTATCTTTTCTTTTATTATTATTATTATTATAATACTCCATAGTTATATCATACTGAGAAGGAAGCGCTAATGAGATATTGATATTTAAAGATGAAGGCATTAATTACTATAGAAAACTAGCTGTTGCCCGCGGCCTCACTTACCTTGCTTTTCTCCCAAGACCAATAATGTGTAACCTTCCTTGTGAATCGATAGGTAATTTTGGAGATTAGCGCTTTCAAACAAAAATCTATACAAAGATCGATGTAGTCATACAGCCATATATAAGTGTGTCTGTTATGTACTAAAAATTTACCCTTATATCACAGCTCTTGAAAAAGAAACATTCTGTATAAAGTAATCATTGTGTCTCCTGACCGTAGTGCTCATTATTTCCCACGTCTATGAACGTAATGGTATGATTGCAAAGCTATTTACTAGTGTCGGCTAATGCTTGTATGATCCGAATGGGTGTTCATTGATAGTTCCGTTGTCGCCTAACCAGTTGACTGACCCCTAGTACACACGACAAAATTAATAGAGTAAACTTTATTACAAAGTAGTAAGAATCGTTTTCGTAGTTCTTTTTTACCAATGAACAAAAGTACCTGAGACCTTTTCCATGTTTCGATTTTGCTTAAGAATTATATGTCAGGGGTTTCAATTTTTGCATGGTTACTTGTTTAACTTATGCACAGTATATATATCTAAATAGAAACAACTATTTATAAAAAGTTGATTATTCTGATCGGTTAAATTGCTCAGAAATCCAAGTTGCAATTGGTCTGTAATGCTCGATTTATATATAGTTTTTATAAAAGAATGTTCGAAAGAGTTGTTTTATACGTTTATCTCGCAGACTATGTAATAGAATATTTATGTTTATGACCTGATACTTAAAGAATCATTGGCATAAACAAGATATCTGGAAAATGCCGCTATTGGTTCAGTATGTTTACCTTCTTAGTGCAGTGTGACGCGTTTATTTAAACATTTTAAATAAATAAGCACTCATAAAGTACACATATTTAACAGGAACAATATAGATAAATAATAAATTGCATTTTCTTGTGTTGCTATGTGAATATAGAGTGCAATAATTCGAACCGTTTATCTTTAAATTGGGGTATATTCAAAGGTGTAAAATTAACAGTTTCTTAAATGAAAGTAAAAACGAATCTTACTCTAAAATGGGGAAACCACAAAGTACACTAAAACTGTGCAAGAAATGCTACATCACTGTTGTATGTAGGCTCAAGAAGTTGTGTTTTGTGTTCAAAAAGGGTATGTTCGACCTCCGAGTGTGGCCGGGGGTTGAAGGAAGCGAGAAGACTCCGGGGAAAGCTCCGGACAGGGGCAAGGAACAGATGCAGAGGCTAGCGAAACTGGCCAAGAAACATCGAAATGGACATATACCTAAGGTAAAGAAGCCATCCTTTAAATAACTAATTTAAACTGATTAATCACAGGTCCCAGTTGATTCCCGACGACTGACTATATTTCCGTAATTTTATCCTTAAATTAATTTCTTTGCGGTAATATCGTAAATTAAACGATCCTGTATATTCCATATACTTAGCCTTATGCTAAGCTTTGGTCAACTTCTGTTTTCACTTGAAAGCGACACCACAAATAAATAGCATAGTTATTAGAGAAGGAAAAATACTGTTTACTTTCTGCAAAAGAAAACTTATATATATAAAATGCGACATTCTTTCATAATAAGCAGATTTACAGTAATCAGTGGCAAAGGGCTCATACAGAATAAAGCACGCAAAAGGAAGGGGCAGTAGAGAAATGTTCTTATCAGCCGGTGACCCCCTGCGGCTTATTCCACACGTCATTCATACAATTTATTGTAATGACGTATTGATATAATATGTATAGTCAATATGAGCAGTGGGCGATAACTCATTGCGTCTCTTTGGTAAGGGACAGAACATCATGAGATATAAGAACTTTCCATAAGTTTTGACCAATTATGTAAACGCGTAAAAGGAAAAATAAAATAAAAAACACACACGCAACACAATTTTGCAAACACGGATTTCAAAAGTTTAATACAAATTGGGTTTTACAATATATCCTTCCATTTTACAGGTCGACTGGCTAGACAGACTAACGTTCAGAGAAATTGAAATGATCAACGAAAAAGAAAAGAGAAGTTCAGACTACATGTATCTAATGGTGGAGTTCCCAACAGTGCAGATTGATGAGATTCACGTAAGTATACTTTTATTTCCCTCTACTAAATGCTCTCTGGGTAAGGCAGGAGGCACGCCAAACTCTTACTAGAACTAGACGTCAACTGATTTGCTATTTAACGCGAATATCCTTCCATATGGGTTATAACCACTAAGTCTATTTTGAAAACCTAAGAAGAAACTGTGAGGACGCTATTAGAAATGGCATATGTACAGCAGTGGATCGGTAGCGGAGGCTAGCTGGAATACTCAACAAATGTATCACCAGGTTATTATAGGGTAACCGTTTTGCAGTGATAAAAGACATTTAAAGCAATGTAAATTCAAGAGAATTATAATAATAATAATAATATTCCGGGACAACTCACACACGGTTATCTGATCCCAAGCTAAGCAGAGCTTGTGTTATGGTAACCAGACAACTGATAAACATACTTATATATTTCTAAATACATACATATCATAGATAAATTACACCCAGACAACCAGAACAAATGATCGTGCTCATCACACAAACATTTGTCCTGGGTGGGAATCGAACCCACGACCTCCGGTATAGCAGTCAGGGTCACTAACCACTAGACCAACAGGCCCGTCAATTATTTCTTACAGCATGCAGTTGTGTACTACGAACAGGATGGTGACGAGATGTATCAATTCAGGGCACAAGCAGAGATAGTCACTGTACCAGATTATGAGATCTTACAGGTAAATATAATCAAAGTTTATATACTATTTCTTTTTTCCCATTTTTGTTTTATTGTCTCTTGTGCTTATAACAGCCATAAACGACCTTGCTACTAAATCAAGTTGAAAAACGGATGTCTATTTTAAACATACCAAAAAACAACAACAATTATGATCAAACTTGTTATATTTTTTGTAGCAAAACCGATTTATACTACTAACTAAAAGGTCAGACTTAACTATAATGTCTGATCAACAAAATACAGTATTAGTAAAGTTAGGTTCGTGTAGAATTTGTTAGCATTTAATAATACTCATGTTCGCCAAAATCGGATATAAGCACTTGCTAATTACGTCGTTACTAATTACATTTCTTGCGTTATTTTAATTAACATTAATAGGTATGTAGTAATCTTAACGTAGTTTTTCAATAGCAAACTCGCCTATCAAATTAGTTCAAGGGCGAATACTTTTATAGTGTAACTACGAGTAAATACGTTAAGCGTTGTGGCATTAAATAATTTATTTAAGTTTATGTTTTTTGTTTGGAATGTTGTGTGAAATGATCTCATTAATTTCTGAACAGGTAAGCAATATTTTATGTCTGTACATTTAAGGCGTCAGGTCCATATACATGCATATATGACATTTCGATATGAATACATTTTTTTTTTATTTAAAACATTTACAACTACCTTAACAGGAATCTAATCCCAATACGATAGAGTAGACATTTATTTTAACATTATACTATACTATATAAACTTAACTAATTCCGAATCACTTAATTCTACTAGGAAGTAGGAACATATTTATGTATGACTAATTAAGTTTGTATTTCTTATTTGTAGCCGAGGCTATCCATAAATAATTGTAGAATTCCTTAAAAATATGGAACCGAAGAATACAATGTAAACATAAAAGCTGCTTGTATATTAAAAAATATTATTTTGAATTCCTTTTGATTTATAACATGTAACATACATTTCTAAGTAATTCTTCTTGTTCCTGACCTTTAGGAGGTATTTAAACTGTAACTGTTAATGTACTAGAGTATCAGTAGCACACTATTCTTACCAGATTATTGAATTCCTTCCTAGGAGAACCTAGTAGAAAGCAAGCAGCACCGTCTGGCCCGCTCCCTGCGCTCGGGAGTGTCGGGGCGCGACGCCAAGCCCACCGCGGGCGAGCGCGACCAGCTCGCCGCGCTCGTCGCCGCGCCCCCCGCCAGGCCGCTCACCGCCACCGACCAGGACCTGCTGTGGAAGTTCCGGTAGGTCACCTACCCTACGTAACATCCACCCTATAGCTTCCTAGAAATAAAGAAGTAGAAAGCAAGCAGCCACTGACAGCCACCGGCCAGGACCTGCTGTGAAAGTTTTTGTAGGTCGCCTATCCCAGTTCCTAGCAGAACCTAGTAGAATTACAGGCCCACCATGACTTATAGAAATCTTGTATCAAAGTTCTGGGCGGACGCAATATAGAGTGCCATCGACATAAAAAGAAGCAGACATTATTGAAAATGCATGTAGTGGCTCACAGGTAGACTTAAAAACAACTTATTAAATAGCAAGTACTAGCAAGTGATTTGGTAACGTTTTGGGCTGGTCATCTCCTCCTGCTATTATAAATTCGACTCTTACTGGGGCCCATGAATGAATGATGAAATTATTGAAATAGTATGTGATTTCTGTAAATAACCGTTATTTTTTTGTTATATTTCAGATTCTACTTATCTTCTCATCGTAGAGCGCTTACGAAGTTTTTGGAATGCGTCAACTGGAACAGACCTGGTATGTTTTTGTCGAAAGCCTTACATTATTTAAGACGAAAACACTAGCAAAACCGAAAAACAATATTTACCGAGTACCTTTTCCAAACTTCCAAAAAGAAAGTAAAAAAAAATTACCTCTTACAAACTACTAACCTTGAATAACCTACTACTATTATAAACCATTATATATCATGCAACGTTTAACTCAAACCAATTGTACAAATAGTCATACAATAAAACATTGAACTGTTCTGTCAAAACATGTACCACGTGGTTGAGTGATACAAGAAATATTGGTGTTTAGAGTATAAAGTAATGGTGTAATGTCCATTGCAGGCGAGGTGCGGCAAGCCCTGTCTATGATGAAGCAATGGGCGCCGATGGATGTCGAAGATGCGCTTGAGTTGTTGACGCCCAAGTTCACACATCCCGCTGTCAGAAAGTACGTGGTTTTACGTTTACATAATAAACCTTAACAATTTATTTGACCTTTTTCAAAATTGTCTCTTTCACTAAAGTTGATGTGTGTTGATGACATATTTATTTTTAGATTTTGTCCAGAGAACTGGATGGCGCTATTATATAATTATTTTATGAGTAAAACTACCATTATTATACATAATTTTATTTTTAATTATTCAATGATTTTAATGTATTAATAATATTCCAGGTACGCCATATCTCGTCTCAAGCAGGCCCCAGATGATGATCTATTGCTGTACCTCTTGCAACTAGTCCAAGCTCTCAAATATGAAGACTTTATGGAGATACACGATGGTATATATTCTGTACTAGTCTACTTGCAAAATAATAAATATATATAAAAATTGTTTTATATTTCTCGTTCACGAAATCTTGAAATCTAAACGTTGATCTTGTAATTTAAACACATGCTGGATTATCGATTCGCTAATATTCTGTGTTCTGTAGCATTGAAGTTCAATGAACTACAATAACTGTTTTAAATTCAAGTTTTTTAGTGGAAAATAGGTGCCCATTTATGCTAGGTAACCATTGTCAAATGTTAACCCATTATTTATTTCTTCATTACCAGAGTACGCGCGCGTTTGTGGTAAGGACCCGATGAGTGCGGAACTGGAGACCAGAGACAGTAGACTGATGCAGAGCGGGCATAGAGGCAGCCAAGCGAGCCTGTTGTCGGCGTCAGGTATGTGACGAGATGAAATTATTATTTATACCTCATACATAAATCTAAAAAGCTTTATCAGTCTTTATGTATTTATAACTACTATTTTTATTTAATCGAATTATCATGAAATGAAACCGATTAAATACAATATTTCGGGTATTTAAAGAATATTATGTATCTATCCGATATACAAGTACCTTAAGTTCTTGTTGATTACTATGCATTATGGAGGGATAAAAAAAGCGAAAAAAAAAAATGATAGAGAAAGAGGAAACCTGCCATATCTAAAATAGCAATAAGGTGTCTTAATTTAATTTCTGGTTTGAAAAACCATTTTATAAAATTATTATGTAAGTAATCAGATACACATTGAAATAAGACATCTATGATAACGATATCACACTTTCACTTCGCCCTTTTTTATTTGGGTACTGTAGTATCTCGGACGGCTAAGTTCTCACCCCACATTTTGTGTTACAGTTCTAACTACAAGCGAGATGACGTCATCAACCACTAGCCGCCGCTCTACCGATACTACGGAAGACACGCCCGCTGAAGACAACACCGGCAGTCTGAACAACAACTTTACTGATAATAATAATACATACAGGTAAGTAAGGTGTTAGGTAAAGGGTATATCTATCCAAAGAAAGGGGGTGAAGAGTACATCTGGTATGGAGTCAATTTACAAAGTCTCAGCTGAAAATAATAATATTGATAGGTAAGTGAAGTATACAGAGTGTTATTGAAAGGGTATATCTATCTTAAAGGGGTGAATGGCACATCTGGTATAGAGTCCATTTACAAAATATTTAGCGGAAAAAAATAATACTTGTAAGTCAAGTATACATACAGGGTGGTAGCGAAAGAGTATATCTATCCGAAAGGGGTGAAGAGTACATCTGGTATAAAGTCAGTTTACAAAATTCTTCTTCTTCTTCTAAGTCGTAACACTCTTGTCAGAGTGGTCGTGGTTGCGCAGATGAGGTACACGGAGGGATGTGCGTTGGGTCGTAGATTTCCTCGAGGACTGCTCTTTTAGCGATATTTACAAAATTACAGCACAAAATAAGTTAAATTTTTGACAGTCAGTTAGTTGAACAACAACTTTACTGATAATAATAATACTTATAGGTGTTATTATTATCGTGTATGTAGTTAATGTATTGGTTGCGCACGCACACAGCATTTCAGCATTGGTTCAGTCATGTGAACGTTGCATGCTAGAGCGAGGTATGAGTACATGAACCTTGTCCCTTCTACATAACTCGTGACGTCACACGTCCACAGTACATCGGCCGACAGCGACCGTCTCTCCCTCGCGTCGTTCCTGATCTCGCGCGCGTGCAACAACAGCGTGGTGGCCAACTACCTGTACTGGTACCTGCTCATCGAGTGCGAGGACCACGACGCCGCTAGAGACGCTGCCGCTGCTCCGAGGCAGATGTATCTAGCTGTCATGAGGACCTTCAGCCAGAGACTCGCTAAAGGTAACATGAAAAGCAACAGTACTTCGCCAAATTCCTCAAATTTTCTGCTTTTCTTTTTAAAAAAGTTTTCTCCCACCAAAAACCGTTATATTCTAATTTCTCTCATGACAAATAACTGAAATACAGTTAACAACATGTAAGGTTCACAAAAAAAAATCACAGAAGAACATCAATAAAAAATCCCAATATATTTGTTTAAAACTCTTCTTCATAAATTCTTCAGGTAACGCCGACCACCAGCGCACGCGTTCCTTCCTCGCCCGCCAACAAGTATTCATAGACAAACTGGTGAAACTAGTCAAAACTGTGACCAGAGAGAGTGGGAACCGCAACAAAAAGGCCGAAAGACTGCAACAGCTACTCGCAGACCCCGACGCTTTCAAATTCAACTTTACCAACTTTGAACCCATGCCTTTCCCACTAGATCCTAATGTAACCATCAAAGGAATTGTAGCTAAAAAAGCTAGTCTGTTCAAATCAGCTTTAATGCCTTCGAAACTTACCTTCTTAACTACAGAAGGGATGGAATACGAAGCTATTTTCAAGCACGGAGACGATTTACGTCAAGACCAGCTTATCCTACAAATGATAACCCTAATGGACAAATTATTAAGACGGGAAAACTTAGATTTGAAACTAACACCTTATAAGGTTTTAGCGACTAGTTCTAAGCATGGTTTTCTTCAGTTCATTGAGTCGGTGACAGTAGCTGAGGCGTTGGCTACAGAGGGCAGTATACAGAATTTCTTCAGAAAGCACAATCCGTGTGAAGGCGCCCCCTATGGTATTAAGCCCGAAACTATGGATACTTATATCAGAAGCTGTGCGGGGTACTGCGTTATTACTTATTTGTTGGGTGAGTTGCTTTGTTATACAACATTATAATTAGTATTTGGTATGTTGTTATAGGCATTATAAACACCAAAAAATGTTTTCAAACATTTCATATGAGAGAAAGTCCTGAAATCTTATAATTAAGCATCAAAAACTGTCTCTAAAAATTTTATTTACAATTCAATACTTAAATCTAATACAAGAACAAACAAAGACTGTCTCTAAAAATTAATTTGATCAAATCATACAAAGCTTCGCGATAGAAAAATTTTAAGACCTCTCTAATATCTTGTCATTAATACTAATGAATAATAATAAAAAGTAAATACTAATGTGTTGTGGAAGTACAACACATCAGGGACAAAACTTTTACTATAAAATATAAATTACAACAAAGTACTGTCAATTTTAAAAACGTCTTTATTTCCTTACCATCAAGTTTCATTTTCCAACTATCTCTAACACATACACCTCTACGCAGGCGTCGGCGACCGTCACTTAGACAACCTGCTGCTCACTCGCGCCGGCGCCCTGTTCCACATCGACTTCGGCTACATCCTCGGCCGCGACCCCAAGCCGCTGCCGCCGCCCATGAAGCTCAGCAAGGAGATGGTCGAGGCCATGGGCGGGATACACTCAGAGCTCTACCACGAGTTCAGGAAACAGTGTTATACGGCCTTCTTGCATTTGAGGAGGTGAGATTGGCCATTGTCTTAAAATATGACTATTTTCGTGAACTGTGTTTTAAAATATTTGTACATAAATCACGCATTTTTTTAATAATCTTTTAAAGTTCAGATATTCAATAAAATTACGTTAATGTTTAGACGGCACAGTAAAAAATACAAAGATATTTAAAAACAAAGCTACTATATAATTTATGTAAAAGTTAAAATGTACCACAAATTGCGTTTATTAAAAAAAATGTTAGCCCTGCTGAGTTTTTACAGTAATAAATCTAATCTAACGATGTTAATAGCACCGTGTCTTTTATTGAATATTAACTATACATGTACAGTTTTAGAAAGAGAAAAAAATAATATTTTTGTTTTTATTATTTTGTTCCTTATCATTACAGACACGCGAACTTGATGCTGAACCTGTTCTCCCTGATGGTGGACGCGTCGGTGCCGGACATCGCGCTCGAGCCTGACAAGGCTGTCAAGAAAGTACAGGATAAACTGAGGTATGCTCCATAAAATAACTTTTATAAATGTATTTCAAAATTATTCATTTTAACTCTGCCATTATTGATTCTCACAGTAACTAAGTATGTACTTTTAATTCGCCTGTCGCATTGACTCCGACCGGGTTATTCTTAAAACTCGGGACTTACTTTAAATAAAGGTGTCATAACACTTTGACATAACATTATTTGAAAGCAGTAAGGTCGAAATTAGAATTTGTGTCAGACCAATTGTGCTACCAATAATTGTGTTAAATTTTAATTAGCTCATCATCCTCATCTGCCTAGCCTTTTTCCTAAGCTATGTTGAGGTCTGCTACCAGTCTTACCGGATTCAGCTGAATACCGTATTTTACATGGAGCGACTGCCTATCTGACCTCCACAACCCATTTTACTGGGAAACAGAGTATCCCACAGTAAGACTGGTTGTCAGAATTGACTTAACAGCCTATTGACAGTCGGGACCTACGGCTTAACGTGCTTTCCGAAACACGGAGGGGTCTCGGTATGTTATAAATGGTCACCCATCCACGGACCAACCGCGGCGAGCGCGGCTTAACCTGTATTAATTATAATTAGCTATCCTAGCAATTTAACTTATATGTCTAAAGTTCTTATAACATATTGTAATTAAACCACACGCTGTATAATAAAAAGCCATTATTCTTCACAGATTGGACCTCGGCGACGAGGAAGCAGTCCACTACCTGCAGAATCTCCTGGACATGTCCGTCACAGCAGTGATGGCGGTCTTGGTAGAACAGTTCCATAAGTTCGCGCAGTACTGGCGGAAATAAACATACGTACTGTATAGTTACATCATATAAAGTGCACTGCTTTGATATAAAGACACTGTGTATGAAGTACTACTGTGGCTTTCTAGATAGTTGCTGATGGGCAATTTCAGCTGGATTTTATGTATAAATTCGTTCTCTCGCTTTAAAATGTAATGCAACCTTGGAATGTATAATTTGTATAATAAGTGTAAAGAATCTGTTGACTTATTATTGTCTTCCAAATATCAGAAAAAAATATGTTTAACGAACTTATGTGTGCCGGTGGCGAAATTTGTAACTAACGGCCATTAAAACATATTACGATACATTCACATTTTATTGTCAATCCCTTTATGTTGCAAATTAATTTGTTGACTTCCGTTCGTAGGAGTCATGTCAGTTAGTCAGATTTGTATGGATTGACAGCGACGCTAGCGCCACTAAATCTGGTGGAATAAGTTTGTTTTGGCTGCTACTAGTCAACTCAAGATTACATAGGCAGAAACAACAGAAAAAAAAGTCAGGAACTAGCAACAAAAAAATGCATAATAATATTATAATTCAAATAAATATTTATAATAATATGCATATGAAAATTATTAACTATTATCGTATTAGTCTCTCTGTTTAATCATAAAATCTCATTTATTAAAATGTTATAAGAAATATCTATTCAGAAATAATATAAAAAACACATGTAATAAATCATTTTTATTGTTTTCAAGTAATCATAGAAAATAGTTTTCATTTTTACATAAAATTGTTTGCAGAGTAAATGATTGAACAATATTCTGTGATATAATAGGTATGTAAGTTTTTATGGATAATAAAATTATATTTTAATAAATTATGATATTTTTTCCTAATTAAGTCTTATATATATATAAATGTTATTATGATTCATTAAAGCTTAAAAAAATATTAGTACAGTAAAATGTAAATGACTTTATATAAACCAATCTTATTTACATTAAAAGTAGGAAGATTACAGATTCTTCTTTTCCCATATTTATCAAAGCCATGTTTTATTAAAATTTGTCGATATTTACAACAATATTTATTCTCATAATACATTTTTGTCACTACATGTTTGTAACCATCCCATCTATTCTATCTTTACGCTTGTGAGTGATCCAGCTCACCTTTGTCATGCCTCATTATTAACAAACACTCCACAAAAATAGAGAGCTATATTGTACATACATTCTTTTATATGTTCTCTGACAATGATACATAAGTAGTTTGAGCAAGTAAAGAGATATAATACAAGCTGAGTCAATAAATTTTCAGAACAGCTAGATATTTTTTTTTTTCTTAAATTAAATAATAATCCGTCAAAAGTCAGGTATTAGCAGCCATTAAATCCGCGCCACTAGATATACAATCACTGGCCACATATATCTTGCTTCCCGTATTCGTCTGTATGACGTCACACGCCGCTATTTCCGCATAATTCACACCACCTATCACATACACCAACACTGTCTTTTGTTTCAATGGAAAACACCCTCCTAAGTTCGGATCACTCTTTAAAACCTTTGCTAAGCTTTTAACATCCTTACAACCAAACTCCAAATCAGTCTGTAATTTTAAATTAGATAGCTTTTCATTTAGTGTCTCGATTCCATCTTTTAAATGGTCTAGAATATTTCCTCCTACCCTCAAATCTGATAAAACGGACAGTTTTGTTAAGACTTCTGATAATGTCTCTGAAGTCAAGAGAGCATTGCAGAGTACGGCTACTAGGGGTACATAACTACCATGGAAGACATAGCTAGGAGTCTTACCAGCTCTATCAGGCTGCGAAGGAAGCTGCTTCAACTTATTAGCAGACACCTGAAACTCATTCTGCCACTTAGGCAACCTATCACTCAAATTACCTAGATTAGAAATATTCAAAGAGAGTTTAGGACTAGATGGCTGGACTAATAAGCCAGCATTAATGAGATTATTAAAAATATACAAATACTTGTGCCCAAAAGCTAACAAGTATTTACTAACTAAAGTATTAAATTCATCATAAGTTAATGACTGTGTTAAGCTTAACAAACACATGAGACGCAAACTGTTGTAAATGTGGATGTCTGTCCCAAATATTTCATCAACAAATGTGAAGTTTGATTTCTTGTTCCTATTATTTAACATTTCAGTTTCTGCCAGTTTCAGGTTTTCAAACTTGTTGCTCATTTCAGATATAATTGTTTCACATGCAAGGACATGGTTCACTAGATTCTGCTTGAATAGGGATACTTGTTGCAGTTTTGTTGCAACAAAATGCTTTATTTCTTGTATCCCTAAAGCTTTTATATCCTCATTCTTTAGTAACTTGGCTTTTGAACTCAAAACACTTAGGACTTCAGAGAAATGCCTGTGCTTAATTTCTCCATATAAATTGTCTATTGAGCTATCTAATGTCATTATAGTATTTTTGGATGGTTCACTTTTTTCTGTTGAACCAAAGTTTAGTTTCCCTTTCTGTACTTTAGTTTCTTTGACATTTAAGTCAAGATAACCACAGTTTATGTTGAACAGCTCACTAAGCAAGCCGCTGTATGTTGCAGGTGTTAGCAGACTAGAAGCATAGTCTTGGTTTCTGTCAATGACAATCAATGCCCCAATTTCCTTAGAATGGTTTTTATCAAGGAAATCCCTAGCATATGTTTCATTATAAATCTCTAACATATCTAAAACTCGACTAGACAATTTACCAACTGAGAAAATAGCATTTGGTTTGCCAGTCACATGGAATAAACTCCACAGAGACATGGAAATACTTGACAGTAATGAATGATTTTGCTCAACAAACAGTTGCTTGAAAAGGAATGGTAGTTCTAGACTAAGGAGCTGTTCATCTAATGCCATGAGCTCCCATGAGAATGTATGTAACTTTACAATTCCATACAATCCTTTACTTTCTAATACAGAGTCATAAGTTGTGAGTACTTTGGGAACTATTATTATGTGGAAGCAGTTTAAGTCAGCTAGGTCCGGGTTCTGACTGAGTAGAGAGGAGATCTGGTCGAGCACACATTTGTATTTTAAAATACAAGCAGGTATGAAGTACACTCTGTTAGTGTTCGCTGTAGTCCCCAGCTGTGGCTCCATTTTATAGATTTTATCAATTCCATGTTGTCTGAAAAAAAAAGGATTGTACACAAAAATTAATACACTGATTTCATGTTTATCATTATCCTTGCGTTGTTATCATTACAATAGATAATCTAGTATATTATGTTTAGTTACGAAATTGGAAAGCTTACCTGAGCCAATTTACGCCGCAAATCCTTTCCAAAGGTTTTATAAGTGAAGGATCTATAATCAGATCTTTTTTATCACCACACAAGGACAAAATATCCTTCAATTTGCATTGAGAAATAAGGCCTAAAGAAGATAATTTCGACGATAGCGGTTGATCCATAATTTATGCGACTTTTTACAAGATGCTTTCTATTCTAAAAAAACATATAGAATGTCTTTTGACTGTAACGACGACTCTTTAAGTTAATAAATGTATATCTATTAAATTCTTATTACTTTTATTTTAGTGATTTTTGCTGTTTACTAAAATTTAATTTGACAAGTCAACAATGAAATTCACAGATTCTAAAGTTCTAGCCTGGAACCATGTCTTTTAGCTAGACAAATTTTATCAGTATTGCCAGCAAGAACTATTTCCGGTTCCTTGCTCCATGAAAAGTAAAAACAATGTGTCAATTATGGGACTAAATAAGACACAAAAGTAAAATATGTCTAAGTCAAATAAATTCTAACTATTTCCTGGGCTCATTTAGCTCTTACAGTTTGCGATTCGACATCGTTGGTAGAATATAAATGTCACTGGACACGCGCAAGTTTTATTGCCATAACATAAATTATATTTACTCCAATCTAAAGTACAACTTTTATTTTTGATTAACAAGCAATGATTGTTCTTGATTTTAAATGAACTGATTATATTTATAATATACAAAATAATAAATTATCAGCTAACTTTGTTATAAATGTCCTTGATGGCTATTTCCGGTCATGCGTAGTTACCGCGCTGCAATTTCCTCCCCCTCCGCCCTTCGCCGCGGAGTTATCACTCGTCGAATTAGCAAAAATTAGAGAAATGGCTGGAAGAATGATCGGAAAAATCGTAAGTTTGTAGCAGTGTTACATAATAACTATCGTTGCGTCCCGTTGCATGCAACCTTCACGATTTTTAGCTTTTGAATTCGCCTGCGAAATAATTCCCGTAATCCAAAAATAGACGTAGTATAGTTATGTCTAAGAATTACATAAAAGTGCTTTTGAATCCTTTTCGTGAGAGTAAAGTGTTAGGATCACTGCTGAAGTGGTTGCAGCCGGGCGCGAGTGATGGTTCTGGGGTGCATAGGGGAGGGAGAGATGAGGTTAAATATTATTTTTTTGTGATTTACTGGTGATGTATTGGAGGTTATGTGACTGGTGTCTGCTGCTGCTGTGTAGGTCCCAGTCGGCCGGAGCGGCGCGGCGCAGTACAGCACGAAGGTGCGCAAGGTGACGCTGATCCCGGGCCACGGCATCGGGCCCGAGATCACGGTCGCTGTGCAGAAAATCTTCGAGGCTGCGAAAGTCCCCATCGAATGGGATGAGGTCGACGTCACAGCTGTCAGGGTAAGTACCGAGTTCTGTCTGACTATTCTATATAATCTAAATGATTTACCATCTTATTGTTGTAGCCATTGAGTCCAGAACTGTCTCTAATTCAATAAATAACGAAAATTTATGGTTACTTCTTTTTACTAAATCTTTGTCATGATTAGACTTCAAAGTGTGTTCATGTCAACATTTTGCTTGCTGTGATAGATCTATTTCTAGTTAAAGAAGTTGTTTTCCATAATACTTTTAAACTACTTATCCTTTTTATGTCATTAAATGCAAATATCTTATTTAAGTCTTTGTTTATGTTACAATATATGAAAATATACAATGTAGGTACATGACTTGTTGCCAAGACAATATTTGTACCAAATAAACAGTAGGTATTTGTACATTTTATTATGATGCATAACTTTTTAACTTTTGCACATTATATTAATTTGGTATTAATTAGTACACTTGCATAAAATTCACACAGGCACGCAGTGAATAATACAATATTTTATTTTAATTAAAATTGCATAATTTTTACTTTTGTAATCTAATATTTCAATCATGGTTACATAAGCTTAACAAAACATTTCATTTCAAATCATCAAACTTTATGTAGTACTCACTTCTTTGCATTTGTTACACTATATTATTGTCAAATAAAGTCACCGGCTTAATAGAACTAATGGCTATGTGCAAATTCATTGTATACCAGCCTAGATTTACATATTGCATATACATATTTGATGACCTCCGTGGTTGAGTGGCGTACGCACCGGTTTCAAGGTGTCGCTAGCTCTGAGGTCCCGGGTTCGATCCCCGGACGGGTCAATGCAGAAACTCACTTTCTACATTGTCTCTGGTCTGGGTGTTTGTGGTACCTTCGTTGTTTCTGAATTCCATAACACGAGTGCTTTAGCAACTTACTTTGGGTTCAGAGCAATGTATGTGATGTTGTCCGCATTTATTATTATTATTATTGATTCAGAAAAAAATATGCAAAACATTTGAAATACATCAAATAACATAACTCTTTATTCTAGGGTCCCGACGGCAAGTTTGGTATCCCACAGAAGGCTATCGACTCAGTAAATGCCAACAAGATCGGCCTTAAGGGGCCCCTGATGACCCCGGTCGGCAAAGGCTACAGGTCCCTCAACTTGGCACTCCGTAAAGAGTTTGACTTATACGCTAACGTCAGGCCTTGCAAGAGTTTAGATGGGTATGTATTATGCTTATATTATTTCTATATCCAATAACTTCAATACCCTTTATTCTTTGTCTTTATGATTACGTTGGTGGGTGATGATTAAGATATCCACAGCTAAGCTTTGGCACTAGTTATAGAATAGTAATGTTGGCTGATTTTTTATTAATTTCTATTTTCCCTATAATTCTAAAAGTCTAATATGAAATCTAAATTGCCTAGTTCTTTTGTTTTTATATATTTGCAAATAAAACTTTTAAAATTTAGACTGAAAACATTCATGAATAGTATCACCTTGCCATATTGTGTAAATAGTTCAAATGTTTATTATTTCGTCAATTGTCAATGAAAATCCATTTAATTTCGATCGGCGCCATCATAACCCTACCGGTGCATATTTTATAACTCAGTCAATAAAATATTCAGTGCTCAGCATTCAGGTTACCTAATTCTCAGTAATATGGCTTATGTTTTTCAATATTATAGGAAACTCAAGCTCATTTAACTACTTTTGTTTACCCAAAAAGGGTCTTAGGTTTTGGCCCCATCCGGAATTTTGCTCAACAGTCGTTTGTAAAACCTCCTTGCTAGAACACAGCCAAGCATGGAGGGATACTATTTTGATACAGATTACAGAGTATATTACTTGCTATTAAAAACCTGGATTCCAAACTGAGGAAGCCTGGTGAGCAATGCTTGTTCCTTCTCTATATGGGAAAGAGGCCTGTGCACAGAAGTAGTGGTTGGTTTATGGGCCGGTTTATTTATTTATTTTACTTGCTATAAAATATCATCAAGGCCAGTATGCAATTAAGTTTGTTATAAAAATAAATAGGATAACTTGTAAAGTGCACACGAGTTTATAATGTTATCTGGTAACATTAGACCTTGGATTTACACTCGCTCGTAAACCTAGTTCCCTAGCTCAGATACGACTACGCAAAGTAAGACATTACTAACCAGTATCATCATGTTTTCACAAAATTTTTTTTCAATCATGTTTTTACAAAATTTTTTTGTCAATCATGTTTTTACAAAATTTTCTGCATATAATTCCGGATAATAATTCTGATAACAAAGCGTATTGTTTATTTTTATTTCTTGTGTGTTTTATGATCTGGAGAAAAGTATCGATTTAATATGGAAGTAATTTAATGGAGTGCAATAAGCAGATAATTGTTGAACTTGAGCTAAACTTGACGCGATGTGGGTCAATGATAAGTCAGTGGTATCTCGTCTAGACGTCAAGGTTAATCATGCGGTCGGCTAGGGTTAAACGTGTAAATCATCCTCCTTTTTCAAAACTATTTTCCTCGATTTTTTCTCTAATGATAAATGAAGGTTTAAATATTTTATGCTATTTTTTTTTGTATGGTTCTATCATGGATCCGTAAGGAAATTGTCTTGTATCGTTACCTTTTACTTATGGTAACCTGGTACGGACGGTTGATTGTAGATTAGAAATGAAAAGTTAGCAATCTCCGTTATTACATAGAATTATGGTTGATTCTTGCAATATGTTTTTACAAGTTATCGAATTTTTATTGCCCATACATCGTAAAAATAGTATAGTAAAATATAAGCAGCATTAAGCTTGTTTTTATCTCATACTGCATTTAAAAGTTGTAGCTTTACAACTTGGAGATTTGCCAGTATGCCGGGTACTTTAAACGTGCCATGCAACATGTATGCAGGCCAATATGTCTCGTCCTGCAACTCTGTTGCGTGGATATAATGGGTCTGCTTAGGTTCTTTGGTATTTTCTTTATTTTCACTAATTAAACGTAGCCTCTTTTGTTAATTACGGCAATTCTAAAGTTACTAATTACATCAATATTTTTTTTTTATCAGAATAGGGTAACAATGTAATTCCGGATTTATATGGTTACCTATGTAATTCTTATCAGGACAATGTTTCATGCATTCAATTATAACGTAAATGGAAAAACCTAAACATTAGGTCTAATCCTAAATTATTGATCACCATCTCTTGTCGGATGTACGGCTTAAACTGCCTACCACACTAAACTACCAAGGAATTACTAAATTGAACCTTAGTACCTTGAAAATAAAGGCTATGCAAATATTTTTACCTGATGATAGATTGATTGTGTTAATCTTATCTGCCTATAACAAATTGATTTGAATCACATGAGTGCTTTGATAAGTACACGATTGATTACTGCGGTTTTTACACGAAACTGGTTGATTCCGAACATTAATGTATATTTATGGATTTATTTTGATTTGTATGGATTTAAAGTTTATTTATTTGAGTTTTCGTTTATTGATAAGCTTTGCCTATTGATAGCGACTAGAACAATAAAATAATAACATGGTATTGTTTATTTATGCTTAGTTTTGGTTTATGACCACAATAAACAAAGTAGCTACATGTTATTGTTTATTTATGCAAATAATTCGTTAATAATACCAGTAGTGCTATTCTGTAACATTATTTTCATGTCTCGACAGCGCGCAGCGGAATCCGCGGTGAGATGTCAAATACGTATTCTCGAATTTGAATTCTAAATCAAGGCCAATTGGGTTCACTTTTGAAGTGAGCGTTATTGTCACTCAGGTGAAGCTCGATACCGAAATTATTTACAGAATAGACATACAGATCAGAAAAAAAAACGAATAGTGTTTTTTAAGTTATTTGTCGATTACTGTAGGTAATTATTTTATTGCACCTCTCCTTAAATATTTATTTGTCCGTATTATTCTTAAAAAAAGTCGAGACACTTTTCTCCTGTCGCTACATTTTACGATAACAATAATATGTTATGTAAAGTCTTCACCGCCTAATAGCTACGTCACACAATAAACGGTTACATCACACGATTCGCGGCGCGACGCTAACTGTAGTATTGTGATTGTACAATCAAATCATATCGCTATGGCGCTAATTCATGATAATAGCTACAACACACGTGAGTAAAAACGAGTGGATCGGTTTAAAGTGCACTAATTATTCAATGTAGGTTTTATTAGAAAGCATTTTTTTTATTGTGTCTTGTTTTTTGATCAATGGAAAATTCAGGTTTTGGTTATTCGTTAGTCGAAGGTAATCAAAAATTAAACCGTGAACTCTTTCCTATGATATATTTTTGGTCCGAATACATAAAAACACGTACCATATTAAGCCATACATTTATTTTACATAACATACCATCACGCCTGTATCCCCGAAGGGTACCAATGTACACCCACAGTTCGCCGGTATGTTTAGGTCACATGTAATAGGGGGCGAGCCTATTGCCACTAACCGGGCACAAATCCAAACTCCGACCTGCTACTGAGAATTTCAATGAAAAACCCAATAACACCTTGGTCGACTTGGGAATCGAACCCAAGACCTCTAGCGTAGCAGTCGCGCTTAGCACCACTAGGCCAACGAGACAGTCATTTATTTTATTACTAAATAATAATGAAAAACTAATGGTGGTGAACAATATTTACTTCATAACACTCCTTATGGGTTTCACCGCTGTCAGGTAGAAATCAATATACTACTACTATTTAACTCAACTTTGGCTACTTTGACTATTTATCATATCATTTATCAGGTGCTAATAATCTCATCGTAAGTCAATTGAACAGATTGAGTTGTTATCTACATTTTAGATTGTTTTGTCTGCTTTGCTATCGAATGTTACATGTAACAGAGTTTATTTGCTAGTCTAAATAGTCAAAGTAGCCAAAGTCGAGTTAAATAGTAGTAGTATAATGAATAATTTAAATCTCTGTCCATGCATGGGTTAAACTCAATAAAATCATCCCAATTGTTACTGAAAGTAGCTTTTATTTCAAATACATTTCCCCGAATATTATGCAATCTATCGCTTATTCATTTATATGTTTAATATCTTATGTACACACTCAAAATCATACAGAAACAATATAATAAAACAATTTTACAGAGCGATATTATGTCAAGTATCAAACATTCTACCAGAGAACTTTAAAATGCTCTTACAGAATAACTTAACAAGCCTTTTTTTGTTGATCTCCCAACGTTTAAACGCCGGTCGTTAGCCTTTGACCTGTCGACTTGAAGTCATACCAATATTCACCCTAGTTTGCCCTTCAATAATGCAATGGTTTTTGTGGGTGGAAAGATCTCCACATGACAACAGCGGGCAATGGAGAACGTTCACGTATAGTATACATGATTTGTTTCTCTGAAGAAGTTTTAGCGTTTTTCAATCATATTTAGTTATCCATGATAGCCTTATAGACAGAAAGAGTATGCATACTGCATTTAAAATGCGAATAGGTATATAAGATTTTAGTCCTATTGTTAACATTATATTATAACATTACGATATTGAAGATAGAAAATTTCTCGTATTTTCTCAATTGCGAATGAAGCAGTTTATTATCTTATACAATAATTCAAGTACTCCATTTATCCTCGTATCGTTCAAAGATAATAAAGAATGCGTAGGTCTGCACATAATGATAAGGCAGTATCAGTATCAACTAGTATCAACCAATGTCAATGGCTCTGATTCACAGAGGTTTCTTTCAAGGTTAATATTACAATCAAAATGAGTTTGCATTTGTGGGAATAAGTTCACAGTATTAGCTGGTAACGGTTAATGACTTATAGTATGAAAGGTCAATTTGTTTTTTTTTGCTTTTTGTCTTTTTGACGACTTTTAATTTTTTTAAAGTATAAAAGTGCCTATAACGAGGGCTGTAGCGTATAAACCAGGTTGCTATAAAGAGGTACTTTATTCGTAGCCAGTAAATGGATTCTGACGGCCACATGAGCAGTCGCACCTCGAGATCAGCTGATCTAATCAGCTGATCAAAATTTACTAGATGTAGGTACATCTTTTGGCAATATATACCAGATAGTAACAGTTCCGATATTATAATACATAGTTTCGAATATATCACAAATGTACTAATTGTTCCTTATTCGGTGTGGAATCGTTTTGACAATGTTTTTACGACTCAATAACGTACAACCTTGATTCCAAGGTTATTTGAAAAACTATTGTAAAGATTTTTCCAGCAAGTATGTAAAAGAACCGACAAATAAATAATTTTAACCTGGTCTTACTTCCCTCTGCCAAAAAGTCTAGCAAGATGGAATGATTGAATGATTGATGATGAACTGAATTATTTGTAGAAAAAAAGCGAAAATGTTTAGTATCATATCTTCTTTCTTTCTGGTCGTTCCCTCAATGCTGAGGATCGTGACTATGTCAATCTTCTCCACTCGGTCCGGTTCTGCGCCATATGTGCCGCACCCCGTATCTGGCCTCCAGTCACCTCTTTGATTTGGTCCACCCATCTAGCTGGCGCTCTTCCTCTAGCGCTAGGCATAGGCACTATCTTATTTATAAAGAACGAACTACTTATTTTCCCCTCATTTTTACCAAAAACGCCAAAGCTGATCTTATTATCATTGTTTATTTGATCAACACTGAGGCCTGGCTACTACCAATACCAATTGAACCAACCCAACCATCTCATTAAATAGCTTAGCTCTAACACAATTAGTATTCAGAAAAATAATTAGTTTCGTCCCACTCGTGACTAACATGTGATACGTATAATTTTCTAATTATCAACTCTAGATTTACAAAGACATCGAAAGTATTCTATTTTAAATATTTTTGAAAAACGTTCTTAATCATGTTATTACCTAACGAAATTAAGAAGACATTTTTTTTAACATACTTAACTAAAGATTTTTTTTTCGAAATATTCCCACAAGATGAATTCTTAACTTCGCAAAATTTATGTTAAATATATTATACATACTGCATATAACAAGGACATATATGCACAGAAATGTTAAGGTAAATTTGGTTTTGGGCGGTTTCCATTAAAGCTGTGTCATGTATATCAGGCTTTATCCAGTTTTAACGTAGATGTTCCCACTTACAGCTTATGTAACATTAAAGAGACGGGTAGATAAACTTACTAAGATGATTTACGCTCTCATTATCTCTTTGAAATTGAATGCTTATTAGAAAAAGGTGCTCTTAGCTCTTACGTAATATTGCCTGTTAGAAAGTACTTTTTAATTTCTGTTAAAGATATTCAATTAATGATTTACTAAAATGTCATGATGTTTTTGTTGTTCTCTTCTTTAAAATAGAACTAATTGAATCAATCTGTCATCTTCATCCCAACGTTTTTAAGCCTGGCCTGATGCCAGCGTTTAAATACAACAAACAGTTGATCTGCACTGAGACGTGCTCGTAAACTGGTTCATCCAGGTTACATACATTATTCTCTGACGAACGAGGATCCCTTTTTCGTGATGCATAAGCTGTTATTTTAATAATTAATAAAGGCCAATCTATACAATATAATCTACGAAAAAAAACTTCGTCGAAAGTATGTCTGTGTCATGAATCTTCCAGCACCTATCTTGCATCCCATAAAGCTCTCCCGCGCTCCTCAAACTCGCTTAAAGAGTCTACTTGCTTTCTCACTTGTTACGACTCCTCAAGTTAACTTAGCCTATAGCTGATAATAGTAACTGATACCTATCTTACATCTTCCTCCTTATTATTCACCCAAGTTCATTTGCGATGTCTTGATTGTGAAGCTAGGCTCTTTAACACTATGAAAGCCAAGCAATTAAAAATATATTGTCTCTAGAACACTAGTGACATAAACTTACTAATTTCATTCCACAATTGTTACAGTATCAAAACCCTATACGAGAACGTAGACGTGGTCACAATCCGTGAGAACACGGAGGGCGAGTACTCGGGCATCGAGCACGAGATCGTGGACGGCGTGGTGCAGTCCATCAAGCTGATCACGGAGGAGGCCAGCAAGCGAGTCGCAGAGTTCGCCTTCCAGTTCGCGAGGGAGAACAAGAGGAAGAAGGTCACCGCTGTACACAAGGCTAACATTATGTGAGTGATAGTGTTATATCATTATCATCTCCCTCCATGGCTAAGTTTTTGGTGTAAAATATATCGACACGAAAAAAGGAGATTATCTCCCTGCTCCGGTTTTAAATATTTGGGGCCCGCCATAAAATTAAGCCTAATTTAATCTGAAGACTCTTTTAACAAGTAACTACAACTTTTAAAAAGCTAAAATCGTCAATCCGCGAGGAATTATAATGCGTTCTTTCTATATGGAAATAGGCCTGGGGCCAACAGCGGGATATTTATAAAAAATATGATTACTAAGTAAATACCTTGCTCTTTGCACCTGCACAAAGCGATTTTTTTTGTGTGGTATAAATTATTTTAATTATATTATTAACCTAAAACATTTCAAAGCTTTGCATTAGCGTTTGACTACAATACAGGATAAAGTATTAAATACAAAGAAACAATAACAAGTAACATTACACCGTCACAGCGCCTAACATGGATGTTCTAATTGCTACTCATGTGAGTGGAATGTCACTCGATGATATAGTAACGAAACAGTGTCGTTTTACAGAATAAACATTGTTATTTATTGTTTTAGATATGTCGTCAATGTGTTGGACACATTTTGTTGGCACTTGGCCTGTGGTTATTGCAACTTATCTGTTGATAAAGCCTGATCGAGTTATTATAAACTAACTAAATAACTCGATAGTATACATTTCCTTCATCTCCCTGGGTTTGATCTCGGACGTGTTATAATGAAAAAACCAATAAACTTCATCGTCTCAGGTCTGAGTGTAAGAGCGGTTTCGCACTTTCCGTGAAATTTAATTGCGGTAACCAGACAACTGATAATCATACATACTATAGATAAATTACACCCAGACACAGAACAAATGATCATGCTCATCAGACAAGGACTTGTCCTGAGTGGGAGTTAAACCTCTGATTAACACGCCATTTCATTTATGCGATGTTGTCCATTTATTTTTTTACAACATTTATTTACTATGATGTTATGTTTCCAGGCGTATGTCAGACGGTCTGTTCCTGCGGTGTTGCCGCGAGCTGGCCACCAAGTACCCCGACATCAAGTTCGAGGAGCGCTACCTCGACACCGTCTGCCTCAACATGGTGCAGGACCCCTCCAAATTCGACGTACTGGTTAGTACTTTAGGACTACTCTGTGTATGATTAGTAACAAGTTAATCTAGTACTGAAACAATAGTGGATATTGGAAGTCCTGATAAATTATACTATCTGGGACACCTGAATCACGGTCATCTGGTCAAAACTAAGCGGATGCTGTATACGAGTAATGGATAAAAAAAATGGCCAAATGCAAAGAAAGGAATGGTGTATATTTAAACTAACGTCCTTACACGAGACTTTTTAGAACACACAATATAACAAACACTATTTGAGAACAAATGCATTGCCCACTAAAAATGACTTGCAATTTTTAAATAAAGGCTTCCCAAATTTTAATACCCTCGCCGTACCTTCCAGGTGATGCCAAACTTGTACGGTGACATCATGTCGGACATGTGCTCGGGTCTGGTCGGCGGCCTGGGCCTCACGCCTTCCGGCAACATCGGCAAGAATGGCGCGCTCTTCGAATCTGTAAGTATATGTATACGGTATATAGCTCATAAGTTAAGAATAATATCGTGTTCCTAGGGAAAACTGCAAGAATATTGGCGATGTTTTTACAAAGAAAAACTCTTTCAAGTTATATAGAAGGTCACGGGAACTTGAATTTCAAGAATATGACGTCATTTTTAAAAGAAAATGTCTCCGTAGTTAAATGGAAGCTATATGTGTTAGAGTAGTTAGAGTTCATCAAGTAGTTTCAGCTACTGTAATTAGTTACTGTTTGAATAACCAAATCTCGAAACTCAAAAAAAATATTGAAGAGGCTAACCAAACAGCAATTGAGCTGATAAAACCTGACACGAAAGGAGAAGAATTTTTACGATTATACTAAATAAAAAAAAACTAGAAATGACGAACTCATCTGATGAATTAAAAAAAAATAATAATAAGCATGATATATCCAGAAAAGAGTTATCGTTAAAATAATAAAACGACAACATAATAATATGTATTACTTTAAAGCTGTACAAATAGATCGAAAATTATACGACATTGAACCTATTGTATGTTATAATCTAAGAACATAAATAATATGAAAAGGATTCCCAAAAATAGCATGTTTAAACCAAATTGCAGAGTAGCTTCCAAGATGCTAAAAAACATTAAAAAATGTCTTTAAATTTCAAGAACCAGATAATAGTGATAAAATACATGGTCTTCAGAATCGGAGCCAATTAAGTGAGACGTGACAAACAGAAATAAAATCCCTTTTGGAAAGATAAGTTATTTCAAATTATTGAGTTTGAACTACTAACCGGTGTGGGTTTCCATGTAAAAAAATACGTTTTATTTTTTTTGATCTGGCAATAACCGCATGACGATGTATTCGTTGAATGTTGTGGCATATAATGTGAACTAATACTACATGTGAATGTCTGTCTGACTAATTCAATTAAACTAAAAAAAGAAACCTGCATTTTTTTTCATAAATTCTACCATAAATTACTTTGTTTATGTCTGCATGTTTATGTTTAAAACATTGGGAGGGCTATTTTAAATAAAATCTTATTTTTTTTTTTCGTTGTTATTTGTCTTATGGTTAATGGTTAATCTTGTACAGTAATAATAAACTGTACTTGTGGGTTGAGAGTGGGATTAAATATAATATATGATAAAATAATATTTGTGTTTACTTGGTTTTAAAGAAAATCTAATCATCTAAAACGTAAAAAAATAACGAGCCAGATAAATGTAGCACAATTTTCATATATTCATTATAATTATTTATTATCATTGAACTAAAACAATTCATCATTGTTTAATATTTTTTTAATGAATGAATTAACTTGAATGTAGTGTCTAATACTTTATTATGTATGAATAACAGTTAATTGCATATCAGTGGAATACAGTAATATCATCGGTTCATGGCACTAAAATGTAGACAGAACTCAGTATTTTTACTCACAGTCAGACAGTTCTCAGTATTTGAGACATGCCGAAACTCTACATTATATCGAAGTTCAGGTTTTTTATCTTATGGTAAAGAACTGAAAATTTTGATAAAATAAATTTGTTAGTGCGCGCATAAAAGATTTCTGTACCTAACACAATAAAACGTTTTTGCATTCAATAAGTAACTCCAACAAAATTAGTCTATGTGTCTTGTTTTTACTCTGTCTACATTTTAATTGTCTGCATTTGATATCTAAACTTTTTAATTAACAATTACCACTGACATGTGATTGCCTATTACCTACTACAAGCTATAACGTATAATGTTGATGAATGTTATCGCACGTCAGGTGCACGGCACGGCGCCGTCGATCGCGGGCAAGGACCGCGCGAACCCGACGGCGCTGCTGCTGTCGGGCGTCATGATGCTGCGCTACATGGAGCTCAACGAGCACGCCAAGCGCATCGAGGCCGCCTGCTTCAAGGTGCTCAAGGACGGAGAGGCCCTCACCGAGGACCTCGGCGGCTGCAGCTCCTGCTCCGAGTACACCGCCGCCATCATCAAGAACTTGCACTAGACCGCTCCGTGAGGGACTATGTACAGTTATATTTCTGATTTTTCTTTAGCCAAGCATTTTTTTTAACTTTCCGTTGACTTCCAGTTGTACTAAAACAGCTCTTGTCAAGGTATCGTGAGCCTGAAGATACTAAGGTTCGGAAAGTTGGCCTGTCTACAAGAATAATAATTAGTTTACTTGGAAGTATTTAAGATTTACTTTAAAAAACTCTCGGCTTAATACAAATTCCCCACTTGAAATATCAGATGTAATAACTTAATGACCTTCACAGTTTAACCTGCATACTTTGTGTATATTTTTTTTAGTAATTTTTGTTTACTTTCTTATTTTGATGTATTTTATTTTTTGTTTTTTTTTATTCAATTACATTTCAAAATGTAATTGTACATTTTGTAATTTCTTTATGACACAGGTGCCTTTGTAAACCAAGCAACCAAGTTTAGAAAGGAAATGTACATGTATGTGTGTATTTATTTATTATTATAAACGTATATGTACGTTGATATAATTGTATTTAGTCCCAATAACATATGGTGGTCGTATCTAATCGATACGAATATTAGTTCAATTATTATAGATCAAATTGTTGACCTACTTAATAGTAAGCGTTTTGCATTGATCTAGAAATGTGTGAATATCGCTTATTTGTATGAGATTACAGAGCTCGTGACTGAGACATGGGCTTAGCAACTAAAATGCAAAGACATACATCATCATAGGTGTTTTGCATGACATCCAAAAAAAAATATTGTTGCATATTGTAACAGGATTAGACGGCTTTATTTAATGAGAGTGACAATTAAAAACTAAACAGCTGTAATGTGACGGGATCATTTACAAGTGTTAAGAATATAAACCGCGATTTTTTATGGTGTTTTTTATAACAAATGTAAATTGTACTTTAAAGTACTTTTCTTTCCACAATCTTGGTGATCACTCCCACCTTAATTACAATTTCAACTAAGATGTAGTAATTATATTAGTATAACTAATTAATTATGATCGCAACAAGCTCAGTGTCTCAGTCATCAGCTCACTAAAGGTGTAACTGCCAAAGAAGTATTTGAACGCGTAATTTATTTCCCTATTTATATACATTCCGTTAGAACATAGATCTGCTTGTCAACTGCGTTTTTGTGTTTATTGATAAATTATTTGGATAAGGTATGGTTTTGAAGTAAAAGATAAGTTTTGAGAGGTATATCCGTTGCTGAGCAGCCTTTGAGGGTTGATATGTGGTTGATAAATGACACCAAACAACACTGACCAGTGACCTATGCTGTGACAAAATTGAATCCACCTTGATTAAAAAACGAAGATAAGTGGTTACTGTGTGGCGTCCATTATCAACAGAATAACAGGCTTTTTATAAGCAATGGTATAATGTATGGCAGGTTATAACAGAGATGTCAATGTAGCTGGCTACTAAAAATGGTTAAATTGAGTTAAGAAGAGCAAAAGAGAGATACAACTTTTATTGAATGAAAAAATTAATGGGTCTGTAGAATGATAAGTAGATAATGTGGTCGTTTGATAAATAAGGATTTGCATTGTATTGAAGAATATGGAGGTGAAAATTTTGTCTCACTCTAACTTGTGTAATTAATCATTTAAAATTATAGACACATGCCCACATGAGTGAGACAACATTATTTTGTTGGATCCGCTTAATTTATTAAATAAACTTAATTTTAGCCATAGCTTATGCATAGATCGTTAGTTATAATTTTTGTGTTACCATTTTGTTTTGCAAACAGCACTTGAATAGTAATTTTGAAACGAGTATTATAACTGTGTTATGTTCAAATTTCTTCGCATTTATAAATAGTATTTCTTTACAAGAATCCAGGGTTTACACAAGTTTCTCACAATTTAATTAAATATAAGTCTTATTGCCTAATGATGTGAGTTTAAAATTGTATACTTTCATTTCTTGTGATAAACGGCTGTAATATTATCAGTAGTTTTAATTTGATTATAAAATAACAATATTACCAAATGTGTGATGGAATTATTAATTATTTTAATTGGTTTATTCTACCTCATTGCTTTATTAGTACAATAATTAAATTAATGCAGAATGTTAGTTGTAATTTGCAAATTATATTATTCAGTGTGATTAGATCTTAAATACTTAACTACAGTGCCTGTAATATCATATTACAGGCATCGAATAGTTATAATAATGATGAGTCAAAAGTATTACAGAGGAAACTCCAATTTCAAAGCATCCACTTCTTTTGCAATTTATGTTTGTCTTAGGAATCTGACAATAAAAGGTACAATATTAAACAGTATATAATATGTTCATGTTAAAAATGTCTAGATATATAACTTAAATGTATATCTATGTTAATGATCAACAGATATGTATTTATCTATTTTGAAAGAAACATGAATACTGTAATATCATGCTACACTGCCGTATCTTATTTAAACACTTATATTTTGTATTTTTTTGATTATAAATGATTTTTACTATCTTATTATAATGTTGTTGTCATCAAACAATATATTGCTGCTAAACTAAGTACACGGAATGCTGTGAAACCCGATGATTTTACTATTGTATTATGTTTAAGCGAACTGTTTAGTTTAATTTATGTAAATAAGTAGCCGAATAAATGCATTACGAAAACTATTGCGTCATTTTTTTTTACTGAAAACTTACACAGCAGGTAAGTCTCTTATTTTGATAAAGTTTCAAGTTTTGTGGTGTGAAGATGGTTATTTATTAACTTGTTTTGTGTGTAGGTGCACGGAACGGCCCCCGACATCGCGGGCAAGGACATGGCCAACCCCACGGCGCTGCTGCTGTCGGCCATCATGATGCTGCGGCACCTGCAGCTCAACGAGCACGCCGACCGCGTGCAGGACGCCTGCTACACCGTGCTGCGCGAGGGAACCGCGCTCACCGGGGACCTCGGCGGCAAGGGCACCTGCAGCGGATACACCAACGCCATCATCTCCAAACTCAACTAGGCCGCACCGACCACACCCGTGCCTGTAGAATAAAACAATTCTAATGCCGAGTACATTGATTCGGCCAAAAATACAATCAAATTGTATTCGGTAAACAGTAACCAAAGCTTACTGTAACGTTAGATAAGTAGTCGATTTCAACAGTAGTTTTACTCGCAGTATTGCTGTGCAATCTTAGTATTTATATCAATAATTGAGATAGAATCTATGTTACCAAAATATTGTAAATATTTTTTATTATGTAAAGTATCCAATGAATTCTAAGGATAGCGTGTATCTAGTAGATGGTACAACAGACATTTTTATTGACGATATTTATTTTGCCCTCGAACGTCTATAATCTCATCAAAATGTACAAGAACATTTCGAATTCACTTAAAAATTAAAAGCTATAAACTATTTTATGTTTGTTTTATTTCCTGAACAAGTGCGACGTTTAATCATTTACCTCCAAATATTAGGTACTATGATACTATGACTAGATAGTAGGTACTAAGGACAAAACTTAATTATGACTATTCATGGTTTATTCATCATTATCATCCACAACCCTTGTCCTCCCACTGCTGGGCATGGGCCTCTTCTTTTTCGTGCCATTTTCTACGGTCCTGTGCCAGACTCGACCCGAGACTTTAACTATGTCGTCGACCGATCTTGCTCCCGGACAAGTCGCTTCGTCTGGCCAAATGGCCTGCCCAGCTCCATTTCAGCCTCGTTATTGTGGTACCGACGTCTCGAACTTTGATTCGTTTTCGGATATCCACATTACGGGCTCGGTCTTGAAGTTTGATGCCGAGCATAGCGCGCTCCATGGTTCATTACCTAGGTACCTATATCCAAACTTAGTTATAAACAAGTTATTTTTCGATACACTATGAGCATCTTCAGAATTTACTTAGGTACGTAATTTATCGGTTTAGTGTAAGTCCTGAATTGAAATTATGCAACATCAAGTCTACCTATCTCTGCTTACTTACTCTCGACACAGGTTTGAAGGTTATGAAATATAGATAACCCTTAGCGAAATATCAAAATTTCATGTGTGTAACGAAACGTACGTGCTTGTCAAAATCACGATGACATAAGTTGTCAATGTTTATGTCAAAGCAATGCTGCGCACGTTGTTTATACTTTTATAACCTATTTTTGAAAAATAATTGTTTAAGTTTTAACGAGTTACATGTGAATTTGATAAAATGGTTAAACGTGTAAGTTAATGTTTTGTGTTAGTTAAGTATTTTCATCACA
The DNA here is from genome assembly GCA_905475315.1 of Autographa pulchrina. Lineage (NCBI taxonomy): Eukaryota > Metazoa > Arthropoda > Insecta > Lepidoptera > Noctuidae > Autographa > Autographa pulchrina. Next base: position 11,243,519 of record FR997781.1, read on the forward strand.
AAATAGGATGTTTCTGTCATTTTAAATAAACTTCGTTCAGTGCTACTGTTGCGTACACATTTCAATATATTTTATAGAAAAGTCGTGGTAATTTACATTTACTTACGTTTTAGAATATGAAGTCCTCTATTTCTGAGGTGGATGGAGAGACTCAAATCATCAATGAGAATGGAAAACGAGCTGCGGATGAGCCAACTGTGGATGCGCCGAAACGAGTCAGAACCAAGAGTTTATACCGGCAGCCAACAGTAAATGAATTAAATCGATTAAAAGAAACAGAAAGTCTATTTAACTCTAATCTATTCCGACTACAAGTCGATGAAATTATCGAGGAAGTAAAAGTTAAAGAGAAAACTGAAAAGAAGTTCCAACAGTTTTTCACTGAATTAAAAAGCCATTTACTAGCAATACCGGAAGACAATACCGAATATGACTTATCTACGAAAGCACTTTCAAAAAAACTTAAATTAAAAATTCCAGTAAATGAGCAGTTGATGAAAACAAAATGTGTATTTCAATTTCACAAATTTTCTGATGTTGAAATCAAAGGGTCATATGGTTTAGGTTGCCCAATTAACTCTAAACTCAGAGTAGATGTACAGATAACTGTACCAAGTGAAACATATACAAAGAATGACTCTATAAACTACAAATATCATAAGAAAAGAGCTGCTTACCTAGCATGTATTGCTTCACACTTATCTAAACTAGAAACAATTGAAGATCTGCAATATTCGTACAGAAACAGTTGTGAAACAAAACCAGTCTTAGACTTCAAACCTGTAGGTAAACTTAGCAACCACTTATCAGTCCGTATCCACCTAGCGTGTGAGATTGATGCATACAAGTTACATCGGTTCAGTCCTGAACGCAACAACTTGAGGGAAGCATGGTTGTTTAATGAGAACTCTGAAAATAACACCGAAGTGGGTCCTCCAACACCATATTACAACAGCAGTGTGTTATCGGACCTAACAGCTTCTGTAAACCAGGAGTTCTTAAATGATATTTTACCAAAAAGTGAGAATTTGAAACAAGCGGTAGTCTTGTTGAAGATTTGGTTACGTCAAAGGAGTTTGCAAGTGTCGGGATATGTTGTGAGCTTGCTAGTGGCTTATTATGTGCAGAACAAGAGAATAAACAATATTATGAGCAGTTATCAAATTGTAAGGAATATTTGGATTGCTTTAAGTAAGTATATGTTTATTACTTTAACTGTTATACTAACCGCAGTCTTACCCAAGAGCTGAGGTGAAGTTTATAAACTGTTACTGTTAAGAACAAAAAGTAAAATTGAAAACATTGAAATAATTTTATTTTGACAATTTTCCCTAAAAATGCCTAGAGTAGAACATTCTTTATAATCCAACTACAGCACAGCCAATCAGCAATGGTAATAGGTTTCTCATAATATACTTGCCCACAAAAATCACGCTATTAATTTTTTTAACTTACAGAAGCATCGGAACTGGACACAAAAGGCATTACCCTTCACAAAGGTGAAGCCGCCACCCCATCTCTCGAGGTCTTCCACAAACACTTCCCTGTAGTGTTCATAGACAAGACGGGCTACTACAACATACTCTGGCAGATGGATAGGGGAACATACTCTGCGTTGAAGCGGGAGTGTGCGTTGGCGGTGGAGATGTTGGATAACGGAAAGATTAATAGCTTTTTACCGCTGTTCATGATGCCGGTTAAGCCGCTTATGAAGTTTGATCATTTGTTGAGGTAAATATAACAATTTTTATTATGTTTTGAAATCAACATCTAAGGAATATAAATATTCTGCAAAGCCCCAGGTGCAATTTTAAATACTCAAAAAATCTGAAAATATAAAAACATAGTATGTTTGGCTACAAATTAATTATTAATTATTTTCTTTTTCGTCATATTATGCAGTAAATAAAAAACTTTTAAATCAACTGAGAAAGATAAGTTTATGTTTTCACACACACACATAATTAATCATCCTTATAGTTGAAAATAATTATTACTCAACTATTATTATACTTGCAAAATGTGTATTCCAAATTCACAAATTTTCTGATGTTGAAATATCATCATTTCACCTTTAAAATTTATTTCTCAGATTCAAAAACCTACCACAAATTAAAGAATCAATCTACACTAAAGCCCCCAAAGAGTCTAAAGTCAACTATGGAGTGGAACAGCTAAGCCTAGTAGTAGATGTGTTGTATAACCTGCTGGCTAGAGGCTTGGGGAACAGAGTGGACCTCATACAGCCTCTTGTAGAGGATGATCTGTCTTGGCCGGTCAAGAAGAGTTTGGATAAAGTGAGGAATGGGTAAGTGAATGGTTCATTATTTTGGGTCTAAAGTGAACTAGTGGAACAGCTGAACCTAGTAGCTGGGTATGTGGACTGATGATTTTTTTTTACCGACCGACGGAACCAAAAAATGAGAGTTATTGTACTAAGATGCTTCCTTCGATTTTCTTAAAAAATTGTCGAGTCTTTGCCCAGGCCATATGAAATAATGGCCATACAAATTCATATTGTAAAATATTTAAATACACAAAACACAACTAGACTTGAAATAATTTATTGTAGATGGTACATATTTTTGTCAGTAGTGATTTGCGTAGCTATTCTACATTATTTTTATAATTTTTTGTTAATACAGGGTAGAACCAAAACTATCATTTGGTTTTATATTGAACCCCGAGAATGCTTTGAATGTGGTGGAGAGAGGACCCCCTGCTAACTTACCAGAAGCTGAGCAGTTTAGGTAAGACAAGAAATACTTAAAACAAAATTATGTAAATTTATAATCCAATAAACATGGTACTTTACCTTATTGTGGAATATAAAGTTATAAAGTTAAAAGTCTTATTTTTAAATCTAATGTAATGCTGGATTATTCTGTTCACTGTTCAGCCTTTTATCTGAGAGTGGAGGTGAAAAGACTGAAGAGAAAACACCTTCCGTGAAAGTTCCACCTTAAGGTGTAACAACCGCTTGCAAATAGAGATTATTAAAAAAATATTTTTATTTCACTCCCATTCCGTGTTGTGTCAATCCAAAATAAACCTTACACAGTCACTACACAGCTCAATATTATTTGTAGAGCGTTCTGGGGCGACAAGTCCGAGCTCCGTCGCTTCCAAGACGGGTCTATAACGGAGACGTGTGTGTGGGAGGGAGAGGCCGCGGCTGACAGGCGGGCGGTTACCAAGCAGATAGTGGACTATCTCATGAAGATCAAGTTTGGTGAGTTTTGGGAATAAATATATTTTAATAAGGAAGATTTTTTGACATTATCCCTATTATTATATAATATTTTTTCCCAGGTATCGACCCAAGCCAGTTATACCACGTGACTGACCAGCTAGACAGCATGCTAGCCCGCAAGCAGTACCGCGGCTCGCGACTGCTGTACGTAGAGGACGCTGCCCTCACCGCACTGCAAGCGTTTGATGAACTACGTCGCGATCTGAGACAGCTAACACAGCTGCCGCTAGATATCAGCGCTGTGTATGGTAAGTAACTAGTGACTGGCTAGATAGACAGCGTGCTAGCGCGCAAGCAGTACTGCCATGTAAAGGGTTGAGATTTCGAGTGGTGTGATACATTTATTCTTAACTTAAATACATACTAACTTACATACATATGTACGTAAATACATACATTCATTCATACTTACTTGCCTCTGAGTTTGTTTCGACGTTTCTTCTCAAGGTAATCAGTTAGGAAATTACGACTGCAGGTAGCTCGAAGAAAAGACATGTAAAAGAGATTTTACGAGTATAATTTTATTTGTTTGCAAAATAAAGAATTCCATTACATACATACATGATAAAAAAACCTTTTTGTTTTCGTAGGTATTTCATCAATATTCAGCTACAGCAGTCCCGTGCCGGCTCTCCCGCGGTCACCGCCGCACAACCCGTGGCAGCGAGCCAGCACCTGCCTGGTGAAGGACATACAGCGGGAGGGAGTGGCCGTGTTGCCTGAATATACTCCTATCTGCAAGGCTGTGGTGGAGCTAGGTAGGTAGATACTGACCTGATGGTCTAGTGGCTAGTGACCTTGGCCGGATGTCGTGCGTTTAGTTCCCACTGCCAGCACTTCAGTTCCACTTATTACTTAGTTTCGTCTGCGAGTCCGTGCTTCATACATAGTTTTATACAAATCTGTTACTGATTTAGCCGTGAAAGCATAACAGATAGACAGAGCTACTTTCACATTTTAGCTTCTTATATTTATTAACTTCAATTCTCAGGTCACAGCGGCAAATGGCCGGGCGACATCCACGCCTTCAGGTGCCTGAAAGCGGCTTTCCACCTTCAAATCGCGGAATCTCTGACCAAGCAGTACTCCCTCCCCACACAAGCCAGCGCCACACACATCGACGTACTGAAGAACGGACTCGTCTTTCGGCTGGAGATCGCGCATCAGAAAGAGATAACGCTACTTAGGAGGGAGAAGGAGAATGGCGTGGTGAAATATAAAGAGAGCGAGGAGAGTGAGAGGCTGCAGTGTGAGACTGTGCTGCTGCCGCGGTTAAGGGGAGCGCTGCATGGGTGAGTTTTTGTGCTTTTTTGTTGTATTAGGAGTGAATTAGGAGGATTTAATTAATGTTAATGATAGGTTTTTTTCACCATTATGCATTTATTTGATTCTTTATTAGATTATACCTATGTAATATTCATTGTGCTTTATTCCATAGGTTACACCAAAAGCACCCATCGTTTGGCGCCACGGCCTGCCTGTACAAGCGCTGGCTGTCCTCCCACCTGCTCTCCCCCCCGCACTTCCCGCCCCCCCTCGCCGAGCTGATGGTAGCCACCGTATTCCTGCAGCCGCAGCCCGCGCAGCCGCCGGTCTCGCCCACTGTAGGGCTATACCGGGTGCTGAAACTGCTGGTCGAGTTTGATTGGGCGAGGGATGTGATTGTACTCGATTTTAATGATGATTTGACGCGTGAGTTTGTTTTTGTTTTGTAATTTGATTTGGGGTTGGTTTTGGGTTGTATCTAATTGTATTTTACAGTTTCGCTTATGTATTATGTTTATATGACGATTTTTATCAGAAATCTTTTTAGAGGGATGACAGAATAATATGAAAAAAAATATATTTACATAACTTTAATATTGACCTTAAAAACTGTCTCTCTTTTTGATATTGTTACTTATATAAATTTCTAACTAATTAGCTAACTTTCAAGACTTTTCAAACACTTTATTAAAACGTTTTGTGGGTAACGCATTTTTCACATTCGTGGTCTGCTTGCGACCACGGCCGGTGTAACCTGGTCGAAACGTCAAGCCCTAAAAGGTTTTTATACATGTCTCGCGCTAATTCCCGTTGAATTATATGTTAGGTGAAGAAATAACCAAATTGGAGCAGCAATTCACTCCAGAAGAGCAGCCTTGCGTGCGTATAGTAACATCGTACGACTCGCCGGCCGTCGCGCCCTGGAGCAAGCTCGCTCCCTCGCCGCAGGTGTTGGCGCGGGCGATAGCGCTCGCCAGGACCACGCTCAGATATATGGAGGACGCTGTGTTGCTGGGATATAAGGATAATATACTGGTGAGTGAAACTGTTAGTGGCCATCCTAGCTCAAGATAGAAGTGCGTGAAAAAGGGAGGCCTTTGCCCTGCAGTGGGACAGATAGGCTTCAAAGATAGAGTAAAACTGCATTCGTCGTTAAACCGCAGGTAGTCCCCGAATACAGGATATAATTAATGAAAATTCGCCATCGATACGTCACTCGTAATGTTGCATGCGTTAAATTATTTTAAATGTCCCGCGCTCCGCATGAGCGAACGACAATAAGCCTTTTCATGGGATACTATAAAAATGTTGTGTTAGGCAGTCACTCCGTGTAAAATACGCTATTTATCTGAATCTTAACGGATGCGGAAGCGGACTCCAACATAGCTTGGAAAAAAGCCTTATAATTAGACCTCAACATATAAAAATCTCGGATGAAATGACCTATAGGTATCCAACAATATATGCATTGCCTTATACAATAGAATAAAACAAAACTTTTTTTTTACTTTCAGCCCATCTTCGTCCCATCTCTCGCCGGCTACGACGTGTTACTCCATCTCCACTCTTCTCTCGTCCCACACTCTTACGAGCGAGTGGACAGTGTACCGCGACTTCAGAAGCTACCCGAAAAACCAGTGGATGACATCATACCAGTTGTTGAGTTCCATCCTGTGCTGAAGTACCTTGAAGAGTTGAGGGTAAGGAGATTTGGGCCTTATGGCTATGCAATTAGGGCTTAGTTCAGTGTGGACAGCATACCGCGACTACAGAAGCTACCAGAAAAACCTGTTGATGACATCATACCGGTAGTAGAGTTCCATCCTGTGCTGAAGTATCTTGAAGTGTTGAGGGTAAGGAGATCCAAGCCTTATTGTTATATGGCTAGGGTTTATTTTAGAATAGACAATGGAAGTTACCAGAAAAGCCTGTTGATGATATTATACCAGTGGTTGAGTTCTATCCTGTTTTGAAGTACCTTGAAGAGCTCAGGGTAAGGAGATTTAGACCTTATCGTTACGTTTATAGGGGTTACTTTCATTTGTATTCATTGCCCAGTTTCCGATTACCCTAACCCAATGAAGGGTCCGGAATGTGGCATTGAGAACTGGTATATAACGCAACCCTCTGAATTTGAGCTTGTTTGATTTGTTTCGAAAAGGGCTTACAATCCGAACTTATGAACTAAAAATATCGTTTTCATTGCTTTTAGGCAATTAAACATTAACTAAAAACATTGGTCCGCACGTTAGTGGTAACAAACCACCTACCACCACTATGTTCTTCAAATACCTCAGGACATATGTGTCGCTACGTACATACTTATCCTCGTACCTATCAACATTCCTATACAACATTCATATACCAATAAATACGTCTCTAATACGTTCTTGTTATTTCAGAGTGCGTACAGCGAGTTCGCGTTGTTCTTCCACGACTTGTACGGCGGCGAGGTAATAGCGGTGCTGTGGAAACCAGACATTAAGGACGATAGGGAATTTCAGGTATATTGTACAATATTATTATGTATGGGTTATATTTGTATATGTTTGCGACTTAGGAAATTAAGTTAAGAATAAATAAAAATCTACGTGACCGTTTTTAGATTAAATTTGAAGCCATCATTTAGTTCTTAAATACACATTATATTTTACATCTACGCAAGAAAAATGTAATACGTTCTATTTATAAAAAAAATAATGTTAATTTAAAACATTTTTCACAAATAAAATAGGGTCAAAAATGAGGATGAAAAAGTTAAGTTAGCGATTTTGTATTTTAAAGAAATCAAGATTTTAAACACGGACGTGTTCTTGTTTGCCATTTCAATTCTTCACTTTAAACGTAAACTGAAATGTGCAATAACATTATTTACCTGTCACCAGTCTACATTACAAGGTAAATAAAGATCTAGCATAAGATTAATAAAATGAGTAGTTAGCGGTACTATCATAGATAACTACAAAATATCTGATTTCTAGAAAGAAAACCAGTTAAAACTTATTTCTTTGTTCACAGTTAACAAACGCGACAGGCCTCAAGCCAATCTCAAGGAAAGGTGAGACAAAGTACCGAGTGAATGTAGAAGCACTGATAGAAGACTTTAGGATACTAGGAGAAGGACTCGTTAAAGATATTACTGTTAATTGATATGTATTACATATTGTATAAATAAATTTATTTTAAGAATAATTTTGGCTTTTAATAATTTTCTAGTAAATTTTAATATTAACGTGTTCGTGGAAAAATGCCTATTATGCAGATATATGTTTACTTAATTAAAATTGTACTATATGTTTAGTTGAATAACATTGAACGCCGAGCAATTTGTTCGCCGGTCACTGGTGACCCTTACGGTACTAAAAGGTTAAGAGTCAGTTTTACTATATGCCAACCCCATCTGCGCTACTTGCTATGCGCTAATATGGAATAAAAACAAAACAACAAAATATACGCAATAACATACTTATATGTTTTTATTCGAATAATAACTTACATCTACTTAAAATAATATTATTTTGCGATTATATCTGTATGCACAATTGATCATAATAAAAAATCGGATAACCAGCCGCTTAACAACGTGTCGAAAAATACAACAAACTATCCTCAGTTGTTAAAATCAAACTTTAACAAAGTAGGGTAGTGTATCAAGCGGGGCGGGGTAGTCCCTCACCCAGTCGCCGCCGGGCAGCCGGCGCGAGCGGTCGCCCTGCGCCAGCCACGCGCCGCGCGGGAGGTACACGTCGCGCTTGCGGCCGCCGCGCTCGATCACCGGCGCTACTAGGATGCTCTCGCCGAGCATGTATTCTGGTGATAAAAATAGATCATTAGAAATTGAAGAGACGATGATTTTGCAAAAATAACAGTTATAGTCTGCGCCTTCGAGTCGATCACGATCGCAAAACTACTTAAAAAGTAAGGTACTCTCGTTTCTGTGTGGCGCGGGCGGAGAATTTGGAAAGTCTTCGTTAGACCCGGTGAAAATCTGCAAATTCGTTCAACCGATACTGTGGGCCGGTAAACCCCTCCTGGGTTTGAAAGTGTCTTCAGGTAAGAAATTTTATTTCTTTGATTAACTTTTTAGTTGTGAAACCGTAACAGACACACTTTTGCATTTATAGTATTAAGTATGGTCACCATAAAAAGTTGTCATTGTGAAATTATTTGGTAATTATAAATACATACGATCAGAGATGTCGTGAGCCTCGGTATCGTTGGGCGCGATCCACCAGACGGGCGGGTTGACGGGTGAGCCGTCCCGCACCGCGCGCCTGCACGCCTCGATGATGGTCGGCGCGTACTGCGCGTGCAGCTCTACGTACTTCTTACTTATTGCTACCGTCTGGGAAAAACATAACAACTTTAATGAAAAATATATATTTCTTTATAAAAGTTTCGTCCCATATGTGAAAAGAAATTAAGTCCTTTAGTTTCAGCCTGTATTGGTCACACGAAATACTTCTTAATCTAAATTGCTTACCGACAATTTTTATTTTTAAGTTGTTTTGATTTAAACGCTTTGAGAAGTCTCATTCGGTTGAGATTGACATATTTGAACCAGCGACAAATTGTAATTAACCCTGAATATGTGAAACCACTACAACCATAATTTACCTCATTATCGAACTCCCACGGCACATACGAGAACTGCATGCTCGGCATGAAGGTGTTCGCCTGCAGCCACCGTATGAATAGCTCCTTGGTGGGCGGCTCGTTGTAGCCGTTCCCGCCAATCATGTCGGGCAGTACCAACGGGTAGCCGTTCATGTTCATCTGCAGCAAGGTCGTGATGAGGGTCGGGAGACCGTTCTCGTACGTCCAGTATGTGTCCTTGTCGATCATGCGGATGAAGACGGGTAGGTCTTGAGTTCTGGTGAAAAGACGATGATTTTAACTTGGGATCTGTGATCTCTGACAGCTGTTCTATGAAATGAGCTAAGTATAAATCAGTGCGTTTTATATAGCAACTCGCAAGCCGGTGTGACAGAGATATATTAACGATATCTGGCGGCAAACTAAGAAACTATTGGTGGCGATTATTATAATGATAACTAAATAGCACTAAATGAAGTAAGAAATAAAAACATTTTTAATTATTAAGCGTAACTAAACTAGAAAATGCGACTTAACAATAAAAACTTACCTGTATCCGACCCTTACTTCCACTAGAGGTCCGAATTGAGCCACAGTCCGCACGTAGTCAGCTGATATCACGCCCGGCTGGTCCCTGATGTCACCTTTAAGGACTGGTATCTAGAAAAGACGCGATTAAATATAATGTACAATGAGGTAGAGTTCCATTATACATGCTTTAATCTAAATGTTTACTTATCTAAAGACCATAAAGATCAACAAACATTTAAATAATTGCCATATTAGTTAAAACAATTTGCCAAAATCAACATCCCTTTTTACGTCATGTTCAAGACACTGTAATAACTTTGTGGTCAATTGCGACATGGGCCGTTTAACAAAATTAGATAAATCGGCCGGACCTTTTAAATGTGTTTATTTATTTTGATGCACAAAAATAATATTTGCGGCACCTAATCTTGGTCTTCTTATTAATTCTGTGAGGCAACTATACTGCTGTTATAAGCTTATATAGTCTTACCGTAACATATAATCGTATGTAGCAACATAGCTCCAAAATAGGTAAAAAAAATGTTTCACCTTTTCAAACAAAAAATTAACCCATTTATTTCTGATTAACAGCTATACAAAAGTCTAACCTCGTAGGTATTTTAATGTTTCCAATACAACGTATTGTTATTTCCGACTCACCTGCGGTGCCCAGCTAGACTCCCCTCCATCAAATTTGAAGCTGTCCACCCCGGAGGACTTCTTTAGCGCGTGCATGCGGTCCAGGTACCACTGCCTTGCGTCAGGGTTCGTGAAGTCGATGACCGCTGTTGTGGTCTGGTTGTCGTTCCACCAGCTCGTCTCCACCGACCCGTATTCAGAGGATACCAGGTAGCTGGATACAAATAGGATAAAGTAAAAAAAGTGTGACTGCAATGGGGTTCTAATTTAATATCAGTAACATATGTCGATGTAGTTTTTGAAACCCAACTACTAAACCACCAAATAATCTACTCGTATTATTGATTCAAGCTCGTTTTTATTTAAGTTCGATTTTTAATTTTTAAATGCTGTTTGGCGTTATGAAGGTTTTTAAACATTTAACTTTATATAATTTTATAGAACTTTAGATACTTTAGAAGCGTCTTATGTTCATAAATTATGCTGACTTAGAACTTACGCTAAATAAATAGTAACTTACCCCTTGCTCTTAGCTTCCGAATACCAAGGCTCGCATCCTTTATTAATGAAAGGATGCGTCCACATCGTCACTCTGTAACCCTTCGCTCTCAGCACATCCATCGTATTCTTCATATTAGGAAACCTCGACTCATCCACAATCTGAGACCCGTAACAAGTCTCCCACAGATCATCAATTTCTAACTGACTGTTTGGAAACCCATGGTTGGTGATTTCGTCAGCGAATTGCAACACAGTAGCGTGGTTCACATCTCTCTTATACCTTGCCCAGGTAGACCAAATCGGATATGTAATCATTCGCTCATCGGGTATACCAGTTGGCTTTTCAAGGTACTTTTCCACAGCAAATTCATGAGCTTTTCTGACATCTTCGAAAATACCAATGGCATAAATTAGATCGTTTTTGTCCCTTTTACTTGAATAAGGAGGTTTAATTTGTGCAATGAAACAGGCAGCGTCCTTTTCGAGATCATTCTGATCGACGAATAGTGGAACCTTTTTATCGAAGTAGTAAAAAATGCCTTCGGAGTTGAGCCAGTAAGGTTCGGCGACGGCGCAATTGTCGGCCTCCTTTGTGACGTAGGAGTAGTTTGGTAGGACCAGGCGTTCTATCGGCCAGTACTGACGTTTCTGCTGGGGACCTCCATACCAATGATTTGTACCTGAAACCACCCAATTAATAAGCGTATTGGGATGAATTTACATGTGATTTATAAATATTGAAATGTTGTTATGCTAAGAAATTAGCTCCCATTGAAAAGACAATCTTTTGCTATCCCATCGATGCAAGGTTTCTTTCCCCAAAATCCTGTACCCTCACATAAAACATGCGATGTCACTTTTCATGCCACAACCTATTTCATCGTTCATTCGCGCAGTCAGTAAATATAATCTTATTTGACCTTACACATACTTACCCAAGTTAACGCAGTCCTCCAGCTTGACCCCCTTAGGCGCTTCCCAGGTGAAGGTCAGCAGGTACCCGGCGCGCTCGCCCGCCACCTCCTCGCTGCTGATCCTCACGGTGGTGTCGTTCGCGAACTGGATGACCACGTCTCCGTCCTGCACCACGTCCTTTATGGCACCAGTCTGACGTCCGACTACCGCTATGACTTCTTTTAAACCCCCTGTGGAAATGTGGTTCTTTGAAAGTGGGCTCACTAGTTTCCAAAAATTAAAAGAGAAATAGATTTCATACAGTAAGTATTAGGTACCTATGTATGTAAAACCCATGCATATTATTAACTTCTTTACACACGTAGCTAATTTCAACCACGTAAAAAAGACAGAATTAAACTGACTTAGCTAACCGGAATAGTAGACATTGGAAGTCACTTGAATCAAAGACTGCCTTATTAAAAGTTAGCGCACTTGATACCGATTTGAGAAGCCATTTGTTAGATCAAAATAAGTTACTGAGTCACAAAACTTTTCTCTTACTATTCAACTCCCAAATCTAGACCTAAATATTGCAACAAAAACTCACTTCTCTCCATAACAATATTGAGTCCTCCCAGAGGATTGATCTGCAGCTCGGCCTTCACGTCCGGCGCGTCCAGGATGCAGATGTCGATGGCATGCGCGCAAGCAGCCAGCGCGACCACCACTATGAAGGTAAATAGCAAACAGTTGAAATTTGGAGGCCGTATCTAGTTGCGTTAGTACATGACCATTACATTAACGCGCTTGTACAATTTCAAGAATAGGTTGAAAGTCTGCTTTGTTCATATATTTTCCATAAAAAAATTAGCCAAAATATATAAATGCTGTTTATGCATTTATACCCATCCATTGCTGGACATATACCTGTCCCAAATGGCTACATCGTTACTAAAACTCAAAGTTTGTATTTACTACTTAGGGCCAGGACAATTTTATAGCAAGTCTATTGGAAGATAATTAAAGACAAGACAAGAAATCATCTCAATTATGTCAACTGTAATACGAAATATAATTATAGTGGTAATTTGTACATCTGATTTTTTTTAAGAATTAAAGACGGAAGATCGGTTGTCTTTTTCATCGTTTTTTTCATTCCATTTTCTGAATCTATTAATATAATTGCAATCTTATTAAATACTCATAAAATCAAGCAATTCAAAAAACAATAAGCATAAAACCAGTTTAAGTAAATAATAAACATAAAATATATGACGTTGACTAATCTCGCGTGAGATGAGCAGATTTTTTGTTCCATTGTCACCATAAATAATCATTGTATTAATTGATACGACAATATAATTATGTGCTCCGGTTGTAATAGCGGTGCTATTTACAATTAAAGTTATAACGAGCCAAGAACCTCTCAGAATTGATTAGTAAGTGAGCATGACAATCATTATGACGTCTTTGATTAATTATGTCGTTTCAAAATTGAGAAATATTCTTGCCGCATGGATATGTTGATGATATATTGTTGATTCAACAATAAGTTGCATTGAAGTATTCGTTGAATTGAAGATATTTTTATATTAACCATCTGTACCTATCTGGATCGTTTGTAATACATGTATCATTAAGACAGTCATACAACTTCGCGCCTTTTTTTGCTCACTCGCCAAAAATGCTTCGGAAAATTTTGTCGGTGTTAATAATAACACCGACAAAAGTTTCCGAAGCATTTTTGATTACTTAACAGTATCACGGGATTTGCGGATAACAGTACCCGGATTTTAGTCATAGCTGTATCTATACATCAGCCACTTTAAAGAAATAATGAACGTGCTTTGGGATTATGAACCTTAATTCAATGACTAACAGTTCAGTTTCCATCACATTCAAATTACTTTTAGGCCCTTTTCGGTAATATTTGTCATTCTAAGATGAACTTAAACACATGTTGTCAAAGTTGATAATTGCGTAATTAGTAATAACGATTAATTCTCTTTCCATGTTGGCTTTAGTATAGGTAGACAGGCCATCTGCGCAGGAGATAATATTATTGCACTAGTATTTTAGCGTGCTTGGTCACTTTTGTTCTATACCTATATATTATTTCCCTTTATGTATTATACATTGGATGGGAAATCCGGCACTAACGGATTTAACTGGATTTCAATTCTTATATCAGCCAAGCTGCCAAATGAATGTTACGAGAGCATTTATTATTATCCTTTCAGTGAAGATAAACATCTAATAAAATAAGCGGGGTCGGGGGGTGCATCCATATGCAGTGCTAAAAATTACTGACTGTAGGATTATGTTTACATGTTTACATTTAAAGTAAATATGTGGAAAAACATTACAAACTAAAAATAATAATAATTGGAAACGTTTTATATTAATTAAAGGAACAACAAACAGAATCTCAGTTCACCAAATAAAACCATAAACCCTGTCAGATGAAAACTTAAAGCCAAATAAAGTCTTCTCTTCAAGTCTTAAAGAAATAAAGTTGTAAATTAAAATAGCACTCACGATAGACGCCGACACTCATGTCTGCAGGCACAGGTCAACTGGACCTCCTGCGCGGTCTCTCGTCTAATAAACATGGCATTATCACACTCCAGCCGCTTCGTCAAACCCATTGTATTCGCCATTAACATTAAACAATAAGAAACCGCGTAATTTGCTCCCATTTACATTATATTTGCATGTCTGTTTTATTACGGCTGATAGGATATTAAATCCGTTCTGAGATCCGTTTTAAATTGTTTATAATTTCAGATGTAGAAGTAAAACTCCATATTTTCTTTATTTTTGTATATATATGTCTGCCAGCTACAAAATATTGGCAACTGGTAATATTCACTGTCCATATGATGGGACGAAATTTTAAGTTCCTTACAATAGTATCAATGTCCTGTGAGTTCCAAATTGGATTTTTAATTTGAATTGACTTTGTAGTTATTCCCAGTCGAATATATGTTTGTTATTTGACTGTGGTATGTTTTCTCTGATACCTTCTATCTTTGCGTTCAGTACATCACTCTTATAAATATTTATCAGGGTAACATTTTTGCAATACATTTCCATTTTATAATTACCATTTCTGCAAATTATAAACTTTATACGTCATTCTGCTTACCCCTTTGAAGGATATCATGAAGTCATGGATGTTGTTCTAGATACAGGAGTGTTTATTGTTGATGCATGCAAAACTCAACAGTTTAACGCTGTAAAATTATCATAAGATAGATTGATCTCGACGGAAGCTGTTTTTGCTTGACACATTGTAAACGTTTAACGAGCAAAAACGTACCTACGTCTGATAAAAGATCGACTTTGTAAGTACTTACTTAATATTAATTAGATTGTATTGCTGATTTCAACGATTTCTAGATTCCACACTGACTGAAATTGTGTTATATTCTGGAGGTTAATATCGATTTTGTAAATCAGGATCCATATCGACTATCTAGGGATATTTACTTGTGAGTTTATAAAATAGAGTCTTTCAGTATCAAACACATAACGGCAAGATTGTATGCCTCGAACTGTTTACCAGTTCAAAGCAAGAAAAAGAAAACTAAATTAAAATTCAACAACATTTATTTATGCTAACACTTAAAATTAACAAAACATAATAACTTCATGGAAAGGCACCAAATAATTACATTTATTTTTATATACATAACGTTATTTACATCAAATTAACAATATTAGCGATCAAACCTAAAAGTACTAGGATAGCAGAAGTGTAAAGAGTTGCACCAGCGTCTGGTACATTTTCTTTATCTCTGACGAAGTATGGGAGCACATCTATCGGTGCGGGGTGGTCTCTGAGCCAGATGGGACCTTCGTAGCCTCTGGCGCGGTCGCCTTCCTCGTACCAGATGCCGGCGGGGAGGTAGATGTCTCGGGTGGTCGCGCCTTCGGTTAGTACTGGGGCTACTAGGATGCTTTCGGCCAGGAGATACTCTGTAAGAAAGAGAAAGGTTGAGACAATTAAAATACTTTGCCATCCTTGCAGTAGAAAGTCTTGATTTCCAACATCACCCGGACGAAATGGAGGGCTAGTGTAGACATAATTTAAAGTGCATACATTAAAGAAAAAAAGCTTCGCCACCAATTTATTTTTGTGTAGCTAGTGGCCTTAGTAGATCAATACACATTTTTTACTAAGGTTTATAAATAAGGGCCCCAAATATACTACCTTGGGAAACCCTTATACTATGAAGTTATCAATGACAATATTTACGTGTTCTGTAAAATAATTATAAGCTTCAATAAGCTCACCTAACCATTAGACAGACTTTAAACCTATAAATCACCCACAATCATCATAAGAATCAAGTTACTGACCGTCCCAAATGACGAGAGCCTCTTCATCGGTGGGTGCGATCCACCAGAGCGGCGTGTTGACGGGCGTGCCCTCGCTGACGGACGCCTCCATCGCCGAGAAGATCAGCTCGGCGTACTGCGCGTGTAGCTCCGTGTACTTTTTGCTGATTTCTACCGTCTTAAAATATTGAATAATATGAATTAAATTAAATAGCTCCTGCAATGGCTCTTGCGAATTTGGATTTCGTCGTAGGGTTGTTTTGTATCATGAATAAGTTTAATAGTTTTTTGATATATCTGCTCTACCTATATTTTTTTTGTAAATTGACATTCCTTAGTTTAGTACTGTAGGTAGTATTACTATTAATAGTACTATTAAGGTAAATTCCTAAAATACAAACTTTGAAATCTCGATACACGATCAAAAAATCATATGATATGATATTGTTTGCTACAACACGTGAACGACTTCATATCGTGTAGATAATTCTTTGATTGACTGTGACTTGAGCGATTATTGCATCACAATAAATTGACGCAAAACCTAGTCCTATTGTAATCCATTTATGTAAATGATTTAATCAACAAAATACTTCCACTGGTTTTCAATACTTGCATTCTAGAACATTGTCCTTTTAATTGAAGTGTCTCGTAACATCTTAATTGGTTCCACGTTTGTTGATTGATCGTAGAAATGCGATCATTTTAAATAACGCATCCAAAGATCGTTTACCGTACTAGGGACTGAATTAAGATTCAAAAGTCATACAAATGATGTCAGGTTGCGATCTACCCATCTACTAGGTAAGGCTAGTAGGTTATTTAAAAAGGCGTTAGTCTTCTCACCTCATTATCGAAATTCCAGGGCGCGAAAGAATACTGCATGACTGGCAAGAAGGTGTTGGCTTGGACCCATCTTATGAACAGTTCCTTAGTGGGCAGGTCCGCTTGGGCGTGGTCCAGGTTGTACCCGTTGCCTCCAATCATGTCGGGTAGCACGAACGGGTAGCCGTTCAGGTTCATCTGGAAGGTGGTGGTGATGATGGTGGAGAGCCCATTGTTGAGACCCCAGATGGAGTCGCGGTCCACCATGCGGACGTAGATGGGGAGGTCTTGAGTCCTGAGAAATAAATAGACGGGTATTTAATTTCTGTTACAAGAAATCATTGACAGACAATTTTATTAAATATGTAACGCCTCTTTATGAAACTTATATTGGAGATCGGGTAATCACAATTACTATGACTCTTTCTGTATTTTTTTTACCTTTTGTCTGACTGTATTTCTTTAATCACATTTTAGAAACATGCCTATCCGTTTTAGCTGTTATCCTGTTTTTTTTATAGTAGTTTATTAGTTTAACATGTAATAAACAAAGGTTTAAATAATGGTTACCTGAATCCAGCTCGGACTTCAATCATGTCCCCGAATCGTGCGCATACTTTGGCGTACTCTTGAACAAGCAGATGGGGTTGTAACTCGATGTTGCCACTCTGGACACCGATCTACAATATATAGAAATATGGTGAATTTGCATTGATTTTTATATGTTAAAAAAACAACACCGCTGCTTAAAAGGTAGTAGACCAGACTTAAAGTTACGTATGTAGACATTAATAAAAACCTTCAATTGTTGGACATATTTCTTACCTCTGGTGCAAAGCTAGCTTCCCCAGCGTCAAACTTAACGCTGTCAATATTGTAGGTGTCGAGCACAGACTTCAGCCTCAGGTAGTACCACTCAGCAGCCTCCGGGTTGGTGAAGTCGATGTACCCGGGGATGGAGCCATTGTTGTTCCACCAGGAAGTGTCCGGGTTACCATCCTCGCTGACGACGAAAAAGCTAAAAGAGAGACGAATCAAAATCAGAAGAGCATATCAAAAACTTGTGAGTTTAATCTTCCAAGTTTATCGTAACTTAAAATCAAATTAGAAAAATTGCTTTTATTTATACTAACTTGTTATTTAACGCCTCAGTATACCAAGGCTCGCAGTTCTTGTTGATGAAAGGATGCGCCCAGATAGTCACCCTGTATCCCAGAGCCTTGATATCTTGGATAGTCTGGTTGAAGTCAGGGAATTTCTCCTCGTTCACCGTCAAGGAACCGTAGCAGACCTCCCATTGGTCGTCGATCTCAAACTGAGAGTCCTCGAATCCGTGATCCCTGATCTGTTGAGCGAAGTCTAACAGCTTCGTGTCGTTAATTTCCCTTGAATACTGTGCCCAGGTAGACCATATTGGGTGTTGGACCATTCTGTAGTCAGGTGTACCTGATGGCTTGCCTAAGTAGTTAGCTACGGCGTGCTTGTGGGCTTCCTTTACATTTGACAAGAACCAGACATCGTAAGCTAGAACTGTGCGCGGTCTCTGAGAAGAGTAAGGTTGAGCAAGTTGAGCTCCTAAGCAGATGTGGTTGCTCAAAATGTTTTTGTAGTCGACGAAGAGTGGTACTTCGTCGTGAACAAAGATGTACTCTCCCGCGGAGTTGAGCCAGTATCTCTCCATGATGGCACCATTGTCTGTCTCTTGGATGTAACTGGGATTGTAGACCTGGGTAGCGGTTTCTATTGGGTACACCTGGTCTACTTGCATTGGACCTGCGTACCAGTGTTTGGAGCCTAAAAGAGCAAAGAAGAATAACCTTTACATATTCCTATATCGCTGCCTTAATTCTACGTATAAAAGTACAATAAAGGACTTACCAAAATCAATGCAGTCTTCCAGCCTACTGAGCGCACTAGCTTGCCAGTCGAATTGGATCCCTCTTGCCTTTGTACTAGAATCGTAAACAGTTTTCAACGTCAAATTCACGTTTGCGATCTGTACAAACACTCCTCCTTCAACTTCTTCGACTGTGTATGGACCTACTAAGGTCCTGCCTATCTGACCTAGGATCTCGCGTTCATTTTCTGAAACAAGTGAAGATAAGATATAGACAGAGATATAGAGGTATCTGATGAAATAGCACTTTTTACTTCACAACGTCAAACGTCAAACAATCATCTACCCTACTTATAACTTTGCGCTATGCTATCATCACACTGAAATAAAGTTTGCTAATATTGTTTCTGGGGCAATTAGATTATGTGGAACCAAGGCTAGGGACGACATTTAGGATCAAAGCGACCTATTTTCTTAAAAACTTTATAGAGACCCTTACGTCCAATTACACTTATTATAATAAGATCCCACCTAACCTATTAAAAGTACCTAATTACATACTGAATAAAGAATAGAATATTTATTTATTTGCATTAAAAGTAGGTACATAAGAAAGAGGTTACACATTGATTTTGAACCTTGTACAATCTGCCCTAAATTGGGCATGCAAACATTTCAAAACAGATGATAACTAAAGCACGTAAAGTCATCTTAGCCTATACGCATACTTAGGTTCAGAATTATTCTACACCGAGATTATTAACTAGCTGTCAGCGATAATACTGCAATTTGTTAAAACTGATAAGGGCACTAATTAATTCTATTCAGCATCACATCTTAGTCCGATTTGCGTACATTTGAATAAACTCGCCATTATCCTTGGTAGATTAGATTTATTTATGTGGTTTAGGTACATGTTTTGAAGTACTGAAATCTTAAGTGGAATCTGTCTTATAGATACCACATGAATGATCTGATATACTTGTTTTTAATATTTACTTACATTTGTTTATTAGAACATCCTTAAAGGTGGCAATAGGCTCCCCCCCTATTACATGGGACCTACCGTAATAGGGGGGGAACCTACCGGCGAACTGTGGGTGTATATTGGTACACCTCTGCCTAACCCTTCGGGGATACAGGCGTGATGGTATGTTATGTTTTTTATAAGTGATTCAATTAGTTAAATTGAGTTTGCTGGTTGGAAGCTCGGTTTTTCGTTTTACAGGTTATTTACTGATCTTATGAGTTCAAAAGAACGATTTGTTATCGATTTGTATGTACAAAATTTCTTTTTACTCCTAAGTATTATTTTTTAATACGTTTCTAACACGAGTTAAGTTAAAACCTTGTGTTTTAAAACACCCCTTTTTTTCTTTTCTTTTTCTATCAAAATTTTCGCTTGTTTCGTTTATTTTCCGCTTACCTTCAATCAGAACGACGTGGAATCCTCCAGTGATGATAGGCTCCAATGTCAGTGTGACGTCATCAGCGCGAATGGTCGCCTCGTCCACCACTGCTGCCGAGAAGGCTCCCGCAACCAGCGCTATTAGTGCTGGAAAGACAAACTTATTAGTACGTAAAGAGTCATTTACTATTAGTAAGCCCTGCGAGAGTCAGAAAAAGATCTAACTTAGCCTACTGTAACAGCGAAACATGCTAAAGGTTCGATCAGCGCACGGACACAAATTATATGATCTTAGGGTTATTTTACGTTATATTTAGACGCTATGGCAATCGATCACAAGGTGATGAGATTACTACATTGGGGATATAGGAAGATAAGACGATCATGAGTAAACTTGTATTCCGTGTTAAATTTGAAACCGCTTACTCGCAAGAGAGCACCTGTGGTGATTACTTTTCTTTCTCGTATGGGAAGAGTTCCGTGATCAAAATTGGAATATTACAGGCTATACCAAGGTCATTACATTTAGTTAAGAAATAGGTTTAAAATAGTTATATAACTTACTGAACGCCCTCAGAGCCGCCATCGTGTTACACAAATAAGCATCGACTGTCGTGTGTCGTGATATGGTCCAGTATCTTGATGGCTATATCATCTCGCAACACTATCGATTGATCTTGAGTTTAAATGATTCTGATACGAGATAATACTTCATGAGTAATGTTTTTGATGCAGATTGTTGGGTTATGACTCGGAGGACTCGAAGGACTGAGGTTACATAACAAATTAACATATTATATTCTTAGTTTTTCAAGGAGATTACAATGGAGTTTTTCCTGGTTTGTCTAGCAAAGAATGAAATTTTGGAACCGATCAATTATAGTCAAGTTGATAGAGTTATTAGCAATAGCTTACCAACTTAAAGTACCTAAAGCGCCAGCAGATTTTATAAAATATTAAGAAAGATTTGAAATTGCATACAAGAAGAAAGAAGAGTACTATTCTAATTTACCTTCTGGGTACATGGAAGTGGAAGTATCGAATCATAATGATTCGCTCATTCATTTCATCATTCATTTATACTAATTTATTTTTGTGACCGTCTTATTATGCAGGTATGCGCTTC
The DNA here is from genome assembly GCA_905475315.1 of Autographa pulchrina. Classification (NCBI taxonomy): domain Eukaryota; kingdom Metazoa; phylum Arthropoda; class Insecta; order Lepidoptera; family Noctuidae; genus Autographa; species Autographa pulchrina. Next base: position 11,264,742 of record FR997781.1, read on the forward strand.
ATGTGGAGTTAAATGTTAACTTAAACATTGGGATATTACTTACTTAGGTGATTTGTGATAAAGGTAGAGAGGAGCGGAACTAGGTTTATACCCATATAAGGAAAGTAATACTCAAAATTTTTATAAATGAAATCTTTTGACTTTAAAGCGTCACAGTACAAGAGGTCTCTACATATATTAACATATTCCATGCAAGCTTTCTCCTGACAGTCTTCGTCATTGTTACTTTTATTCCGCATCTATATCAAGAAGAATTAAACTCTACAGTTTTGATTCCTTACTTACAATTAATCCCGTTTAGATATACAGATTTCGGTGCAAAAGATTCGTCATGGTAAGTAGGTAGGTACCTTTCTAGATATCAGCTTATCTTTTTGATTTCATCTCCTATCTGGTAACAGACGGTCGCCTAGCCGTAGCTAAGTACCTGTTGCTGGAGTACCGAGTATGTTGGTTGTCTAGCTGTTATTTGGTAACTACTACTTGCGTAGTAGTAAAAAACCGTAAAGTAGTAGAAAACCGTTCCATGTTTGCACATGGAACGGTTTTCTTAATTTCTTTACACTAGGAAAATCTTCCGAAAAAAGGAATCCGTAGGAATGGATGGTAAGGTGGATGAAGTATGTCGGATGATGGATATAGTAACAAAAATTAAGAAAGGTATGCTAAAATGGTTTGGCCACGTCGAGAGAATTAATGAAGAACGATTGACGAAAAAAGTGTATAAGACGAGTGTAAATGAAAAAAGGCCAGGTCAAGAGTACCCTAAACCAAAGAGCATGTGATTTATGTAATTGGCTTCAAGCCGTGTAAATCATTAAATAAATAAATAAATGAAGGGAAAAATGAAAGTGAACGAAGCTAAACAAGTGTGTAAGGATCGTAGCAAGTGGAAAGAAGTGGTCTCCGCCTACCCCTATAAGGAAAAGATTCGTGATTGTATGTATGTAGGAAAATCTTTGGGTGGTTTTATTATTATTTTGTATATTACCCACTACCAACCGACTTTGGGCGGGCATTGTGGCTCATATATATAAGGCAAAGTATGTGATTGCTATCGGGTTCACAAAGACAACAATTGCCTGTAGTTTGCGTATAGTGTATTGCTGTTCTTGTTTTGATTGAGTTACTTTATCCACTTTTTTGCTTTAGTATACATAATTTAGTAAGTACGTTAACATCTTGTTATGTAAGGTTTATGTTTTAACTTAGGTGTTAAGGCCTGAGGCACCCCCAGAACTTGTGGGTGTCCGACCTCGGAAGGAGCGAGTTGTGGGCACTTTACACCAACCTCTTTCGAAGCGGTCTATTTTATAGTATAAAACGGGGATTAGCGCGTACATGCATAAATACCTTTAGGGCTTGACGTTTCGACCGGGTTACACCGGTAGTGGTCGCAAGCAGACTCACTCGGTCTATTTTAGACTGGAGCGTGCTGAAGCAGAGTTTACATAAAACCAACCCGCGGCTTTGGCAAAGGCAAGGTCGGACCGGGGTGCTTTTAGTCGACCCATCGCACGCTGTGCTCTTGGCGTAGGTTAAAGTACCTTTCATCCTATGATAAAAAAGGTAAGGCATATGTTCTTAAGAATTGAATTTAAGATCATCCGGCAACTTGCTTTAATCTATTTGCCTAACTGAATGGTTCGGTAGCAATTGTGGTTCTGTATATTATATAAATCTGCCAGTCGATTATTTTAATACATGTACCTACGTACATATATCCATGTAATATTATTATAAAATGGGATATTTTAGAAACGTATCGGTATAAGTAGGCATTCTGCAAAGCAAAAAAAGGCAACAGAAACTGGTTCAAAGTTCCAATAAAACAACCAAAATAAAATCAACAAACTTAAATAGTTTTAATAAATTACATAAATATAATTCAATCTTCGAGTGTGAAGTAAGGCAGGACATCCAGCGGGGCGGGGTAGTCTCTGAGCCAGACGGGGCCGGCGACCAGCTCGCCGCTGTTGCCGTCGCGCCAGTTGCCCTTCGGCAGGTACACGTCGCGGGAGACCGCGCCTTCCACCATGACCGGGGCGGCCAGGATCTTCTCGCCGAGCAGGAATTCTGGAGGAGAGTTAGTGTTAGTAGTGTTGTTCTAGTAGTTGTAGGACTTAACAGTATTTTTGAGGTGTTACTTCTAGCTATTAATTAGTTATCTTGGACTATAGCAATCCACAGCCATCGGGTCATTTATAAAAAGTTATCCTAGCATCTACATGGGTTGTTGTGACAGAACATATTTCAAGAATAATCCGTTGCATTAAGTTTACCTTGCGTGTCCTTCATTACTAAATTATATTAAATTGAGCATTATTTATAAAGCAGAACTACCTAAGCTTCTAGCTGCTTAGCTTCTTCTGAAGATTTATATCATGGTTAATGATGTAAATCAGCATCATCTATAAACTTTATATCCATCAGAGTAGTTGCTACTTATGTCTTACCATCGTTAACAGCGAGCGCGTCCTGGTCCAGAGGGTCGAGCCACCAGATGGGCGGGTTGACGGGCGTGCCGTCCTTCACGGACGCCTCCATGGCGGCCACGATGGTGTCGGCGTAGTCCGCGTGCAGGTGAGTGTAGCGACGGGAGATCTCTACGGTCTGGAGGAAGAAATAGAAAAGAAGCTCATAAAAAAATCAAAATATAAAGTAATTTAACTTTAAAAGGAATAAAAAGTAACATAAGCATTTTTCACACAGCTTTAAATGAGTAGAGGATTTTTGATTATTATAGGTGACAGAGAGAAGTGGTGGAGAATACTGTAACCGCAAAAAACATCTTAAAATTTTCATGGAATGTGACGCTAAGATTATATATTGTTTTTAATTATTTTAACTTCTTGTTCTGCATTAGATGAAATAAGATCCAACAGTCTCTGCGACTACTGTCATGCTAGCATATCATAAAAAAACTTCCTAAGTAGTAACTTTTAGATGCTCATATAAAGTTTTGTACACCTACCTCGTCATCATGATCCCAAGGCACGAAGGAGTACTGCAGCGTGGGCATGAAGACATTAGCCTGCAGCCACCTGATGAACAGCTCCTTGCTGGGCGACTCGTTGTAGCCGTTCCCGCCAATCATGTCGGGCAGCACCAGCGTGTAGCCGTTCAGGTTCATCGACAGAAGAGTGGTGACTAGGGTCGCGAGGCCGTTGTTGAAGTCCCAGTAGGTGTCCTTGTCGACCATGCGGATAAATACGGGCAGGTCCTGGGTCCTTGAGGAGAAAAAGAAAAATGAAATATGGTTTTAGCGCGTCATTAATAACTTTTCTGCAGTTTTTTAGCTGTATGGCAACTGTTTCCGCTCATCCGTCGGCCTTCCTAGACTAGAGATTTTTAGATATACCAAATTCTACCAATCATCTGCCTAGCCTGTTTCCCAAACTATTTTGGGGTCGGCTACCAGTCTTACCGGATTCAGCTGAACACCGTATTTTACATGGAGCCACTGCCTATCTGACCTCCACAACCCATTTAACTGGGGAACACAGTATCCCATAGTAAGACTGTTATACCAAATTCTAACAATCGATGCTGTTTAAATCATCTTTTATGGATGTAAAGGCCTGAGAAGTAAGTACCTAACATAATTTATACTCGTAGTTTTATTATTTAATGCTATTATGTGCAACGGAACTTATATTGTTCATACCTCATTCCGGATCTAATTTCGATCATGGGTCCGAACTTGGCGACGGTGCGCACGTACGACTGCACGATGTGTCCGGGGTGGAGGTCGATGTCTAAACCGTTCTGTACTGGGATCTGGAGAGGAATAACAACGTAAGTTTAAGATGCATTACTTAAATATTGAATTCAGCAGTGTATGTAATTGTTATTCAAAATTTTAAACTTTTAATTGTCGAAGTGTTCAATGGAGTATAACATTTTATTATTGTCAGAATCTTTGCAATTGAAGTAAAATTATAATTTTATGAAATTTCATTAAGTAACATTGAATCATGTGCGCAGGGGAGCCAATGGTGTAGAGCAGTTTTTCTATGCTTGTTTTATGTATGTCTTAGTTATTTACCTGAGGAGACCAGCTAGACTCTCCAGCGTCAAACTTGACGGTATCAATGTCGTAGGTCTCGATGATGTTGCGGATCCTGTCGGAGTACCACTCCGCGGCCTCGGGGTTGTTAAAGTCGATGTAGCCGGGCAGCGAGCCGTTGTTGTTCCACCAGGTCGAGTCGGGGTTACCCTCCTCGTTTAGGACAAGGTAGCTGTTGGGTAGATAGAAATAGGAAATTAGGATTAAATTTTAGTTTTGTTAAATTGAATAGACAAAGGTATCCAACTTACCCTTTTCCTAGAGCCTCAGAGTACCAAGGTTCACAATCCTTGTTGATGAAGGGATGCGCCCAAATAGCAACCCTGAAGCCAAGGCCCTTAATGTCCTGGACAAGCTGCTTCAGATCAGGCAGCTTCCTAACATCAACGGTCAGGGAACCGTAGCAGATTTCCCAAAGGTCATCAATCTCAAACTGAGCGTTAGGGAAACCGCTGTCATTAATCTCGTTAGCGAAAGCCCAGAGACTGTCCTGGTCGATTTCTCTAGAGTACCTCGCCCAGGTTGACCAGATAGGGTACTGGATCATCCTGTAGTCAGGGATGCCGGTGGGCTTGCCGAGGTAAGTGTCGACGGCGTGCTGTTGAGCGACCTTGGGGTTCTCGAAGAACCACAAGTCGTATTTCAGGTTGTTGTGGGTACGCCTGGTGGAGTAGGGGTCGGCGACCTCAGCGATTAAGCAAAGATGGTTGTCCAGCACATTGTGGTAGTCAACGAAGAGAGGCACTTCGGGAGCTACGATCAGGTAGGTGCCGGCGGAGTTGAGCCAGTAGCGCTCGCTGACGGCAGCATTGTCAGCCTCCTTGGAAATGATGGAGTATTTCTCAAGTTTTGACTTCTGAATGGGCCAGTCTTGTTGTTTCTGTTCCGGACCAGCGAACCATTGGTTTGAACCTGATAAGAAATTATTATTAGCATGTCGTTATCCATTATTCATCGTAATATTTATATTTGATTAGGTCTTTTCTTTGGTATTTATCCTCAATAGAGTGTGCCTGCACTCGCTTTACTTTAGCTTTTTTTTAGCTTATCAACTAGATAAAAATGCTTTTTATCTAGTTGATAAGAAGCTTCTAAATAAATCTATATCAATTCTAGATAAGTTTCTCAAAACTTCGACCGCCTAAGATAAAATAACTGATGTCTTTGAAAAGTTTAAGTGTTTACCAAGATGAGTGGTAAATATTAGGTCTAAACTGTCAATCATTGATAAAATAAACTGACAACTGTTGTTTTAGGTACAAACAAAAGCATTATGTAACGATTTCGCAATATTTGCGAAAGAGTGATTGTTTCTATGACTCATTTACCAGCTCTGATTTTATAGTCATCTTTTTGAATGTTAACTTGTCAATATCAGTTTTTTTTTGCAGTTTTGCTATTGAAAAAATTTTTACGTCAATCCCAATGTTAACAAAAAAATCTTCTTGAAAACACTTACCGAAGTCAATGCAGTCCTCAAAAACTTTGTCGCTGGGTCCGTCCCAAGAGACGGTGATCCTGAAGCCACCGCTGGCTTCATCGGCGACGGTTTCAATGTTGAAGGTCACATCGCTGTCCTCTCCCGCCTTGCGCCCGATGGTAGCCACGTACTCTGTGTCAAAATCTTTAGTCAGTACAACAGGGTACCACAAGGAATTCACATAAAAAGTTGTTGCAACTAGTTTTTATAGCTTGTAGTTTGTAATTTTTCAAGGGATTATTGTAAGGTTATTTCTGTGAATAATAAATACAAGATCTAGATGTCACAAAATTTAAGATAGATTGGTGAGATTTTCAAGTTTTATGATTACGATAATCCTTTATTAGTTCAAAAAATATAACGTTGCCGAACAATTTAATAAAAATAATTATAAAATGTTTGCGAAACTTACGGCCATCGCTGGTAAGGCTGAAGCTCCCATCGTCGTTCTCGTTGACGACAACTTCGCGAGTGAGGGGAGCGCGGGGCACGGCGCACAGCGCCACTGTGGCTCCTGAAACATTACCCGCACATGACTACCCTGAAGGTATAGCTAACAAAAAAAGGCGGCACCCACAACTCCACATCTATGAGTTAATAATGTTATCATGTTTTCTGGTTACAGAGCCAAGCATTATTTGAGCACGATTTAGGGGAACCAGTAATAAGAAATTTTAAAATTTTCTACTATAGCATCAAATTGTTAAACTTTAAAATGTAGATATTTGTATTGCTTCCGAGCTGTTCACTTCAGTCCCAACTTTCGTGGCCCAGTGAAATGCCAGAGAGATGTGGATAAAACACCAAGCATTGGAAAAAAGTTGGAACCCAAGCGTCGGATTTTTCACGAAGTTGAAACCTGACTTACAATTTTTCACTTATCAACAAAGTATATCGTACCTGCGATCAGGAGAAGCAGCTTCATCGTGTTACGTGGTACTGTCGAGTCTTGCCCAGTTTCTGACATATTTATGTGTCGTAGTTCAGATGGATAGCGATATCTCTGTAATCTGAGGGACTATCTGGGCGGTTCTTGAGAGCTCGTGTCAGATAACACTGGATCCCTACGGTTGTTTTGACTGCGTGATATGTTTTATAGGATGTTTTATTAGAGTAAATGGAAAAACTACCAAAGTCATTTTTCAGATAAGCATTACAAATTTTTTTCAAACGAATCGTTACACACTCTACTTTTGAAGAATGTACCTGGCAAATAGACTGCTACTCGGGTGTGAGGTATTAATATTTTTTTGGTATTTAAGGATTTTTTAAAGGATTACAATCCCAAGTAACTACGTGTTGAATTCAGATAATGTACCTATTTAAAAAAGATTAATGAGTGTCAATCGTGAGTTTTCTCAAAATTCAAGCACGGTTTTCCTGGTGCACGAAAAGAACAACCTGTATAATATTTATTTGTTTTCTTTTAATAAAAATCTTGTATCCGGGCGGTTTCGGAGACCAAAAGGTGCGGTAGTCGGCCACTGGCTTATATTTATCGAACTTAGGATAAGATACATCACTCAAATATTATGCTTGGTAATGTTTGTCTTTATGTAATATCTTATATCTCAGCATAGTGACGTGTTTTGTTAGCCTTTAGGTATTAAAAAGTTTTCCAGAATATCTTAAGTGGTTCTCCACTTCGGTTCATAGGCAGAATCTATACTAATATACCATATCCAAAAGTAACCCTGTCCGTCTGTTACTTTGTTATGGCTAAACAGCTGTATCAATTTTGATGAATTTTGTTACGGGGCAGGGTTTGCTTAAAACCCACGAAAGGACTAGGTACATTTAAGCCACGATAATAAGTCAAAGGCAATTCAACATAAGTTATTTATTTAATAAAAGCATGATAGATTTAATGTGCGTCTGGATGCAAGTCAACTTATAGGTGTATTTAGCACCTAAAAGTTATAGACAACCAACATAGTATTTATACTTTTACAAATAAAATATGTAATAAAAATTAAAATGAATATGTGAATGACACTATATTCAATACTACCAAATATTTTTTTCAGCATTAGAAGGGTGTAGTTGCAGCAGTATTAGATTGCTAGGGGCAATATTATAACAGGGACTTGATTAGATAGGGACACGTTATCTTATGATTTATTTAGTATTCAGTCTTATTAATTTCCTTAACATGTTTTTATATAATTAGTTTATTGTCCCAATGCTCGTCAAAAGTTTGAATTTATTCTAATAGCACCTATGTATTTCTGAACTGAACGATCGAAAAAAAACTTATTTCTGAACGAAACGTTCAAACGTTCCTTGGCCTTCCCTTCCCTTCGATATTTGGTTGTCAGGCAGATGACATTTTGATTGGACTTTTGTCAAACACAATTTAAAAAACAATAGCAAGCTTAACTTTTACAATAATGGCAGATCCAAGAATTCGTCAAATTAAGATAAAGACTGGCGTTGTAAAGCGCATAGCTAAAGAGAAGATCGTGTACGAGAAGGAGGCGGAGTTGCAGAAGAATAGAGTACAGAAGTTAAAAGACGAAGGGCAAGACGAACACGACATTAGGAAGCAAGAGGAAGTTCTCCAGGAGTCTCTTATGATGGTCCCAGACTGTCAGAGACGGTAAGTACAACACTAAAACTACTAATTAACCCTTAAATACGCTATTAAACAAACATACATTAAGTTTTTTTGCGTAGTTACATAGTTTTTTTCATGTAAAATAACAGGTGCGCGGCGGTTAGGTTAGGACGTATTTCACGCGGCGTTTATTCTTTGTTGCGACAAAATGATGAGTCATATCAAGGTTCTATTGTTTCAATATTTAAAGGGAAAACACTTTCATTGTCTTGTTACAAATCCTATTAATGTTGCTAATTATTAAATTCAAATTTTATTGACAACATATGGGAAAGCTATTAGCATGACGACAGATGGGCTAGTCGTTATTTAGTTACATATTTTTTTATAAAAGTAGGCCCTTCGAAACTACGCATCTTATTTAAATAATTTACTTTTAGAAACAGATGGCCGAAGGCTATAAAATTGGTTTGTAGTGTTATTTATTTATTTAATTATGGATTTCCAACGAAGGATACACAAAATACATGGTATATATAAAAAATATCTTATGTCTCAATGAGTTGTGCTCCCTCAATTAAAGGAAATCACAGCATGCAAATGTAGTTAGGTGTAAACTAAACAGTTAAAAACAAAGTTAAAAATTGAATATTCTATGTGAACTAAATATTAACAACCAATTAGAGTTTTAAATAAAAATACCACAATAATAGAACAAGGGCTACAACGACAAGGGCCTAGCTCTTAAAGATTTTATTATTTTGTTTTATGATATTATATATTAGATTAAAATGTTAATATTTTTATAAGAAAGGTTTGCAATGCAGACAAAATAAATTATATTGATGAGAGTAGAATGTTATTGCGTGCAGGTTCTTTTACTAGCCTTCAATATATGTCTGTCTCAACCTTAAAGTTCATGAACTTTAAATCTAGTTATTTGTTGTTTTTCAGGCATGTATTACTACTATGACAACACATAACAAACAAAAAATACGTATTGTTATAGCTTGTCTAATTAAACTTTTCATGTGAATTAGGCTTTGTCTTGATGGGTTTTTAATATTTGATGAAATCACAAAAATTGTTTTATGTATAGTGGAAGTAAATACATACATACTTATAATCATGCCTCTTTCCCGTAGGGGTAGTTACAGACCACTTCTTTCCACTTGCTATGATCCTTGTCTCGCTTCGTCCACTTTCATTATTCCCTTCATACATACTCTTTGATTAGGGTAGTCTTGACCTGGCCTTTTTTCAAGACGTCCCCAATATAGTCACGAAACATCCGCCTAGGTCTACCCCTTCCAACACTTTCATTCACACTCGCCTCATACACTAATATAAATACATAAAAGAAAAATATTACTAAACAAAAAAATACTTGTGTTTTCAGATTGGTAAAAGCTTATGCTGATCTCAAAACGACTTTAGAAACTGAACAAGACCTCAAAGAGAACGAGGACTACGTAACCGCAGAGCAAGTACTCAAGGACGCAGAACCTCAGCTCCCTGAGACCGCAGCTTTATAATAACACAGTATTTTTCTATTCTTTTGAAAATAAAACAATCATGTCTTATAATCCTAATTTTTATAATAATATTCGTGGTATTAATGCTACATTCCAAAGCTTGCCATCCATTTATGTGCCACCACCGCCAACGCCCCCTGCATTCTTAATTTTACCAAGTACAGCAGCTGCTAAACAGGAGCAAATAGATCAAGATGTACTTAAAAAGTTTGAGCACAAAATACCAGTTCGGGCAGCAACACAAGTAAAAGTCAAGACATTGTCAATATCTGAAGTGCGGCAAGAGATGAGTAAACTAGTTTCTGCGTTAAGCAACTTGAAGACAAAACAAAACATTTTATTAGAGCAACTAACATCACTACCGGATGATGAATGGAATTCTCACATCACTCAAATAGAGGAGAACAAGCAACTTATAAACAAAATGCTGTCACAAATTAATGGTCCCTACCTAGAAATGTTAAGGAAGCTTTTAGCTAAAAGGTCTGCAAAGAGGTTGCGTTTAAAAAGGGTCTGTTTGGAGAAGCAAGGGGAAAAGGAAGAAAGGATAAAAGAGTTGAAAGAGAGATCCCGGAAAATCGATGAGAACTTACAGAAAATACAAGATGATATTAACAGAGTGAAACAGGTAAATACACATTTTAATTTATATTATTGAAAGAAAACTAGACATGAATTCTTTTATGTCAAAGAAATCTGTCTAATTAAGCAATCTGTCCCACTGCAGGCCAAAGGCCTACCTCTTTCTTTTTACTTTAAAATAATAACTTCCAAAATATTATAAATTATGTATGACAACATAATAAAATTAAATATATTTATGTTTACTTATTCTTTTACATATTATAGGAAGAACAAGCTAAACTCCAAGCGGATATGGTACTGAAAGAAGTCCTCCGCAAGAAAGGTGATGCGAAGAAATGTATCACCAAGCTCGACGCTCTTGTGAAGTTGCGGAGAGCGAGACAGAACACGGCTAGAGGGAGAGGGGAGAGTGTTCCCGAGAATGATGGCGCTGCCTTCAACTCTAATATAGGTAAAGTATTTTGTATATTGTGTAATCTATTCATTGTCCCAATGTGAGGCAAAGATCGCCCCGCCCAATTTCCCTTTTTTTTTTCTGTCTTTAGTCACTTGACACCTAAAATGAAAAGTAATAAAAATATAGTTTACTAGATGTTTTGACTCTCATGTATCAGACTAATGTGACTGTGTGCACTGGATAAGAAAATGGCCTACATAAATACTAAAATAGTTTATGTAAATATTATGGTCTTGGAAATGTTGACTGTTTAGTAAGCCTTACTTGCCCTCACAACTCATGTTTACATTGATAGTCATGATTTTAACATAATCTATGATACAGTTCCCAAAAATTTGATTTTTTTTTAACTTAATCTTCCTCATTCACAGAAAAACTGAAATCTCTTTGGACCCAAAAGCTTGTACTTTACGAGAAAGAAGAAGCTGATCTCCGTGCCACTCTGAAAAAGGAAGAACAGACCTCGTGTAAGAGCGAGACGGAGAAACAAGTGGCCTCCAACCTGGACCAGTGGTGGGGAACTCTCTTTGGCGGGAAACGACCGCAGGCGGACTTTGGAGGCGACCTCGACAGATTTGTTCATAATAGGTATTTATTTTCTGCCCTTTACCTATTTCGTCCTTTTTGATTTATTGCATATTTTGCAGCAATGTAGTTAGCTAAATCTTTAGATATAGATGAACATTTCATACCTTTTTGTCTCCTCTCAATCTTTTGTACATTCCACAAATTTGAAATTTGGGTCAAAATTAGAAGTCTCTTGATATATTTGTCCAGTATCGAGGTTTTATTCGCTCTTTAGGTTAAAGCTACGTCTGCAATGGATAATTTAGAAAAACTTATCAACCATGACCAAACTCACGTTTACCCGATAGCTGTTGTGTAAAACATTTACCTAACATATAGATTGTTATTCTAGAGCACAGTGGGACAAGTATATAAGCAGTGAAGGAAGTCCTTTACCCGTGGGCTGGGTTCCGCCGGCGCCGAAAACGGACAAAACTGCTTGATACAATAATATGATACTCAAGAAAATAATGTGGGATGTGATTATAATTTGCATGTGTGTGGCCTAATTGCAATGCTTTTGTATGAATAAAGAATGCATTTATTTACTAAACATTTTGTTTCGTGACTCCTTTCCAATGAATGTTATACCTCAAATTAACCTTATGTGTAAAATACAGGGTGTAACAGAATAAAGGCAATACCTTAGACACCCCAATTAGTATATTAAATTATTCGTCCGAAACAACATCCGTAATTAAATTAATTTATAAAATCACTAGGTTTGGCCTAGTGATTTTATACAAATTAGTTATCCTTACAAAACGTAAAACGTTTAGGCGAGCGGCGCGGGCGGCTCAAAATATATTTCTGTCAAAAGTTAACACCTACTTTTAATGCCAGAAAATCGATTCAGAAGCTCATTCTGATCCAACTACTTTCACGAAATGCGTTTATTCTGTTACACGTTGTATTAAAAAAAAAAACATGTTTATATAAGGTGCTATTAAAGCAACTGCCTCGGCTTTAATGGGAGGTAGTATTGTGTTTATAGATTACAATAGTAAAGATAAATTATTGATTATTTATCATATTTTTTTTCATACAAAAAAAATAACGTATAAATTTGAATTGATGTATTAGTATGAAACCATCCCGTGTCATAAGCTGTTGCCGCTCCGCACCGAATTCAAACATTTCGCAAAACGCCGCCGCGCCGCCGCCGTTCATACACTGTTGCCATTCCTATCAAAGGATGCCGCCGCCGCCGTGCGCGCCGGCCGCTCGGTCGTCAACAGCCCCGCGCGCCCCCGCCCTCACCTGCACTAGCACGTTCGTCGCACGCGCCAAGGCCAACCGACCCGGTCGCCAGTCGCCCCCCGGCCGCGCGTTCGGAAGGTAGTTCTAGTGATTAACGTCAGGAATATCGCGCGCCCTATTATTAAAAATGCCTCCCAGACGTCGGTATTCCAATCAAGAATATCTTAAAATGGTATTGTGCTACCGCGAGTGTAACTCGGTGTAACACGGCCGCTTTGACCTGCCTCCGGTTGACGCAGGCAGGCCTTCATACTCGGCCGAACTCGAAGAGGAGGTGCTTCAGTGTCATCCTCTTGCGAGCACCAGGGATGTTGCTCGAGTCTTCGACGTGAGCGACAACTACGTGTGGCGACTTTTAAATCGTGAAGGGCTCCATCCTTACCACTTCACAAGTGCCGTGGCCTCCTCGCTCGCCGGATTTAACCCCTCTAGACTTTTTTTTGTGTGGTCGTGTGAAAGACCTTGGTGTGGTGAAAGAAATGTGGTAGAACTAAAAAGGCGCATCAAACGCGCATTTAGGCAAGTGAAAAGTGAAACGGACACATTAAATAAAGTGAAGAGACATGTATGCAAGCGTGCCTTCATCTGTGTGCATATGCAGTGTAGATAAGTAGGTACTAGGTAGGGAGTGAGTAAATAACTGTAAATACGGTGCAATCGTTGTAAATAAAATGATTAACTTTTAAACACGCCAAGTTACTGTAATTTATCGTTATTCGATATTAATCTAAGTACCTACTGTTTGGTTTCTTAGATTTACGCGAATGTTAGACATTGAAATAAAACTACTTTTTTACGGACTTTTAATAAAAGCGACAACATCCGTAAAAAGTAGTTTTATTTCAATAACTACTGTTTATAAATAATACGAAAAAAAATGCGATTCTTACACTACCTTGACAGTCACACAAGTTTATCATCTTATTTACCTACGTCAGTTTTTTTTGAAGAATGCTGTAGCTGGTAAGTAGTTGCACTTTTAAAACACTTGTATCATGTATGCCTGCGTATTATTGCGTACCTAGTAGATTATGTAGTGACGAACTAGTCAGCTGATTACAGTTTTCATTCGCAGAAAAGATGGAAAGAGATAGCAGTTGTTTTCATTGACGAAGCGTCACATTGCGCGTAATTTGTGAACCACGTTACGCAGAATAGAGTCAATGTTAATTTAACTATTTTAGTCTCTCAAATTTAATTAACTGTTCCTGGGTACGAAAGTTCTTCACTATTGTAATCTATAAACACAATACTACCTCCCATTAAAGCCGTGGCAGATATTTTTATAGCACCTTATATTTAGACTAGGACAGCAGATTCATTTGGTAGGAAAAAAATAAAACGCAAGCGTTAGCTTCCAAGTCTTTTACTCGTCACAATTTCCACCTTGAATGGATTATTTAGTAAGAAATTATATGTAAAAACACACGGACACATCCGTTCCTTACAGGCTAATATTATGGATATCATGTTAACTCTATTTAAATTAGTATTAACTAATTAGTCCGTAGTACTTATGTCTTATGACCCCAAATTATCAGAACGAAGGAAAAATATAAAAAAAGTTTAATTTACAAAAGTGTTATTTTAATGTTATTAATCCTTTTCTGAAAATGATTTTCAAGAGCCTTATATTTAGTTACAATGTTCATTTTATACACAAGATAGTAAGGGGGCAATAAGCTATATTTACTATGGATAGTTTGTAACTATGTAGCCGTGGAAACGGGACAGTTTACAAACAAAAATCAACTTTACACACAAAATTTTAAGGTACATATTTAAAGAAAACAACAAATATAATTTTGTGACAGCCAATTATGTACAATCCTTATGATACATGAAAAATATAAATAATTTTATATTTAAAACTATGAATACATAAATTATATACAAGTTTTGACACTAACCGGTCCCGTTTCGTCTATATAATTACTGAGGTAATACGGCATTAAAACGCAAAGTGAAATACATATTTAATGGTGTCGTATATTATGAAGATTTTATTTAAAAGGCATAAGACCAAACCAGAGGCGACCCAATGAATTTATCAGTTAGCCAAGCATGTAGATTGTCAATGAGGGCTAAGGAGTTTCAGAATCCGTTAGGTTCGTTAGTGTGGAGTGAAGTGTACCTATCAAATGCTAGTAGCTTGTCTCTCATTAGTGAATAATGTCATATAGACATGCAGCGAAACTAGCGACCCTGGCGGTATTTTTTAATTAATAGCCCAATTACGTGTTTCAAGTGGCCTTTGGCCAGCAGTGAGACAGCTACAGGCTGGTATTATTATTATTATGTAGACGTGCAGTCACAGAATCTGAAGTATCAGTATCTGAAGGGCTGTTAAATTTGTTGCAAAATCTAATGTGATTGGTTGACAAGACAGCCAATCACAGCATTTGAGGTTTCGAACCGGGTTTGACTTTAGTGCGCCTCGTTCTAAGATTTTTTAAGTTCATACCTTCCTTGTTAACTGGCTTATTTACGCATGGGATAATTTCTTAACGCGGAGAACGTTAAGTTTGGAAGACAACCCCAATGTATTTAAGCTTTGTGTATAACATATTTTGGCTAAATGATAAATTATACATCTGTATACAATAATCTGCGCTTACCGGCATTACCGAGAACATTACCTATTTCACGTTCACCGCAGGAATTCGAGAGAAAATATAAATATGCGCCATCTTAATTTTTTTCATGATAATTTATTTAAAACTTGCTTTGACGTTTAAGAAGTTAATTATCTTATAATTTCAACAATTTCCCGCGGTAAAGCAAGTTAATTAAATGACGCGTTATTTAAAAATATTTACATTTACTTTTTCTTAATTTCTCTTTAGAAGTAACTTTTTTTCCATTGTACACTCGGACACGACATTAGACAATTTTGTATGAATTTTTGCACTAATTTACAAATCTCTTTATTGCTATGGCAACACACCTGCACATATTCAAACCCTTATAATATAAACCTTTTAATTATAATTATACATGCCTAAACATCCTTTTCTAGTCAAACCAAGCATTAATTTCAATCTTTATTTTACAATTAACATCGCAGGAAAAATTTATAATAAGTTACTTTTTTCTAATAATCGTTAATTTATTTATTAAAGATTATTAGTGAAAAATCACGCTTGCCCTAGAAAAATATAATAAAATTTTATAATTACAGATAGAATATCGCGCGTCGTTTCATTTCTACTCAATTTTCCGCTTTAATCTATATCTGGCAGTATGTATCGGTTTCTTTAAAATTTACGAATTAATCTAATCTCTATCATAGACTAAACGTTTTATTTTATTTGCACGACAATGTAATGCACTGTTTGATATCACACAATCCAGACGTTTTGAAATTACAATTCTAATGGCTACTACACACAGTGCCGGCGACAATGCCGCCGGGTTTATGCCGAGCGGCTATGCCGCCGGCACAAGCCGCGCGAAGTCGCCAAGCATCAATCTGCATCTGCTCGAATGCCAGGAACGAACTGACGCCGGCAAACCCTGCAAACGCGGCCATGCCGGCGGCTCCTTTGTGCGGCAAAGCCGGCGGCTTTGAATGCCGCCGGCACTGTGTGTAGGAGCCATAAGATCCACTTGTGTTGTAGCCATAGAACTACATTGACAGATATCGTTTTATATTGACGTTAAATAAAAATATTTATTTATTTAAAGTTTGCCAACTGAAATCATTTTATTTTTAATTTGCCCATTAAACCGACGACAGTTATCATATTTTTGTTTCTGGTATACTATTTTCCAGGTCTCTATTTTTGAATTTAATTTAAAATAAAATGGCAAGAAAGTACTATAACGAATTTGGGTAGTTAATGGCAACAAATAATATGATGAAATATTTTGTATTCTCAAAGATTTAAGCCGGTCTTTGCAGTTTATTGACTTAATTGAAATATCTATCTAAATATCCTTTAAATTATTCCCGTAAACGATGACATTGAAGCTTTAAAAAAAGAATTATCTATTACCTATACAGTAGTAGTTTAGCTCAAAGATTGTCATATAAAAAAACCACTGTTCAATAAAACAGTAATTTTCTACTATGCTGAAAATTGTCTCACTTGCAATTTTTATGCTAAGACCACACGAGATTACCGGAGGACGCATTTTATTTGTTTTCGGACAAAATTTCCGCCATTGGTTAGTTACCACAGTCAAGGGCGACAACCAATGGAGCTTTGACCATGTAGACAAAACAACCTCGGCACTCAATCAAGCGCGGTAGTTACTGTCAGACGGACTAATAATTCTTCTCTCAATAAGTAGACGATAATAGGGTAGATGATAGGTTTTTTTCTTCATGTGGTTTCAATATCAAAAACTTACGACGTCTCATATTTTGAAATGTCATATTATGACGTCACCGTTTTGTAAGTTTCGTGATGGGCTTATACTCTTCAACTTTTATTAAATTAGCTTTGCTCTTTAGTCTTACGGACTACGTAGATTTTTCCTTTTCATACCTAATCATGTATCCCACTGTATGACATACCCTTGCAAATCTATCCTCCGGTCCCCGTATGGTAAGTATTATCCTATATCCTCGGTTCTAGGGTAATGCCTGATTTAGACGATACAGCAATATCGTGCGAGTAGCGGTACATTGCAGGGCAGATGGGATATGCGGTCATAAGGGATTGACCACAGCCGGCAATATACCGCAACTCGCGCGATATTGCTCGCACCGTTTAAATAAGCTTTAATTTTAGATTAATGAAGTAAAAACTATAGAGTGCGCGTATCGCTATTAATCAATTCTGCTGAGCGTAATCGAATTGTTGGCTGTATGTAGTACACTCATTTACTGATTTCCTTGTAACGACATTTATTTATACGATAATTTCGATAGTTCCATTAGGTTTTGAGATAATTTTATAAATGCGCGCTGTTGTGCCACCATTTTTCCGACGAAACCAGTTCATACTCCCGGTCCACACCCTGTCACGCGCACTCTATAGCGTGACTTGCCCCGCTACTGCCACAAGCCGGCGTAGTTCCCTATGAGCGGCGCGGGCAGCGGGCCCCCGGCGGTGAATATGCGCGTGCCGCTGTCGTCGTAGCAGTGCGTGTAGATCGCCGGCACGTGCTTCACCTGGTTGTAGCCGTCCGCTTCCTCGTCAGGGAACTACGGAACATAGAATTATTATGAAATCTTCACAGACAGCTCAGTCGATAGCAACCTAGCAGCGATCGATACGCTAAGGCCGCGTGTCCACGGCAATCAAAATCTCCGGTCTATGCAAGAATTCGTGTCGTTTCTACACACGACTAGTGTACAATGCGTCGGCGCTGCACAAGACAAAAATCTTGTCTGCGCCAGACACGAACTTTTCCTCATACTGTCGCAGTTCAAAGTAGAAGTTAGCAAACTCATGTGTTTGACTTAACATAGGATGCACCCAGCATTTTATACATTTATTCAATCAATCAATTTATTTATTCAGATAATATAATCTATACTAATATTATAAAGCTGAAGAGTTTGTTTGTTTGTTTGGTTGAACGCGCTAATCTCAGGAACTACGGTTAGAATTGAAAAAAACTTTTTGTGTTAGATAGTCCATTTATCGAGGAAGGCTATAGGATATATAACATTACGCTGCGACCAATAGGAGCGAAGCAGCAGTGAAAAATGTCACAAAAACGGGGGAAAATATTCATACTTGAAAGCTTCCGTTGCATGCGCTGCGTAAACGGTTCGAGTTACCCAAAATATATGTATGAAAGAATTGTTCCTCTTTAAATGATCTAAAAAAATGTCTGCGACAGTATATGTCTATCTTTTAAAATTGACTCACTATAACCTTTTTTAATCATTTGGTCGAAATTAATTCATTATTGCCAATTATTTGCTACAGAGTTTTATCAACATAATATTAACTAAAATTATCATTGACGCAGAAATACTTTTTTTTTTAACTTCTTAATCGCGGTCATAATAACAGAAATTGACGCGGACGAAGTCGCGGGGATCAGCTAGTCCTATATATAATAGGCAAACATTTTTTTTTGCTTGGTATTCAACATTATTTTCCACAATTCACAACACAACACGACACGATGTACACAGAGTAGCCAGAGAGAGTAGAGTACTACTAGTAAAACTTAATTTTATTGATTGAAAATGTATGTAAAACTCACCACATATCCTCTCGAAGCCTTAAGCGTGACGGTCTTGGTGGAGTGTATGTTACTTTCTAGATACTTCCCCGCTCGCAGGTCGTAGAACATCAGGAGACCTGCTCAAGATAAATAAAATGTACTACTTATATCAAAAGTATCTGTAAAGATTGAATGCATTATATTGTTTGTACCTTATTGACGGAAGAAGTAAGAGGAAATTAAGTAGTTTTAACCATATCAAACAAATAGTAATAAGCGGCCAATTACAAAGTTAGCATGGTCATAATTTTTTTTTCCATCTTTCACTAGGTCACATTACTAGGCGGCCTTCAAAGGACCCTAGGATGATCCAGTCCCCCTCTAGTCTCCAACCTGACTCACCGAGTCCCGTGCCGATGGTGAGCATGTTGCCTCTGAAGCTGGCGGAGCGGATCCCGCAGCCGTTGTACCGCGACGTGATCTTCTTGACGGACTGCAGCGTGCGACAGTCCAGTAGTAACGTGTACGACTTGCACCCAATAGCGTACACACCGCTTTCCTGGAAATTGTGTGTGATTAGATGTGTGTCTGAGTTTTCGTTTTATGTTGATTTTACGATGGCCAATTTGGAAAAAACCAGGTAAATATTGACCCATTTTTTCAATATGGTCAACTGCGGTCCAAGCAACATGACAGCTCTTCAAGTCAGCTATATTTAATTATATTCTAGCTAAGTCCAAATTGGGCGCCTAAATGGGTGTGAGGATCAGAATCTCAATTTTCCGGTGATTAGAAAAATTCAATCTTTTCCAAACTGATGGGCTCCGTCTACTTTCCATTCGACTTCTATAATGTTGAGAAGGTGATAGAATTTTCAGAAATGAACGGGTTAGGGGTTGGAATTTTCTGCACGCCGCCTATAGGAAGAAAAAGAAATGCAATAGGTGTGTATACCTGCGTAGCTAAGCAGACGAGGTCCTGGCAGGAGGGCAGCTTGCGGGACAGCGTCTGGCGGAAGGTCTCGGCGTTGAACACGTGGATGTAGCCGTTCAGCGTCAGCGCCGCGATCTCACGCCAGCGCTGGTTGAACGTTAACGCGCGGACCTTCTGACCTAGTAGGCAAATACTTGGTTGATAGACTTGTGTGATTGTTGAAGGATGAATTGTGAGGTGGTCGTGGAAAAATGAACTTTATTTAGCTAAGTTTTGAGACTGTTATTGATTATGTATGTCATGAATGAGCTGAAGTATATATGCAGAAATTGTTCATTTTACTGTTCCTGTTCTTGTCGAGGCGTTGTTGGGGTTTCAAAAGTCAGTTCGCAACCGAAGTGACTTTTCGAACCCCAAAAATTTTTTGTAAGGTTCTATATTTTTTTTCAGAATGTTTTATGAATTTTCTAGGTATTTGAAGTTTCGCCAACACATGTCCAGTACAGTGAGGTTGTTGTGTTACCTGAGCGACACTCCTTAACGCAAACGGGGGCCACGTAGTGATGGCTGGCCTGCGAGGGCGGGGCCGCCGGCGCTCGCCACAGCGCCAGCTTCGAGTCCCGCGACCCCGTCACCACGAATTCGTCGTCCAGCCAACACATGTCCAGGATCTACACAGGGATTATGGTGATCAGTCTCTGATGTGACTGACTTAGGGTCTTTCAATGAGGGCTATCGTTATGGCGCTCACAAATTGGCGTCGCTCGCGCGTCAGCTGTCAAACCCCACCAAGTAACTATGGAATTTGACATTTCGTACGTTGACGTGCGACTAGCGCCACTGGCATTAAAATTTCCAACGGTAGCGCTCATTGAAGTGTTTGCGGCGGCGCGAGCGGGGTGGGAGCCAGCTGTAGCGGCGTGCGGCTGCAGTGGACACGCACTCCCTCGTCAGGCCGCAAAATATGGATTACGTCATAGAGGAATGCCCGCGTGCAGTACGACTCTTCAACGTTACCGGGGCCGTTACAGACAAATGTTTTAAAAGGAAAAGCCCAAAGAATTGCCACAGCACGGAGGCGCGTCGAAGTTAGCGTATTTTTTTACATTCCATAAATTATATTCCCCCCCTACCCTTCAGCTTGGAGGTCGAGAAGAATGATAGCTTTAAATTCAGTTTAAAACTTACCCAGTCTTTATGCGCCTCTCCTACACACACGGGGTCTAACGTGGGCAAACTGTATATTGCCAGCTCACACGAATTCCGAGCACCAGTTGCTAATAACGTTCTGAAATACAATGAAGGATTATTGATCACATTTATATAGCACTAAATAGCGTCTTTTAAGCAGTCTTTCTAGACATGGAATGGATAAAATGTCGCTTCACTGTCTTTTTGGTGTTTAAATACGGTGCCGAGTTTCTTTTTAAACCCCGAAGCAAAGAGAGTTGTGCCGTGAATCGAAATGATTACAATTATTTACAATTTATGAGGATTTGTTCAACATATCATATAAAAAAAGTCAGTGGTTTCTTTTTCTGTTTTGACGTTCATGAATAAGAGGGCTGTTTGATCCCGAACCTATAGGGTTAAGACGGCCCATATGATATCTTCTCGTAAGTACAGTTCGATTCGTTTTCAATAAATTAATAAATAAATAAATGCGAACAAAACATCACATACATTGCTCTGAACCCAAAGTAAGTTGCTAAAGCACTTGTGTTATAGAATTCAGAAACAACGAAGGTACCACAAACACCCAGACCCGGGACAATTTAGAAAAGTGGTTTTCTACATTGACCCGTCCGGGGATCGAACCCGGGACCTCAGAGCTGGCGACACCTTGAAAACCGGTGCGTACGCCACTCGACCACGGAGGTCGTCATAGGTATATTAAATTCTTGTGTCACAATGTTAGTTACCATACTCGTGCTAGGTAGAAAAAATTGCATTGCAACGCATGCCGGGTACAGCTAGTTACATTATAAAAGTATTAGGGCGTGTGTTACCTGGAGGGGTTGATCTGTAGCGCGTGTATGCCGGTCTGATGGTCGGGGCCCGCCCACGGCGCTCGCGGCCGCAGCGTCGGGATCGCGTCTAGTGCGCGACGCCGGACGTCGTACACCATTAACTACGAGAATTAGAACACCGTTAGTCTACTTGAATGAATTAAAGTAACATTCACTTTATGCAAGGGTGAATAAACTTTATATTAGGAAGTTGAAAAAGTTATAAAAATATAAAGTTTAAACAATCTGAACCTTACAGTAGTTTTTCCTAAAACTTTACATGTTTGGCATATGATTTGCGAAAGATGTGTACAATGTGTCATAAATAATGTCTCATAACACTCTCAAAACCACTGTTAATTTAAATTTAAAAAAGCAGTCAGATGTTTGAATTTCGTTATCTTATGATTATTAGTTACTAGCTGTGCCCCGCGGTTTCACCCGCGTGAATGACAATTCATACACTATCTTTATAAATTATAGCCTATGTGTTATTCCGATGTATAAGCTACATTATTGTAAAGTTTCATTAAAATCCATTCAGTGGTTTTTGCGTGAAAGAGTAACAAACATCCAAACAAACTTTCGCATTTATAATATTAGTAGGATTTTGAGGTCTTTTTTTGCTGTAATACTTAAAAAATTTGTTAACTCCAGCTTGAGATCAGATTTAGTAAATAATTCTCTTACTTGCTCATCAAAGCAAATATTACCAGATAGGTATCTGTGTTATTATTATGTTTCATAAAGTAAGTTTCACAGACCATGGGACAAACTTTAAAAGCAAAAACCTAATAGTCTAAGATCCCGTTAAGACCGACCTTCACCGAGATGCTTATTTAATGAAACGTATTTTATATTTAATTTAATATGTCAATAAATATAATGCATATGGGTTGCCTAGCAAATTTCAGTCCAGAGTATATTTAATTAAAAATTAAAAAAAAATATTTTTTTAAACATTTCACCGGTATGATTATTAGGGAAATTCTATACCAATCGATCACCAATCGATCACACCGGTGATTTGTTTAAAAAAATATTTTATTTTTTAATTATTAATTAAATATACTCTGGACTGAAATTTGCTAGGCAACCCATATGCATTATATTTATTGACATATTAAATTAAATATAAATTACGTTTCATTAAATAAGCATCTCGGTGAAGGTCGTTCTTAACGGGATCTTATAATACTATAATAATATATAATAGATAATCCTAATAAATAATCACAGTATCCCTACAGTTAAGCATTGCTTTAAACTTTTCATAGTCAATCGCTGCTCCCCTCCACCTTGATCTGACTGACTAACACTAACTTGGTATAACGACAGTTACCTTATTACACTTGGTGCCAAACACAACTTGTCTGTCGGACAGCCACTGGGAACAGAACACCTTGTTCATGTTGCCGAGGTTGACCGGCGTTTCTCTGAACATGTCGTGTGTGAGCATGTGCCGCGTCGCGTACGCCGGGTCCACTGAGCGAGGCTGTAACAAAGGTACAATGTAATTTGATCCTTAAGCGGTATAGATAAGGTATTATATTGCTCAAAAGACTAGTCTGTTTAGTAGTTAGGTTTGTTATGTAAGGGGCACAAATAAGATATATTATTGCTTATAATACTACTTTGTTATTAAGGGTAGTACAACAGAAAAACATACGTGAAATTTTTATACATATAAAAAGGTCAATGACATTTCCTTCTTTGTCGCAATGCTATTACTAATTTTATACTGTTCTGCAAGATTTCCTCTATGTAAGCTTATTCATAAGAATAATAATATGTAACCTATTATTGTATCAGTATTCAGATGAAACCACAGATCCCTGCGAGTTTCATAAATGTCATTTGATACCAAGTCCATAACCTAGACCTTAAACAAAGAACTTATTACTACAGTTAGCTGCCCCCATAGCCTCTATTTTCAGAAGGCTCTTGACATTCGAAGGATTTGATTAGGACTACATATTGATGGTATGTAAAGTTATATTTTTCATCTTCTATAATTTTTTGAGTTTGTTTTTCTTTATATTTTCGTCCTTTGTAAATGTGACGACAATGTAAATTTAGCTGAATATTCGATTTCAACTTTTTCTTTCATTTTGGATGTCTTAGTTTATTATTAATCTAAACATTCTGCTGTTTACATTGTTGTCGCAGATTATAAAATCAGTGTAATCTTAACCTCGATGTTAACCTTTTTTTTTAAAGAGTAACCTATGGAGTTTCTTGCCGGCTCTTCTCCATAGGAAGTACACTTTGGAACCGAGCAACTAGAGTCAGTAGTTTTTAACGTAACGTTTCTTAAGCGCCCTTTTTTTGGTTTATAAGAAATAAAAACATTTTGATTTTGATTGATTTTGAACCTTGCACTTACAAAAAAAATATATGTTGAACTACTTCATTAATTTTAAGCTTATTCATCCATCCATCAGAATTTCCCTAATAACACACCTATAAATATTATTTACCAACAAACACACTAGCAATCACTTGACTATATGTGTCAATAACATAATTTTACGTAACAAATTACATGTCATTGTAAATAGAGGTCATTAGGGGTCAGGTAAATATATATTCTATAATATGTTGATAAGAGGATTAATTAATATTAATTACTCTAATTAAGAAACAGAATAAATTGGTTGAGAAGTGTTTCTTTGTCTATTGTTATTTGAACTGATTGTGATCTTTCTAATCAGATGACTGTGGGCCAAATACCAATCAGTTAACGCTAAGTTTTATGTTGTTTCTATCCCTTATAGGTGAAAAGTAGCGTGATATGGACATAAAAGAATATACTAAGGTACATTGAACATGGCATGGTAAATTTTTGACTAGCCTGTTGGTCTAGTGGTTAGTGACCCTGACTGCTATACCGGAGGTTGTGGGTTCGATTCCAGCCAGGACAAATGTTTGTGTGATGAGCATGATCATTTTTTCTGTGTCTGGGTGTAATTTATCTATAATATGTATATTGGGTATGTTTACATACAGAAATGCAACTAGGTACTTGCGGCATGTAGGTAATTCATCCGAAATTATCTTTATAAAGTATTGCACATTGCAGGTTCAACAACAATACAGCCAAGGGCATCTCCAAACTGTTTGCCGTGATAAGATTACATGCAATCATAACACTGATGCATACATTTTGTATTGTCATGATATTGATAAAAGAAATGTGTTTGTTATGTCATAACTAAACTACTGGACCGATTTTAATGAAAATAAACATTAATATGGTGTGATATGGGGATTGGCATAAGATATACTACTGTAAAACACCTAGGCAGGTAAAACAGGGGTATAAGGTAGTTCATCTTTGAAGTGAATAACAAAATCTATACTTATAATAAATATGTGAAAGTGAAAATTCTGTATATTGAAAATATCAAAAATATAATGGCGGGGGAGTTACTAGACCGAAACTGAACACAAAGTGTAAAAAAATAATTTTCAGGTATCACGCAAAAACTACCGGTTCGATAATGATGAAACTTGGTATAATTATTCTTTATTATCCTGGGCACCACACTGGGTAGTTTTTATCCCGGAAAAGTATATAAACAATAAAAAACAAACTTAATTTTGCGGTTAAAAACTCATTGATAAGTTTCGTCATCCACGCGAACGAAGTCACAGTCACAGCTAGTTGATTAATAAAAAATATGACTAGTCATAGCTGTATGTCATGGCATAGGTCTATGTTGATAATACATTTCCATGCAAACAAAACCATGGGCAAATGCTAGTTAATAATAAAAAGAGTATTCAAGAGCCTTAGACAAGATAAACCTACTTTTATGGCCTTCATGGATATGCACTAAGTCAACAACCAAATATTAGGTTCTATTTGTACAAGGCTTATTATTGTTTTAATAAGTATTAGGTAAAATAAAAGTAGTAAGATATAGAAGTAGTGAATGAGAATTAAAACATTTAAATTTTTATATCAGGAAGTCAAGGTTTTTGTGGACAAATCTTTTAAAATGGAGCAAAAGGTTTTATCAACTTAGCTGTCTCACTAGTAGACACAATAGTACAACAATAAAATGTTCAAATATGACCCAAAAGCTATGATAATATTGAACTACTCTGAACAACATTAATTTGAGCCATATTACATACTTATAAGTTCTCTATGTAAGATTAACTGTCATTGTCATAAAAGTTGAAGAAATAAAACTTTTTTTTATGACTGTTGGTGTGGGGAAGAATGAATAAGGACCACCTTTACAACTAAAGTTACATAATTTGTTAAATTAGGTCAGTAACAATGTAATGCGAATAACATGGGTATTTTGTAAGTTAATTTAAGGAAAACATAGTGATGAAATCTTAACCTTTTGATTGCGAATCCTGGTTAAAACCAGATAAAATGCTTTTTAACGTAAATAATTTTGCGATTGCCAGTGCGTTCAACAGACTTTCAGCTATTGGAGGCGGATGTCTAATTTTATGTAATAGTAATTTTAGGTATAAGGAACGTCAAGACATCACCTCATGCTCTGTTGACCGCATATGTGAGGTAGCATGTGCAGAGATAGAGGGTATTATTGTTCTTTGTGTGTATAGGCCACCGGCATCAAACTTGTTGTCTTTTTTGAAAACAATGGAAGAAATATTAATTAAAGTATGTAGAAATAATAAATATGTATACATCTGTGGAGACTTCAATGTTAATATTTTAATAGATTCGCAGGAGACTTGTAAACTTTTATCTTTATTCAAATCATTTAATTTTGATAATATTTTTTATGAACCCACTAGAATAACTGCTACTTCCCAGAATTGTATAGATAATATTTTTTCAAATCATGGGGTATTAAGCTTTAAACTGATACCAGGTATTAGATCAGACCACATGGGTCAACTAGTGTCTATAAAAACTAAAAACAAATTAGAATTAAATAAATCTATTACTGTAAGGCCTTTAACAAATCACAGACTGCGTTCATTAAAGGATAACATTGCTAGAGATCTTGACTGTTGCAAGTATTCGTTTTTAGGAGAACCAAATTCTGATTATAGTAAACTATTGTACATCATTTGTAAGTCTTTTAACAAAGTATGTCCACAAAAAAACGTAAAACTAGATACTAAATGTAAATTTAATGAATGGGCCACAAAAGGCATTAGAATCAGCAGAGACATACTTTATAGCCTTTATGAAAAGAAATCTTTTAATTTCGATCCTAATTTTCACAATTATGTTAGAAACTATTCTAAAATATTTAAGAAAGTATGCTTATTAGCTAAGTCAAAACTTATAAGTAGCCGTATAGGTAAATCAGATAATAAAATTAAAACAGTATGGAAGATTATTAACTCTGAAACTGGCAGTAGTCAACAAAGAGATACAGAAATATCATTGAAAATTAATGATCAGTTAATTTCACACAAGTCTAATGTAGCAAAAGTTTTTGAAACATTTTTCAAAGACATACCAATTAAAGTAACTAAATCTCTTTCTTCATCTTCTCTAAGAGCAGAGGCATTAGTTAAGCAACATTTTAATAGAGAAATTCCAAAATTTAGTTTTAGTCATGTATCTCCTAGCGTTGTAAAGAAATCATTTAAATATATAAAAGTAAAGACCACTGAAGATTTATGGGGCATATCTGTCAAAGTAATTGAATCAATAATTGACACTATCGCTCCGATTCTTGCAAACATTTTTAACGACTGTGTGGATAGTGGCACCTTTCCAGATTTAATGAAGCACAGTATAGTAATTCCTATTTTTAAATCAGGTTGCAAGAACGATCCATCAAACTACAGACCAGTTTCAGTTCTTCCTGCTTTAAGTAAAATATTTGAGAGAATGGTATTAGACCAATTAATTTTGCACTTTAGTAAACATAACATCTTTCATGAACGCCAGTTTGGATTTACAAAGGGAAGGTCAACGACCGACGCCGGGGCTAAGTTAGTGTCTCACATTTTGGAGGCTTGGGAGGGATCGCAGGATGCCATTGGTATTTTTTGTGATCTCTCCAAGGCTTTTGATTGTGTCGATCATAAGACGCTGATCCTTAAACTAAAACACTACGGATTGCGAGGACAATCCCTTGCACTAATTCAGTCATATTTAACAACTAGACTTCAAAAAATAGGTATAAACGGCGTAACATCATCTGGGTCTACAGTGAGAATGGGGGTGCCGCAAGGTTCAATCCTTGGCCCTTTTCTCTTCTTGGCATACATAAATGACCTTCCCTATATGATGACTAATTTAACTAATATTATATTATTCGCGGACGATACCTCGCTCATTTTTAAAATTAATAGAAAATTACCAGATTTATCATCCTTTAGTAATGCCCTTGATGTTCTTTCCGATTGGTTTTCTACAAATAACTTGCTTCTCAATGCAAGCAAAACTAAATGTCTAAAGTTTTCGCTTTCTAATGTTCATAAACAATCAGAATTAAATTTGATGCTTGATGGTGACCAGCTTGAATTAATTAATGAAACCGTATTTCTTGGTATAACAATTGACTCTAGGTTGCAGTGGGGGGCACACATCACGGCACTGTCGTCTAGGTTAAGTTCGGCTGCATTCGCGGTTAGGAAAATTCGGCAGCTTACTGATATACCCACTGCTAGATTAGTTTATTACGCTTACTTTCACAGTTTAATGTCTTACGGTATTCTATTGTGGGGGTCCGCGGCCGATGTAGATTCTATTTTCATTTTGCAGAAACGGGCAATTCGCTCAATATACGGCATGGGCCCTCGAGAGTCACTGAGAGAAAAGTTTAAGGAAATTAATATTCTAACCTTGCCTTCCTTATACATTTTCGAGAATATTATGTATGTACGTAAAAATCTTTCTAGTTTTAGAGTTAAAAGTGATTTTCACGATATTAATACCAGGAATAAAAATAAGTTAGTAGTTCCTAAATTTCGGCTCACTAAAACAAATTCAAAATCATTTCTAGGGAATTCAATACGCTTTTATAATAAACTACCAGAGGTCATTACTAACCTGCCCGGTAAGAAATTCAAATCTTGTGTCAAATCTATTCTTTTAAAGAAAGCGTATTATAAAGTTAAAGACTACGTGGAAGACAAAAGGGCGTGGAGTATTTAATATCTGCACATGTGGCCTCCCTGGCGGTCCTCAAGATTTGCTTGTTTACTTTAAATGAGTTCTTAAGCCGCCTGTATTTCCTGAAGGCACTGGACATGCCTTGACATTCCTGTTAGGGTATTTCTTTATTATTATTATTTTTATTTTTTTTTGTGTGACTACATATATATATTGTATGTAAAATGGTTTTCTTTTTATTTTATATACAATTTTATTTATTTTGTGCTTTTTTCATGTGAATGCGTCAACAGCGTGGTTTTTTATTATTCATTATAACGGACTGATTGCCTTAAATTATTATTAGTATTTTTTCTTTATTTTAAATTATTATTAGTATTTTTCCTTTATTTTATTAACGTAGTTTTATTGCGTTGTTGACGCATATATTTAACCAATAATGTACAAATAATTGTAACAATTTAGTTTTTAAAAGAGTAACCTATGGAGTTTCTTGCCGGCTCTTCTCCATAGGAAGGACACTTTGGAACCGAGCAACTAGAGTCAGTAGATTTAACGTAACGTTTCTTGAGCGCCTTTTTTATTTGGTTTATAAGAAATAAAAACATTTTGATTTTGATTTTGATTTTGAACCGAATGTTATGTCATCCACAGGTAAACTTTTAACAAAAGTGGTGTTTAAAAACATTCTTTAAGAGAAAATGCCTTGAAATTTCTTGGGACTGCCCGTGCGGTATTTTATACTTGTGTGTGATATTAATTTTATACTTTAATCAAATTTTAAATTTAATTGTACTTGCTTAAGAATCCCACTGCAGGTGGGATTCTTAAGCAAGGCGCTAATCACATAAAATTATAATATTTAATTTTAATGAACTCATGATCATGAACAAGCATTGAAAACCTCATAAGCCATTTCATAGTTTTGTTGATTTATAATCTTTTACTATCATTATCAAACAATATTACACCCTTCCACTTCTACCAATTTATTTAAAATTAGCAGTGGGTCACATGTCACCTGTGTAATTTGTCCTTAATCAAATAATTATTTTTCTCATAAGAACTTAATAAAAGTAACAAATATATAATATACCTCAGATGTCTGCATTTCTCTTGAGCGTACATAATCAACAAAGTTATATGACGTGGACAATATTCTGTGTTGTTGTGTCGGAGTCTCCTCTTCGCTGTCACTGTCTGAGTAGCACACAAAGTCTTCTGGTTTGTCAGGCTTCCGCTGCTGTTCTAACCTGAAAATTAAACATTGAAACTTGTATTAAGGAATAAAAATTACAACCTTGTATTTGGTGGTTATGTTGTGTTTACAAATTGATAATCATTTTATTGGCATTAATTTGCTCATAAAATTGTACTTTCTTAATATAATGAAGTTAATCAATAATATTTTAATAACAGGGTTGTAAAAAGTATCAATATTTTGAAGCTACTACACTTGCATGACAGTAAATAAAAGTTCATTATCCCAATTCAACACTTTGTTTAGCTTATAACAATGTAATAATGAGGTATAATTCAAAGGTAATACTGAATTCACACAGTTGTACATCCTTCCATTATAACCAGAACAATTAAGAAATAATTATATGCATAAACAAAATCGATTCTTAGCTGTGTGAAGTTAATCAATAACTATCTTTACCTTAGCCAAGCCTAGTTACCAAACAATGTTTTCGTAGCTATATTTACGAAAACAATTGAAAAATAACACGAAGCAAAAGGTCAGTGGCATTTCTGCGAAGTACCAGCTCCTTTAATAAACTAATATTTACCTTAAAGCCCTAGCCTTTGCTCTTCTCTCCTTTATCCTACTGGGTATGTAGCAGGAAGGATATCTGCCCTCAATCGCTCTCCTCACCGTCTGCGCCATTTTAATGCCAGTCGAGTGTTTCAATAACCACCGTATAACACACGGTCAACTAGTCACTTTCGTTTTGTACGGCTGTACACACACCAATAATACGACATCTTTCATTGTATAATGGAGTCCGAACATTTACATCCACTTTTATACACAATTGTACGTTTCTACACTAACTGAGCATGTTAAATATAGTTTTTATATAAAAATACACTATGTATATATTATAGAAAGAGATATAAACGGGATAAAGCACTTTATTTTCGATATTTTTCACAAAATACTACGCTGACGGAACGCTGGCTGTCATTGGTGTTGCTAGTTGTGATTAAATAAATTCGCTTATTTATCTGTTGTTTCGGTTAATAAAAAACCGATACTATTTTTACGATTAATTAATTAATTAATTCGACATTCCGCCGAAATTACATAAAATTATAATCTTCTTTAAATAAAATTTTCAATGTATTTACATCGAAAAAATTTGTGTTTTAATTAAAATTCAACGACCGTTTTTTATGCGTAGTAGTTTCATTCTCAGGGCCTAGTATAAATATGTTTTTAAGTGGTCTCTTTACCTTCTTTTTTTCATGGTTCTTCAGCTATCCCGCAAATAAATACATTATGAAAAACAAATACCTATACTAAAACTTAAAATCTAAGTGACGCAAGAAACTAAGCGTACTAATAAATGTTCGTTGCTTTCTCTTTATGAGAAAAGTCATTATCATAGAATCTTAAAATACATAATATTAAAACCAAACTTTATTTTATTGCGATAGGTCAAGGTTGTATTGTAGTATGTCGTATTGCCAAGTCTTTTTATTACTTTTTCATGATCGTTACTGGATCTAAACATCTAAAAAAATATTTGGTCTAGTTGGGATTAGTGGGTCTGTTTTCAGCTTCACAATAATATGTTAAATGGAAGGACTGCAGCACTTCTACACAGTGACAACGAAAAACCACTGTAAGTATTGCCCAGTTTTGCGGTGTAACATGATGATTATTCCTTTGTCAGTTGCTTTTAAAAAAGTTGGAACCACTGAGCATTGTAGGTCAGTTAATGGTTTAACAACAGTCATATATTATACCAACATCAAAAGAATGTTTCTAGTTCAAATTTTTATTGACTAATTTTAAACCGAAATATATTTCCACTGCAATAATATATCAGATTTATAAAAAACCAGACGACACGGCACCATGATTTAAAATGAAATACCATACCTACCGTTTTATATCATTTCACTGCAGTTTAATGCAGCCATTGCTGAAGTAGATAAATATTCAGCAATATTGCGGTGCTTACAAAATCAGAATACCTATAATGTTATCGTGAGAATGCATTTTATTATGTCCATTTACATAATCTGACATTCGAGAAGTGGGCGCGCAATCTTGACGTTCCGTGGAACATTCTTAGCATAAATGTAGGTTTATCGTGGTTTCCGATATAAATAATTCAGGATATGCACGTTGTTTTAAAAGCTTTTGACGATACCGAACATTTTGTTTTTAATTTTATTGTAATTTCGAAAAATAATGCCGTCTAAAACTGTCCCACGCTTAATCAAGCCTTTTATTTCATAAAGATGAAACGTTATTTTCAGTCGTCTATTTAAGAATGGAAGTAGAAGAGAAAAGAGAAAATTTGACTTTTTCCTTTTAAGGACAAGAGTAATCAACGAAAATTAGGAAGAGCGAAAAATTTCAGAAATAAGTGTATTTAACTTGGAAAGCAGTCGATATAATGGCCCTTAAACTCGATTGCTCATAATATAAATACATACCTACTTATATTCAAGGCGTTCCAATATCAGAACGTGTATGTACGGCTACATTTTGCAGTAGAGTTAAATAAAAGCCGATACTTCTAGATCGGCTCAGGTGTGGTACGAAAGCCTCGTCATTCTGCAAATAGGTTACATGAACGTTGTGTCTAGAAAGAAAAAACATTTAGTTAAAATAAAATTATTACATTTCACAAAAAATAAATTTGCTACGATAATTCAGTATAAAATGATTTATTTCACACTCAAATATAAGGAAGTAAATTGAATTACCACAATCAAAAAGATGGAGCCATTTTCGAAGTAGGTATTTTTTTATCATCTGGACTTCGACTTCGCAAAATGTAGACAAAGATCACGAGAATGAGCACAGCCTTTATAAAAAGCACATGGAAAAAAACATGGCACCACAATAAAAAAAAAACTACATGCAAAGAAACACATACAAACACATAAGTAGGTTTGTAGTGTTTTTGCTGTGTCACTAATGGGTGTTTTCTCTATTAAACGGTAATTAAAGCAGTCTTTAAGAAGCCTCGTAAGTGTTTTCAGCGAACGTTAATGAGTTGATAATGACAAGTCAGCCTTAATTAAGCTAACGTTTAAAACAGCGTACCTATGTTACTCCAATTTCCATTTTTTTTCCAGACAGAGGTAATAAATTCAGTATTCTTGATGGCCTTAAACTGAAAATAACTATTTTTTTTGTCCTGTTCGGTAGGAATTAGTACTTATTTATCTACTATTATGTGTCTGGGCTAAGATATATTATGAGGCACATTACTTATTTCTAAGCAGGACAGTTCAATAATCTCATAACTACTCATCGGTTCTTTGTCCCAAAAACAACAATCTATAGAAACTATTGCTGTTAACTTGAAACTACAAGTTTTGTATAATATTATCATTTCATTTATTGCTGAAATAAACAAGGAGTCTATTTAATATCAAATACACTAGGAATGGGGTTCAAAGCCCGCTGTTTGCAGTTTTCAATCATAACTAAGTATGTCAATATTATTGCACAACGACTTCTATTAAATGTTAATACCTAAGCTCAGTACCTAGGAACCTACCTACTGCGATTCTTATTTGCCATGTTAGCATAAGGCATTTAATGCAAGTCTTAGTGTCAAATTAGAAGTAATTTAAAAAGTAAATATTTTGTAGTCGAACCATCTTATGTTTTATGCAAAAATAGCACATTTTATGTAAAAACAGGAAGGTTATTTTTAATTTCACGATCAAGTATTTTCCTTCTACATTTTGGGAAATGAGGATGTCAAGAAGGTGCAATATCTTTTCCTGCACGGTTTCGCCAATGTTGCAGCGGTGTTTACAAACATGAATCTCTCATGTGTAAACGCTAAGACTCTCAACAAACACAAGCGGATCACATAATTTCCGTATGCAGGAAAACTTGCGACTCTTTCACGGAATATCAAAACGACTAGTACTTCTTCGATTTAAATAATTATGAGTGGCCATCTGGGCATTAGGTGTAAGTAATGACGCCAATAAAAAACGAAACGAAAAAAATGTAGTCATTTGTCCTAATATATGAGACAAATTCCAAATTTTGTTTCCAAATTTAAAAATTATTCTCGGATAGGATACATTCTTTGATTATATAATGTCTAGATGGACTGTCAAGTGCGCGCAGACCCGTCAAAAAATTACAACCAAATTTGGTTGTAAAGTATTTTCCCGCAATTCCCACCAACCAGTACAGATCGTGCCGCTTTCGTGTCACTACGTTTTACGCGCTCTAAGGAATAACCACATAACAGCGATAAGATGACAGTATGTGCTTTTAAAGTGTGCCGGAATTATAAAGGAAGGCTAAAAAATACCAAACACATCACCTATCACCGTAGACAAGACACCAAGAAACTTCATATTTATTTTAGTTTTTTTTTATGATTACCAAATTACGCCATATTTTATCAGTGTTGCCAGTTTCTGTTTCTTATTCTCCCATTTTTTAGGGTAAATTTTTTGGTTTATCATTACGTTTATAAAATTTCGTTGATGTACTTCGAACGATCGCCTGTAATTAAAACTCATTCCTAATTAACGAGATGTGATCTTTCATTTCAAATTTCAAAATCCTAACTGCTCAAAATATTGTACTAACTTAGTTGATTTAATACTCCATTCAAACACACAAATCTATTTTCTTTTTAATTATTTAAAAAAGTAACTACTTAATAAAAATACACTTAAACTGAATAATACCACTTAAGTACATAAAACTAAAATATTTTTTATTATTACAAATTAGTCTTTATTTAATGTGATTTATGGGAGAATTTGTAATAGCTGGTAACACACACTTGAAATTGTTGTCTTGTTTTTTTTTCATGATTGTAGGGCGACGCTCCATCTAGACATTATATAATCAAAGGATACATTATTTATTAGTGATTGCAGCATTTGGTAATTTGTATTATTTGTCGGTAATGCGGCGGAACAATAAATTTTATTACAACTGCATGCCGGCGCCTGCCACACAATAGGTATTTTCATGAGGTCATTGACATACTGCTATGCGGTTGTGGAAACCGCTGTACCCTACAATTTCAGCGAGTTCCGCGAATAAAAAACGTTTTAGCGCGAAATATGCATTCCATGTCAGTGCTTACATTTGACGCGGAGAAAGAGTAATTTGAATTTGGAGTTCCGAGCACAGGTAATGTACTCGCATGCAGCATGGACAGATAAGAAGAAATCTTAATAAAAGAATCGAGTGAAACAGAATTTTAAATTCATATTTTTTGTCTGATTTTCTTTAGACAGATATGAAATCCTGAAAATGTAATTGTCTTAGAACTTAGAGCGTTAGATGAAATTCCATTCATATTATAATCTACATTTACCAATTCCCTCATGATTATTGTTCAAATTACATTTCGTGCCAAATGTTTTTTTTTCAAAGATTCCTTGGCTTGAATTTGGTGCGTTCACTGCACTATGTCATGTTCCGTTGCCAGTTTTCTAACAGCATTTCTTTTACGACACCGTTCTAGGTAATCAGCTGATACCTTTGCTTATTCTGTATTTACGGTGACGTATAAAAACTTATTTCGTATGCGATGAGGGTTTTGTTTTACTCTTAATGGGATAAATCTAAATTTCACATTATTTTCATTTGTTCTTTCTCATTTCATCACTAACATACCTAAATTTAATGAATTTGAATGTATTAATTTTAATCTACTACATTGAATAATAAGCAAAAATACAGGTGCTTTGTATAGAACTTAATTTGATGTTAAAAACTGAAATTATTTGTCAGACTAAGTAATAAAATGGAAATTGAGGACACTAAATGTAAATTACGGTGCCACAGAAGGCCTACTTTCTGTTTAATTAGTCTAAAAATAGTCCCCAGTAGGTACCTTATTCAAACAAACGATGGTCAAAAATTAATCGTGAATCGTATCCTTACGCAATATAAACATTAAAAGTAAAATTTTTGATATTTTTGTAAATAACAGATGACTTTCATTTAGCAACGTGATGATGTTTTTCTAAGCATATTATTATCTTAGTCAGGCTGGTTACTCCAAAGCAAAATATAATATAAACAAAGTTATTTTAAAAACAGACAATGAATATCGCCCTGCTCTATAAACAACATCGCTTCATTCCGCCATGAATTTGCACATCACTTCTACATTGATTCATAGATGGCGTTACTGATACCGTGTAATGGTGGCTACAGTTCGTGGAAAACAACTGATTAGTTTTTAATTACAGCGAAAGTCGGAATCTTTGCTAAAACAGAATTATTTGGTGCTAATGGGCTGCTGTTTTAATTCTGCTACTAATGACACATCTTTCACGTGTCTTGCGATTCAAGAAAACAATTAACAGTGGTAGCGTAGTTTGCAATTTTTCAGCTGAATGGCGACTGAAGTATTACGAGAAATAGCCAGCAATATAATTATAATATAAAAGAATAAATAAAAATAATAGCTTACTTTTAGCAAGTTACGAAGCAAAATCTGTGATATATAGGTTAATGAAAAAAATAATAGAGGCTAAAGTACACCTACAATTAGTAGAGGTTCTAAATGAAGGCCATCTAAGCCATAAGCAAGGTATTTACCACCCTTATTTTTTTTGGTTCTGTGTAGTTTACAACTTACTTTCTAAGTTAAAAATTTAAGAATTTGTTACTCGTGTACCGTTCTAGTTTAAACCAAATATTTGAACGTGAAAAACTGCGGAAATAAATAGTTTATCAGCGACAAAATTTTATATTCTGACCTTATTATGGTCACGCGATTTGATAAAAAATCGTTGTATATTATTTTATAATACTATATTAGCCCTATTGAAGGTAAGAAGTTACCTAGGGCACAAACTAACTTATCGTTAAAGGTTAAGAACAACCAAGTGTTAGGTATAAAAAGTTATATAGGTATACGAGTAGGTATGTCTCGTGTACATGTAGATATAGGTATGTATCGTAAGTAGGTAATAGTATCTATATGTTTCTCAAAGGAGTCGCAAAAGTTTATTGTTTGTACTTACCCATATTGATCTGGATAGAGCAAAGCAATTATTTGTATTGTTTAAATAAAATAGATGAGGTAGGTAATATACTTAGGAAAAACAATATATTTTACAGTTGAAATAACGTTGTTTGCATAAGGCAAACACTATTACCTAAACCTTCTTATAAATAATAGCCATAAATAGAAGAAGTTATTTCCAAAACCCGTCTACAAAATATAACTGCATAGGAAAATGTAAAAGAAAGGCTGGTGGCTAAGTGTAAGCCATACGGTTTGACCGATAATACAGGTTAAGCCGCGCTTGCCGCGGTTGGTCCGTGGATGGGTGACCATTTATAACATACCGAGACCCCTCCGTGTTTCGGAAAGCACGTTAAACAGTAGGTCCCGGCTGTCATACATAGATCTTTGGCAATCGTTAAGTCAATTCTGACAACCAGTCTTACTATCGGATACCTACTGTGTTTCCCAGTAAAATGGGTTGTGGAGGTCAGATAGGCAGTCGCTTCATGTAAAATACGGTATTCAGCTGAATCTGGTAAGACTGGTAGCCGACCCCAACATAGTTGGGAAAAGGCTCGGGAGATGATGAGGAAAATGTAAAAGAAAAGTATTCAACCAAAAACTGTTGCTCTAACAGACAACTTTAGGTTTCGTTATGCAACTCAGCCTAAGCCTTAATCACATCGGCTATTTTTGTACGACTTTCACCCATAAGTGGATTAATCGTGCTAATCTTATCTAGGTATTTTGCTGACTATCTTCGAAAGTCTAGACTATAATCTGAAATACATAATTCATTGTTATAGTCAGTCGCCAAACCAATTATGTTAGTTATTAGGTCACTGACATATAAGTCTTAGTAATCGCGTCATCAAGTTGATCTATGAACCTCCAAACTTATTGGTAAATGTATAGAAAATGCAAGAGAAGTTATATTTATTATATCATGCGACTACCTCTCTGAGATTGCTTTAATAAATACAAGAAATTCTAATATTCAAGTCAAAATTGTAACAGCTTTAACTTGCAAAATACCTTAGACTATAGATAACTATAGACCGATAGTATCGCTAGTTTTCCTTCGTGCCAAGCGAGAGCACTTTTTGTCTGTATCTAGTACATTCGTTTACTGATTTAAAGGTATTTTTCGCGCAACGACAGACTTATATGCGAAAATATCGATGGTTTCGACATTGTTAGGATAATATTAAGGTTTTAGATAGTTTTATTAAAACGGTGCGCTCCGTCTTGATACAAAATTTACGATAAAACTAGTTCATACTTGTGCTCACGGTTCATACACTGATAGGCTCACTCTTTAGTTTGTTATCTATACTCTAAGCAAAATACTCTCCTACTTTAATTTTCAAGCATATCTTGTAGGCGCTCAAAATATTGGCTACATTCCTCTAGCCGGCTCTTGTCATTGGAAGCTAGCCAGACTTTAGCGAAAAGTATATAATTTGCTGACTCTACTTAAGGTTTTCAACTCGCCGACATTTTGTCGGACAAGTATCACTTTATCGGTAAATACCGGTTTTTTATCTGTTGCTTTTATTTGAATTTTATTTTGATGACGTTGGCAACTTTTTTTTTGTAATGCTTAGAGAAATTACTAAATTGTAATGACACTTATCTGCCCGCCATTATTTAATCCTGATTTTTATCTTTTTAGTGTTTACGTAAAAGGTTTCTATGTAAACTAGAATAATAAATAGTTTTACAAGTAAACAGACATATTTTTTATCTATCACGATTTAATGTTTATCAAACGCGTGTTTTCGCATAGAAGTAGAATTTATTAATGTACGCAGACAAAGCATTCTTAAGAAAATATGGTTCTAAAGCTATTACGAATGGTATTTTTAATTTACACTTTTTTGATGCTTGTCTATGAACCTAAAGAAATCCTATCTAATTAATTAGTAACCTTCTATTTCTTCGCATTCTCTAAATATAAATAATGAGGTATTCATGATGTAGTAGGTATTGAGGTCAGTAAAATAAATGTATAAAACAGGTACCTAGGTATTTCAATACACGTGTTTTATTAAAGACATTTAGGGACGCTCTTTGTATTGTTACTAGTGGTTCTATTTTCGTAGCATCTAAGTTATAACAAAATTCTACGAAATCATATACTAAATCTGCAACATAATGATTACCCACCTATTAAGTGTCAGTTAACAGTTTTCATTTTCATTTCACACTCTGAAATTCATAAGCTAGTACAATTCTTCCATAGTTATTAGGGTAACAGATTATAACTTAATTCTGACCAGCTTCTGTGTGTTTTGTATTATAATCGGGTTCGGGACACAGCGGCGTCAGTACTTTGGCTGCGATCCAAAAAGGACATTCGTTTCGGATGCTAAATGAAAACGTATGAAAGTTATAATAGTGAATATACTCGTATTTGAGCAGTAAAGCTCAGTAAAGTTGGGCATTCCATGTAATTGGACAAAGGAAATATCTGTTATATTCAAGTTAGATATTAATGTGTTTTTGAAGTGTCGTTACGCCTATCATATTATAAATACGGTACCAGTCATACAAATAACAAATAACAAGATTGTTTTCAAATGTCTCCTTTCGCAGTTATAGCTGGCTGTCATGAAAATAAAGGAGGCCGTATTATGTAGCTGGGTTCTGCAAATAAACAATTAGTGTCACCACTAATTACTTAGCCGTACCTACTTTTTGCGAAAAGTATCGAAAGTTTCGCGAAGACTATTAATAATGTATAACCACCTACCTACCTAAGTATTCCTTGTTCTGACAAGTCAGGGTCGCTAAGAATGTAGCCTGTAGGTATATTTTTACACTTATTTACTTTGTGCCTTTTTCCTATGACGCAATTACGAGGCGGTATTGATAACTTTACCATGTTTTGAAAAAATAACATTTTAGTACTTTTATTAACCCCAATATTTGTTAACCTAACGTGATTCCCATCAATAACGAACCTTAAGCGCTAATGCGACAATCGCCATTACATACAATCAAAGACAATTTTCATACAGTATACTAAAGATCAAGGCTTGGAACCGGTTTGAAAAATACCGGTTACTAACCGGTATATATCGGTTTTTTCGTTTTTTCGTTCGGAGTCAAACCGTTAAAAGAGCGTTATTGAAAACCCTTATTAACCGGTATATTCCGCGACCGCCGAGCATGGCCGAGCGGACTGGAAATATTGGTGTAGATTTGTACGATCCACATTACGTCCGTTTCACATGTGTGTTTGTTCACGACGTCAGGGAAACAAGGTGGACGATGTCGATATCGATATTTTTAGTAATGCGCTAGTAAGTTATTATTTTTTAATAAATTTAGGTTTACCAACATTTTTACACATACTTAACGTACCTATAGACAAAGATTTAATTTAAGTAATGTTATGTTGTATTCGCATTATGAAAAATATAAGTATTTGTTTTATAAACATATATAAAATTAAGTACAGAAAATACAATCAAATAAAAGGTACACGAATAATAGATGTCTAGTCTAAAATCTACTGAATAGTTACAATGTTTTTCAATAGTGGAGATGAATTGACAAGTTAAAAAAAAATAACCATTAGAATTATAAAAATAATGAGTTTCGATGGTGCAATCAACGCAAAATCCTAAATAGTGGTTATTATATTTCATCCTATTTTTCCATGTGAATTATTTTAGCGGTTTTGAAACTGCACATGTCTTACGTAAAGATTGCAACCGTCGGGTGGTTAGTAGAGTTCAAATCGCATGATTACAAAATCAAAAAGTGCGGCAGCGTGCTTGCTCGTCGCGAGAAAGTCTAGTCGAGACTTTCTGCGTGCTAGCTGCGTGGCGTAGGGTTGCCACCTGCAATTTATTATATAGCATCGTACTACGTTCATCATAATACAGTAAATTGTAATAGTAATAGGAAAATTATATGGTACGAAAAATTGGTACTACATTTTCAACGGTAAATCAACTGTAGCACTTTTTTATTTTCAAATATTAAAAAATATACTAGAATCTTTGCACTAAGGTAATATATAACACATTCATGGCAATATTTAGTTTCAATAAATTTCATTAATTACTTTTAGTTAACAGAATCATATGAAAGGTAAGCAAATAAGTAAGTATTTTAGTCTCAAATAATAGAACAACTGAGTAGTGCTAAATGCTTTTCAATAGTAGAGATCAATCGAAAATTTAAAACGAATAACTATTAGTACTATAAAAATAATAAGTTTCAGAAGTCTCATCGAAAATCCAAAATATGAAATAGAAAAGTAATAAAGATGTCATAATCATCATCATCATCATCAGCCGGAAGACGTCCACTGCTGAACAAAGGCCTCCCCCCTAGAACGCCACAATGAACGACAACTCGCCAATTGCATCCACCGGGTGCCCGCAACTTTGACGATATCGTCGGTCCACCTGGTGGGAGGCCTGCCAACGCTGCGTCTTCCGGTTCGTGGTCGCCACTCGAGAACCTTTCTTCCCCAGCGGTTATAGGTTCTTCGAGCGATATGGCCTACCCTTTGCCACTTCAACTTGCATATTCTTCGAGCTATGTCGGTAACTCTAGTTCTTTGGCGAATTTCCGTATTCCGGATCCTGAAAAATCCCGCAAAGAAACCCCGAGCATAGCTCTCTCCATAGCTCGTTGAGTGACTCTGAGCCTTTCCAAAAAGCCAACCGTTAGCGACCACGACTCAGAGCCATATGTCATCACTGGCAACACACACGGGTCAAAGACCTGCGTCTTCAGACACTGCGGAATTTTGGACGAAAAGATGTCGCGTAGTTTCCCGAACGCTGCCCATCCGAGTTGGATTCTTCGGGCGACCTCTTTGTTGAAGTTGGACCGGCCTAATTGAACTATTTGTCCAAGATAGACGTAGTGGTCGACAACTTCGAGAGTATCATTCCCAACAACAACCGGTACAGGTGCGACATGGATATTGGACATGATCTTCGTCGTCGTCCATGTTCATTTTGAGACCCACCTGTTGGGAAACGATACTGAGGTCGCTGAGCATAGTATTGAGCCCCTCCAGCGACTCCGCCATGATCACTATATCATCGGCAAAACGAAGGTGAGTGATGTATTCGCCATTGACATTGATGCCGAACCCGTTCCAGTCCAAGAGCTCGAAGACGTCCTCCAACGCATTTGTGAACAGTTTCGGAGAAATAACGTCTCCCTGTCTCACACCACGCTGCAGTTGGATTGGTTTCGTGCTCTCGTCCCGTAACCGGATCGACATGGTGGCGTTACTATACAAACACTTCAACACCTCGATATACCTATAGTCGATATGACATCGCTGGAGGGACTGCAATACAGCCCAGGTTTCGATTGAATCGAAGGCTTTTTCATAGTCCACAAACGCTAGACACAGTGGCCGATTATACTCCTCGGTCTTCTGTATAATCTGGCGGAGCGTGTGAATGTGGTCTATGGTGCTAAAGCCTTTTCGGAAGCCAGCTTGTTCGGGAGGCTGGAAGTCATCAAGCCTGCGTTCGAGACGGTTCGTAATGACCCTCGAAAACAACTTATACACATGGCTCAGGAGCGAGATGGGTCTATAATTCTTCAACAAGGTATTGTCGCCTTTTTTGAAGAAGAGCACCACCACACTCCTCATCACCCGGCGCCTTGTTGTTTTTAAGCTGTTTCAGAGCCACTCTAATCTCGTACAGGCTGATGTCTGGGATGTCCTCAGTATAGTGCCGGGTCAGTTTGGCTCTAGAGTCCTGAGCCACACTGACAACGGGTTTCCGTGTCGAAGTGTACAGCTGTATTAAATCTTATATTTAAATAAACAGTTTTGTTATAATGAGTATTTATGAAGCAGTGAAATAGTGTTTAGTTCTTTGAATTAGGATATCATCACTATCACTACATAGTATAAAGAAAAGTCGCTTCCCGCTGTCTGTCTGTCCCTATTAGGGAATGCAAATCTCGCGAGATTGGGGCTCAAGCGAGATCCCGCGAGTTTATGAATAACAATACTGCGAGATCTCGCCAATTCGAGATCTCGCGAGATTAGCAGTTTGGTGTGTTTTTTTTGCAAATAATCACAATATTTGAATAAATTAGGAAAAAAATAATAAATATTATAAGTATTGTAGGATAAACATTTATTGTTACGAATTTTTTCAATAGACTTTTATGCTTCAAA
This sequence comes from Autographa pulchrina, assembly GCA_905475315.1. NCBI lineage: Eukaryota > Metazoa > Arthropoda > Insecta > Lepidoptera > Noctuidae > Autographa > Autographa pulchrina. Next base: position 11,307,774 of record FR997781.1, read on the forward strand.
CATTGTTTGACGTATCTGCCTATAATTTTCTAATAAACAAATGCGCGCTGATGACGTTGCACGCCGGCTCAATTTTCGACCAATCGGACGCACGAACGAATCTGAGAAACATCTCGTCCGCGACCGAAACCGACAGATCGCAACTCCGTCCGTGTCAGTCCGCGCTTCGAATAAGACGTTTTTGTGCTCGAGTGCAATCTCGTTAAACAAGCGAGATCTCGCCTTTATTTCGTCCGAGATCAATCTCGCTAAAAAAGGCCGAGATCTCGCGAGAACGAGATTGCATTCCCTAGTCCCTATGTACGCGCTTACATTGCAAACGCTGGCTGAAACCTACGAGATAGATCAAAAAATGTACTACAGTATTGTGCACCTTAAAAAGGTCTGCAAAAAAGTCCGCGATGGTATATATATATCTATCTCTTGGGGATAACCCACAATAACCATTTTTTATCCTTTATTTATTACTTATTTACGAAAAATATTGCGATTTTAAGCAATACAGCATTAATTCTTATCCAATTAAGTACATTGTGCATGTAATATAGATCAATATGGCCCTTTACAGCATGTAATTTAAATGAATATTTTCGAAGATATTACAGATTTAAAATGCAGGGAAATAGCGGTTGCGGCGGTACCGGCCGGGGGGGAGCCGGGGGGCGCGTGCCTATACCAAATAGTTCGTCGAAGGCCGCGCTTCGCCCTACAGCACTTTATGATTATGCAGTATATTTAGTATCAGCATTGCACCCGTGCAAAGCCGGGGCGGGTCGCTAGTATTAGATAATTAATTTCTTAGTAATCACGCAGTGCAGAGGATGAGAGGGACGAATTGTGGAGAATTAAACATCCCACTCCTCCACATTTCGTCTCTCCTCAACAACAACTGCCCTCAGGTCACGAACTGCAGTGGCCCATTTGGAAATCTCTCAACCGACTACGGACCCAAGTGGGCCGCTGCAGAGACAACCTGAGCAAATGGGGCATGATAGAATGTTCACATACACAATGTGAATGCGGTGCCCCAACTCAAGCCATGGCGCATCTTCTGTCCTGCCCGTCCTGCACCACCACCGCCACCCTCCAGGACTTAATGGAAGCCAACGACAAAGCCATTCAAGTGGCGACTTTCTGGTCAAACAGAGTTTAGCGATCATTGACTCGAGAAGAAGAAGAAGAAGAAGTAATCACGCGTATAAACATTCAATACGAGAATCGTTAGCGCAGCTTTCCTGAAACTATTTTAAGGGTATATAATAATATGCTTTGTGTTGTTTGTATATATACTTTCACTATAGTATAGTATCGACAAAGCAAATATCGATAGTTGACGACACTAGACTGAACAAACCGGTGAGCTACCGATCGCACTGAGGAAGCACGCTTGTTAGCGTGCTTGCTGCCTTACGCTTATTTCACTTAGAGTTGTCTTATTAAGACAGACTGAAATCGTCTCGTCTAATAGCTGCTTGTATCGCGTTTGACCTCTTCGTTTGACCTTCAGCACGACTGCGCATTAAAGGTAGACGACAAAAACCGGTATTAACCGGTTAATTGAACAAAACCTCTTTACGAACCTTTAATTGCGGAAACCGGTTAATTGCGGTTAAGGGTAGAACGAAACCGAAATAAAATGTTCCCTACGTACTTAGGCGTTAACCGGTACGAGATTTAACCCGGTTTCCAAGCCTTGCTAAAGATGTTCATTGCTTCCAATTTGGGTGTCACACGTTTTCAGGTGCATTGCTGGCAAGTTCTCAAGTGTTGCTAGTAAGACTCATCCGTCTTAGCTTAGGTGTGCCACTTCTAGCGGGAGAGCAATCAGATACAGGCTTCTATGAAAGCAAGATAAAGGTAAGGCCATTGGTTTTGCTCGTATCTTTACTTTAAAATAGAATATTTGGTATAATCTTATGTAGCTATCTACTTGTCTGTTTCTTAAACCGCGATAAGTTCGTATTGATTTTTGAGTTAAGTTTTTATTTTTGACGTATTTGTTACAGTTTAGTTAATAATTTGTGTAACAATCAAGAGAAAGTACTTAAAAAAAAGAATATGTAGGCAAGTAGATCATCATGGTCCCACAACATAAAATTAAAGACCATCTTTATTATTAATAACTACTAATAAGTTTTGTTGATGACATCGGCATTTAATAACTTAGATTAGTTTTAGTTTGTCTTGCTAAGTATTTATAGCTTACTGAAGTCCTGATTGCTCAGGGTTTACCGGGAACAAGGATGCTACTGTTTAATTCATGAAACTGGCAACTTGCTCACTTGACCTACAAGTTCCAATCTCAGGGAAGTTATAAACTTACAGTGACTTAGATTGCCTGCTAGTTATTCAACAATTATTATAACAGCAACAAAAAATACTTAGTTGGTTTTTATGTAACGGAAAGCAAGCAACGGTCTATTAAGCTATTATTTTACTAACTTTTTTATACAAGTACTATATAGCCTAATGTGTTATTCTGATTGTATGTTACCTGTAAAGTTCCAGCCAAAAATGTTTTTTATTTTTTGTGAAATAAAATGAAATGCCTAATAATATCCGCACAATATTTATTACAACCAGTCAACGCAGCCTCACTCTATATTAGCCCACTGTTGGACAAAGGATACCTCCAAGTTGCTCCACAACACTCGGTCTTTTAAATAAATCTTTATAAAACGCTTCAAAAGATACCCTCCCAATATTCGTATAAATAAATATCTACGTTTCTATATCGGGCAAACGGGACAGTACAAATAAATGTGTATTTGTCCTTTCCAGCAAATACGTCTACGGATTGTTACATTGATAAATATGTATTTAGTCTTTGTCTCGAAATCGCCGGAAGGCTTTCAAAACAGGTTACTAAAGAAACCGTATAGGTAGGTTAAAATCGATGTTAAGTTTAGGTAGCATTTTCTTTTATAGTTTTGCCTTAAGGGAATAAGAAGTTAAAGTGAATCAGATCTTATCGGTGGCCGTAAATAGCAGTAAAGTGAAGAGAGAGTAGGTAACTAAAGTCATTAACAATCGTATTACTTATTTATATTCCGTATTGTAAGGCGTCTGTCCATAAGTGGTATATATATTATGCAGATTACATGGTACATAGTCTTAACCCTTGACGACCTCCGTGGTCGAGTGGCGTACGCACCGGTTTTCAAGGTGTCGCTAGCTCTGAGGTCCCGGGTTCGATCCCCGGACGAGTCAATGTAGAAACTCACTTTTCTACATTGTCTCGGGTCTGGGTGTTTGTGGTACCTTCGTTGTTTCTGAATTCCATAACACAAGTGCTTAATAGCTACTTACTTTGGGTTCAGAGCAATGTATGTGATGTTGTCCGCATTTATTTATTATTTATTTATTTATTAACCTTTACGTCTCCTGGCATTTATTTTCTTAGAAAGAATGACGAGAACAACAATGTAGTTAATTTTCCTTGCTATAACTTTCTTAAATGCCTCACTTATTGCTTAGACTTTGATTGTACCACTAGCTAAATACAACGCCCTGATGACCGTTTTTCCGAGTACTTATATGTTTACAATATGAGTATCATAAACTTTTATGTATATTTCAGAACATTAAACAGTAGGGTCCAACATGGATGCGGCAATAAAATGCAGAGATGGGTCAGGTGTGTCTGTGATACGAGCAGTTCCTTGTATGCAAACCTTTACGTAAAACACTGTTTGGAATGTTGAATATATTAGACGAAAAAATATACACTGCTCTTATGGCGCGCAATGTTTAAAATATTGTCCTTATTGACTGAATTAGCATTTTACGATGAAATAGGTATATTACCTACTTATTCAGTTTTTACCTACTTACTTCAATTCTGAAATGTTTCTTTGGTATTTAAAGTTACTATTAGATAATCTTCCCGAAGTCAAAGTGTTTGAGTATTTAATCTAATCTAGTATAACTACCTAGTAAGTACAATTTCTATACTTCGTCATCATAATATGCTCTTAAAGCATAAAAGTCAATTCTTCCCTGAAAGATGTACTGTTGTAAGTCTAGAAGCTCTATAAACAATTGTTTTTAAAAATTGACTCAAATCTGAAACTCAACAAGGCAAGAAAAATATTGTAAAGCTTACTTGAAAAAGATTGAACTTGATTCTCAATAAAATCTTTTATCTTTTTTCAACAGTTTACACAAGAAACGTGATACCGAATCGTAACGATAAGCAATTAAAGAAACTTAGCATTTTGTTTCCACCCCACTGCCCAGGGACAAGCTACAATTAAAACAGGGCTCGTAATCTGTATTATCTTTTCTTTTATTCTTTGGAAGCTGTTATTATTTCTGTGAATATATCTCTGGGAAGTTTGGACAGCCGTCAAGGGAGCTTGATTACGTACTGAAAAAGTTTGCTAGAATATTTTATAAGATTTATTTGAGCTTTGCTTTGATGCGTAAATAGAATGGCTGGGGTCTTGAGTCCGTTGTTATGCTTATAAAATACTACGTTATGTACTTAATTTGCCGAGCAAAGCTGATTTCATACGTTCATGCGAAAATACTCAAACGTTAAGTGGCCTGTGTCTAAAAATAATGTAAGATAAATAAACATCCTTAAATAATACATATTTAAAAATAAAAATTAATAGATTAATAAGGCCTTAAACACCATTTGTACTTATTTTATTTTTGGTGGTTCCGCAAAACTTGTATAGAATTTGTTAGGTATGTGGTACTTATAACATTAGACAAAAGCATTTCATTAATACAGCCAATACTAGAATACAAACGGTTTAGTTACGTACTAAAGAGTAAAGAACGGTTTTTATCGTAATTTTGTCGGCATTTTACGGTTATCGCAGCGTTATGGTTTGTTTGCTTGTCGTTAGGCCCAGTGTCCCGGAGTGAATGGATTGTCACGATCCGTGGATGAAATTTAGGTAAGTTGGGGAGGAAATTTCGAATAAATTTTGTTAGCTTTTACTTGTAGGTACATAAATTAACAATAGGTAAAGTAATGGGAACTTATATATGTACTATTAAAGGTATATATATCATTTTAAGGACAGAAAAGAGCCTAGAAATAGTCTTCTACTTTTTCCTATCTAAGAAAAGACGTCACTCGAAAATATTCCACCAGACCACCATAGAATATCTAGTTACGCGAAGAGCCTGCTATCTGAAGGGTGTTATAATCGATCAGCTGACGACCTTGCGAGATCAACGGCCGGCCCAAGTGGGTCAGAGGGTGTAAAGGGCACGGGCATAGATAACGCGATGTCGCCATAGGATACTGGCCATGGAAGGCTATAATAGGTGTATTGATGAATTACCGGTATTTAACATTATAGTCTGTAACTAGCCTAATAAAGGCGACTTTTTTTTTATCATCAACATTTTTTTAAATCCACGATTTGGATTTTCAAAACGTCGCTCTGTTAAAAAAAAATGTTTCTTTTTTGTGAAAATGCATGTATTGTGAACATCAGAAATCATTCGGTACCCGTATCCAAATCTGTGGTTACAACATTATAATAAAAAAAAAAACAAACAAACTTTAAAGCACTTTACCTAATCAAACAATATTTTATGTAATACTTAGGTGTTACATCAAACCAAATTAAGAACAAATTGTTAATTTACATAAGTAGGTAGGTACTGCGTATTCTTAACTTTTATTCTTCGCCTCTCCATATTTTTTTTTGACTCCATAATTGACGACCTCCGTGGTCGAGTGGCGTACGCACCGGTTTTCAAGGTGTCGCTAGCTCTGAGGTCCCGGGTTCGATCCCCGGACGGGTCAATGTAGAAACTCACTTTTCTACATTGTCTCGGGTCTGGGTGTTTGTGGTACCTTCGTTGTTTCTGAATTCCATAACACAAGTGCTTAATAGCTACTTACTTTGGGTTCAGAGCAATGTATGTGATGTTGTCCGCATTTATTTATTATTATTATTATAATTGACCATAGGTTAATCTATTTCTACCCAACACGTACAAAATATTAATACTCTTCATAATCTATAAAGGCTTAAACCCACTATACATCACACCTCTACGAAGGTAAGCAACGAACACCGCACCCTGGCCGCGGCAATCGATGGCTTTTGTTTCCTCTCGCCGCGACCTTTGAGGGTTGACACGTGTACAAAGAAACTATGGCCTTGTGTCCCTTGGTGTTGTATTACTAGTTATATTAATAGAAAAAAGTTCGAGTTTAGGTATCAAGAGTCGTATGGGACTGTTGGATAAGTTAACTCATACCGTGTATAAGATTAGTTTAATAAAACTTGTGTAATGTTAATGTAATTTATTTTTAATTTCGGACACATTCGTGCTTTAAAGAATTTTATGGTCAAACTATGCAAGTTATACATATAAAAAAGCTTGTAAAAACGCAAAGAAACATGGGTTATCACGTTTGTGTTATTGTAAGCAAAATAATAAGTTGCAAAATATATAGTATGCTGTTTTGCTACTGATTAGTCAACGTTATTAGACCACAGGTTTCTAGTTAGGTAGCAATAGAAATCTGTATATACTCGAATCTATACCGAATCAGTAACACAATATATTTTTTTTAATTTATGTAAGTAAAACATATTTTTCTAAAGAAAGCTCAGTTTACAAACTCAATTCAGGCGAGATTTGAACCAACAAAGAACGTATGAGGTCTGGTGCATACACTTTGTTATACTTCTCAGAAACCGGAGGTCCCTCGGGAAACTTGTGACGTCACGTCTTAAGCATTCAGTTGCTACTTCCTGAGTTATATGCTTGTGTAGTAAGTGCCTTTTTTGTGGTGATATGCTCGAGGGAATCTACACTGTTTTAGAATATTTATATACTAGCTGTGCCTGCAACTTCGTTCGCGTGGATAACGAAGCTTATCAATGAGTCTTTAACCATTAAGGCTGCACACGCGACGGAAGCTTAAAAAATTGAGTATCTTCTCCCGTTTTCCCAACATTTCCCTTCACTGCTCTGCTCCTATTGATTGTAGCGTGATGAAAAGTATACTATAACCTGCCCAGGAGTATGAAGAATAATTGTACCAAGTTTCGTTAAAATCCGTCGAGTAGTTTTTGTTTCTATAAGGAACATACAGACAGACAGACAGACAGACAAAAATTTTACTGATTGCATTTTTGGCATCAGTATCGATCACTAATCACCCCCTGATAGTTATTTTGAAAATATATTTAATGTACAGAATTGACCTTTCTACAGATTTATTATAAGTATAGATAAACCATTTATAAGTATACTACCAACCATTTATAAGTATAAACCAAACTACACATATACAATATATATGTGTAGTTTGGTTTAATAAATGAAAATGAGAAAATAATCGATAGCACATGAATTAAAAAAAATACTTTAAAGTAAGTGATTAATGATAATTAATGGAAACCATTAATAGCTACACATAATACGTGTCTAAAATAACTTTAAGTTTTTTTCAAGGATGTTAATAAAACTTGTTTAGCTTGTATCTCAAATATTGAATTTTAATGACTCGAGGAATTGCTGACGATGTATTTAAGTATATTTATTTGTCGAGTACCTAATTACACACTTCTGTCCAATCTTTCAGGGAATGCGTACTTGTCAGAAAGAACTTCCTATATTCAACGTACAATTTTTCCCTACTTAATGACGTCAAAGTTGAGATCATAATAAACTCGCCGTACTTAAGTGCCGTAATGCCAGATATTTGGCAAATAACACGACGCTAAGTGTTCGATGCCGGTATGCTAACTATTTACATCAGCCGTCGTCTTCGAAACGGTAGCAAAGTGGCAGTATGGAAAAATTAAAACGTCTTTGGGTTATGTATAATGTACCAAATATGAAAAAATAACTGTACCGGTGTGAGTGTTCTAAAGCAACTTGGGACAGGCTTATGTCAAAATCAAAATCAATTAAAATTCTAGCAGTGGTCCGATGAGTTGACGAGAATGATGATGAATTGTATATACATTTTAAACTGTAGCTAAAACAAATTAAATCACTCTAAGCATTATGGTAGTCGGAATATTTCTTCAAATAATCATGGCATCGACTTAATTTCGATTGCAGGGTTTACAGACAACGGTATGTGTCTATTTGAGAATTAAATTAGACTGTGTCATGAAGAAAATGTTATGTAAATTCTTAAGTATTACCAGAAATATGTATTTGTTGTGTTCAAGCACCTTAAATAGGCATACGGTATTTAACAGTGGCGCGTTCTCAACCAGCTCCACTGAAGAAGTTTAGGCATTAACGTATAAAAGGATCATATTGTATATTTATACAACTACGTATAAAAATAAATAGCTCAGAGTTCCAGATTTCTTGTCTTGTCGCACTGCGCCAGTCAACATTGTATAAAGAATTAAAATGTTAGTAAACTCGATAAAATAGAGCTACATTTTAGATAATATTTTAAGAAACTGAGGTTTGTATCGTGCTTTAGAATTTCTGGAATAATTTACTGTATTTAACCTTTGTTACTTGTTGATTTAAAGTGCTGCTTTAACAATATTGTTCTCTCAATTTGTTGTCTGAAAACAAGCAGGCGCGCACTGGCTTGATTCAGATTTACATAAGAAAAGATACGACTAATCAAAATAGTTGCTATTTCGTAAAAGGAGTGCTAAAATATAGAGGATATTTTTTTGGGTACCTACACTTAAAAAATTATTTAACCAATTTGTTCCTAGTACCGAAACGATTTTATAATTTTAACCTTATTGCAAAACTGTACCATTTCATCGAAAAGGCAAACAAGCTTCAAAATTAATAAATGGTTCAAAAAAACTTGTATCCAAAGCCCTCAAAATGCGATTAAGAAAATTTATGGAACAAAAAAATGTCGGTTCTTGCAAACCGCCGTAATTCATTATAATATGCCGCCTGCGATCGCTAATGGGCCAGAATCGATATTGGGAAATAAAAATGGCTTCTCGATATTAGATGTTACGATGTAGCAAAAGATTGTGACGAGATATTAATTGTTGGTTTTGGCACGATTTGCTCGGCTTGGCTTGTACTTATAGAATATATTTATAAAATATAAGTAAATTCCTTTGGTTCTGTGTATTCCATAAGACTTTTAGATTAGTACCGGATTTTGAATAAGATTTACACATTTTTTTCATGTCGATTATAGTTATGATCACCTCACTATGACGTCGGATTAAATACCTTTACTATATAAGTATCTAATCGAATAAAAACACAGGTAAAAAAACCTATAACATAACGCAACAGATATATTATAAGTAAACCTATTCAGATAGCTGTCCGGCAAATCGTGGTCAAAATGTAGACAGAAGGCGTGAAAGTCTTTCAGTACCTAATGTAAACTGCAAGAGGAAATATGATGAACGTCCAGTTTCCAGTTTAAACCAACTCTTTTCAAAGAATATATCTTTCTCCCTACTTTGTCAAGCCACTAACGTATTATTGTGGGCAATAAAAGTTTATGAATGGGCCTTATACAGACCAACGCTTCACTATTTCATTTCATTGAATTAATAAGTGCTGTTAATGTAAAAGTTTCCTTTGAAATATTAAATGAGTTTTAAAGTAAATATAATTTATTTTGCAAGGTGCTGAAGATGGTTTAATGAATACTCGTTGTTTGTATTTCATTTCTTTTCATACTGCACATTTAAAGCAAGTTTGTATAATAAATTATGAAACTGAGAATTTCTTATGAAATCGTTTACAAAGGGAATAATGATGATAAGATATAAGATTAGAAGTTAATAATAACTGGTATCTGTTGAAACTATTCATAGGTAGAGTATTGTGTATAATGTGAGGGACGGTTGAGTTGGGGAAAAGATAGTCTGAGATTCAAAGATATACCAAAAAAAGGTTTTTGTAATCAACCTCTAGTTAGTGGCTATACTTATTAACTATTCTAAGAGTAAGTGTATCTAATAAGTTATGGCAATTAAAATATATGTCCAAAAAAACACCAGCACATACTTACGGCACAGATCTTTCATATACGACTGTAAATGAAAACCACTGCGGATGAAAATCCCTAAGACGACATTAAGATTATAGTACTATGCTACCAACTTTACGACGTTTTGAGAAAAAATTCTACACCAGAAACTGCCCTAAAAATAGTACTGTAACTCGGCCCGTTATTGTAACAAATCGATTTGATTACGTAATTCATTATAACTGGGTGGTTGTGGCGAAAATTGCTGGGTTTGAGTCCGTAAGGTCAAAGGTCATGGTAACGTGTGCTTCTAGGCATATTGCTGGTGGACGCTAGTGTGTGGCCACGAGGTTAGCAAGAAGCAATTTGCATATTTTTTTTCTATTTTCTAAAAGTGATTTGGGTACGTTATATAACCATTAAAATAATGGTAAGTTAGCTAGCGAATATAGTGGACACATCGAGACTTTTGTAACTAGTAAATAAAAGAAAAAAGTAGTCAAGTATGTTTATTTTAACTTTTTATTAATTTCTTTGGTTTCAAAAAGACAAGATAATGATCAAAATGTTCATCTAACTAACAAAGACCAACGTGCAATAATCTAGCAATTCTTGTAAACCTTTGATTTATATTCTAAAATCGCTTGTAACTTCACCTATTACCGCTGTTCGCCTAGCCCACCATAACATTTGGTTGGACATGGCCGCGAAGCACGCGAGCGCCATATAAAGCCTCACTCCGGGACACACTATTTAGGTTATAAGCACAACTCACGCCTTACCTAGGTTCCACCTAATTGACACCGGCCGAAATAGGTTTCAAAATAGGTATATAATTAGAGCTACTGTTGAAAAACTAGAACACAGAATACATCAACAATTTGACACTTAATTTTTTTTGGAAGCCTATCTTTTTTTTGTATCAGGTTTTTGCTGTTTTTTGAGTGTAATTTGACGTTTTCGTTAGTCTCTAAGGATAAGGTATAAATTGTTATTGAAGTAAGTAAGTTTGAAAGGTTCTCCATTGAGGGATATTTTTCGTACAAATTTATTTCTAAGTGTTCTGTCATTCTAATATTGAATTAAAGTATAATGTATGGTATTATGGTATTAGGTAATAGTGTTTGTAACTGGAAATAATGGTATATAAATATTTAAAAAATAATCTATGTAATATACCAAAAACATTCTCTTTCTGTTCTCTATGAAGTAAATAAGATGACAATGAGAATTAAACTCTAATTCGTAAGTCATAAAGTATACAACCAAATTAAGTAAAAAACTTCCTCTTTAGTCTAAAATGTTATAAACATAAAGCTACCATTACGAAACAATGTTGCAGGTACATTAATACATACTACCGCATTGAAATGATTGACACTAAGTAATAAAAAGCAAATTGTCTACTTGTATTCCAGCTAGTGAACACAGTGTGTGTGTCACCTTTTGCCAACAAAGTTCTGGGGCCGTACCATGATCTCTTAAAGCAGTTCTGTTGCGGTTGTGGAAGCGAGACGGCGCACTACACTGCGCATAGCGCTGTCCTGCTTACTCAACCGTAAAAGTACTGCTTTAAGAGCTCATGGTACGGTCCCTGTAAGTCTGTATGAAGCGTCGACACGGGAACACGCCAACTCTAATGTGTCTGAGTTTGTGCGGAGACGTTGCAAGAAACTTTGGCTTGTTAAGAATTTATAGTAGAATGGTTAGACGTACTGACGTTATTATATGCAAAGGCTATGGGAACTAGGAACTTAGCGATGGATTTTTGCCATTGTGCAACTCTCGATAGATCCCATTCGACGCTGCTTGATCATCAACGTATTCCTTACGATCTTCTTCTTCTTTTCGTGTCGATGGTAGATTGAAGTTAGAGTATGTTGGCCCAGTAAGTTGCGACATTAATGGCAGCATCGTTAGCGTGCTTTAGGTCATCCAATGTGCAGGTGTACGGACAATTTGGGCAATTTAGTAAGTGGGGCATGGTTTGGTTGGGAGCTCCACATTCGCATTCGGTATGAAGGGGATCTATTATTCCCCATTTTGCGATTTTGTGTTTACAGCGGCCTACCTGAGTTCGCAATCGATTGAGTGCTTTCCAGATAGGCCACTGCAAATCACTACCAGGTGGTAAGTGCTCCTTGGGTTGTAGGAAGTCAGGTGGTGGTGGATACTGTTCTGCCCATATCTTCGTTCTTGCTTCAGGTTGGTAGGTCCTGGATAGCCTGAGTACACCGGATGAAGCTCTTTCGACTTTTAAGTCTACCCGTGGTGGTTGTGTATTTGTAGAGCGTGTGTCGTGGATCCCTTTCTTGAATCTGCTTTTCAAGAGCACACGCCACTTCTCTTCTTGCAGCAGGAGGAGCGATACCGGCCAACGGATAGAGCTTATTGAGTGGGGTCGGTTTTAGACAGCCAGATATTGCTCGGCATGTCTCGTACAGCGCACTATCGACCTGCTTCGCGTGAGCGGATCGGTGCCACACTGGGCACGCAAATTCGCCAGCGGAAAAACAAAGAGCCATACCCGTTGTTCGAAGAACATCTGGAGCAGCACCCCAGCTGGTAGAAATAAGGCGGCGTAGGAGATTCCTTACGATGAGGGTGATATTTTGTAAGCCCTCTATAAATAAATGTACCTAAATACGTATATAAAAACCGTGAAACGTTGCTGACGTAGTTAGTTTTCCCTATTGCTCTGGCTGGAGGCCTTAAGGTCCTCGCCAAAAGTCCGGTGAAGCAGTCAAAGCCTGCGCTCAGGCTAACTGCAAAGATCTCTACCAAAAAAAAAAACCGTGTAAAAGTTTTGCAGGGTATAGTTTTGAAATAAGATTTATAAAACTTGTTTATGATAAATAATTAAGATTTTTTTAAGAAATCATAAAAAAAAATATTTACAAAAAATCAGTGTTTTTTGGCTAATTCAAAAAGGTTAGTATTTATAAAATATATTTACGTGATTAAGTATATTAATTATAGATCGAATACTTTAGCCTTCGACTTTACTTTCCATTTTTTGCAACATCCAAAGCGTTTATACACTAAAACAACGTTAAGAATGTTGGTTAAAATTCTTTATATTTTCTCAGTCGCCATTTTTACGACGAAAATAAATAAACAGGATAAGTCTACTATATTCTGTTGTTGCATAAAAGTGCAGGAAAGAGGTAATCTTAGATGGTGCATAAATTGCAGCAGTTATTAATATTTGTGTGTAGTGTTCGTTTAAATTCTGATGTAGCTAGAGAAACGGAGGTGCTTTTCTTGTTTTTCACTTTCTTAAATGATACGATTATGAATCATATTTTTTTTAAAGAGAACTGAATTGAATTATAAGGGACCACCTCTGAGGTGGATTATATAGAAGACAAAATAATTACTTAGTTAATATTATCGAAGATATCGCGTAAACACATACAAAAAATCACACATTCAGAGGAATTGAAAACCTCCATCTTGTGAAGTCGGTTAAAAAACTAGAGATATGATAATATGGTCCTAATGAAATATTAGCTTATTTAACCTAGATAAGAGAAGTACTCCCAACAACCTTGCATACTACCACAGTTATCCAAATCAAACTACAACCGATTTCGTAATAACACTTTTGTACATTTTCAAATTAAACACAATTAATAGTATGTTGATATTCAAAACATAATTACGTTTCAATCTATCGTATTATTTACTCAAACAGCAGCGGTAGCGCGTGCCTACCGCCCGACAGATGGCATTATATTCTATGTAGTGAGCAGTAAGCGGTAGGCAAGCGTTCCAATTGTAATTATTAGTGTCAATAAACGATTTGTAAGTGTTTTATGTCATTAATTACTCCAGTAACATAGTTATCGATTCTTAGTACTGATTATGTCTTTGAATTGGTACTTGTCTCTTGGTGATAAATAGTGATAGGTCTCTTATTACATAGTATAACTTAATTAAAGTGTAGATTAATATTGATTTTACCGTGTATTCACACCTGATTTATATAATGTTGAGAATTCAACTTTCGCTGATCAATTCAACACAAATTAAATGCGTTATCTGTCGATGGATTTTTCTAGTCCTAAAGAAAAGAATTTACATAAATCTCTAGCCGGGAAAACTATCTACGGGGTATTGAATTGAAATATACCGTTAATTAACCAACTTAAATAATGAATTTACAGTAAAATAAAGATAATTTGTCCAGCATCTACGTCAATTATAACTCTATCAACCTCTGCCCTTGACTTTCCTCTTCCTATACAATGTATATACAAATATTTCCATGTATGAGTTGCAGGAGACGCACAGACGTCGTTACGGCGAGACTCCGCGGCGCGGCAGCGAGCCAACTCCGCTGTGTGTTGCAGGGGTGTAGGTGAATTTGGGTATTGTAAGATGTGTCTAGTTTACTAGGCCGTAAGTCAATAGAGTGACGAAAAAATTACGATAAAAATCTCATTGCTTTGATTTAAATTTCAACTGATATAAAATGTTTTACTGTACCTAAGTAAGAGGGAAGCTTTTCTTGTCAGCTTAGTTTATTTTTGTAGCTTACTTTTTCTAAATATAATGAATCCATGTATATGGTAAAACTTAAAGTGAAAAATTATGAAATAAAAACTACTTTTACGGATTTTATCGCGGTTTGTATTTGGATTTTAGTTCCCGACGTTTCGACACCTTTGCAGGTATCATGGTCACGGGCAGACTGAGGTGGTGTTCGTCTTGACGGTTGTTGTTGCTCGTTCTACCTTCATATTTTTATTTATTATTTGTGTTCCGGCCTACGCAATATGAGCTCACGGTGTCTTGAGGTCAGTCAGTCTGCCCGTGACCATGATACCTGCAAAGGTGTCGAAACGTCGGGAACTAAAATCCAAATACAAACCGCGATAAAATCCGTAAAAGTAGTTTTATTTCAATGTCTAACATTCGCGTAAACCTCAGAACTCAATGTGAAAAATTATGTTTATAGTTAGAAAACTTAATTAAAATGAGAACGTGTCCTCAGCTTCAGCCTCATTTCTTTTGCATAATCGACATGTTACATCACCTGCTTTGAAATATGAATGTCAAATTTTAAAATATGTACTGTACAATGTGTACATATCTCACTAAATATGAAGCTGGAATGTTTTTAAGGCTATCGATATTCTTGTTTGCATCACAACATGAGATTTACACAGTTGTGCAGAACCACCGTCAAAAAAAGTTTGCTTACAACCTATACCGTAATATTTTTTTAACGGAAAGCATCAATTGCTTTATATAGAAGTTTAAATTCGGAACTAGATTCTCTTTATAGCCAGTATTTTCACTTTAGTGGCGTTAACGGTCGTACGGTACTGGCTGAATACGTGGATTTAATAAAGTTCTTATTTTGAAATTATGTGTGTGGCGTGTTTTGTTTCTGTTAAGACAAGACTGTTCAATATGATCGTGTTATGTTTTATGCCAGTTACTTTGAGATTATTAGGTTATTCCTGTGGTAGTACACTAAATATTTACGATTATTGTACTGTGTACAAAGATTATGTATATGTATATCTAACTGAGAATATTCTTTATCGTATTCTAGGATTTTCTTCAGGTTTTTTATAGTTCCATTTACACATTATTTCAAAAACAGTAAAGATACCTTCTATTACGGAAAGTCATTTAGCTTAATATTACAATAATAAATTAATATCCTAGAACAAAAATATGAAAAGCACTTGCTCTAAAAAGATAGTTAAGTGCAGCAAATAGTACTTTAAGCAAGAAAAACGTACACGAAGTTACGGTTAAAACACAACCTCTAAACCACGTTAAATGTAACTTGAATATCCAAGCGACGCAATATGAGCGATCGCAATCGCTCGCAATTATTTCTAGAGAGCGCTACGGCGTAGCTCCGTAGTCCGTAGCTCGTAGCGGGCTCAGCTTGCTACAGCCTTAATGCGTTCTACCTGTAGGGTAAGTGCTGGTGTAGTTAGGATTATATGCAAGTTATGTTATTATAATGCACCGTATTAACTAGGTGTGGTGTAAATCAGATTATTGTGGAACATACGAGGGTATTCAGATAATGTCTTAGTGCAATCCATTTAATATTTTCATAGTAAATTATCGTATTATTTTGTGAGTGTTCGTAGATCTAGGTTATTTTAAGAAATAGCAAGAAGTTTAACTGAACAAAGCTTACTATTTCAGCAGTAACTTATCTGTTTTTCTCATCTCTTGATCAGCGATTTATTTATTTAATTTTGCCTGTAGCTTAATAGTTTTCCTGAACATCGCTGTAATTAAATTGAAATTTGACAGATGAGATTAACTAAACCTAATTTCTGTAGTGCTATTCTGTAACATTATTTTCATGTCTCGACAGCGGAATCCGCTGTGAGATGTCAAATACGTATCCTCGAATTTGAATTCTAAATCAAGGAACATTGGGTTCACTTTTGAAGTGAGCTTTATTGTCACTCAGGTGAAGCTCGATACCGAGATTATTTACAGAATAGACATACTGTTTCTGATATGATACCCTTACAAAACCAGTAAAAGACATGCTTATCTTAATTAAATAGAGTTGCAAAATGTAGGCTCACCAAACTGAATTCCATACATACAAGAAACTTTTGAGTGAACCATACAAACAGCTTTTCAGTACATCAACAAAACTATTACCTCTTTCAAAAAGCGACACAAATTTTATTACGTCCACATAGAAGTCTGGAAAGTTGAATGGCTTCGGAATCAAATATAAGGAGAGTCCGCGGCCAGTGGACTGTGCGAGCCTTTGAGAACGACGCTAGCCTGCCTTGAGGGTAGAGGCAGTATGTTTACAGAAAATATTATAAGAGTTTGTATTTTGATTCCCAGGTTTTTGAAGTTTATTGATATGGTATTTGTAGATTCTTTGATGTAGATGGACATTTCCAGTGGAATTTTTCGTCTGTTGCTTTTGATAGTTGTTTACTTTAAATTATATTTTATTTTAAATTATAAATGACATGTTTAACTATGGCATAAACATAGTTTCTGTTAATATATAATTACGCGCTTGGTAATTGTTGTCGAGAGTATTTTTTTTTTTTTTTATAAATGCGATCAACATCACATACATTGCTCTGAACTCAAAGTAAGTAGCTGAAGCACTTGTGTTATGGAATTCAGAAACAACGAAGGTACCACAAACACCCAGACCCGGGACAATGTAGTAAAGTTGGTTTGTACATTGTCCCGTCCGGGGATCGAACCCGGGACCTCAGAGGTAGCGACACCTTGAAACCGGTGCGTACGCCACTCGACCACGGAGGTCGTCGAATTTCAATTGACACTTTATGTAAAATACTAGTTAAACCTGTATATCTTAGTGACCTATTTAAAACTGGATTATTTTTATACCTGTAATATGTTTCTGAAGAATGTTTTGGTATTTTGTAGTTACCAAGAACATTTAGTTAATAAAGGCCAATTAACAAATATTTAAGTAAACTTCACATCTTAAGAAGAAGGTTTATTTACTCTACAACTTGTGAGAACCAATCACAACTTAAGACTACTTCGATTAGACAAAAGAGGCTTATATTATTGAATGAGACCTCACTTCAGAAGGGCCTAAAATAATAGAATTTAGAGATTTCATAGTTCATAACAATGGACACACAAATATATTAGTTGTTTTGTATACTTAATAGTTTCCCCTTCCTCTTAACTTAAGTCCTTAAGATTCAGGAGAGTTTAGAAATTTTGAACTTAGAGCAACAACTACGTCACTAGTTCATTCGTTCTAAGGTTGCACTTACATTTGTTTCCACGATGGTAAGATCCCATTTTATTCGTAGTTTTAAAAAAAACCGAAACACGTAATAAAATTTGAATATTTTCACGACTCTTTCTCTGTTTCTCCCAAAAAACCGGTCTCATTATGTCTAAAAACATGAACTGCTTTCCAAAAACCTGGTAACACACTTCCTTATCTTCACGCATGACATCCCAATTCCCCTCAAAACCGACGACCCGGCAAAGATTCCTGAAACATAACCTAAACCTAACGCTCAACGTACACAACTGTGTGTACCCAGTTCGGTTCGTGTGAAGTGCCCTAATGTGTTTGTCTGCCACCAGCTGTTGGCTCTCACGTCTGAGTGTCTTACTTCATCTAGACTTGATTTTCCTTTGAAATATTTTATCAGATACTGTTTCAAAGTTGTCGTTAGTTGTTGACGAATTGTTGCTAGGCTTAATTTTGTAAAGCTTCTTAGAATTTTTCTCACCAGATTTTAAAGCCACATTAAGCAATAGGAAATTTAATGGGGTACATTTGTAAAACCTGGCCTTACAGAGTGCTATCAGAATGAATACGAGCAAAAAGCCTTTGAAGGCCTATTTTGGAATATCTTCCTTGAAATAATACTAATACCATATATGACTTCTAGCTCAAGGAAATGATTAAAAAAAGAGGTTGAAATGACATCCTTATGAACTTTATCAGTTACCTATCTTAAAACGTTGCTCATTTCGCTCCAACGACTTAACCCATAAAAACGCCACCGTTACTGACTCCAATAATTCTGGAATGCCTATTCTGCAAAATTATAGGTTTTCCGAAATCCCTGAATGTCCTGATATTGGGCGTCTCTCATAATGTGGCAGATTTATGGCCACCCTTTCAAGTGGCTGGAGATAGCAAGGTAAGGGTCTGGTAATTATTTACGACATTCCTCTAAGATCGTTAATATTTGGCATACCTACTCTGATTATGTGGGTACTTCGTCCATATCTTTGCTTAACGTTTGAAGGTCACCTATGTATGTTAAAAACACTTGCTTTGATTTAATGTATTAAATTACTGTAGTCTTGTTAATTCAAAAATTTGCTAAAAGGAGTTGAAATCTAAAAGGAGGTAAAAAGATCGAAGCGTACAACCAGTGGCAGAGTGGAGTGGCAGCAACTTTTTTCTAGACTATGCAAAGATTTTCAAGATCATATTTATCAGATCCACTGCTAGGCCCAAGAACCAGTTCTAACGCAATTTTTTCTAGAAAGTTCAAATATATTGTAACTTTTGCATGTTATCTAGGCCATGTAGGAACAAGAGCAAAACATTGTATAATATTCACAAGAGTACAATAAAACCACAGTATCCAAATCCAGAGATCCCAAAGGAGACATTGCGACAAAAAGCAAAGGAAATGAGGACTTACAAACATTGATTTCTATAGAATTGGAATTCATATTTGCTTGAATTGTTTGCGATAAAGAAACAACTGGTATGACAACGTTATGTTAAGGAGTCTATTGGCATTTTTTAAACCGTTTTCTTATCCTCACTAAAGTGACAATTTCCAAACTAAATAAAGTAAAAAAAGTATTGAGTATCTCTCTTAGCTTTCTATATGTCCACTGTCTTATAAGTATAAGAAACTAATACGATTTTATAGGTTTTTTTACGTTTCTTCCAACCCCTTTACAAATACTGCCGTGACAAACAACTTCCAAGCAATTAACATGATCTTAAGTCATCATAAAAAAGACTAATATCACGAAGGGCGGCATAAAGGGTAGAAGGTACCATTTTAGTGCCGACTATAACAAGTGTTGATGTTTACAAGTGTTCGTACCGTCAGCAACAACGCTTTGTTTAACTAACCTTTGATGTGTACGGATAGAAAAAACATTGCTATTGAGTGGCTGCTTGTTTTAATTGCAATGTGTTGCAGTTTAATTATAGGGGAATTAATATTTTGTTGTTTGTTATTTTAGAGAGTAATGTTGAAAACAGTTGTTACACGTGACTGTGTTATAAGTTTTTTTTATTCTATGTTATATAGCCATATGTAACAATATTACAGGTAAAACTTGAAATTCATACCTAATTTTAAGAGGACGTTTTATAATTTTGTACTTAAAAACCAAAAATGTTGTCTTTTTCTGTTCTATTTTATATTTGTAATCATCTTGCAAGAGAAGCATAATTACTTTACACAACTGCAAAAAAAAATATGTCGATCTAACATCACCTTTCTCGATCAATTTATCCTGAAACAATAAAAACAAAAGATCTGAACATTGAATTAAATGAAATAATATTAAAACATCTTAAACACGTCCTATTTATCCTCTAATATGACGAAACCGATCGTTACCGACCTGGTGATTCCCGCCACTCCTCGGGGAAATCTATGCCGAACGCTTTCCGATATATTTCCTCAGTCATCGCTTTATTCCCATTTTATCTTTAACTTTAAAAGTACGATCAGTTACAGCTGTGGGGTTTGCGGTCAAGGTCGAAAGGTACAGGTTTGTATGTGTAAATATACGGTATATTTGAATTTATTACGGAATAAACTATTTTTGTTTCTTTTTTCAATTATTCCCGATTCAGGAACCTACTCTTCGTGTTACATGTTGGCCTGCAACATAATATTTTTTACAAAAAACAATATTGTTTCTTTTTCCGATTGATTTTCAGTAAGCTTCCAGTCGCACCGGAATACAAGTAGATATTTTAAAAAGCTTTGGTGGCGTCCGACTATCTCGCCTGGATAATACGGTTAGACTGAATGTCAGAATTTTAAGGACCTAATGATGAAACCTCATGCCAGTTAAATCACGAAACTTAATTTCCGAAGTATACATAAATATTTTAAATCAAAGAGACAATTTTATAAAGTTTTCACTGTCCTTACATCTAAGTTCTTAAAACCATCCCCGTTTCTACACAAAGAGACATATAACGCTGTATTCGGTTTATGGCGCACTTAGGCCGAAACTACCATTTCAGCACAATGTTAATTAATCCCGCCGATATCCTAGACCTAGGTCCCTTAAACTTAGACTTCTTTAAACTTTAGTCTAGACAAGTTATTTGAAGGTTAAACAAAGGATCCATTTACTAAGATATAACAATTATTTTGTAGGTTAACGATAGCATTTAAGTAGTTTCATACTGTTATAGTATTTAGTTGTATCGGTTAAGACGTAACGAGAAACAGCCCACCAAGAAGCAGTTTAAGAAAAAAATGGGGTAAAGATGAATATATAGGTGTAAGTAGATAGCCAAAAAGTCTCTCCACGACCTAACACAGAAGGTATCCTTTTTTTTTTTTTTTTTTTTTTTTTTTTTTTTTTTTTTTTTTTTTTTTTTGCGGGGTGAAAATCTAATGAGTTCGACCCACGTCGAGGGCACGACGTGGGGATATGTCGGACTTGCACCGACCAAAAACACCCCGGTCCCCTTCTCGCCTTTGCTGGAGCCGCGGGATCGCTATGCATTCTCAGCGCAGCTCCGGCAGGCGACGGTCCTTTAAGGACTCCTTCTAGAGGGGTGGGTGTAAAGTGCCCACCCCTCATTCCTTCTGAAAACGAACGCGTGGAACATCGCATCCGTATCCTCCGGGGCCTGTCAGCTGATCGGGTGACGAGGTGCCCTCCCCATCACCCGCAGGCCTTACCTCAGGGTGGTCTCAGGTCATGAAGCGCCCTGTTGCGGCGCCCTGTGCGCCTGCGGCGCGAAGGGAGCACAGCGCTTGCCTCCCTCTGTCGCTCGGCGGCTTCCTTTGCTGCCACCACGAGTTCACTGAAAGTGACCATCGCCCGCCAGGCGCTCTCACTCCGGACCATGGCTGATATCACAGCCGGTAGTGAGGGGTCCTGCCCTCCAATCTCTGCGACCAAGTCGCGTCTTTCACTATACCACGCTGGGCAGGCCTGCAAGGTATGTGCAGCGCTGTCCTCTGGGGCCGTGCAGTGGTGGCACGCCTTCGACTGCTCACGTCCGATTCGACACAGGTACGTCCCGAAACAGCCGTGTCCGGTAAGCACCTGCGTCAGCCGGAAAGTGAGGTCTCCGTGACGCCGTTCCAGCCAGTCCCAAAAGACAGGTCGGATAGCGGCAATGGTGTTATGCCCAGCAGTGGGCTCGCCGAGACGTTCAAGCCAGGTCGCGTGGGCTGCTGCTCGCAGCTCCTCCCTTTTCTCGCTCAGCGAGAGTACGCTGTCCTGGGTTGCCTGCCTGCGCCAAGTATGCAGCTGCGCTAGGATTTGGGCTTCATACTTCCAGGGCAGCGACTGTGCGAGCAAGGTGGCAGCCTCACCGGAGATCGTACGATACCCCCTGATGACTCTGACAGCCAGCGCTCGTTGTGGTTTCTGCAGCAACGCAGCTTTGCGGGCCGTCAGGTTACCTCCCCAAATTGGGGCGCCATAGAGGGCCATGGACCGGACGATACCGGTATAGAGCCTTCTGCACAAGGCGTTAGGACCTCCGAGGTTTGGCAGCAGTTGGGACAATGCCCCGGCTGTCCGTATCAACTTTGGCGTCAACTGCCGAAGGTGGGGACCGAAGTCCCACCGGCTATCAAGAACCAAACCCAGATACTTGAGTGTTGGTCTGATGCTGATTTGAACACCACCAACGACGATGTGAGAGTTAGCAGGTGGCGCGTTCCGGGGACCATAAAAACATATGGCTTCGGACTTGTGTAGCGCCACCTCCAGCCCCAACCTCCGAATGCGCGCAACCACCTGCGCCACCCCAGCAGTGGCCAGGACGGAAGCACACCTAAAGTTCTCGGCCCGTGAGGTGACAAGCGTATCATCGGCATAACAAATGCACGAGACACCTCGCAGAAACTCACCGCGTAGGACCCAGTTGTATCCGATGTTCCACAGGACCGGGCCCAGAACCGAGCCCTGCGGAACACCGCGTCCAACTTCGTGGCGTCCCAAGCCCTCCTGGTTCGGAAATACGACTACTCTGTCCGACAGATATGACGTTAAGAGCCGTCGCAAATAGGTCGGAACCCGGTGGTGCACGAGTGCCTCTAGAATACAGCTCGTTGGGATGCTGTTGAAGGCGTTGGCGATGTCGAGGGACACCGCCAACACCACTTCGCCGCAAGCCGTGGCCTCCCGCGTCAGTGTCCTTAGATGAGAGATGGCGTCGATCGTAGAGCGCTGTCGCCGAAAACCATACTGACTTTCCGCCAAGTCCGGCCCTACTTGTGTTAGATGGTAGACGAGGCGGTCTGCAATGATTTTTTCAAAGATCTTGCCCACCTCGTCCAGCAACACGATCGGGCGGTATGCTGATGGCGATTCGGCGGGGCGCCCTTCCTTCCTTAGCAAGACCAATTTTCCGGACTTCCAGATCGCCGGAAAACGGCCCCGCTGCACGCACACACTAAGGAGTCTCAAGAGGCGTGGTCCCATCGACTTGAGAGCCAGGACGAGAGCCTTGCCAGGGACGCCGTCTGGCCCTGGAGCCGTATTTCTGACCCTGAGCCGGTCAGTAGCCGCCTGAAGTTCCTCTTCCGTCACCTCTGGAGCGGCGTCGACAGAAACTTGGTGGTCACGGGATCGTCTTGTCATTGATGGTGGGGCAAAGTTGGGATCGCTTTCGGGGAACAAAGCGGCTACTACGTCTCGCAGGAGCTGCGGACGGAGAATTTGAGTCAATGGAGGGGCCCAGGATCGGAGTTTGCCTCTAACTAGCCGGTAGGGCCGGCCCCACGGATCCCTGTCCAACTCAGCCAGCAACTCGCGGCGAGCTTTTTCCTTAGCGGCTTTGACGGCTAGCTGCAGGGTTTGCTTCGCCGATGTGTATCGGCTGTACAGCTCGGTCTCCTGGGCATCTGCATTTTCGGGGCGACGTCGCCTCCGACGAAACCTAGCGTACTGGCGGCGCTCATTTACACACTCATTTCGTAAGCGAGCGATGTCTTGCGACCACCAGTACACCTGACGCGTCCTTGGCTCGTTGTTGCGTACGCGAGGCATCGCCGCATCGCAAAGCGTGGTTAGGGCATGCCGAAACTGAACAGCCTCCCTATCTATGTTGATCGGTTCTTCAATCGTCTGTGACTCCCAAGTCAGGATTATGGCTGCCTCCTCGAGCAGCTCTCTGTTCAGCTTTTTTATGGCCCAACGGGGACCCTGAACCTCGTCCGTAATCGCGCTTCCGTCCGTTCGCCCAACAGAGGATTGTGTGGAGACGCTGAATCGGATGTAAAGGTGATCCGACAGTGTTTCCACCCCCTCAACTACCCTCCAATCTGTTGTCTGTCTTGCGACGCTTGGACTAGCGAACGAGAGATCAACAATAGAGCCACCATTGTACCGGACACACGTGTTGACTGCGCCTCGGTTTAAAAGTACCAAGCCTAGTGCTAGTGCCCACTCTTCAACCAGTCTTCCTCGAGCATTTGTCGCCGGGGAGCCCCACGAAGTGGATTTTGCGTTGAAGTCTCCGGCGACTATGATAGGGCATGACCGGTGTTGAACCACGAATAAACCGAGTCGGTTCAAAAATTCTTCGAATTCGGCTAGGTGCCGATTCGGTGAATAATAAACACCAACAACAACTAGCTCTCCGATACGTGCGGTGGCAAAACCTCTCGCCCTTGAGGTATCTTCGAGGGTCGGGTATCCAGAAGCCGCAGACGATATTATGGCGACCAAACCGTCCTCATCCCCTACCCAGTTAGACCGAGGTGGGACGTAGTACGGTTCGGACACGATTACGACACTGATCGACCACTCCGCCATACTCTGCAAAAGCAGGTCCTGCGCTCTGGCGGAGTGGTTGATGTTAGCTTGGAGTATCCGAAGAGCCATTAATGGGCGTCGGTATCCATTGCTCCTTCCTTGTTCGTAATCGGTACAAGCGGCCGCTTTTTCGGGAGCCCTTTGTTAGCCCCACAGGACCGAGTACCAACGATATGTTCGTCTGGTTTGCCGTGTGCCTCACATAGTGGGCAATGAGGCGAGGCCGAGCATTCCTGCATCTTGTGGCCAGGTTGGCCACAGCGGAAGCACCGCTGCGAGCAATCCACTTTTGACGAACATGCTACTCCCACGTGCCCACTTAATTGACAACGGAAGCAACGCATCTGCCTCGCCTGCATAAGTTTAACCTGTGCCGAAGACCATCCAACCTTGAGTCGTCGGTCCTGCCCCTGGGCCTCCAGGAGCTTCTTGACAACTGCAACTGGACAGGAAACAACAACTGTCCCTAGTCCGGTGCGGTCCTTTCTTATCTCTCCCGTGCGAACTTCGCCGGGAGAACAACCGCCCTTCTGAGAAACTGCGGCGATTACTTCCTCTCTGGTTGCGGAGTCATCCAGCTCAGTGATCCTTACTTCGGCACACTTGGAAGGTCTAGAGATGCGGACGTCCTCCGACTGCAAAGTCGCCCTCAGTTTCTCAGCCAGGGCATCAGCTTTATCCCCGCTGGTAGCCCCGGGTATCTGTAGCATGCGAGCGCCCGTAACCGTAATTTTCGGTCGGAGCCCCGCAATGCCCAGCTCCTGCAGGCTGATGCCCTGCTTGGCCTTGGTCATGACCTCAGAGTAGGTCATCCCTCTCTTTACGGCGTCCGGCTGCAGCGTCAGAACTACCGCAGTCGAGTTTGGCGTTTTTAGCCGCGCCTTCTCCTTGGCCTTTTCTTTTTCAGCCTTCTTGCGGGCCTTAGCTAGCGCCTTCTTCACTTTCTTACTCGCACCCACTGTTTCCCATTTTCCCATATTGGGTTTGGGCTGGCTGGGGCCTGGAGGCAGAGTAAGTTTCTGCAACTTCCTTGGCGCACTAGCCTTTTTCACCAGAGGGGCAACTGATGGCTGCGGTTCTTCCATCGTGGAAGCCGCTGCAGATTGCACCTTCCTGGACGTGGAGCAGTTCTTGCGAGCCTTCGCCGCATAAGTCGCGCACTGTTTAGGCACCTGAGCCGGGTGATTTTGCGCAGCCACTTGAGGCTGGTTGTCTGAAACCAGAGGGGGTCGCAGAATCTTACCTTCTAAAAACGAGACCCGGGCTAGGATTTTAGCAACCTCGTTTCTGAAGGCCGCCATCAGCTCCGAGTCTCTGTTAGCCTGCGGTCTGACCTCATCTTCCTGGTGAGAACTGTGCTTCAAGGCAGCCAACTCCGTCTTTATTTCTTCGAGTTCCTCGCGGAGACTCGACATTTGCGTCTTGAGGCGTTCGTTATCTCGTTTTAATCGACATGCCTCTTCCGATGCCGATCGCTGGAAGAGCGCCTCCATATTTTCTTCAATAACGGCGGCCGCCTGTTTCAGGGCCTTCTGGCTTGTCCCTTTCAGCCCTGGCGCTTTGGCTACCGATCTCATGGAGGTCACAGCCTCATGGACATTTCGACTAAAGTCGTCGCCAGAAATCATGTCGATGTCCGGCTTTGATACCGAGGAGAACGAGACCCCACACTCCTTTTCACGTCCTCTCAAGCTCCTCCTAGGACTGGGTACGGAAGCCACCACTTCGTCCTCACTCGATGCCGATAAGGACTTTGCCGCCCTAGCTGCCTCCGCAACTCGCCGACCCACTTTCACAATCTTAACTGATCCAGTCGTCAGCGGCCGAGCTCTCAGCCTTCTGGCAGGTGACGCCTCAGTCTCGTCCGCACTGGACGCCGACACTTTCGGCTCCACCTCCGCCTTTCTCTTCTTCGTCTGACGCCAGAATTTGGACGCCAGACCACCTCGACACTCACTTGATATGCTGCGCATATCCGCCCCGTCCGAAGAATCGGACACATCACCACAAACCTCCTCCGGGCGAGTGTCCCCCCTTGCCAGTCCCTGAGCAAACCGCTCAAGGGGCTGGGAGGTGGGACCCTCCCCCTGGTCCTGAGAAGGACCTTTTTTACCTTTCAAAGATCGCATTGTATGATAATATCACAATTTGCTCACCAACTGGTTCAAGCGCACTTTAGCCGCGCGCCCTCTGCTTCTGCGTTACCGAAGTGTCAGAGGACGGCGTTTCCGGGAATCACGACGTGGACGTAAGCGCTTGGGGGGATCCCCAACACAGAAGGTATCCTGGTGCATCTTGGGTGTAGAACGGACGCTGTATTTTTAACACGCTTTTATATATATATGTTTTATATATGTATGTATGTATATATGTATATATGTATGTATGTATATATGTATGTATGTATGTATGTATGTAACCGACTCCTTTGGACTCGATCTTGACTCACTTTAAACGGACAGATTTAATTCAAACTTTGTACACTTATCAAGAATCAGCGACAATATAATAATTTCATAGGTTTATCTCATTATCCTGATTAGGATCACCAGGATTAAATAAATAAAAAAACAAGATATATTTTTTTAACTCCACAAAGCAATACGTTTGAATTCAGACAACACGTATTGCTGCTAGGACTAAAAAGTGAAAAATAAATATAGTTTAAAAAAAACTAAAAAGCACTCTTTTAAAGTACTTCTAACTAAAAAAGTGTGGGGCGCTCTGTGCCATATTTTTCGTCTATCGAGCAACCCACGCTTTTTTACAATAATACTAGTGTTTTTTGTTAATTACCAATTTCAGCTTAGGTACATTAGGAATTATTTTTCACTTTTTTAGTTAGAAGTACTTTAAAAGCGTGTTTTTTAGTTTTTTAAAACTATATTTATTGTTCATGCTTTGTAGGAATTTGAAAAGTTAACTTACTTATTATTGTATGCAGGAACTTAGAAAAAAATATATCCTTTGAAGAAAATACTCTACTTATTTTCAACCAAATATGACGGTCACCTACAAAAACAAACCAGTCTTTCGTCCCTTAACAAATATAGCACATCTATCTCGGCATACAATTGACAAGCGTAATGGGAAGTGATTATCCCTTCCGCCCTTACCGTGACGTCATAGAACAAGGGTCAAAAGTCCGCAGACCCTCACAGGCCATTTTAAAGGCTGTATCTTTTGGACTAACATATATGTTAGGGTATACTAATGAGCTAGAGTTAATGAGGCTGTGCTTGTTATTTTAAAATCTTTATCTCGTAACAAATTAATTATGTAAGCTTTTAGCATTTTATTAGGGTATGAAGTTGTAGGATGTTTTCGCATTTTACTCTGTAATTGATTATCAAAAATGAGGTTAATGATTGCACTTTTGAGTAACAAATATTTTTTGTTGAAATATTGCCCTTCTATAGAAATATACTGTCAGAAATAGTCATCAGTAAGAGTTATACCGAAAGCAGAAAATGACCAAAAATGCAACAATTTTATACCAATACTCAAAACTACACCATCACATCATAAAATAACCAACTTTCTCTCAAGCTATGCAAAAATTCAAAGCCCAGTACTAAAAAGCGAAGAGCAATAAAACATGACTCAACCCGACGATAAAAGTAAAAACATTTCCTGGAACTATTCTTATAAAAGTTCTATATAAAGTCATAACCTGGCTGCTTCCTACAGATAGAAAAATGGTTCAATTAATATTTAATATGATAATGCTCTCCGCGCCTACAGTACACACGCTCTAGTCTTCTCAAGTGCTAAATTTTCCTCGGGCTAAATGGCTTGGTGTAAGTTGTAAGCGATCTTCTTTTGTAACTTGGAATAGTCATAAGCGTTTGTGTGGAAAAATTGAAAAGGTCGGGAGCAACCACTGACGTGAATTATCATCTGCCTAGCCTTTTCCCAAGCTATGCCCCAACAGAGCTGGCTACCAGTCTTACCGGATTCAGCTGAATACTGTATTTTCCACGTAGCGACTGCCTATCTGACCTCCACAACCCATTTTACTGGGAAACACAGTATCCCATAGTTGGTTGTCAGACCACTGGTTGGACTGGTTGTCAGAATTGACTTAACGACTGCCGATGTGATTGATACGCTTTCCGAAACACTGAAGGGTCTCGGTATTTTATAAATGATCACCCATCCACGGACCAACCGCGGCGAGAGCGGCTTAACCACAAGCCCCTCAGATGACTGACGTGAATGGAAGAAATAATTAACGCGTCAAAATGATGACCTTATGTAATAAATTATGTTTGAACTATAGCGTTGTATACTTCTATTAAAATCAATGTAATGAGCACATTGTAGTCCAGGTCACATCAGCCGAGCTCGCAAGCAGATTACGCCCTTATGTTCACATTATTCAAGTTTACATTAATACCCCTAATTATTTAGTATATTGAATCCAAAATTAGATAAACTTTTTAAAAATCACTGAATTTGTTATTATTTACTTTCTATATTACGTAATCTCTCTATCGCTTATCAATTAACCCGACACTAGGCGGCCTAGCAGCGCCGTCTAAGTAATTCGCAAAAGGGAAATGTTCTCGGATTAAAAGGGAAGCTAGTACTAACAGTTAATTATAATTTGTGGCATGTTTATGCTATATTTGTTACTTAACTATAGGTATACACCTCTTTGAAGTGAAGTGATGGCAGGTGGACTAAGGCGATGACAGATTGGTGGCCAAGGTAAGGCAAAAGAAGTGTCGGTCGTCCGGGAGCAAGATGGGTCGACGACATAGTTAAAGCATTAAAGTCTCGGGTCGAGTCTGGATGAGGCTGGCACAGGATCGTAGAAAATGGCAGTAAAAAGGAGAGGCCTATGCCCAGCAGTGGGAGGACAAGGGCTGTGGATGATGCTGATGATACACCTTTTTAGTATCTTCTTGTTTATTTTGTGCTTGATTTATGCAGCCTATCCTACAATAGGGTAACTTGGTGGACTTATCTTAAAGACTTTCTTATGCAAAGAAACCTGTGTTAGAAATTAGAAAAGAAAATGTAGATTATATTTCATCTTTAACGTTGTCAAACATCACAGGAATTGAAGCTATGCTAAAATACATAAAAGGGGCGCCAACTTCTCAAAGTTTGTAGCCTTACAATGTTGAAAATAGCAGCTAAAAATGTAATATACTTTGATAAAACATGCGGGGAACATTGTGTAGACCCTTTCTTGTGATTAGTGTTTGTATGTTTGTTACTACTACCATTGTGAATGTTCAGATGTTCTTACATGTATTATGTATATAATCATATATACTACATATCGTCAGACGTCATAACGTCAACGCCGGCCGTCGCCGAATACCAGCGCTGAGGCTCTGCTTTTAGCATGAACCTCAGCATATGCTGTGTTGTATAATGTTATGGTGCTGTATGATGCGTTGCCGTTTTGCACAAATATATGTTTAATTTGTCGCAATTAAACGTTTTTCTTTCTTTCTTTCTTTCAATATATACCTACATACATTTAAAACTGGTAGACAGTAATTTTTTGTCTTTGATTTGTTTAACAACCAGTGCCAATAACTTATACATAGTTCGCAGTTCATTAACAGTGCATTAGTGATGTTTCGGCTAACCGTACGGCTGTGGTCTAACCAAACAGTTAGAGCGGCCGCAAGCAATCGATGGTTGTTCCCAACGCATATTAATTAAGCTTACAAGCACCGCCATTTGTTTGTGGTCAGCTACACCACAGAGGTTTATGCGGTTGCTATGACAACTTCATTTGCATAGTATTGATGTAATTTTATTGAACACTAATAATTCCGCTTTTGTACAAAATTTTCGATGTGAATAGTTTAATATACTGCGAATAGCTATAAGGTTGATGTACTACGTGTAAGTTATTTACTTGAAGTTTAAAGCAAGTCAGTTTTGACCAGATACTGCTAGTCAGTGCCAACTAAATATTACACTCTGTTTTCTTACTCATTATCAGAACGATTCCAAATCTGATTTATGCGGAGAACAAGTCTATTCTTTTTTTCATTTCTCAGGGACTTCATCATTTAAGGAACTGTACAAGGGAAAATTTCTTAAAACATATACCTAAATCTTTTAGCAAAAGCTTGGTAAGTAAAAGATAATACATAAGCGTCTGTTACACGCTAGAGAGCCCAACAGAGAGAATCGGCTGCCTAATGGTGCGCGAGTAACGCGTTACCAGTTCACATCGTTTATTATAATCATACTTTAAGTTTCGCGAGGAAATATTGGTGGAAGTAATACTGTAAAATGTTCTAGATGTAAGTAAAGTGAGTTGGTAGATATAGATATGATGGGAGAGGAAAAAATAAAAGTATTCGTAAATAATTTCTTAAGAAATAAGCAGCACCTTTGTACATCAGTTTTAAATATGTAATATTATTTGTTAATGTGTTGTGTGTACATAAATGATTAAATAAATAAATAAATAAATAATTGATTATACATAAACGTAAAAAAAAACGATGGCAAATAAGCTGTACTTAAATATCTATAATTAGAAGAGATTAATTAAATTGCCTCTATACAAACAAGGCTTAGTAGTTAAGACAAGCTTGTAAACAAGAAAAAAATAAGGGCTCATTTAAAAATAAAACTCCTAGCTTTACTGTGATGCCTATGAGAAGGGATAAGCACGTATACCTACATAATCATTATGTTCATCACTGGATCTTAAAAGCAGTATGTAATTAATCTATAAAAAAATATCTAGGTTTTATAATTTTTTGACTACATGGGTTTCTTCTCCTATACAAAGTTCACAAAACGAGAGGAAACTAACCAAAAATGCGTAATTATTCTTTGACCTTACATTGACCCTTTATAGTAAGACCAACAGATAGTAGTAGTAGTGTAGATTGCTACATAGCCATCTTCATAGGAATATCCTACCTAAGCTACGTCGCAAATATCTGTAGCAGGCATTGACCCTACTGCAGTGTTGTGACGTCGCTGCAACGTAGCTCAAACGGTGAAAGGTCAACGATAGCATTATGTAAGACTAGCTCTAGATGAAATAATCTCCAGTGTGGAACATTTTTCTAGTGTCCTAAGATTTTAGGAACGTGTTTTGTTTTTGCATGTGTCATGAGATTTGGAGATTGTGTTTTGTCTTATTCAATACGTCATATTCATTATAAGGCTCGGCGCAAACGGGCCACCGACCACAGCCACCGGTGGCCAGCGACGGCGACTTAACATACTTTTTCATATATTTTATTGCTGTAGCGCGTGGCCGCCACCGGCTACACGTGTGCGGCGCGTCTATACAAAATATATTAAAAAGTGTGTTAAGTCGCCGTCGCTGGCCATCGGTGGCTGTGGTCGGTGGCCCGTTTGCGCCGAGCCTCATTCGACTCGTAAATAAGGCTAGGCAGGAATAAGATACCTTATTTTTTTAATAATGTGTATTTTAATGTACTGTCAAATTTGATTAAATACTCAAAACTACCATATATATTTATAACAATTATATTACATGTCCAAAACTTTAAGATAATCTAAAAATTGTACAGCTACTTTCTTCGTGAACAAAAAGAAAACGTTATATATGTAAAAATACTTTTATAAATCCAATGTTAAACCTTACTAACGTTCTTTCCAGGAGACAGTTTATAGGCCGAGTTCACTGACTCTTCCATTCTTATTTGGACCGTTCCTAGCACTAATGACTTGGTCCTTCAGGCGGTACATTATGGCGAAACTCCTGACGCCGACTAAACCCGATAACATTTCTATTCAGCTAACGGCTATGTAGGTCTACGTGGATTGCGGGTTACATTAGGGATTATTTGGAGGTTTTTGACCTAACTGTGCTATACTTAAGGCATCTATATGTAGGTAAAAAGATTTTAAGTAGAAGCATTTTGTACCTACTTTAATTTATTTAAGGTTTTATCCCATCAATCATTGTCATTCTCTAGAAAATAATTCTCAATTTAGCAATGGAAAAGGTCCAATCTTACTAAATTAATTGTAACTGATTATATGTGTTGTTTCCTACTTAAATAACCAACTAGCCCCTGCAGCAAAGTCACATGGCTAAAGGCGTTAACACATGGGTACATTCAATAAATATCAGTCAGTTATCAGTCACGTTACCTATCAAAATAACATTTCATAGGTACCGTGATTTAGACTTGTCAATTCCACATTTGAGTAATTCGATTTAACGCTAATCGGATCGCTTAAATGTATGGAAGTAGGCTTGTAGAAATGTCACTTGGCTTGAGCGGCTGTTGGAACGTAGAAGAAATATGGGGTTTTAAAGGTATATACTTACATCCTTTAAGATTTTGGTCCATTGCTTTGAGTATATGTCTAAAATTAAATCGTCTCCTTTGCTCAATCACCGTGAATATTTTCACTACATTTAGTGTAAGGTAAGGCCTGTCTTAGCCACGGCCTACTTTTTAGGGTTGCAGGTAAGTACCGGCTTAAGTAATGTCGTGTAAGCTGAAGGGCAATGGTTTGAACTAATAGGCTTAGTAAATCTATAGTTTAATATGTTGAAAAAGTCTGATACAAAGCCGTTTTCGTGAAGGTAACAATTTTGGGGTGAAATTATGTTTTACGTGTGAAGTTGAGTGGAAATTGGATTGATTTATATATTGTATGTTTTTTAGATTATATTGGCCTTATTGAATTTTTTTATGCAAATAGGGGTGTGAGCAGAGATATCGACGGTACTTATGTAGGTAGGTAGTAGGAAGGTAATTTAGTTAATTTTGGTTGGATACATTCTTGTAGTTTTGAGTACTTAGTTATCTAGTATGTTTGCGCTACATTGGGAGGCATTTTCGGTACAACCCGCTAGTTAATAAATCATTTTATGTATTGTTTAAACGGTTTTCATTTTGCATGTGACAGTATTCAAATTAATACTTTAATAAAAGCTTGTTAAAAGGCTTAATTACTTTCCAACAAACATTCGTACAGTCTAAACGATTCCCACGGCTGTTCGACAGCGGGTAAAAACCGAGTTGAAAAAAAACGCATTTCATTTCTTTTGAATCTCACTGGAAACGAGATCTAATGAAAAACGCATTTTACTCTTTTAATCTATTTTTAAACCGCATTAACATAATGAAAGCCTTTTTTAAACGGTTTGAATTAGAATTTTAATCTTTTACACCGGTTCCCGAAATAGTACCTTTTGTTACCTTCGTATTTCAGTAAGGATTAATCTGTGACTGACAATTTAGGGTCAAAAATAATGGAAATCTGTTTCCAGGTAACGCGGTCCCTAATTACCTAAGATTCAGAAAATAAGTTTAAGCAATAGTATCTCTTAATTTAATTTCGTCTAGAATACACACAAAATAATAATTAGTCACTTAATTTTAGAGGCTTATAGGTACGGTATTTTTTTATAATTCGGCCGCTGAGAGAACGCTTGATTTGTATGGGGGAAGAAAAAACCGTGAATAATTATTTACAGTAACATGGCAAAATGATTAGTTTTAAATGATATTGGTTTCTTAGATTTACGCGAATGTTAGACATTGAAATAAAACTACTTTTTTACGGATTTTGTCGCGGTTTTAATTTGATTTTAGGTCCCGACGTTTCGACACCTAAGATAAGATATCACCTACTTGGGACCCAATAATACATAAACTCAAGGCCAAACCCAAGAGCAGCGCTGCAAGACATCAAGACACAGTGAGCTCATATTGCGTAGGTCGGAACTCAAATAATTAATTAAAATATGAAGGTAGAACGAGCAACATCTACTGTCAAGACGAACGCCATCTCAGTCTGCCCGTGACCATGATACCTGCAAAGGTGTCGAAACGTCGGGACCTAAAATCAAATTAAAACCGCGACAAAATCCGTAAAAAAGTAGTTTTATTTCAATGTTTAAATGATATTATTCATTTATAGGACAAATGAGTGATAGTACTTAATGTTTAGTACATTTTTCGCCACATTAAAATTATATGTTCCTGTTGAACACCGTTGTCTTACCATACCATACCATAGCATTTAAGTTCACAAATGTCACCTTTACCCCTTGTCTGACACAAAACCAGCTACTTTTATCATGCACGAAAAGCCTGTAAAGAATGTGTGAGACCTGCTTCGTGAATGAAGGAGGAACATTCATCATATCAGTGGTCGGTTGTATGCAGGCTCTACGGCTGCCGTGGTATGGTAATGTTGGTAATGCTGGCGCATACATAAAATGTTGGTGTAGGTTGTAAAGGGTGTGTCGTGTATGTCGGGTTCAGTTAGGAATGGTCAGATTTTTTTGTTATTTGGGTTTTGGGAGTTCATTTAGGTACTAATGGTTATGAAGCTAATGTTAAGAAAAAAAAAAACATTAAAATAAAACGAAACAGAAATTTTAAAAATTACAGTTGATTATATGGAATTTAAAAAGCGTCATCGTACAACGTCATTAACACTGAAAAGTATTAACATTTAAGTACAAAAATTTTTAAAATTTTGGCCTAAATATTTTTTCCCGACAGGCGCCTCCAACACAAATTGGGGAAAGGCTAGTCAGGACAATTATAGCGTGCACGCGTTTTGACCATTTAATATCAGAATTGTATATTATGTATTTTAGTTATGTAAAGAGTGGCCAGATGCAAAACAACACAACATGCCAATAAACAACCGTGATTACAAATAAAATAAAATCTATTCAAATCACGAAAACTCAAAAAAAGAATACACCACAAATTGCATTATAATGGAGGTGGCTCCTAAACCGGCCAATGAGCGTTTGAAAATCAGCTGTTGAGGAAATCGCGTGTTGCCGCAGTGCGACGCGCGATCGATTGCGACCGCGGCCGCTAGCACGCACTGCCTATTACGGCCGGAGCAATACGGGTACCTCCGTAAATCGGACGGGTTATATGACTCAGATTATAGAAGTAAAGATCTGCGAAAGCTTGCCTTATCGAATTCTATAGAGATAGTGACAGGGGAATGTCGTCTTTTGTTTTATTTATTGGGATGTCGATAGATAGTTTATTTATTGGTTTTGATTTGATACAAGATGGTTAGCTTAACCTGATATTTGAACCAAATAATTGATTTTGTAACATACTGGTAATTAGATAATCTACATTAAGGCAAAGTTGGAAGTTAAACTCAATATAATTTGGGAACGGCCAGGCTGAAGTTTGTTTTTCATTTTACAAACCACCTACTCTGATTATTTTAGATAATTAAAACTTTTATTGTGAAATTATATAAATTCGCAATACCTGTAAATGTATTTAAATAACCATTTACATATTATCTTGCGGTTTCTTACGACTAAAACAATACACATTGTACACAATTCTTAATTGAAGTCACATTAAAACCTTTGTCGTATCCACCTCATTTCTGTAATCTGTGGTAAATTCAAATTTCGAAGGCGCTCGGAATGGCGACTTGGATCGGTATAAGTTAATTGGGTTCTTTATATGGGAACGATTGTTTTTAGTTCGTCTTTAATGTAATTTATATTACTCTTGTTATATTAAACTCTGCGGCTTGGTGTAATCAGAATTCTAGTTACCGAATTAGGTTAGAATTAGGGTCTTAGATCTACTTTTTAATTCGAAATCGACTAAAATAGAGGAAGAAGAAAAATATTTAATCATTTTTTAAATGAAAATTGAAAACATGTGGGTGGTTGATGGGACGCCGTCGAGGTGCTTTCAGTTAGCTCTGGTTGAGCTGAGAATGAAAGAAAAGCATCATATATACACTTTAAAGAAAACATTCTGAATTCTAGACATTTGAAGAATCTATTTCGATTCACTTTTAGGCGACTTTCTGTGGCCACGAGTTTGCGGTCTGCTATGTTTGCCCTACCTTGAACTGTGGGTGAATAGCGAAAGAATAATGAAATGATAGTATTGTTCAAATAGTTTAAGTAAAATACGGTATAATAAAGGAAATTGCTACTGAAAATAAATTAAATTTAATGTTAATATTAAGATCAATAAAAAATAAGTGTTGGAAAAAAAGTCCGATCTTGTCTTTCTACCCAGCCAGCTCTCACTCGACTGAATCCTGGCTGGATGTCTAGTTCCAAATTTGAATGATTTAATTCAAATGCTGAATATTATGAATCCCATACAAATGGAAGCTTTAATTTGATTGCTAACTGTTTGCGAACAGATAATGCAATGGTTAGCCGCATCATTTTAGAAATGGTGCGTTTGTTAGTTACCATTTAATTTTAATCCATTAAACATTGAACTAGATAAAAAGAATTTGATTTGTACGTCTGTTTTTTTTTACTGAATATAAGAATTTAGAATATTCAAATATACCTAGTAATGTTCAACTGAAGTCATGCTATGAAGGTGCCATAATAACCTTAAAACTTTAACCGAAGTTGACAAATAACCGTTTGGACACATTATTTTTTTCATATGTATAGTTGTGTATATAATAATGGGTATTTAACATACTGAATACCGAATTGTATAATTTTGGCCTATAAAGTATAAATAGTTCTGAATCAGGCTAAGTACTTACCGGTCACTACTATATTTCACATTTAGCATGAAACCTGCAAAACAACTTGGAACGGCACCATTATACACACATACTAGATACATTTTAAATAAAATACAGGTAAGTTAATCAGTCGCAAAAATCTCCACATTAGCATGACCGCTCATTCATAACTTGTTTAATTATCTGTGCACAGATTATAAAGAGAAATAGTTAATCCGATGAAAATATGCGATTCTTTATCTGTGGCCATTAATCATTTGGTGCGACATGGCGCTTGTTTATCGAAGATTTAAATTGACTTTATTGAATTTCGTTTTATTTTAATTAAGTTTCCATCTGTTTTGTTTATTAACGAGAGTGTTGTTTCCCAAGCGTGGCTGCCGTGTTTTTTAAGGTAAAATTGCAAAATATTTTTTTTACGAAGTGAGTAGGGATTTGGTAATCGAATTTAAAAGAGATGTTGATGTTAGTTATGATATTTGTTTGATGTTTATAAATGATCTTAAAGTTTTTTTTAAATGAATTTTGTTAAAAGAAATTTCTTTTTTTTTGTTACCTATCTTTGGAAACCGGTTTACATAGATGGAAAAAAGAGGATAATTGAGCGTAATATATCTACTATTTTTAGGTTATATACTTTTAAAAGAAACAAATGACGTTTAATGTAGTTTTATTTAATGTTGCTAAAGTAGGACCTATTTTCTTATTGACCTTTATTCAAACTTGACTTATACAAAGAATTCTGAAGAAGAAAGTAATACAATGTTGTAAGAATTTTCAACATTTCCAAAACAATTTAAAAACGTCGTCTCAAAGGAGTCTTTACGGCAACTTGTGAATTTGCTCAACTTGCTGTAACTTCTGAATGCTGCAATACTGGTAATGTAGGAAAATTTGACAAATAACATACAAGTAGAAAGGCCTATATTCATTAAAGATTATATTTCTCTGATTACCAATTTTTTAATGCTTTCTGAGATTTCCGGGTATGTTAGACATTAAAATAAAAATACGTTTTAAACGGATTCTATAGCGATTTATGAAGGTTTAGGTATTTTCTGCCAGTAGGTACATTATGGTAGGTACGTTTTACATAAGTTAACTAATCAATCGACCGGATTGATGGACGTAGGACTCTGCCAAGTTGTGTTATAACGCTTGATCCTTCGTCTTCCGCATTCACTTCAATCTAGCTAAATAAGTTTTGTATTATTCCTAGTATAAAAGCTTATGACCGAATACTAAAACGTCAATCATTTTTAAATGACTGCTATGGCCCTTACTTTTTCTGACACTTTAAGTTGTAAAGTAGTACACAGATAGTCATACGACAACGACTAAAAGTTAAATGCCGTATCAGTATCCGGAGGTTGGTAGTACAGAACATGCTTAAATTTTATTGACCAGTTTCGCCTATTTAATTAATTTTATTTTATTGATTAATTTTATTGACCAGTTTTATATTAATCTGGTAACGTGCAACCGGCAACGTACTAGGCCACTGTGACACTCGACTCATCAATAATGATGTAGTACGTGCTGAAACAGATCCTAATAAACTGCTCTGCGTATGTCTATGTTTGTTGAACACAAAACTGATATTTTGACGAAACCGTTTATACATACTTATACTATGTACCGGACAATCATATAAATTAGATTTTTAAAGACAGATTATAGTAACAAAAGTTAGTGTTTTTCATTATTAAAAAAAATATGAAGCGAAGTGTTAACCGACTTGTGGGCTGTACCCAGTTCATTCGCAACTCGCTTAAGGTTTGAATAACGGCTATGTACGCGTCGACCCGATAGTGTCTGCCTATATTATATCTTGCTGCCACTAGGTACTAATTGTTGCAAACTCACTGTCACTGTCCTTCTAGAGTTAAATTTGATACTGCGTTCATATTACGATACTAAATCCCACAGACCACCAAAGTCCCTCTCTCGATATATACTCACTATGCACTCATGTGGGACACATTCATAAGGGACTAGAAGACACTATTTAGATAAAAAAGTTGTAGTTTGATCAGTTAAGAATAACTTTTGTTCCCAAGTGGTGTCAAATTAAAATCAAGGAATTTAAAAAAATATAGTTGACTGTAATAGAAGTTCTGCAGTCAGGCAACTTTTCTAAAATATTATGTAGCAATTGATGACATAGGCCACATCAAAAACTAAGTCACTTTTCATCCAAAACTCGCTGTAATTTCACTTTTCTGATTTAACTACGAGTTAGTACACAGATAGTAAAGCTCATGTCAAGTGTTTGCCACGATAATAGTTTCTCGGAAGGATATTTTTTGCTGTGACGTGTCAGTGACAGGATTAGGCGTAGGACGCTAGGGCGAAGGGCGAAGGGCGGGCCTAAGTGTCTGTCTGACACTCACTGGGATGTGTTGACTTTTTGTATACTCTAACTTGAAGGTTTTAGGGAAGAGAGATTATCATTTTGTAGGTAACTCTTCCTGTCTTTAGACAGAGAGAGTGGATAGAGTGATGGTTTTCTTTTTAATTTCGTTCTTGTTGTGACGTTGATAGTAAGTAATGTTTTGAGCGTTTATATAGAGGCTTTTGTCCTGAAGTTGGATAATATAGCCCAGAAGTAACATCAATAACTTAAGATCGTTCTAGGTATAGTTAGATGAAAATGTAAGTATCACTGTTGTTAGATATGCAATTAAATAACCACGTTCGTCCCTATGTATTATATCATAATACTTTTATATTGTTTCACTGAATGTGGGTGTGTAATACATATTTGTCGTCCTTTTCAGGGTTACTTTGTACAAACACATATTATATTAGAAATACCTATCAATTGTCTTGATACCTTTGAACGACGAAAATCACAGTGTAAACCTACACCTGGGTAGACGCGTGTCTTGTCCACGTCACATTACTTTTTCATTACTAGAGTACTTTTAGAAAAGGTGGCAATGATTTTGTTACATAATATATCTACTAGCATATAAGTGTCCCACTTTACGAAGGCTTTATCCAGATAAAGGACAATCTTTAGATAGATATAGATACAGGTACAACATTTTCTTTGGATTTGAGTCTCTTAGGCCTTAACATGAAATATCATCTTTATGTGTCTCTATATTCTAGAAAAAAATCGCTACCGTGTCTGTCCGTCTGTCCGTCTAACTGCGATAAACTCGTTGTTTTTAAGTAGTTCGGTATTTTCATATGGTTTTCACCAATGAATAAAATGATTCAAGAGTAAGGTTTGTGTATATAAATCATTAATTTTGCGTTCGTTTTGGGAGGGTCGCTAGTGTTAGTATAGCTTACTCGATTATTGTCAAAGAAAAGCTGATTATTTCACAACGGGGATTCACGCGCTTCAGTAATGAGCAGAACGACGCAAGGAGGAAAAGGAGAGATTACTAATAAACATAGAGTAATAAAACAAATTCCTATTACATTAGTAAAATTAGTACTTATGATACTGTGTCTCTTCCTAAAAGTTTTTCTGAAAAATAACAGGCTTTTATGTAAATTACAAGACTGTAGAAAAAATATGAAAAGAACATACACAAAATAAATCCACTCTTTATCTTGTATCTAAAACCCTTCTAAACAAGCTTACACAGGATCATTTTTTTTATAGACTTCGATGGCCTCCATTAAGAAACTGCTTTCAAATATGACCTCCAATGACCTCCCATTAGAGGTCATACTTGAAAGAAGATTTGTGTCTTTAAAAAAATCTAAAAATCCTTTAAATACAATTTGCTATCTCCAATATTAAGTGCACATTCACTCAAGTAAGTCGTTGTTTCTGAATTCCATAACACAAGTGCTTCAGCTACTTACTTTGGGTTCAGAGCAATGTATGTGATGTTGTCCGCATTTATTTATTTATTATTTATTGATTTATTTAAGTAAGCATCATAAAAATCACCATGTAAACCACCTATTCTGAAAGTAAACACCGACCCAATTATCGATCACTAAAAAGTCATCGAACTGAGGGATGACTTATCAAAATATTGCTACACAAGTCCTGTTTATAGGTCAGAATAACAAATGAAGGCTGGCTGCTAGCCAAAACCCGTCGTTCAGAGCTATGCGGAGATAAGTAAACTGGTCAATAAATAAATATTTATATAATACAATACTTCTTTTTGAAGGAAGAGCCTTTTATTCTGAGATTTCTGGATGTTATTTTTTAAGAGGTGCTTTCTTCCGCAGCGTAAGAAGGAATTGCAGTTATGTAAAAAAAAAACGTTTTACTTCAAGTGGCATTACAACGTATGCAACTATTCGTGCTCGCTTACGTCTATAGGTAATTGAGTAGGTTTGGTTATTTTATAATGAGTTTCCAGGCAAATAATAATGGGGTTCAAACACATGACATGGAGGACATTAAATCATGTTTGTTAAAAGACTTTATTACATGCATTTGCACAGGATTTTTTCAACATTAGGTATGTATGAGCAAGATAAAAGTTATCTACGTCTTCCTAGTAAATAATATTTTTTGTATTGGTGACTGTCACAGGCAATTCTGTTGAAAATTGTGCAGTCATATTATTAGTGATAATCAAAATAATTTTACCTAATATCATGCCTTGATAAGGTGATAGTAATTTTTGGTTAGTTTGATAGACAATGACTTAGTCTTGAAATAATTTTGCCAGAAATTATGATTATAATTTAAATTTAGTATCATTTTGTGAGTTAGTTAAACGAATAAGCTCTTTGTAGTACGGTTCATAGAAAATTTATAAACTTAATTAATTGATACTAACAAAATATTGGAAGTTAGACGGGGTAATTAAAAGATCAACCCACATAATTTGCAGAGTTCAAATTATGATTATTTTTAAAATGCAATTACTTGCTTATTAACGACTGCCGATGACGCATGTTTCTATTACGTCTTTCAGGATTATGGATGGAAAGCATTAGAAGTTGTGGATTCCTATATTGTTACACACTTGCATGTAAGTTTTTAACCGACTTTAAAAGAGGAGGTTTGCTATTCAACTGTATGATTTTTTTATTGAATGATTTTTCGGTTATCCATATCAAAACAAGGAACGAGTTAAAAAAATATTTAGTCATTGATTGTCGTTTTTTTTTTACATTTTATAAATGGATAGTGTATGTATACACATACAATATATATGTTGAAAATCGGTTTGAAGGTTAATAATGTTCGTCCGTCAGTCGATGCGTCATTTTCTCTTGCTGAACATTATCACAACATAATAATATGTGCTATCAGTAATCTGTTTGTTTGGTGATGCATTTGCGAATTACTTATGATAAGAGTTATGTCGGCCGAAATTATGTAGGATTTGCAATGTTAAGGACTGAGGTGTGTTTTGTCAGTCAATGATAATTTCGACTTTATTTATCTCATGATGCGGTGTAGGATAGGAATATTTTAGGGAAACTGCTTGCTTGGTTTGGAGTCAAACGGCCTTTGGCCTGTCAGACAATAAATAGTCAAAAATATATATATTTGCTTAGTAAAATAAGTGCTAAGTGTGTTTATTATTTTTTAAGTAAAATATATTTGTCTATAAAATACAAAATAAATATGTCATCATCATCATCAAATATACACCACACAGCTGCCATTTTGCTCTGTTCGGCTCTTTTTCGCCTATAAGTTTTTGAAAAGGAAAATATATTTATAATAAGTATTCGTAGACACTTACATAAAATTATACCTTGAATAAAAGACAAATTCGATTAAAACCCCCCAGAATTGGTATAAGATAATGAGGCATACAATAAGTCGCCGGCAACAATGTCGCAACATGTCGGAGGGGTCGTTTGCACACGCCGCTGGCATACTAATGCGGTACTACGGGTTCGGTGCAGTGCGTTGTAAACAAGGCAAGTAACTTAGATGTCGAAATCTTTGGGGTGTTTTTTAAGTTTAGTTTATTTTTTTACTTACACTAATACAAAAAAAGAAAAGATACATAAAAAAGTACTGTTAAAGTGACTCTATTTATTAATACTTAAGATCTTAATTGCACTTACCAGTATGAGCAAAATTTTGTAAGGGACATAAATTACCTGAAAAAAGAAATACTTTCTTATACACTGTCTGATTATCTGATCACTTACTTATGTATACTACTATATGTATGTATTTGTTTTTCAGAAGAGAACGTCTCAATTGGCGATTTTTTGTAGGCTGAAGAATTTTTAAGGACAGCTGATTATTTACAGGCTCCACATTCTAAATACTATTTTTAAATCTTTTGAAATAGGAATCCTTATTTTGTCAATGGTGTACATTGGAAGTATACCTCTCTGCCTACCCTTTAATAGTATACAAGCGTGATGATATTCTATGATATTTAATTCAGTACAACTTCTTTGAACACAGCAAAGGCACGGGCGCAAAGCCTCTAGCTCTACAGTGTAATTTTCATTTAAAAACATTCTTTGTTATAATTTTAAAAGGAGGCAAGAGATAATTGCTTTTCTTTCGTGCACAGCAAAAAGAGTATTTCTCTGTTTATTACAAGTTAAAACACCAGCTTGTAGCTTTTGATGATGCAAAGCCGAGTTCTGAAGTAGGAAATGTAAGAGAATTCAGACATATTAGCTTTGGAATTACTAGTAAATGTTTGAAAAGACATCAAGAAGAAGAGCTGGAAGAAAACCAGTTCATCCCAAGTTTATAGTAATAAAATTCACGGGAATAAGCGCGTACATGCATAAATACCTTTTTTGGGGCTTGACGTTTCGACCGGGTTACACCGGCCGTGGTCGCAAGCAGACTTAAAAAAAAGTTTAAAAGTTAACATCCCAAGTTTATCTTATTTAATTGTTAATATTAGTATTTTGACAAACGGTGTAGGAAAATATCGTGAAGAAACTTGGATTCCAAAAGTGGGATCTGAAATCGCCAATCCGCAGTGAGCAAGCGTGGTGATCAATGCTCGTGCTATCTCTATATAGGAAGAGGCCTGTGCCGGGCTGTGGGACGTTTATAGGCTGGTATTATTATTATAATATATTAGTATTTTAAGAATTATTATGTAAATAGTAAAAATAAATCCTTTTTTTTTACTTTTTATTATGATTTATTATTTTTGTCATTGTGTTGTAGTCACTTTAATATAAATACAATACTTTTATACATGGCAAATTTTAACGAGTAAAGATTTAAAAAATTTAAAGTATAATGCAAAACGATATACTTACCTACAATCTACATGTAAGGACATCAATTTTATAACAAGCAACTACAAAAGTATAATTAAGCCTATTTTAAGTCCAATTACTTAGCTAAAAATGTCGGCGCGTCCCTAAAACACAGACTACTCGTGTAAACTATAAAAAATATAGAGCCTCCTAAATATTACGAGTGGAACATTCTGGCTAAGTAATCAGTAATTATACACTAATTGGACTGGAATTACTTTGGGCTAATGGTCGATAATAATGCCTATTTCATGATTTAGGCAACTGTGACTCTTAGAATTTCTAACAACTCAACTCAAATCTCAACTCAA
Source organism: Autographa pulchrina (assembly GCA_905475315.1). Classification (NCBI taxonomy): domain Eukaryota; kingdom Metazoa; phylum Arthropoda; class Insecta; order Lepidoptera; family Noctuidae; genus Autographa; species Autographa pulchrina. Next base: position 11,352,204 of record FR997781.1, read on the forward strand.
AATTTTAATAAATATGGACATTGATGTTCATATTTATTAAAATTTTGAGTTTATATTCAAACCAGTGGAATTTTTAGAAGTTGTTTAAGTAATAATTACTTGATTTAAACCAATGTGGAATTACTTGAAATAAATACTTATTAATTTGTCCTGTTTATTTTGACATATTAGTCTTCTTAATTAGCGTAAAGTGCATGCTGAGGTAAATTCAACCTAAAAATTCCTATTAATATACAAACTTAAGGTAAATTAAACATGATCTTAAATGTCCAATTATAACGACTGAATAAAATATTTAGAAAAGCAATAAATTAATATTAGTTATTTATATATTAATAAAAAAAACAGCGACAAACCTATTACATGTCCAGTTATCATTACTTTTGCTATAAAGAACCAAACTCCATTTCATAGATATCATTTCAACCTAACAAACAAGTCCAATATAACAAAAAAAAAAAATAGGTTTTAAGTCGCGACCTTCAAATGGCACTGGCCATCAATCACAGGCACTCGTTAACGTCCTCACTGGACATGGGTCCTGCGGCATCAGGGTTCAGCACTGATAGCCAGCACATAAAATGACATTAATGTCACTTTTGAGACATGTGATATTACTGGCCTATTTTATGTATGTAGGTATAACGGTATGTAGTAGGGATCAGTACGAATTTTTTTAATGTGAATTTTCGGTCCTTTTGTACGAACAGATTGTGTAATTATTTACTTGAAAGTTAACTATAAAAACACAACACAATGAAGACTTAAAGATTTTAATTTTGCTAGTGGTAATTTCTTGTAAACGATATTTTTAAAGTACTTATAAAATCCAAATTATAAAACTATCAAGTACATCAATTTATGAACTAGTTAAACAATATTTCCGATATCATAAATTCCAAGTCTCTAACATTGTCCTAAACACAAAATACGTCACAAGACAAATACATACAAAATTTACAAACAACCACATTCATTCACCGAACCAACAGAACAGACTAGACCCAATATTTTCATGTATGCACTTAAAAACAAATAAACAGATCCCGTTGATTAATTAACACGATAATAAGGCACCGTACATTTTCTCTGTATGTAGGCAATCGGAACAATACGCTTGATGATTCAGCGCCGATAGTGAAAGTATGAAGAAAGATGTTCTACACAGCTTGTTGTCATGTTGATTCGGATTGAAGGACCACAATATTATATACATAAAAAGGAGCTATATTTAACTAATAGGTCATTATTATTATTTATAACAACCTTATCCTCAATCAATCATTGTCAGGTGTTAGAATTTTGTGATGACAAAATTTGTGCCTAAACGCGCTTAAGTATCGAATCCTTATTTTTATATCGGAGGTTTTGCATTATATCATGTGTGGACAAAAACATATTTTATTGCAAAGAATGAAAATATATAATTTTTGTATTTTATTCTTTAATTTTCTTCCAATCTCCATTATTATATTACATTGAAAGGTAAATTGCTCTCATATTGCCTACTAAAAGTCCCGATGAAGAGTAGAGATAAAATAATGATGCATTGCAGAAAAAAATAAACTAAAGTATTAAACGTCCTTCGTTAATAATTACGCTGCTAGCTGGAAAGTGATAAATGTCAGGAAAACAAATGGGAGATGTCACTGCAGTCTTGCGCAGACGTATTGCCTCGGGACGAAGCCTCCGCCTACCGCTATTAATAGAGCCTTCTTAAAAAAGTGACCATACACCATAACGTCAAGTCATTCCGATTATATCATTATCGATTATAACAACCATGGCATTCTCTCGAACAGCTGAGGCACCGGTCCGAGGTTATTTAGCCGGGTTGTTTAGACGCAATGCAGATCACGTGTGCGCTGAAAAACCTACAGCGGCTTCTGTATACGCCCTACGACATATTCCATCTCTATCCTTCATGCAAAAGAAATGTTAAGTTAGACAGGAAAGACAGTTTTGGGGTTGAGTCGAGTCGCCGACGCGTCTGCGTGTCGCGCACATTCAGCGGTCGATGCTGAACCGTTGCGCGCGCAAGTGTCTACCTCACCGGCCGTTCCAATCCATTCCGATCGGAGTTCTCGTGCCGAGCGGTCGAGTCATACGCTAGCCCTGGGCGAACCGTCGGCAGTCGCGCCGGCGCCGCCGTCGGCGATGGACCACGACGAGGACAGGTCCTTGTCTCTGGGGACGGAGGTCTCTGCCTCTGTGCCCCCACCGAGCCCGCTTACGGGATGTTATTTGCTCGCGGTGATCGGGGAGCCCCACACTCACGAGCACAAGGAGATTATTCTGCAGCGACTTGTTAAAGGTAAGTGTGCAGAACCGTTGGTCGTCTTTGCCCTGAAAAAATGGGAACTGTCACTGTGACAGCTGTCAAATTGGGAGAAAATTCAATTTGCCGGCGAGCGTCTGTTGTGGCATTAGAAACGTTATTTTTTAGCAACACAACACGCACTTTCTCCATTGATTCTTTGCCGATGAAAAATGATAGAACCGCCGGCTTCTTGATGTTTGTTTTTTAGCGTAAACAACTTGTTATTTTGTGTATTTCCGGGTAAATAGACGCCGGTCGTGGAATGTGTTTCCGCTAATATTTTCGGGTAATATGTTTTAATGTGTAATGCGGTATTACGGCCGTAGTTTCGTGTATTTTTCTAGTTACGTCACCGGTGACGTATATTGGGCTACGAACTATTAGGTCAATTAATTATTTAATGGAAAGACTGCGGCAAATGGACCGCAGGACTATTTGTATTACGTAATACTTTTACTTATTTTCACTAATTGATTTTAACTGAAATGGAAGTCTTGATAGAAGTATCTGGAAAGAAACACGTAGCTTAAGAATTTTATGATATTAAACGATAAATGCTGCATGTTTTAGATTTGAGAAATATCTAAGATATATTTTTATGGATTCGCCGGCTTTTTCCACCGTGTTTGAGTCACGAAACTCTCCATGTAGCTTGCCGCAAGAAACATGTATGCGGTCTTAGTTTAATCGTCTATTTATTTCCTAATTCACTCTGCGGCATTGTGAAAATCATGCTTATGATATTAGGATTACACATTATCAATCAATAATAGTTATTGAAATAAAAATCTTTAGAACAAAATGCCGGCGGCGGCTTAGAAGTTCGATAGTCAGTTTGTCTTTCATAAATGAAAGAATGCGCTAATAATTAACAATAAAATCTCAATTAAATAAAAAGTAAGAAACCTTTCCTTAGAATCATAAAAAGAATTCATTGAGACATCACAATTTAAATAATTATCAATCAATACGGATCTGAAAACACATTTGACCTATACTTACAAGTTTAATGCATATGTATTGAAACAGGTGATGTTTTCCCGTTATTATAGATCGGTTTATGTAATAATAATAAAGATAATGATGATCAGCTGGTTTTCCGGCGGAAAGGTCACGGTTGAGGTCAGACGGCCGTCGCTTCGCTAAGGACCAGACAATCAAAGGACCAACTTTCTTAAGAGGCTTTTGATACAAATTCTATATATTAATGGATGTTTATTGCAAAAAATGAGTATTGAAGTTCAGATTATTATAAATAAAGAAGAGAAATTATTAGTATTTTTAGTTTAGGATATAAAAATGGATATAGTTTCTAAGTCTAGTGGATAAAGAATAAGGAAACGTAGGTACCTAAGCCGAAAACTACTGGTCATTCAATATTGACCTACCTAAAAATAATTAGGTACAAAATGGGTTTGATGTATGATTAGTTTCTTAGCAACAGTAAAAGTCCGACAGGGAAATAGGGTCGATCAATAAAATATTCCAGCCCTTATGGTCGTTCAATTTAGGGCTCCATATTTTTTAATGAAATGGTTTTTTCCGCGACCATGTAATTACAAAAATATGGTCCTTCGGGAGTTCGACTATAAGGACCATTATTTAGAATTATAGGTTAATTACGAAAATTCGTTATTTAGCAAGTGTAATGGTACTTATTATTCATTCCGATACACAATATGATTGTGTTTGATATACGAGAGATGTCTGAATTATGCGATAGATAACAATGATAGATAAAAAGTATGTAAGCATTCCGTTTAAGTAAATAAACAATTTTTATAGCATTATAAAATGAGATAATGTTTGCTTTTCAACCGGAACAATGCAATTTGTTTTGCAAAGTCATGGAATATTAGTTTTTGTTTTATTATCTTAGTTGATATTTTCTGGTAACTTGGAAGACACTCTTTTTATTTCAAGTACAGAAAATAATAGCCGGTTGTTTTGCTTTAGTGGAATATTTTTTTGTTTTTCGGTATGATACCGTTGTTATTAACGAAACTCAACATCATTGTTACTTACTTGTATTATGTAGTTTTCTATTTACACATTACATTATAATTTTAGTTTTACAGAAATACATTCAGTCTCAAATTACTTCTTTGGTCCTAAAAAAAACTGTAAAATACCAAATCATTTATAGTAATTAGATAACTTGACCTATATTTTTCTACGACAGCACTCAAATATAGTTTGGCTTACGATACAAATTATGAGAAAAATACTTATAAAAGTCAGAAAATCTGCAATAGTTATTAATAGGTTTTTTCTACACTTACGTATTATTATAAAACATTCAACTTAGATTTCCAAACAAAGATTCACAATACAATCCTGGTCAATATAATAAACATTCAATCATTGTTTAAATAATCCGGGAAACAAGCGATCAATTCATTTTCTCAACTATCTATTGTAAAACTCTCCATAATAATATCATTTCGAACAATAACTTACATTTGTATAGTAAAATAAACGTCAAATAAACATCTAAGTTTAAACTTGAAGGCTGTATAGGACTTAAGTTGTGGTACTAAAGTGTAAGGCTTTTGTTCGTTGTCATTCTGTTACTGAATTTAGCGGTAATGGCGAATAAGATTACTAAATATTAAGACAGAAGTTCAAACCAACAACTATGTATTTGGTTATAACATTAGTCAAATTACAATCGGGATTTATGTAACTTATATTATTTACTGTTTTATGTAAAGTTACTTTAATTATATGACTACGTTAAAAAATAAAACTGTACACGGATTAAAATACGTATTTGACGCAGTAGGAAAGTGATTTGTTAAGCTTTGCGGTTAGAAGTCTGCAGTATAGTTAACTATCTAATGGAACCTAAATTAAAATAAATAAATAATCCAGCGTTTAAACGTCCCACTGCTGGGCACATGCCCCTTCCCACATATTGAAGGCACGAGCTATGATCACCATGCTTGCTTACGCTTGGAACCTAAATTAATATAATATGTTTTTTTTTTACTCTTCAAGTTTCACAGATTTACTAGATATGTCAGTATAATTAACTATATATCTAATGGGAACTATATTAACAGATTGGTTAGCTATAATATCTTATCTATACTTATAATAAATCTGTAGAAGTGAAAATTCTGTACATTGAAAATATAAAAAAAAATAATGGCGGGGGGTGTTACTAAACCGAAACCGAACCCAGAAGTGTGATTAACAAAATTTTTGTCTGTCTGTCTGTCTGTTTGTTCAGGTATCACGCAAAAACTACCGGTTCGATTACGATGAAACTTGGTATAATTATTCTTTATTATCCTTGGCACCACACTGGGTAGTTTATATCCCGGAGAAGTATATACAGTAAAAAACAAACTTAATTATGCGGTTAAAAACTCATTAATAAGTTGCGTCATCCACGCGAACGAAGTCGCAGGCACAGCTAGTTCTTTAATAAAAGGACCATCATTTACACAAGTTACTTCCAGTTGAAATTCTATCAGTGATAGCAATATACAATCCCATATCAAATACATTCATAATGTATTTCATCCCTATTAGGTCCGTTTTCGAAGGTCCCATATCTTAGAGGCTTTATGACTTAACCAGAACTCACCCTCATTGGGTCCGATGGGTTGAGAATATCCTTTTCCGTGGCGAGGTAGATGATATTCGATAATGATTTCAAAACGGTCTTCAGATAAAGAAATTATAGAGTCATTTAAAGAGGAAATAGGAGTTTATTTAAAATAAAAAGGCACGAGAGAGGAAATACTTCATAGTAAAGACTTAGTTAAAAAAAATATCGTTGTTTTTCATCTTTGAAATGACGTTAACACGTATGTATTTTTTAATACAGTAACCGCAAACACAAACATTACATTTTAAATGTTTTAAAACGAAAGAAAGTCATTTATAGTCTCTTAACTTGGCTGTGTTTGCATTTTATTGTAAACAGCTAGGATTGTGAGGAGTTATCTTAATGTGTGAAGCTTGTAGCACTCGTAACGTCGTATTTTATTTATCTGCTATTCAAAATAAACAGTTTTGTTGGAAAACACGACTTTTGCACAAGGAAATGTAATCTGAGTCGCTGGGCTCAATACTCAATATTTATTGACTGCATATGTTACATTAAGGTGGTGGTTACATTAAAGGGTCGGTACAATATCGACCCTGTAGGGCACAGCAACATACAATTAAATTTATAGAAACTACTAACCAATTATTTTACAAAAAAACCTAACTTACATTTAATTTTCACATATATTAAAAAACGAGCACTAAAAAAACTAAATAAGACGCTTTTTTTTCATATATTTTTTTAGTTATGTTTGCCATAGCCAATGTTTTTCAGATGACAACGCGCGAGTAATACGGTCAACTGTTTAATTGGCATGCTTCAATACCCAATAATAATCAAATATTTAATCATAATCTACCAAAAAATCACGAAACAGACCGTGCTTATAAAAACTATTGCATACACAGGACTAGTTTGTTATATTTGTTTAAACATCATTGATTAAATCTGACACCGAATATAGTAACAGTTACTTATATTATTACTAACTTTAGAATTAGAATACTTACATAAATGGAGGGTAACAAGAATTTAATTACAAATATCTAATTACTGAAATACTTGAGTAAATATTTCTCATTGTGATATACAATGAGCGTTGTTCTAATTTAAATGACAATCGCTTTGAATACGCTGTCATCGTTCTTAGATGTAATTAAACTGTCTCGAAGTAACAGATACAATAACAGGTACCTACCGTATTTATATAACAGAATGATATTTATCTTAGAAATTTAATGTTTCGTACGGAATTTTGTTATTAATCAAAATAATGGGACAACTTTTGTGTTAAAATATTTTGTAATTAGATATTTTCAGTTGAGAATATCTGTTAAACTAGCTGTGCCCCGCGGCTTCACCCGCGTGAATGATAATTCATACACTATCTTTATAAGTTATAGCCTATGTGTTATTCCGATGTATAAACTACATTATTGTAAAGTTTCATTTAAATCCATTCAGTACTTTTTGCGTGAAAGAGTAACAAACATCCATACATCCAAACAATCCTTCGCATTTATAATATTAGTAACGATATTTATGAATATACCTTTATTCGTTTAGGTGATATTAAATATCTGTTACTAGTATTTAATATTCTATTACCGTTTTATTATGACTAAGCTAAGCAGACGATGGGAATATAATAAATTAATAGCCTTTTGTTTCTAATAGGAACTGGTCATTTGAGAATATGACCTAATGTGAATAAATCCAATATGTAGGTTTAGATTCTAATAAGAGGGGATATTTATGTTCTTAACAATAAGCAAGTATCTTCAACAGATAATAATAACAGATACTATAGCTCTGTGAAAGCTTTAAAATGGTTTAAGTCTGGATAAACAGTATAGTGTCGAAACCACAAAAATATCGTAAAATATATGGCAGACGTTGATTTTTTCGACCATAATTTTTGCCACTGCAGTTTTTAATACATCTTTAGTCTGTGTAAATTCAAAGCACATGTCCATTTAAACAAGAATACACGTTTTAATTTCGGGAGTTACGTCCTCTAACTACAACAAGCACACACCGAAGCCGGGCAAGTTAAGGCCGCCATATTATGAGATTACGAGCCACGCCGGCTAAATAATCCAACGGACGGACGAATTCATAGTATTATACTATATTGTACAGCATTATAGTTACTATATTATCCGCCATTTTATAGCTTTCTTAGTTCCCTCGATTTTGCTCGCCGTTCCGTTTCATCTTCACTCGCTTTCTTTGATGTTGAATGACTTAAATCACTAAATAGGGGAAGTTTTTTTATGTTTTCTGTTTAGTTTTGACTGTGGAGGGGTTATTTTAGTATTCTAGTGAGGTTTAGTGCTTAAACAAAGTTATGTTTTTTTGTTATTTTTTGGTGAATTGGAAAAATATATAGGTATTGTCATGTTATAGAAAAAAAGTCTAAAAAATCTGATACAGAGAGAGCCAGAATACGAACCCTAAAACCGACCTTTGAAAAAAGGAAATAAGGACAAAAAAAATTAATTGTTAAGTGCTTGTTACTAAACAACACATGACAGTTATGTGCTAGTAAATTCAGTAAGGAATAAGACGAGCCTACAATATTTTTTGTGAGAAAATACCTTATTACCAAAACACGAAATAATCAAGTTAATTTAACCAATTACGTCATAAAAAGAGGTGTGCGTAATTTTGTTATTCGCGTTACGTTAAGGACGCAAATCGATTAGTTTTTAAGTAAAACTACTGGTTTAGAGTTAACAACTTGCATCATTGAAACCTGTTTATTGTATTACCGAAATTTTTGTTTAATCACAGATATACGCCTGTCGATAGTGTCGATACTTCTTTAGTGCTAAATTAAAGACTAATTATGACACCGGTCTAAAAAAAGTATGGTAAACTGAAAGGGGTAATAAGTGTCTTTGTAATTTTCAACACAATATTGTAAAGGGTCCTAGTTTCCTGACCATTATATATCATTTTGCCCATGCTTGCATGTTTGCATCCAGGCTATCATCAATATGCCTTCTGTAAAGTTAAATATACTTATGTTCTTAGTTATTACATTAGTAAAAGCTTTTACATTCTTCGCTTACACAAGCCTTTCTTCTGAATCACTCTATACTTTGGTAAAAAAAATAGTTTGTTACATTTTGAGTAAATCAGACAGACAGACGCGGCGAGTTTTTTGTACTATACTGTTTATATTTTCTTCCGCTAAAACAATACACAATAATATTCCAAAACACACAAAAATAATAACTTAAGCCATATTTTACTAGCATATTTGCTTTATTGGTTATTCGTAATACATTAACAAAAGTCAAGATAACATCAACATCGGTTATGATGAGCGGGCATAGCGTGCCTCGCCGATACACTCGTGCGCAACCGACTCAATACATAACTGCTTGACGGCACTCTTCAACAGATTAATGAGTTTGTTAATTATTTGGACACCGACAAACAATACCAAGTGTTTAGTTATTGTTTTTGGCGAAGTTAATAATTTTGTAGATAATTTTGAAAATGAATGCATAAAAATTATAATGTGCATGATTTTATGATAGTGTCGGTAAGGATACTCCTTAGTATCCAAGATGTGTATTGAAGTATTAAGATAATAAGGCTTTTCTTCATTTAGGGTCCAGTACATATATAACCTATCATTAAAGTGTAAATACCTCCATTGATTTTGATGAAATCATATGGCTCTGAGAATACCTCTGAGAATCAGACTATTTATCACAAAAAAATACTTTTAAGAAATGCTCTAAAAATCCCGGAGATACCGCGTAAGAAAAATAAACATAGCTATTGAATTTGGAACCTCTTCTTTTTTGAAGTCGGTATACAATTGACTCGCTCTTTTTGAACCTATGTTCTACCACATTCTTAAGACGACTTCTACAAGTCATCTCTTAAAAGAATCCGGATAATTCTCTACAATTTTATTATATTTGCAGTAATATTAATACTGAAAATAATGAAACTGCACGATAAGCATCGCTCAGCGCATTGCGACGCAGCCGCGGTATGTGACGACCGTAATTATAGTCTTACATGCATGCTTTCTTTTTGCATCGCTCGCTTAGGACTTGTGGACAGATCGCTTTGTTTAACCGACTGTGGAGATGTGAGATCTTTGCATACAGAATGGAATATTCCAGAACTAAGGAACCGGAAGTTATTGGCCCTTAATGCAGGGTGTTACGGAAATGTGCGATCATATTTGAAATACTGATTCTGTCTATAAAAATGAACAACTTTCTCTAAGGCAGTACCAGTCAATTCCTAAAAAAAATAGCGCTACCGTACAAAATCATCATCAGCTAATCAAAATTAGTACGGGAAGAACATTTTTTTTTTTTATTTATTCTTTATTTTTTTATGGCGAAAGTTGTTCATTTTTACGAACACAAGCAGTATTTTTTAATTTAGTAACAAACTTATATTAACAGCATTTTACCACAAATACCTTTTACACACAGTATTCAAAAAATAACCAAGCCTCTCTGAAACACTCTGTAAATTAATACACAAACGCCCTAAATTTATAACCTCAATAAAATTGGAGTATAATTAGGTAATTACTTTCATTATCACTCGCGAATCTTTAAACAGGATTACAAAGACAGTGTCAAGGCTTCAATGGCGGCTCTCAACCGGGTGTTTTGTAAACCGGGTAATTAATCACGGTGTAGATCGTTCAAGGTTCGTCACTTATATTGTTAATTAGTAAAGGATATCTTTATTGTTTTATAAACGTTTTCACCATGACCTTACTGTCTTCTGTTTAGTATTTTTTATAGAATTTTGGGGTCGGCTTTCAGTCTACCGTTGTTTTACATAGAAAGACTGTTTGTATAGTATTTTTCTTCGTCGTTTTAGTAGTGCCTCTCCCTTAAGTCCTAGATTTTTTCTTAACCTCAATACTCTGTTTTACTGAATATATTATGTGAGTAGTAAAATTATTTACCCTTAACGGCTCATAATAAATTTTTCTCCTACACTTTACAGCTACAATTATACATTTGTCGTACAACTTAATATACATACAATAGGTTAAAACTTTGTCCTATTCGACCTTTAAAACAAAAACTCATTTTCACAATTTTCTCTTGTAGCAACACTAAACAACTGTATATTGAGGTAACACTGTCACGCGAAGCTTGCGTGTTAAAGTTTAACTTGTGTTCAAATATTTTCACGACAAAACTTGTTTAAGCACTATGTGCTAGATTTTTTTATTGTTAAGCACATTGGGAACTTAAAAATGTACTATACTAGTTGTATATAAAATAACTGATTTCATGTGAATGTAAAAAAACAGATTTCAATTAGAAAAACAAAGCTACTGGATGACGAAAGGTAAGGCTCTTAGGTATTAATATAATATATATAATAATATAATAATATAATAGCTATTTATTAAAATAAAATCTGTCCACAATTGCTGTGGATATAGCATAAAATGCAAACAAAAAAAAACATAAAAAAATAAAACCTCGTTTTTTTTCAGTCGGTTGAAAAATAGGGTGTTAGTTGAAACCTGATTACCTAGCCTACCTAGTTATTACAGACAGAATATCAGTTGCAACAACGATTTGCAACAATAACCAAACAGTATTAGAAACGAAAGTGATATCTGTCACCGTGTAATCAATGTGCAGTTGATATCGTCGCCTATATGTCTGGCAGATCGTAAGGCCTACTATACACGGACTACTTCAAGCTGCGAGTGTATAGTAAACTGTAGACATCTATGTATAAAGTTGTACTCACATATCTACAAGCACTGCTAGAAGCAGTCCGTGTGTGGACGGCCTTAGTTGACGATCTTATCATCTTTGCTTACTGGCTATTATCTATATGGCAAGAGCTGTTCAAGATGGCAGGAGCTAGATTGCAAGAGACAGAATATCATAAACAAAAGGAGGCTTATTCCCAGCAGTGGGTTGTTTATACAGGGCTGAAAATGATAATTAGGTAATCGCGATAAAATCCGCAAAAAGTAGTTCGCGTAAACATAAGATAGCAATTTGATAATTATGTTCAAGTACCTATTAATTAATCAGTACATATTAGAAAGAGCAAGAATAATACTTAAAATTTTTACATGAATATCTTTGACAAAACTCGGACAACACAAACAATAAAACTAACATCCGTTATAACTAAGAGTACTAATATCTAAAATACAGAACTCCTAATGGATTCTAAAACGTCAATAAAATATTAAGAGCTCATAATAGTATTACAGCTAGGATTATGGTTACCATCATTAACTAGAAATTTTCCGGATAATTCCGTTTTATTAGTGTAAAGTGTGCTGGCTAATTTTGAACGAGAATGCGGGCTGAATTATTTACTGGATTCTTTGCTTTAATTCATAGATGAGTTGACAAAAAGCGAGTAAAGAATCGATTGTGATATTTAATTTTATACTATCGATATATTTTTTTTGACTGAAATTAAGCGTCAAAAATTCATCTGAAAGATAGACACAACAAGCGGCCTTCCATATTTTTCTCAAAGTCCGTACCATAAAACTATCATATTCGAAATTTTGACAAGATATGATTCTCAAATCTCTACGGGTACACACCGGATGTTCTACCAAAACATACATAAATTAGTCAGTATACGAATCTACATGTTATTTATCTCACTACATGCAATTAAACAAGAAAAAAAGATGGAATCACGTCTATTTCCGTTCCAGCTTAGTCAATATTTATTTAGAAGCAAGTTCAACACTATGCGACTCGAGTCACGTTCATTTGCAATAGTCACACTATTAGTGCCTGCTAATAGTTTAAAGGTAATAAAGAAGTAAAAAGGTAGCAAGTAAGATAATAAGCTGATTTAAATGTTCTGCTATTTTAATAGCCGACATTACGAGGACACTGTTCGGAAAATTGAATAATGTTTTCACACGTGGAGTATTGGTTGATTGTTTTTAACCGACTTTACAAAAGAGGAGGTTGTCAATTTTGATGATCTATAATAATTTTGTTTTAGGTATGTTGCTTCAATGACACGATATTATATAGTCTTTATAAAGTAATGTAATGTTTAGTGTGACTATTGAATTACGAGTAATTAATTAACCCACCCTAATTTTTAAGTACATAAACAGATAAAAAAACTGGCCAAGTGCGAGTCGGACTCGCGCACGAAGTGTTCCGTACCACCGTCGTATGAGAGCCCCCTTAAATATTCATTTTATATGGTTTTTAGTATTTGTTGTTATAGCGGCAACGGAAATACATCATTTGTACATACAAAATTTCGGCTTTCTAGCTATCACGGTTTATGAGATACAGCCTGGAGACAGACAGACAGACAGCGGGGTCTTAGTAATAGGGTCCCGTTTTACCCTTTGGGTACGGAACCCTAAAAAAACACTTCACTTGTTTTCACATTTTCCTCTGTGAAAATTTAAACAAGCTCTTTTCTGATATCATCATGAATTCACTGTCAGTTACGTTAATATGTTACACTTTGATTATCAAAAGGAGTTACAACGCTTCATAAAACCGTTAACATGAGCCTGTTGTTAGTTCACTGCAAATCTCTTTTCACGGTATTAATTTTTATTATATTGTCTTTTGGAACAAGCGTTACGTACGCAACGTTTCTGCTTCATGTACCTTTACGTGTGATCTTACATTTAGTATGGTACAATTTGTGATGGGTTGTGATTCGCTTTTTCTTTGAAATATTTCTTTATAACAGAAAAACATCTTGAGGAAACCTGGATTCCAAAACTGGGATCTGAAATCGCCAATCCGTAAATGAGCAAGCGTGGTGATCAATGCTCGTGCCTTCTCTATATGGGAAAAGGCCTGTGCCTAGCAGTAGGCCCTTTATGGGCTGGTATTATCATTGTTTAACAATGAAGATTAATTAATAAAAAAAGGGTATGCATTCACATCCCAGAGTAGAGTTAGGATTATAAATTATAGGGCTGTTAGACTTATAAATTATACCTTGATTTTTGAGTATTATTTCGGATCTATTTATAGAAACTAGGATTATTTTTAGAGCATGACCTTGTATGGACATAAAAAAATTGTTTACTTCACAAAATAAAGGCGCGAAAGTGAAGTAAATATAAGCAGTCTGTAATTTAGTGACAATGGCCTTCAAGATGCAAACATTACATCATAATACATGTTTATTTTGCGATTACTTGTTATCAAGGCGATTGTCAAATGACAAAGTCAGTTCCGAATTTTGAGTGCAAGAGTCAAGGCTATCAAACTTAAGGAAATGTGACCATTTTTGTTCTCTTTTCTACTTTCTGTCAGATGGTATTAGTTTATGACGTGGTTAAATGTTTCCCGGATGAATTATTTAGGTTATTCGGGCAAGCTATCTTCTTGTACTAAACATAGTTAGCGTTTTATTGCGCAAATGGATAAAGGGTTTATAAACACTTAAAAACGTTTAAAAACAGGAACATTGTCGAGGGCTTTTTTTTTTTTTTTGCATTAACAAATCCTTTTTTTTAAGTATTTCATGGTCACCTTTTTAATATTCGATAAACGATGTGGACTTCCATCCGGAGAGTATATTCGATAAATAGTATCATGTAAATAAATGTATTATATAAAATGCCTAGTTACAAACTGGCGAAATGTAGAATGAAGTGAGGGAACAAAAAATAAAACTCAGCGGGAATTTATGCGTGAAGCGTTAAATTGAGCGGTTTGACGCCATTGCTGTGTTCTAGACTTTTTCGAACATGTCTTAAAGTACGGTCTTTCTTACGATATTCTTGGTGTGGTTAAACTAACATATTTAGTAGGTGTAGAACTAATACAGTTACGCATCCTTGTTGCTACCTATTAACTTTGTTTTTAAATAGGCATCACCCTGGTACTCCCAATTAGATGGAGGACATTAATGATAATAATTTTGATAAATACTTATAATTCATAAAAAAACTACAAATAAATAGGTCACACAAACAAGAGCATCAGGACCTAAACATTCGCAAAATATATCTGACCTTCGAAGCATCTATATATACCAAACAGTCGATGCAATGAGTCACTGGTAAAGCGAGTACCGCGAGTGCCGCGCCGGATGTGCCGCGGTACACTTCCTTGTGCCGGCTTATAGGGGGCAAGGAGGTTGGTCACCCGGCCTATTGGGTACCCGTTATGTAAGGATTTGGTTGACCTGTATGTTTATATAGTTGTTGTTGATGATTAGCGATGCTATTAAGTTTGGTAAAGGTTTAGGCAGATATAAAGGTACTTGCAAAAATTATTATTATCATGCGAATCGTATTTCGATTTGTTTGTGATCTAGAATACGTATATACAATTATACATAGTAGACAAAGTCCTAATACGAGTCTGTCTGTGTCTAAATGCGATAAATTCAAGACTAACGTTTAAGGGATGATTCTCATTAGAGCGTGCCGTGCACGGGGCGGGGCACGGACGGGGCACGGACGGGGCACGGTTTTGATCTGTTTCATATATTTTGTATGAATCAATTTATATTACACCGTGCATTATCCGTGTCCCGTCCGGGCCCGCTCGATATAAATTTCCCCGTCCGTGCCCCGCCCCGTGCACGGCACGCTCTAATGAGAATCATCCCTAATTGTTGGTTTTTTTCTACGTAAAAGAATCACGATTGACATAATTCTTGTTAAATGGGAATTAGAAATAAAAACCTCTTTTTATAACATGGCGAAATATTAATATAGATTTTAACTTATGTAACATTATCACATTTTCTCCCACACATCTAACTCACGTTACTAAATCTTCGAAAATAATACCAGGACAACAGTATAATAAGGTAATACCACGTATTAAGGTCTGCAAACATGACGTCACACAGATCGGTGACCCCAGATAAATTGGGAGCCAGGAAGAATCGTGTTACTTCAGTTTAACGCCATCTAGTGTTACAGCTTGGAAATAGACTGTGATTTATGAGTCTGTATTCCAGTCTAGATTTATTTTAGCTTGTATTGAGATCAAAAGGAACAAAATACACAGAAATTTTCCTATTTATCTTTAGATTTTAACTCCTTTTCGGGAATCATGGTCAGTGGTGTCTGGTAGACTGATAGATTGATGTTTGTCTTGTAGAGTTACTGTTCAGTTATTTTTACATCATTAAATTTGAACCAAAACATGTTAACTTTCTGATCCGTATCCAGGTAGTACATAATAACAGTGATATTACATATCTTCATACAATGACATATTAGACATTTATTTTTTTCTAACCTACCATTTAATTTCAATGTAATATGGCTTTGTTAGAGTATGTAATTTCTTTTTAAAAGTTGCTTGCCAAATAGTCGAAACAATACTTAGTTTACAACATTGTGATACACTTTAAAGGCAGAGTGTAGCCGTCAAACAGTATTAGTATGCAGTTGTAATCACCCGTGAATACCTGTGTCCGGTATGGATGAGTAGTCCGCGCTTCTCAGTCTCCCTATGTCACACTACAGATAGATACAGAAGGCCCACTTGTTATAACATAGTTTAAAATACGTGAAGATATGAAATTAAATGTATGTCAGTAGATTATGTTTTGGTACTAATTTTCGTTAATCAACCAACAGGAGTAATGTGTTACTTAATTGTATTGTTTACCAAACACCTGTTGTCGCCACGATCTCGAATACATAGCCAAAAAGGTTCCTAAAAAATTTGGCTATCAAATAAAAAATGATGTTTTCAAATGTAAATGGTTGTTCACTCTAAACTCACAAAAAAAAAACTCATAAACTAAAGCGAGACTATTATAGGTATACAGGTTACTTGCTTTTATTTGTTTATCATCTTTTGTTGTTTATTTTAACTGTAGGTTGTTTTTAAAAGAACTTCTGTGAAGGTGCGGCTTCATTGGGCGCTGTCTTATAATGATGATAATAGACTAAACTTTAGTAGTCCATTTTAATTTCTTTATAAGTTTTTCGTGCACTTATGAGAGTGAACCTTCTATAGTTTATCTTACTTAGCATTTTATATGAGGACTTGATTACCGTTACGCATTCATGCTTCTTATCCGCTGTGGTATAAGCAGGGACGGGCAAACCAGTTTGCACTGGATTACCATTTAATAATAACTCCGTAATTATTATAATCACTGTTTTTATTCAACTTATTTGAAAGTCATTTTTAATTGTGGTTAAATAACATAGCAGTTGTTAATTGGTTATTTACGAGTATTGAGTGTGGCTGCGTAAAGCTATGTTTTTATTATTAGGTAAGGTATATTTAATAAGTTACTATGTTTGTTATATGTAACTTTATATGAAAAAATAAGAATAATCGATCAGGAAATCAACTTGTCATTAAAAATGGCCTGTATTGGTTATTAAAAGTAATGCCCAAGTACTTTTTTGCTCTTATTCATTTAGATTCAAGATACGAAATATGAACGTCAACAACATATACTCTATATCTTACACCAATGAACAAGCAGACAAACAGAAATCTCTCATATTATTATGTCTACATAGTGTCCCCACAATCTGACCATAAGTATCACTTTCAAGGGGTTCGACCCCCTTTAAAACACCACAAGATCAACCGCATTGTTTTGTTACCCCATTGTCCCTGGTATATAGACCTCAACACATGTACCGATAGCAAAACAAAAAGCCAATTACCTCCTCCTCACGTGTGTCCGCCACACTCGATTGAAACAATATTAGCTTATAGTATTCATAAGAAGCTTTTTTAGCTCGTCTCATAAAGTTGTAGAGTTTTTGTTCAGATTAACTGTTGTGTAGTTAGCCGGTAGTCGGTTGTACAGTGAGCAAAAAAAGGGTTTCAGAATTTTGCAATTTTTAATTGTTTAGTTTTTTTGCAATTTTTGGCGTATGTCTTCAAATTGTGTGCTTAACTGGACTTGTGAAAGAAATGCAGTAATTATGCATGCATGTAAAATTTAGTTAAAAACACTAACCTATAAAACCTTATATAACTTATTATTCTAAATGTGACTCCATGTATTTAAAAAGTGGTGACAATAAAACAAAGTCTCGTTATCATTTAACTTCAAGCTTTCCTCAAAATCAAATCATTTTTGGTCCAAAAAGAACAAGCTTAAATGTTTTAACAATGAGTTTTCATTTTCTATGAGGCGTGTAACTGTTATTGTAGTATACAATTCTCTCGCTTGAAAAGCCGTTATAATTTGAAATGAGTTCTAAAATGGCGACGAATCGTTTCGTTTACTTTTTGTTTGTTTTCCTAACAAAATGAATAACTTTAGAGAATAACAGGATAAAGTTGATTCAAGAAATGAGAAGAAATGATAATTATATTTATTATTTCTTGAATCAATCAAAATAGATTTAAGAGTTTGTATTTATTTAGTTTATGACCTAGATTAATACTAAATATAAACTTACCTATATGTTTCAAAGAGACTAGGCAGGTAAGTCTTGCCGTAAATAATTGAAAATTAGCGTACTTCATACATAAGGTTAATTGCACCTAATGTATAAGATTAAAATCACGAATCATATACGTAGGTACCCAATAAGAAATAACATACTATCATGTATGACATGTGCTGTCTGAAGTAGACGAAGAATGAAATCAAAGCATCTCGTTATTTTATAAATACGAAGAAAATAATCTTATACAAACAAGCTATCATATTAATTAAATCTAGAATCAAAGCTATCTTTCTACAAACTAATAGTCTTGAGGTTTAACGAACCGAATTAATAATGTAAGTATTGACGCATTAATCTCGATGAACTAGCATTTGAATAGACCTCTTTGAGTCCAGCAAATGTACTTTGTCCGCAAAAAGATCGACAAGCAAAACCTTAGAACACGAGAATGCAAAGAGAAATTAGAGTTCTGTTTAACATTTATGTTCTTAAAAGAAGATATCTAAGTAATTGATTATTTTAACTGTCTGATTTAATAGCGCACGATTAATAGTTCGGATTAATATTAATTAATTGGGTAATCAAATAAGGAATTTGTTAACTCACGACTGTACTGATGGAAAAATATATGTATACTTATAAGTATGTATTTCAGATGTCTGGTAACCATAGTGCAGGCTCTGCTTAGTTTGGGATCAGCTGATGGCCGTCCGTGTGTGAGTTGTCCCAAGATATTATTATTTTACTTGTCAACCAATGTACGTAATACTTTTTTTTATTAGTTTCTGCCTCCTTACATAATGTATTCAGTTTAGGATATAAGATAATCGTATACAAAATCGATCAAATCGTGGTCCGAAGCCAATTACGTCGTTCGTACGGCTTCGTACAAATTCGTGGATGGCCGTCAGGTATTAGAGATTATTGTGTTCAATGAAGCCTTTATATTAGGTAACTTGTAACCCATAAAGGGGTAAGCAGTATACGTTCTATGTTTCTTGATAATGTCAAGGAAAATGACGGATTATTAAAAGAAAGTTCACGAGATTAAGTAGTTAAAATAAAAAAAAACTGATTTAAAATTTTAATAGTTTTCAAAAATATTTAGAACTTACAACAATTAAATAATACGTTGATTATCAAATTTTCCTATCTAATAAAGGCTTACTGCAAGAAAACTGAATTGTTAGTCTGGCTAGAGTTTGTACTTAAATGGAGAGAGTTTATACCTTTTTTTACAAAAAATGCATTTATGTTTAAAAATTTACACGACAAACTATAGCGCTGCTGAAACCTAAAAAAATGCAACTCAGTCTTCAATTTGATACAGTGCCTGCAACCTGCATTCAACTTAATATAATATTCTAGTGAAAAACTAAGCTCAGGTACTGCACAGAATTCTTAAAAACATCTCTAGATACATCTTTATTTTTATTTTCTTAATAAAGTGAGCGGTTTATTTCGCGCCGTAGTTTTACGAGATACCCAGATAGGTTTACTGCAATGCAGGTACCTACTTTTCTATTTAGATTCGCAGATACAGCACATTTTTATTGGTCATGTTTCTAAATGTTTTGTTTTACTGCGATTAGTTTAATTAAAGTTTTATGACTGTGAAATGATCGTGGAAATAATTGTCAGTTTTATGTGAATTAAGAAAAATGAGATCTAGTTTTGCTAAATGATTTGGTTTAAAACTGGCCAGTATTTATTTGCGTTTACTAATGGAAATACTTTTTTGTACAGAAGCTAAAAATTCTCATAAAGAAAATTAGAGATATTAAACTGTAGTAATATATTCAACAATAAAGCGGAATACTTGCTACCTTATAGCATTAGACTTAAGGTATGTATTTGATGGTGCTTTTGCCTTATATTCGTAGAATTTTGTTCACGTGGTTACCATAGCAACCAAAATATCCTTCTTAAAATTTTTGCATTCCCGTATCCGCTGGTGTTTTAAAATAGTGCGAATGATTCAATCTTAATTCTTTGGTAGTCTGTAAACCTTGGCACTCTGCCAGAATCCTTCGAGGATCGATGTGATGACGTCACAAGCTATATTCGAGACTAACTTAAAAAAATCTGTCGCCGACTAAATTATGAGGTGTTTTGTTAATATTTTGTGTTTTGGCGATTTTTTGGTTGTAAATTTGTGTTGGCATTTGGTCTTTGAGGCGTGTTGTTTTTTGTACTGTCAACATTAAAAGTAAATGATTAATGTCCGTATTTAAAATTCTTGTTTTTTATCCATTTACCTAGGTATTGTAGTGGTTCTTTCCTTCAGTTCAAAAACCAAATGTCTTACTTTGGAAGCATACATTATCACAGTGTATTTAACAATAAAGTACCAAAAATGAAGTGAATACTGTTTACAATTTAAAAATACAGCTAACTGCAAGTTTATAGTATATACCTACCTACATGAACAAGCTTCGTACGATACCTATTGAAGTATCTTCAGTGGCAACCAGTAGAGAACCACTTTTACTTGAGCCAGCGAAGGCCAGGCACTGGCTTATCTCACTGGCCCATATGTCAAGAGATTTAAGTACTATACTTACATACGAGTGTAGAAGAACTTTTTATTTTGTTTTTATTGTTCGAAATAGGTTCAGTAATTTATTCTCAGTTTTATTATATGAACTTATATTGGATTAAGATTGATGGTGAGATAACTTTTATGTTGCTTTATGATTATTAACTTAAACTATGCTTGCTTAAAAATTATAAAGCGAGAAACTTATAAAAATCATACCTTTGTAACTACATAAATATGTAGTTTAAATGAGACAAAACTTGATTTAAACCATCTTACTTAGCGGTTCAGTCAGTGTTTATCCAATCTAAAAACATTCAGCTATCGGCCAATCAATTTATAGAATAATAGTGCTTCAAAACATTGCACCGTTAGTCAAACTCTCAGTTTCAAGAACGGGACAATTCATACAAAACCAATGCACGTGCCATTACGTTTGGTTGTATGAGTAATAACTTCATTTCATATTGGCCGTGCTATGAAACTATGATGAGCTTGAGGTAGTCTGATTGTCGTTTGTTTTTAATATTGTGACACAATGTGTTCTGATTGTCAATTGTTTTTAATTGTGGAATGAAATTAATGGTGTGTTACTTTTCCACTGTAAATTATAATTCAGTTTGGAAAATTCTGATTCTGATTCTGAATGATTTGAGAGAATGAGTATTGTCGGTTTTACGCGGCTCCCATTTTAGTGAAGAGATAGATTTGAAAGTAGGTAACAAGAGTGATGACAGCAAACAAGAGAAATAATGAGTAACAAAATTAGATTTTCTTTAATATGTTTTGAACTTATATCGTTATGATAATTAACTAAAGAGCGTTGTTATGTTATGTAATATATTTTACCTAACAAAAGCTAAGACGAAACTTAATTATTACTGTATAGTTACTTAAGTTAGCTACTCCTAGTGTTAGTTGTTATTATTTTCAAAGTTTTGTTATCGTTAGCATACCCACTATGCTAATGTGAAACATTATATAATATAATAATTTGGTATTTCTAAAGTTTATAAGTTGTTAGGGTAATTAATTTTACGCTTAATGTTTTCATTAAGCGTAATATTTCCCAAAAGCTATAACTATAATCTTAAAATAATAATAATGATAATCCAGCCTATAAACGTCCTACTGCTGGGTACAGGCCTCTTCCCATATAGAGAAGGCGCGAGCATTGATCACCACGCTTGCTCCCTGCGGGTTGGCGATTTCAGTTCCCAAATATTTGGAATCCAGGTTTCCTCACGATGTTTTCCTTCACCGTTTGTCAGAAGTGTATTTTTATCATACTACAATCTTAGTATGATAAAAAATGCCAATGTTTATTTTTATTGTTTTATACACGATACATATTAAGGCATCTCCTAAGTCTTTTAAACGTAAGCCTTGTATATTAAACTAAAATAAAATTACAGAAATACTACAAACATTTACCAAAATACCTACGGGTGAATACAAAAAACTAAACAATTAATCTTGGGATAACGGGGGAGGAACGTCGCCATTTGTCTAACAAGACAGCGAGCTTTCATTTAGCCCGCAAATAATAATGCCGGTTTTAGATATAATTTAAGCTTTACTTAACACCTCGTGAATTATTAAGGGAAACCATTAGCCTTTTTTGAGAAGTATTTTTTTATATGTAATTATTATGTAACCAAAAAATAGTCTCTAGCTATCTCTAGATATATATCAATCTTACGCTCGACCCTATTTTTGAGGGCTTGACAATATTTTTTTACTTTACTAGAAGTCTTTAAATAGATATAGATAAATTATAATTAGTAAATTTTAACTATCACAATTTTCTTGCACAATTGTTATGTAGTACACCACCATGTTCCTATCTCTGGATCACGATAAGTATCACTGGTGTAATACGCGTACACTTTCAATCGTAACCTTAATTTCGAAGTATGTTCTATATATTCTGGTAAGTAATACTTAAATCATTCCACCTGCAAAACTTTAAACATTAACTAGACCTCGCTTGTACCACTTCATTGAGTCATTTTTACTTACAAGCTAGCAAAAACCACAAGGCTATAGTTGAATAACCTTTACAAAAGTAGTGTTAAACTCAATCCAATAGTTTACATTCGGTTAGAGAGATGTGGTTGGTTAATATAAACTGTTGCGGAATTTTTGAAGTTCTAGGCTCTGTGGTTGTGAGTTAGATTCGTGGTTTGTACATACATATAGTCACGCCTCTTTCCCGTAGGGGTAGGCAGAGACCACTTCTTTCCAATTGCTACGATCCTTACGTACTTGTTTCGCTTCGTCCATTTTCATTATTTCCTTCATACATGCTGTTCGGTTTGGTAGTATAGTTTTGAATTTATTGCAATAACTGTGTTAGTATTTGATTGAAATTTAAGCACTGTATGTTGGAGAAACAGTCGACAAACTTTTCAAAGATTTTTTTGGATGAGTGGATGTAGTATTTTTAGTGCTTTTGTATAAGCGTACATTGTTTTGTTGTAAGATGGAAGCAAGTATTTTAATTCGTAGGTGTTTTGTTTCTTATTTAACAGTTACCACGGAACAAGATAATAATAAAAGAAAACGTTAGTATGGTTGTGGGTTGAAGTGTATTCATACATTTTGTTTTCCTCTCTTAACATGTATATTGGTGTGTGATACAAGAGTCGTTAATTATAGTCTAATAAATCGTTTATAGATATATTCACAAGTGATGTTCATACGTTACTCTCACTGCAAACAGTATTGTTACATCTTCATCCATAAAAGTTATTACTCCGTCTGGCAGTTTTAGTTGGCGGGTTGCCAACCGCCGTGTTCCGGGTTCGATTCCCGGCTGTGGCAAATGGTGCTTTGTTCGAGTTTTCGATCATTTCCGTCCATTACTCGTTGTATGGTAATTTAGTGTTTTGTGGAAACTTATATTGTTGCAACCGGTTAAGGATGCGCCGAGTTATTGTTGGATGCTCTCTGAAACTGCAATTAAGTTGTGTACTATGTTTTTGTCTACCTTTAGAAGTCTAACAATGGTATGGAATGAGAAATAATGCAATAAGTAAAATGCATCCAATAGTATTGTCTGTGAAGTATTTTGCTGTCTAGATTATATTTTGTTAAACATGTAAACGTTGAGTCATATACACATATTTGTTACATCCGTCAATGTTCTAATTTTATCTATGTATACAGATCTTAAATAACTATGCTTCTGAAATTCTTACATAGCACAACCTACACTATTACCAAATCGGATATAAATATATTCATATATTCGATTCCACGCAAACCAAGTGTATATTGAGATAGGTCATACACAGATGTATAAACAAGCACTGAAACTGTTATGTAAACAAGACGGTTTTATCGATTACGTATCGATTTAAAACGATCGATGACTGTTATCGATAGTTTTAGATGTTTTATATTTTGAACAGATTTCAAAATAGGTAGATTAAATGTAATTTGACGGGCCTGTTGGTCTAGTGGTTAGTGACCCTGACTGCTATACCGGAGGTCGTGGGTTCGATTCCCACCCAGGACAAATCTTTGTGTGAAGAGCACGATCATTTGTTCTGTGTCTGGGTGTAATTTATCTATAATATGTATGTATTTAGAAATATATAAGTATGTTTATCAGTTGTCTGGTTACCATAACATTAGCTCTGCTTAGCTTGGGATCAGATAACCGTGTGTGAGTTGTCCCGAATATTATTATAAATATAAAAAGCCACAGTGCTCTTAAAATAGTAAACAGAAATATGGAAAACCTTTGTCAGTTCATTTGAATTAGCACTACAAATACCTATTTTTTTTATTGAATAGTAAACTCTGTTTGCAATGAATGAAAATAAACAGTAGAGCAAAACAATTGAAAGCAAAAATAAAACAGAAAAATAATATTCAAATAAACTGGTTGCTTAAACAATCACTTAGTACACAGCCTATAAAAAAGCACTCTATTTTTTGTCTACTTTTACAGTCAACAGATGTGAAAGAGAGTTTTTTAGAGTTCCGTAATAAAAATTATGAAAACACGAACCTTTATTACATCATCAGACTCGTAACCCAGTTCTAAACAGCAGGACCTTTGTGAAACACTATTTAATAAAAAAATACAACTTAAAAAATATACATGAAAGACATTAAAAACAGTTAAAAGCCTTCGTTTTATACAATACATTTAAGATTTCATACTTATTATAGGTACTAAAAAACCACGGAACCTAAGGTATATTTCTGTTCCACACTTACCTATGTTTTTTGAAACCTACACAATAAGTGTTTAAGCTTCGGGCCTAGGCACTTTCTCTTCCTAGATACAAAACACATTGTCTGAGAATTTCTCGTGGACAAGTGTAGACAAATCGTTCATTTGTAATGCAATAAAGTAGTTCAAGCAAAAAATATATAATGAATAAAGAAACAAGGCGAGCTCGTTATTTTGTTGGCTGGTCTATTTAAAGAACTATATATTTTTAATAGTTAGTACATAAATACAAAGATAGAAGTTAACAATAAATATGAAGGTATTACAGAGAAGAAATGTTTTCTGAATCTGTATTTAGTTTTGAACATGGAATAAGGACAGTTTTCTTATAAAGGCCAATTTATATCAAACGAGCTAACGGTCATTCCATGCAACAGCCGATCAAATTC
This sequence comes from Autographa pulchrina, assembly GCA_905475315.1. Classification (NCBI taxonomy): domain Eukaryota; kingdom Metazoa; phylum Arthropoda; class Insecta; order Lepidoptera; family Noctuidae; genus Autographa; species Autographa pulchrina. The sequence continues at coordinate 11,377,642 of FR997781.1, forward strand.
ATTTAGAATATCAAAAAAATTTACGGGTTTGTGATAGATTGGGCATTCGATCGTTTGATGTAAATCGGCCATCACAATACAAGTATTGTTAAAAAAATCCGGTGTTAGAAATATTTTCATAGTAATTTTCGTTATTCAAAAATAGCATGTATAAAAGTGCATAGCAAACACGTCTGTGATGCAAGGCCTTCCGAACGCAAACAGATGAGTTCATCGCAAGGCCAGAGACGTGAGAAACGAAAACAATACCAAAATATACGGAGATAAAAATTTGCAACATCTGTGAGCTAGAAACCGTTTTGTTAACGTAAAACGTATTTATTTTTGGATTATTATATCGAAAAAATTATATAGGAATGATTGCCATTGGACCATGGGGTCTAGGTCTACAGGGTGTTACGAAACCCCTGTCCGACCCGAAAGGGTCATAGAGGGTTTACAATCACATGCTCAAATAAAATATCAAATTTGGAAAATTCATGACAGAAACAATAATAATGGATTTTGAAATAACCATTTTTTGCCCCGAAATTTCCTAAATTTGAGAATAAAACAAAAACTACAACACCAATTTCGTCGGTATTTTTGGGGGCCTTTTGTTTGGTAATTAGGTATCATCTGTGACAACGCCGACACTCTCTCTCGAATTTTGAGAAAAAAAATTTTTTAGGTTATAATTTCTTTTTGCTTTTTTTTCCACATTTTCGTAATCAGATATCGATACCTAACAACACCTTAACGGATCGGACAGAGGTTTTGTAACACCCTGTATAGTATGTCTTTTGACTCCAATGTCTCCGAGGGGTCATTTTATGGAGACTTTTTAATTGTCTTAGTTAACTTATTTTTATCAACGTTACAGTTGTAAACTGTTCCAGGTTTATAGCTGACCTAATTTGCCACTAACATGATGCTGTTATAAAATATCAAAACTTAAATAACACATTTTTCATTTTGTTCTAGTAATTTAACAATAATATAGTTCTAGATATAATAGTACTTTATGATGTCGTGATAATTAAACACAGAACCGTTTTTTCGTGTTAAAACCACATTGTATTTTGCTTGCTTTATTACGAGCATGAGAAATAAAATCGTTTGTCAAGGTTAGAGCATAGCGCATGTAACAAACTGTGTTTAACCTATCTCCTAAATGTTTAAAAGTTTTATTTAACCCAATATAACTTTAACTTTACTTATACATAGTTAAATTAAACTAAAAGGGCATGAGCTGAAGGGGCTGAAGGGAAATTTTTAAAACAATGATATTTGATAATTTGTGCCTATTCAATTGAATATCAACTACTGTGATAGCATTACTTAAAGATGTCTTCAAATCAAATCAAATCAAATCAAATCATTTATTCGTTTGTTTCTTACTCATAGAGTCTTAATATACTAATTATAAAAGAATTTTAATTAAAGTACTAACTGACATGTTTGTGCCATTAACACATTGAGTGAGAAAATATAATAATAATATTATTATGAATACAATACAATGTGACATAACATTATGTGTAGGTACGTTAGATTTTATTGTGACTTGTTTAAATACTGTGTGAAGATAACTTAGAACTTACTTTATAATAGCTAACACAGAAAAGGAATACAATGTAACTTAATGGCTTATAGTGCTTTAAGACTTAAATTACCTACCATAACAGTAAAATACTCTCTTGTAAAATGTCGTTAAAACTTTGACAGCTCCTTAAGTGGCAAATTCAATGTCAAAACACATGAAGCTTAATATTTTCTATTCTAAGATAAGTCCAAAAGGGGTAAGAAAACCAAAGGTATAGAGGTCTCATTAGAGACCTTTATTAATATTTGGAACGAACATTTCAAAATAAACATCATTCTCGAAGTAAAAAACTATTAGAAGGTTTGAAGTGTTTTTATCAAATCAGTTTTGACCATAATACATTTATTATTGGCTAAACAATATAATAAAACCAATATTAGTAAACCATTTGACCCATAAATCATTCATCGAGCGTTGAATACTTAACCTCCTTTGTCGTTTATTCTGTCAAGTGATATAACAGCAGAGACAGCGCCATTTAAATATGGCGGGACCTTGGCCGTAAGTGGTTAAATTTTGCGTGATTCATATCTCCGTGTTCTGTTTGGGATAATTTACGAGCGATCAGCGATTCCGTTAGTTTTATGGGGTTTTTTCGACAAGGTCACAGATTTAATGGGTATCACATAAATTATTGGGGTTGTCGGTTGTTTTATGTTCGATCGCGAATTGTTACGAGCAACGAGTTTCGTATAAGTTTTTAAGCTACTCTACATTTTTATAGAAGCCCATATTTCCCTCAAACAGTCATAAAAATTGGCTTGAAAATATGACAGAAAACTCAACGAACCTATCCGCACTAAAGTTTATTTCATATATGACATTATTATAAAAGAATTTTCCCATGATATGCGTGTCGCGCGTCTTCTATACCTTGTGTCTTATTTAACAGCTATCCAGCTGCTAAAGTGACGCAAGCGCCGATTTTTGCACATTTTTACGAGCACAGACAATTCGTCAGACATTCTATTACAGATGGACTATTTCTCGCTTTATATTCATGCATTCGGATGCATATGGCTCCCGTAGTTTTATAGTTTAGATGCTTATAATATCCAGTTCATTTTAAAAATATAGACCAAAATAAAGGGACTTTTTATTGGCCTCTACAATCCTTTACATTTTTTGATTTTGGAAATCTCTTCCACATCAAATTAGTCCGAACAACATAGCTTTATATCATACTTTTTCTCAATCACTAAATTTTTAGTGCACGCTTTTAATTCATAATTTTCATATGGTGCAAAGGGACAACAGAAGAGCCTATAAATCATTCACTGTCCCTGAAAACGCTGATAAAGCTAATAAATGCTGTTCACGTACCATCAAGAACAGATCTGTGTTAATCTCCAAAACTACCAATCTCTACCGACATATATTTTTGATAGCCCCTATAACGGCTATTTCACGGCCGGGTATGCCCCAAATAGGCTATTGCCCATTGTTTATGGGCTGTTTGCAAACTTATAGACCTTTATCCGAAGGACGCAATGTTGCGTGCCCAAAAACTTTCTTTAGGCATAATTACGTGTGTTTTAACAATTTTTGACCCCGTTTTTGAAGGGCCGTTAGCATATTTTTAATTAGATTTTTCTTTTAGATTTGGTTAAGGTTTACGCTTATTTTATTTTTGATAATGAACGAAATATATTCTGACTGATTTTGAATGCAACTTTATCTCATTTTACGGTGTTTTATTTGCGTAGAACCTTAATGAACTCGATGACATTATGTGACAACAGCATAAAATCAACCCTTACCAATTTCAATGTTTTATACACAAACTATGAAGGAGCTCTACCTATATCTTCCGGTTTTCGAAACAGTGTACGTTAAATGTCAGCTACTTCTTCAGAGTTCAGACATCATTTAACTTGTGAAATACCAACGAATAAAACATACAGTAAACTTGTATCCACAAAATTGGCACACAGTTGCAAAACCGTCTAGCCCATAAAAGAGGCATGCAGTACAGTCTGCCCCTCAACAACTTAACCGTCTTTATTGCATAGACATAAGGTTGATTTTTAAGTGTTGTTGTTGGCGTGGTCCATTGTACATCTGTACTGTTGGATCGATACGCGTCTGCTCGTCGCCAGACGTCTGCCGATCGCATTCAAACGCAGCTTACTTTATTATGGCAGACGGTTACATTAGTATTCGGGGGAGTTGCAAAATGAAAACTGTTTGTAGTACCTACTGAAAGAGATGTCGCTAGGTTATGTTGGAAAATATATTATGTAGCATAATGATATGCGATGAGGAGTTGGTAGAGATAGTTATTCTCATTATTTCGGGTGACAAGTTAAAGGAGAAATGTAATGAAGGTGAAACTGATTTTAGGTATATTGGTAGATGCTAGTTACCGGATACCTTGCCATAAAACGCCTCGGCAGTGAAGCACTTTAAGAATAAGGATACAATTTTGATCCGGAAGGTTAAAAGTAACTTACTACAGGAGATAAGTTACAGGGTTTTGCTAATGAAAAGTTTCTTTAACATTTAATCTACTAGCTTTTACAGAATTTCTTTCTGATCCTACTTATTATTCTGCCAGCTCCTTTTAATCAAAGTATAAATAAATTAAATCAAAGTTTACGTAAAGTATAATTTTTTTGGTTTTCGGAAAATAGATAAGAGATTGGTTAAAAAACATTTTATTTGAGTATTTGGAACCTTTGGTGTTTGGAACTGATGATTTCCACATAAATTAATCCAATTATATACCTATTTTACATAGGTATAACATCATAATTGGTTTTAAGGGGCCGGTAATTCAATGAAGAAGTATATCATCTTAAAATAAATTTAGTACCTACATACTCTAAAATAGTAAAACAGTGATTAGGTACTGGCCATAAATAATTTTATTACGATACCTTTTGTAAATCGAATAAAAGATTTGTCAATTACATTCGAAGTATAAAAAAAAGGTTATTTGCGTTCATGTAAAGTGACGTAACTGTCACTTGGCTGTCGTTCCGTTTCACTCGGCCAAGGTCGTTCGCTTATTGTTCCTTTTTCATTTTTAAATATTGCAAGACCATATTTGGTAGTGCGATGCGTGGAATGAAACGGGTTATGAATTTATTGGCGATATTAATTGGGTTGCGTAAAGTGTGATGTTACGAAAAGATGAGTAGGGTTGTGCCTTGTCTTTAAGATCTGTACCGTATAAAAATTAAAAAAAGTCAAATTTGACGAAAAAAATTCCCGTTTTTTTGAGGGCAAAGCATATTTCCGTAACCCACAGCTTTCAAAATGAGCTCCAAATTCTTCGAACTTGCACTTACAACAGCTTACATTAGCACTCCATTGAACAGAGCGCTTACTGCAAATGTTCTAGTGTTAGGTATTTTTCTGTTACCCAACACTGCAGTGGTGCAAACCAGTAGTAATTAGGTTTATGTGGTGTGTCCTAATGTGTGGGGTAATGCGACTTTCTAAGGCTAGTATGGTTCGTTAGCTGTATACTGAAAATGACTACTACCATAGTCGCATTGCAGTGAATTTATATTATATACAAGATCAATCAAGCATTAAAATGTGTGTGTGTGTGTGCTTTACCTAGCATTCAGTGACAATTGCAGTCTCTATCATAGTCCGGTGAAGCAGTCCAAGCCTGCACAGGCGAAATGCATAGATCTCTTCCAAAAAGCAGTCTCTATCACACTTCTTAGGAGTAACAAAAACAATTATAAATGAAGAACGCACAGCCATTTCTATTTGCTCTTGGAAGGCGTGACTAAACATACAAACACATAATTTTCACAATAGGAACAGCACCTCGGCGCGGATGATGTCACTGTAGGGCGTAAATAAACCTAATTGATAGTAATTAAACTGATATAAACAGTGTACTAGTTACCTCGGAGGACTGCCACATTTTACTGTATATAAAACTGAATTTAATAACCTGTATTAAAAACTTTACGGTTTCAAATTGTTAGCAAAATTACGGAAGTTAATCTGCCATTACAGTTTCTAACTTTTATACAGTGCAAAATTTATGAGATAATATACATTTTATTCAACTGAAATATAAAAAAAAATGTTATAAATAAATACCAATATGAATTGAGAGCAAAATACAAAAAACAAAAGAAGTAGTAAGACGATAAAATCAATACAGAAGTTACTAAACGTTCTCTATTTGAAATCAATAACTAAATTCAAACCAGGAATGCCCCAACGCATGGCGCTCTGACTCAGCCATGACTCACTCTAATAAAAACATCCATTATACACTGACACGCCTTCCCCCCCTCCGAACGAACAGGAACGTTGCCAAAGGGGGCCATCGATTGAATCGCAGGGGTCTTGGTTGAATGGTCGTGTCTCACGCACGTCTTACCGGTTGCCGTGACCTTAGCGCTAAGTATAATGATGGTTGATGTCTTGCTGATGTCTAGTAATGATAAAATTTGAGGTTGTAAGTGTGATTTGGAAAGGCTTGACCCGTAAAAGTTACAGAAATTCTTAACGAAAATTTCATTTACGTTGAAATGGAGTGAAAATTTACAGAATTAAATCAGTGTAAAGCAAATTCCACTCACGACAAAAAAATTACTGGTACTGGTTACGAGTTCCTATTCAAAATCATAAACCAATTAATATCTCCATTTATTCAACTATGCAATATTGGATGAATTCCCATTAAAAAAGTCACAAATTGAGCGCGAAAATATCACCATATTTGACATCCATCCATCCAAATCGGATCCAGTGTCAGCAATTAGTCCGGCCACGCCTGGATAACTCTCAACTGGACCCTTTGTGCAAATTACGTCCAATTATTCTAGTTCAGTTCGGCATGTAAAATATGCACTGTATAACACCAACGTAGTGTTACCGAAAATTGTTTGGTAATAAATGTGACCAAATATGTTGCCAGCGGTTGTTTGATTTTACTTAAAAAACAATATCCGCAATGAACGGTTTAACACTTCTAAGATTGTTAGTTTCCGACTACATAAAAAAATTGCCAATAATCCGGGCATGTTTATTTCCGAACCATCTTACAAAATGTATCGTGTTATAAACCTTTTTCCTCAATCAAATTCCAACGAACAAATAACCAATAAATATTTCTTTTCCAACACTAAAAATACTCAAACATCTCATATCTTTTATACGAGGATACTCCACAACCCCTCATTTATTTCGCGACCTCAATATCGTCTATATTGCAAATAATTGCGTCCCGGATTATACCGGCTTTGCGATGACCACTAGACCGGGTATGACCGTGTACGACCGGGTATAGGCAATAAGCACAACTTTTCCAATTGGAATTCGTTCGACAGTGTCCAGGATATTCAATCCTGGGAAAGTCGGGTGCATGTGAAGTTACTACATACATAACTTTTTGCAACTTGTCGTCAATCCCGGTTCTATTTCAAAACTTTTTTATTTTTATGACTATTTTCCTGCGGTTTGTGTAGCTTTTTGTTGGTACAGTTGCAGTATGCTTTTTTGTTACAATTGTGATGCAATCTGTTGAAATAAAGATAGCATCAGGCGAGTATTTTTGAATGACCGCTTGTATTCAACATTTTGACCGTTCCATTCGAGTAATTACCAAAAAAAGCAATATTTGGCTTTATATAACCACATATCTTGGTAGAATTAGGTTTACAAAACATATGGTAGCTACATTATTATTAGGAGTAGGGTTGTGAAAACACTGAGGCGTTTCGTCATTTATCATGATAAAATCTAAATCCATATCGACGCCTGACCTGACCTTAGGGGAAAGAGCTCGTGCAAATGTCACGCGTGAATCACTTCGACGCTCAACTTACATTGGGGACATCGACAATATCATTCTTACTAATATTATATTGGGAATGTGTTTCTGTCTGGTTGTTTGTTGGCTTATCCTGATAAAACCACTGGAATGATCCCGATGACAATATTTAAATACAAATAATCTCGGTTTAGAGAAACTTTAATAATCTGAGACCTAAGTAGATATTGGGGGCATTTCATTATATAACCTTTATATATTTCATTTCATGTTTATAACCTTTAGGATTTCTAATTCGCTGAAATTAATTAAGAAGGACCTATCTATCCTAAATTCCTTAGGATATTAATACATAATCTACGCACGTAATACGGTATGAACCCATAAACCAGACTTAACAGTCGTAATAAAATTCGCAGTCATGACAATAAACTTCTGAACGTAAAGAGCGCATTATCTCATTGACCCGTCCAATTATGGCCCACAACCAATAAAATCATTATTCCGAGAGCGTCTTACTGAAAATTGAATCATATTTCTATTCTATTGTAATGTGATTTTTGATACAATGTGGTTGCTTGATTCGGTATCTTTTCAAGGTCAAACAACAATTTTCGATTGCAATTTTGATTGGAAATTATTTGATACGTCCAAATTTTAATCGCATGAAAAACATAGAAGCCACAGATGATAGATATGACTTAAAGACATACGAGCGGTTTAAAAGTTTTTAAAGACACACACAAAAGTAAATGCTAAAGAGAACTTGCAATGAGCGAAATGCATAAAACGGTCAAGGACAATCTCGTTATTTTTGTACGAAACATTTATGGACTTACAGATGTTACTGTTGCTAAGAGTTTTAGCGAAGTCAATGCTCAGGTTTACATTTTGGATTTAAAACTACAATTTTATGTGTTAAAAAAAACTTATTTGATTTGGAATATAACATTAAGACAATTTAATACAACAATAACCTCTTGTTTTGTTTTTTTTTTTAAATTTAATTTTTTTTTACTGGCTTCACAGCTTTGTCAAATGAGAAACAATTACAAACTTAAAATTAGAATTAGAAAATAAATATTAATATGCATCTAAAATTAATGACACATCAAAAACAGTATACCACTGACTTCACTCCACATAATTAAACACTGAAAAGTAGGTACATAGGAATACTTCAAAGAATTCCAGACAGTTCTTAAAGCGTTAAAAATAATGAAACCTAGAATCACCCCTTGTTTGAAACATGAGTCATAGCTAGGGGTTAGTTTTAAAGGGGAGGACAGATGCCCTAAAAGGGACTTAACGACCGGTCAGTCCTTACTACCCCTAATTGGCACCGGACGAGGGCGAAGCTATTATTATTACCAACAAATAATGCATGCATTCATGCATTTTTTATCCCCTCCTGCTTGTTACTGATAATTTTAATTACCGTCTCCTGCAAGCGTTGCGGAAATATTTAATCTGAGCTTTAATTAAATAATGTTCAGTGCACTCTTCACTATTATTAAATTCTTTGAATATTTTTATGATAAAGCTTTTATAAGAGATGATATTTTAAAAGACGAGCTTAATAACAAAGGGAGGGATAAAATGAATATTAAAATAGTATAGCTACATGAGTTATCTAAAGATTGGATTGAATCAACTACGAGTACGTCGCGGGTTCAAAAGCTGACATTTATCTGTCAACGACTTATTCAATGCTACTAGTACTTTCTTAGCTATTTTTAGATTTGACATATAGTTTAGAAAATTCTGGATTCAATTTGGATCTTGTTGAAAATTGCTAACATACTGTTATACAGTAGAAGCATGGTGATTGATGCTTCCTATTTTCCTGTTTAGGAGCAATTGGCCGTTTGTTAAAGTTTTTCTAAGTATTTAAATTCTTTATATTGGAATACTTGTTCCAATTCTTCTTCTTTTACTTGAGTATCTTTATATCCATCAAAGGTACTTTCTTTATACAGTCCAGCTTTGATGCCACCATTAATTTATTCATTCCCAACACATTTTCTTTTATCTTTTTTCCTCACTAAAGTCAGCCACAGATCCATACACGCAGAATTCCACCCATATGTGTCGCTTGGCGTCAAATTGTCGCAAATCTAATTTTAAGCTGTCATTCGACAAATTGCTCCATTTTGCGACGGCGCTGGGGTCGCCATAGCGTCGCGAAATCGGGACGCGACGAGATTGAACAGATATGGGACGAGATTGATTCTAAAAATAGTATTGGTAGCTTATGTTTATATAAAATGATCTAGTATATTGATATTGTAGGCAATTTTGTTAAGCGGTTTAGTAGATGGATTATTTTCCGTTTGAGTTACATAAAAACTGTGTATTTCAGAAACGTGTTATTTTGGACTGGATTATTTTAAATTGATCGGGTACAAATAACACACTAAGTGGTGGCTCATAGGATCCACTAGTTGGACCTGGATTTAACTGTCTCATAGAATAATATAAATGATGTATAGATTATTTACAATCCTACAAACAATTCTCTTATAATTTCTTTATTGGCTATATTAGCAATTCTCGGAATACATGATGTAACCTGTTACAAAACTTCTGTGAAGCAGTGAAGTCACCACTTTTATTCTGTAATCGAGGATGGAGACTAAACAGATGCAGCTGTTTACGTTCGACGGTGATTGATACTCGTGCCCTGGCTTGAGATGTGCGCGATTTGTTAGGTATCGTATGTAGGTATTATATTCCAATGTTCGCTAAGGGATAGGTAGATAAGCAGTAGCCCTGGATATCCATTGCTATGCAACTTACAACTGTATTGAAACCTTCTTCATGACACGTCTTGGACCTTATTCTAGTGTCATACCACTACCTTCGGCTATTATTTTATAAGATAGTTAATTTCTGAAATGAGACTCCTTTCTGTCTTCGGCCTTTTGGAAACAAACGACTTGTTAGATATTCTTCACGTTTATTTTAACACGTGTGTCTTATAAAATATCAAACTATTTCATTCCATAGTAAATGGTTGAAATCTGTTTATAAATGAGTCATCTTAACCCGAATAATTAGCACTTCACACTTTACGCGCTGCAACGCAGTAAAATAGGCGTTCAAACAATTGATTCTAGTTAGACTTAATTGCTTCATTTGTAGAATACAATGGCGCCTGCGAGTGAAGGTTCTTTGGGTTTTTATTGTTAATATCAGCCTTTAGTAAACAATAGTATAATAAGTGGATGATGAATGAACGAGTATACCTACCTATGAGTCAAATCGGTGATGATTATAGGTTTTAGTATTGTGAAATTATAAGGTATAAAATAATAACTTGAAACATTATATACCACTGTGTAAAAGGAGACAATTTATTGATAAAAATATTCATTTTCTTTGACATTCAGCGTAACGAGTGGTTTTTGTGTGTTAAATATTTTATGTTGTGTAAAATAAATCCACATGTCCTACAAAGCTACACAATAATGGTAGTCTTACTCGTTAACTGTCGTGTTTGGCAGGCATTAAGTAACCATATTTAGCTGTTTCGAGCCTGATTGTGAGGTCACTCTGGACCGTCCAATTTGCAATTTACGGACACAAATTGGACGCTAAATTCAGCACAGGAGACACTGCTTACATTACAGTGTTGATGGATGAATATTTTAGAAAGTTAACTACACGTTTTTGTTTTTGAATGATGGTAGCTATAGGATATTGTACACCGTAATAATAGCCTTGTTACAGACAATTTTGAACCATATAACTGTGTTATTATGTCTGAGTCCAAAAAACAAAAAATCCTTTCATCTAACTGTAAAACTAAGTATAGCTTTATTCAGCAATTACTTTAGTCTCGTAGATGTCTTCTTCTTTATGTCTGTTCTTTGACACTTAAGTTACTCATTAAATTTTTGAACAACAGTCCTTAACTTTCTCCATCTAGCGCCAAGTTAAGTAAGCTAATTCTTTGAATTGAATCTTATGAAGATAAATGATGTTGCAATTAACTGTCGCGACTTTAATTCTGAGATAAGACTCTTTAATTTCATTTGGAGCTGCATTTCTTAGGTACAAGACATAAGTGGACAATTTTTTTTTTATTCAATTTTTTTTGGAGCGTTTAGCATACAATTTTCGTTGCCTTTTGCCTAAGGACTTATATCGACACTTAATAAATATAGTTCAAAAAACACACTTAGTACTTCTAACTAAAAAAGTCTAGTAGTAGTTTTTAGTCCTAGCAGCAATACGTTTTGTCTGAATTCAAACGTATTGCTTTGTGGACTTAAATTTTTTTTTATTGTTTTTTTTATTTATTTAATCCTGGTGATCCTAATCAGGATAAAGAGTAAACCTATGAAATTATTATATTGTCGCTGATTCTTGATAAGTGTACAAAGTTTGAATTAAATCTGTCCGTTTAAAGTGGGTCAAAATCGAGTCCAAAGGAGTCGGTTACATACATACATACATACAAGTGAAGCTAATAAAAGCGTGTTAAAAAGCGTAAGAAGAAAGATCAAGTTTTGTCTGGAGTACAGATTTTTTAAGCCTCTTATTCATATATCAACAAAATATATTTCAGTAAAAACACCCACGTGAGCTTTAATGGGCCATTAAGCCAAAATAAGTATGTCTTGGCACATAATTTCCATCATATATTTTCGTTCCACCCAAACAAGTTTCAGATAAAATAAAATTCTATTTCTTAGACCTCACTTGAACACGTTTTACTTCTTGACTTTGCAACAGCCTTCGAGGGTTTGATCCAAGTGTTAACGTTTACTTAGTACAATGGTTGAGGAGTTTAGGCCTTTATCGGCCCTTATTTTCATAATATATTCGATATGCCTCGCATACCTAATGCGTACCTTTTTAACATATGAAAAGTTCGTCTTTTGTTTTTTATTTAACTGTTACCAGACAGTTTTTAATCTTAGTTTTGAATCTCGAATGGAGTGTCTTTTGTTTTATGTTTTAGCATCTAATTATTTCTTTTCATAAACACGATTAAAATGAAACCAGATTATAGGTAAAATAAATTATTTACGAACTATTTAATTAGAAAAGAAAATTCCATATTCGAATTTGAGAACGCAACATTTATTCGTTGAGCCCGGATTAACAAAACCTTTACAGGATTATCTGTAGGTTTCCCGTCGAGTTTCAGGCGCCATCTTTATTTTCGTGGGCGAAGGTAATCGGTTTTATGCCACAGCCAACTAAAGGAAACCTTTTCCAAAATGCTGAGAACACAAAGAGTAGTTTTTTTACGAAAGAATTTTCAAACGAATTTACTTTTAAAATCAACTCATTTAGTTGATAGATATATTAAAAGAATAAGAAAACTTTAGTTCCAAAAGATTATGTTATCAGATTTCAAACAAAACCCACGGAGCAATGTTTTATCTGAGGGTCTTGAATGCTAGGTATAATTATTTTAATGAAACGTTATTTCAAGTCTTGCAATGCTACTGAAACTTTCCGTACCTTAAGTCTACATCAGTAATCGCATGCCCTGTATAACAAAGGTGATTTTTAGAAAAACTTTTTTAGAAATGAGCTAGAAAATACACAAAAGCCTCAAACAGTATAATCTTACACTTCGCATATTAAATGAATATTTCTTTACTTTCTTCTACCTCCTTTGAGCTCGTGTAAACTCGAGCGAACGAGTTGAGTCTTTGAGAACTGTTCAACGTTATATTATAAAGGTTTCTTTAGCTCTGCTTTATTATCTGACTCTGTTTGAGAGCCCTTGTTATTGAGCGAGTTTTCTGAGAATATTATTTTTGTATTTCTTTTTGTAGCTTCAGTCAGTTGTGTCGAGATAAATAATATTTTTTATACAATTCCTGATATATGTTAGCTTTTAGTAACTTTGTTCTTATTTTTAAGTAAAAATAGATGATTCACTTTATTTCACTGATTTAATTTTGCAAAAAAAAATAATATTGTTTTATTTATTATTTATATTCTTTAGAAATTATCATAATTATTATTTAATGTTCTCAATGCAGTGTTAGCATTCTAGTCACATTTTATGCTTCTAAAAATAGCAACTTATGACGTCAATAGTTCCTACCTCTATTTAACCATCATAGGCAGCAACTAGAACACTTTCACACTACACTCCCCTATTTCCCCGCCTTTGTATAGACGTTGTTTCTCGCATCGGAAACAAGCGTCCAGATCGCATCAGTATTGTAGCCAGAGACGTGTGAAATGCTTTACAAATAAGACGGCTGCAGTACACACAATAGGGAGGTAAGTAGTGGTTGATGTACTGGAAAATCTTGGCCACAGACCTATATAACGCTTTAGTAAGTTTGTCAGTAAACTTCCAAAATAGGATCCCAAATAGTGGTCGACGAAAGACGAATTAAAATGGACTCTTTTAAATGAAAATATAAATTAATCTTAGAACTGTTCGTATACTTTCTACCCCCGATGATAGTTTTATACTTTTGTAGTAGGAAATACTTTTTTGCGATATCCTGAAAACAGTTTCCGTAGTTTACAAAATTCAACTGATTACTTCAATATGAATCATTAGAATAATATCATTATTGATTTCCACATTTACACGGATAGTTCAAAATTAGCACGTGTCGACGTAATCCCTGACAAAGCTTAAAACATCCAAATGTCAGAAGTTATTAATAATCTACATTCGCGAACTGCATTGAAAAGGCTAAAACACATATAGCCCCAATTATTTGTTCAAAATACAGTTGTAAGCTGGATGAAACTACCTGGAGTGCCTACGTCAGACTAAAAGTTGAAAACTACGTCATTCCATTTGAATGGTAGAAGTTTATCTGCTCTGGACCTCAAAATTTAGCATTTTATAACTTTTAATTCAATTATGAAGTTGGGACGGATAGGTGCTCAGAGTTTTGGTAACCCAAATGATATAGCTTTGGAAAATGTTACGTGGACCGTTCTTGACAGTCCCTGAAGTACACAGATCAGAATTTTGATCTGAAATAAGTATACAACACATACACAATGTTTTTCCTTATTGTCTCTATACTTGTGAACTTTTTATAGAGTATTTTCGTTATGTACTTTTACATTAACCAAACAGATGTTTAATGTGTTAGAGATTTAATTTTAAATTCGGATTTCTGCCAATTAGTAATTTATTAAACCTTTCTTTTGACATTTGCCAATTATCTATAATATTTAAATCAAAGAATAAAACCGTTTTCCAAATGAAGACTAACCTTAAGATCTGCCATAACTTATTCAAACGAGATCGTCTAAAAATATCAGTGAAATGTAATTTGAAATCGATTTCCATCTCGCGCCTGTCATAAAGTTGTCTGAGTTTAGTTTGTGATGTTACGATAGAGCCAGATTGTCATTTGTTTCTAGTTCAATAGTTGAACGCTGAAGCCTGAAGGCTATTAAAATAGTTTTGTTGAAAGGAATGCTTGTTTATAATAAATGCGAAAGTTGGTTTGGATGTATGGATATAATATGGATGTTTGTTACTCTTTCACGCAAAAACTACTGAATAGATTTTAATTAAACTTGACAATGATGTAGCTTATACATCGAAATAACACATAAGCTATAATTTATAAAGATAGTGTATGAATTGTCATTCGCGCGGGTGAAACCGTCAGACACAACTAGTTGGCTTATATAATCGTTCAAATGGTATTTTGTTTGGTATAATTTCTAAATATCTATACAAATATGATATAGTATAAAGGGTATTTAATAATGTTAATTTAGAATCTTGCACTTCAAAACATAAATATTATTAAGAAAGAAGACAACAATAAAAACCTCATTACAATGGCTTAAAAAACAATGGATTGCAGATAGTTGATTGATACAACTAGGTTAGTGATGATGTTTTTAATGATTTACGCAACAGAACTAGTTTAAAAAAGAAATTAGTCGCTACGTTACGATGATTATCGTGTAAAATAGACATTTTTCTGTTTGTTACGCATCATTAACGATCCTATCTGATTGATTACTTGTGTATTAGAGATCCCCACCCAATAAGTGGAAGAGGAAAACCATTTTATTGTACCAATCAATTTCATTACCGTTATTTAAAAAGTGGTGTTTTTATGTTATTGATTTATCGGGTAGCACAATAAAGAAGCGAAATTCTATAATCTCTTTGACGATCTTCGAACCAACTTTGAGAAGCAGACATTGATCTGTGATACCAAATTGTGCTAAAAATAAAACGAAACTTATATGTCACTGACTGAATTGACAATTTAATCTTTATTGACAAGACAATATACGTCGTCCATATTTTATTATAAAGATCTTTTTTTAATTAGGTGACATCAATATACAAAGTTATTTATTTTTTATTGAATACTTTCATTAATCTAATTACTGTCTCAAGCGTCCAATTATAATTAAATTATATTTACTATAATAAACATTTTATATGTCATATTTTGAGTTAGTAACAGCCATTTAACCTTCGTTTAACCACATAACCTGCGTTACCAATTGTTCACAGTTCACTTGTTCACGACAATTTGACAGCGCGTGCAATCGATTCGATCTCGATTCTCGTGTCGATATGCATAATTGCGTTATAACGATTTTTATTCGATTAATCGTGTTAATAATAGTGTTTTGTTCGTTGCAGGTACGTTTATTGCTGGGTGTTGAGAAAGGTGTCTGCTGACATTTCGTAAGTATTAATAGCAAGGTTTTAAAATGCGTCCAAAAATTATAGTTACTTTGTCACATAAATGCTTAAAAATAATATACTAATACCAGCATATAAACGTCCCACTACAGGGCATAGGCCCCTTTCTATAATGAGAAGAACCGAGCATTGATCACCACACTTGATTATTGCGGATTAGCGATCAGACTCAAATTTAATATGATTAAAAGTATGTAAGACATCACTATATTAACTACGAATTTCAAGACGATGATTGGCTTTTTGCATGGAATTTGTAACATAGAATTTGTAAATTTTGGCAAAATGTGGTATTTCAAGTATCAATTTGCCTCTTGACTTTGACTTTTAAATTTCATACAAAAAAACATTAGGTTACATTATAACGAGAGAACCGAGTAACAATGTAACGAAGGGAATTTCACAGCGATCTTGTAGAACACTGGATCGATACAGCGCTGTCCGCCCCACTTCACAATATCTTTGAAGCCCTAGCGCTAAAAACGGAGCCAACAACTTGTTCTTTTTGTTCTTCGTAAACTAGGACACTTTGTATGGTACCTATGTTAAAAAGACGGCTTTTAAAAATATAACAAAGTGTTATAATTAGGCTTTAATAGATATAAACAAAGTGACGCCATAAGTAAACTATGAAAAAAGGACAAAATTAGGATCTTGTTTTATTCTTGTATGTTTTTAGTAAAGATATAGGTAACGATCTGACCTTTGCCCAGCAGTGGGACACATAAAAGGTTATAAAAAAAAAAATAGGTAACGGCAAAAATAACGCCACTTTTTAGGATTTAATGCAGGATTATAATAAATGAGTTTATATGAAAGGCTGATCCGGTGTTCGAAATGTCTAAGAGCGGTTATTTCGAACTTTCAAATAAACTGTCGGCCAATATGTCCCTAATTATCATCTGAAAGATTTTAGTCCTTAAAGTGTATGCATAAAATTTCTTCAAACAACCTATAACACTTTCTTAAAAGCAATCTTACAGTTGTATCTACATTACCCAGAACAACTTTGCTCATTTAATTTCATACAAGAGACACAATTACGTTTCATTTGCCAGTCTTATATCGTACTAATTATAAAAGGCCTTTTGACATCTCATTAATTGCTAAACCGGGGTATTTCGTGTGATAAGAGTAATTTCCTTTTGTATTTCACAATAACAGGGTAAATTTTCTTAATGTAAAATATTAATGTCGTAAGATATCATTAGATTTCCTTGAAATTTGTTTTAACAATAATTAGAGACAATAAAATAATAGGTATTGAAAAACCTAGTAGTTTTTTATATACGGATTACAAGATGGATGTATACTGCATATTTAAACACCTAAAGGAAATACATAAAGAAAAATCACGATAAATAATACAATTAAACCAGCACAAAATTCCACATCACTTTTTTGTCCAAGCAAAACATTTAGCACACTGTGCACAATTTGTTTATGAAACGCTTGCAAATTATTTTAGTAATAAAAAATGGCGTTCCGACACCGCTTCAGCTTTCTGAAACTCAATTAGACCACACGCTAAGTTTTTACCAAGTCAACCGTTTATATCGCATCAAATACCTACCTATTTGGTTTGGCATGACTAGTAATTAATTGTGGAATCATAAATCTCACCTTTATTTAATTACTGGCTGTCAACGAATGTTTGTTGATTCACTATTGATGTGGAAAGAATTGTTTTCTTTCATTGTGTTATTGTTTTAGCTGATACTGTCTTAGCATCGATGGAATTAAAACAAACATTCAATGGTTTTATTCTTAGCTTAGACTAGAAATACATATATACCCAACAAATAATGTTATTCAATGTACCTTCCACACTCCGGCCCCCAAGATACAAGCTTTGGTTTAGTTTGGGGACCACTGTTCTCTACTATGTAAAAGTTTAAATAATTACCTGTAAATTGTGCTAGTCCTAACAAACAATGTAATTACGAACAATAAAAAAATATTTATTTATTTATTATCAATGACTTGAATAAATTAACATAATGCAAATAAATATGTCGTATTCTTAGTTGACAAGAGTACGTGGTTGACATAGCGTTCATATATTAGAAGCACGTAAAACAGTTTGTCCTGTAACTGATCATAATCCAGTCGGTTCGGATTCCGATCTCATGGGATGCAACTGTGAGCATGATGGAATACCGGTTACTGACAAAAACTATTCTGCTCACATTTGCAAGTGAATTTCAAGGGAAGTTTTGCTACAAGGCGTATCTCCATAAAGATCAAATTAATATAATAATAAAAATATAAATATAATATTCCGGGACAACTCACACACGGTTATCTGATCCCAAGCTTAGCAGAGCTTGTGTTATGGTAACCAGACAACTGATAAACATACTTATATATTTCTAAATACATACATATTATAGATAAATTACACCCAGGAACAGAACAAATGATCGTGCTCATCACACAAAGATCCCCAGAAGAGAGAACCCACGACCTCCGGTATAGCAGTAAGGGTCACTAACCACTAGACCAACAGGCCTGTCCAATTCTATTATCATTGGCTTCTTTAAATACGTAAGACATGTTGATATTAATTATTTGTTGTGCATATATTATTTATTGTTATTACTAGTGTTAGATAGTCATTTAAATAAATTTTATTATCTTACGCTGCTTTCCTATCTACTTCTTTCACTACAAAAACAACTGTAAATAATAATCATATTCAATAATCTCTGTATCAATTTCGTAAGCGTTATTACTATTTAATTACAGATTACAGTACGATTGGTTCGCTATTAATTTCCTTAATGAAGCCTTTCTAGCTGCCTGCCTCGGATAATTAGATGTTTTTGTATAAGATTGGCATAATTCGTATGGAAGAATAGGTCGGTAATCGGTAATTAATTAAGGAGAATTTAACTACGTCAATTAAGGTAGATTTGTCTGTCTGTATGTTTAAACAGCGGTATTTTTTTTTACTTAGTGAGATAATAATTTTTATCAAGTCCAAATGTTGTGATCAACCCTCTTCATTTTATTGAGGATCACAATATTTTTTAAGTAACACTAGAACAAACAATTTTTAGACTAAAAAGAATGAAAAAAATCAACTAATCCATCAAAAGCATTTAACTAATTTTTATAAAATTAGTGCATTAAGTAGCATACGAGTTTATGATCAGATACAAACAAGCCAGCCCACAGTGCGCCGTTATGTAGTAAAAGTAACAAGTTTGGGACTTTTTATGAAAATATTTGTAGCACGCAAGACGGCCAGAGCGGATAATTATAAAGCAAGCTAAACTCGAATTCCAATGAACGAAAATGCAGGTAAATGAAAACAAAATGGCCACTGTATACCTAAACGATTTCATTCAAACGGTAATAATTTCAGCTTTTAATTGCTTCACTACAATACAGATCAAAATGAGATTAGTAGAAATACGATGACATTGTCTCATTAGTAATCTTTTTCTCAATTCTAGTAGATAGGTACTACAGATGAAAGTTACAAAGAAAATTATGATTTCTACACAAAAATTAGACCTGATTGTGAAGTTCAAGTCACTAGAAATCCTTAATGAAGTTGAACTGAGACTTGGTGAAGCAACCAATGTCAATATTGTCTATTTGCAGCGACTTCTAAATTAACTCTAATTGTTCTAAGAAATCTTCAAGCAGTTGAAACTCGCATTTGAGACAAGAAGCGTTCTAATCTGGATGAATAGGATTATCAAGAAAGCAAATTGCGTGTGTCGAGATTTCAATCTGTTTATATTATTGTGTACCATATTCAATTTGTGCTGCGATGAATGTTATAAACAGTAATTTCTGTGTAATATTTGGTTTTTAACCACCTTTAAGCATATTAGAGTTGAAATTGATTGGGCTTTAGTTACCTACCTACTAGAGTATTTGTATACTTGTGTACAAAGTATCAAAATTGCCTCATATCTACACACTGCAGAAAAAGATCTTAATGGTAATTTCAGAGCACTATAAATGAAAGTGGACGAAGCGAAATAAGTGTATAAGGATCGTAGCAAGTGGAAAGAAGTGGTCTCTGCCTACCCCTACAAGGCAAAGAGGCGTGATTATATGTATGTATGTACTACAATATTGTTTGTATAGTAACAGTAACTATTCCTATTCCTTTCTTTATTATCATTTTATACCACTCTCAGAGTTCTGCTTGATTTACCATACTTCTAAATCACTTGATATATGTCCCAAATAATTAATTAGTTCATAAATTACGGTATATCTGCAAATCGGTCTAACCCTACCGTTGGTCGTTGACATTGATAGTCTGCGCGTGCGTTGCACTCGGCGCCAAATTTAGATGCGCCGGCGCACGCATTTAGAACGTCTAGATTTGAACGCTAAACTAACTAGTACTTGCAGTTTGCTAATGCTCGATTGTACTTATATGGGATATTAGTCATAAAGATGCAGAATTTTGTATTTTTTTACATAATTTACTGAGTATTCGTGAGTTAGAGAGAACTTTTCTGTGACAGCAATATTTGTTAGTTTTCTGTCGAGTTGTAATAACCACTCTACTCCGTACAAAACCATGTTTTAATATAGCAATTCCTTCCATCGGAATTCCTATATTAACACATTCATTATTATTTAAACCTTAAACCTTATACAGTTTCATTCAAGCAATTACAGTAAAGTGCTACGTTTGTAGAAATTACACCTCTTTAGCGGGTTATTTAAGATAATTGGGTATACTTATCAAATTTCTACTTTTGTAGTTATTAAATCAATCAAATAATTAATTAACCAACATCAAATAAGGTGATTTAAAACAAATAGGTATAAGTGAAAGTCATTTAAAGTAAATAAAACGTGATATAGCGAGAGCTGTGTGTCCAATCGGATAATAATTACGATTGAGTGAAAGGAAAAATTGTATGAAATGGAAGATACGCTACTCAAAACAAATGATGTATTTTTTACACGACTGCCCAAAAAGGAGTGTTATGTTTTCAGGGTTCATGTATGTATGTATGTATGTATGTTTGTGAGTTTCTTTATTCCACCATAACTTCTAAAAGGCTTGACCGATTTCAATGTTTGTGGTATCATTAGAAGCTTTGAGTTATCCCGAGTGACATAGGCTATGTGGACATTAAAAAATGGTCAAGTGTGAGTCGAAATCGCCTGCAAAGGGTTCCGAAAGATATTTTTTTTTGTGTTGTGTCATGTTTTTTTTGTTGTTCACTAAAAGGTATTCAATAAAAAAAATATAATAAAAAAAATTAAAAAGCACGCCTGCCATGTCAAAAAAAAATAAAAACAAGTCAAATATTTGCAGTCGGGGGACCTGTAATGAATTGTTCCAAGTAACCGACCCCGACTGCAAATATTTGACTTGTTTTTAATTTTTTTTGACATGGCAGGCGTGCTTTTTAATTTTTTTTATTATATTTTTTTTAGGCTTGTTGTTCTAATTTGTATCTGATATGACTCTTTTTAGAGAATTTCTACGAGATGAGACTGAATCAATGCTCTTGACTAAGTGAATTAAGTCTTGGAATACAATCACTTTAATATGGAGTACCTATAATTTATTAAATATTCTAGGTAAACATCTTATTATGAAATTTTTCTAAAAAGAATTTTAATGATAATATAATGAGTAAATCCTTACTAATATTATAAATGCGAAAGTTTGTCTGGATGAATGTATGGATGTTTGTTACTCTTTCACGCAAAAACTACTAAATGGATTTTAATGCAACTTTGCAATGATATAGTTTGTATATCATAGGCATTTGTAAAGATAGTATGTGAATTGTCCAAAATATACCATATTTACGCGGGTGAAACCGCGGAGTACAGCAAGCAATAATATAAATTCAGATTAAAAATTGGTTAAATGTAACTATTCGGCTGTCAGTTTTCAGTCGGGTTGTCGATTATGTTTTATTCATTATTGAACAAAATGGTCTCGTGTTTTTTTCAAGAAACTGAAAGTAACAAAACGTTTGTGTATACGGTTGACTGCATTTACTTTGCGTAGAAGAATATGTATGACACATAATGTTTTGCCAAATACGACTGCCGAATAATAATATGAATGTATTATACGGCTCACCTCTGTCCAGCCTGCTTTAATTTACACAAAATCATATTTAAACTATTTATTTGTTTATGTACATTACACCCGAATACTAAAAATCTTAACTTCTTAAGATTCTCGATTGTCTATCTGTCGCGTACTTTGGACGATGGCATTCAATTCGCTGATATTATTTGAGTGCTCGGCCTTAATTTCTAGACTGCTTGTACTTAATCCTTTTTTTCTTTCAAAACAAAAACTAAACAGTTTTCGATTTTAATCTAAATCAATCCTTGAAAAGCGTTAATAGTAAATGTGTTACTTTACGTGCAGTACATACTTACATAGATATAGTTCTGTTGCATCGCCCGTAAGAGTGGAAATTGGATTGCGCGTCACTCGGCCAGCTACATAATATATACAGTAATGCAACCTTTGTTATAAAACTGCGATACGTGTCTATTTTAGTTCACTATTTATGAGTAGAGAAATAGCACACTGTTTATTGTTGCTGTTAAAGTTATTGCTAGTTTTATGCCACTTATAGGCGCTAGAATTTATATAAAGTTAGTTTAAAGCAATAATACTACTACGTAAAATACCTGTTTAGTTAATATTTTGAAAATTTAACAATAAATATCTATCATTTTCAACAGAGCCCTGTTCCAAGTGGAAGATAGAAATCTTATCAATTGTTGTAGAACGTGTTTGCCTGTATCTCAATTTTATATAGCTAGAGCTCTCTACGTATTTTGTGACCAGCAACTCCGTCCCTTTCTTTTAACAAATTTCGGCCTTTAAATTAACTACACACTTTCATTGTATAGCTTATACTCACGGCACTTAGTTTTTCACAATGTTCAATCTAACACATACCTAAAATCTAACATAAAACTACCAAGTCAAAATCTAAACGACCCTTCTCCAAAGCTTATTAACAAAAACCTCATACATACATTATTAAAATTTAGAATGCATTTTAGTCCGTCAAAAGTGATGCATGCTTTAATATGCCCTACATAAAGCCTCCATGAAAGGCAGCGAGGATCTAAGGCTACCTCAAATTGATATGAAATATGATTTTCATATGAATTTTCCAGTCGTATGGTGAATAGGCGGATATATTCGCTCGAGTGAATTGAGAATACTTGGTGCACGTATCATAGAGAATGTATTATTATGTGGATGAAGTGGAGAAGGAGAAAATAGATCGTCTTTTTATACTAAGTTTATTTCCATATCATTTTTAAATATCGATGTCTGCTTTTCATTATCATGTCTGTATTGAATTGAAAAGTGAAAAATTGAAAAAATTGAAAAGTTTATAACAATCTTCCAAAAAACATAAAAGATGAACGTAACACTACAATATTTATAAAAAAATTAAAACAATTCCTCAATACTAAATGTTATTACACAGTAAAAGAATACATGGAAGACAAATCGTTCAAGAAATGAAACAAAACATATATAAATATAGCTAAGGAAATTCTTTAAGCTGCGCCCTATAGGGTACATATGGAATGCCAATATAGATTTTGAGTATTTGAGTATATATTTTTAGTATTAGAAGTAAACACTCAGCGCTCTTCCTCCTCTCTTCCGTAATAATTATGCTATGATGTGCCCTACAGGGTCCAAAATTGTGTCTATATTACAACCCACCAGCTAATGTAAACTTACATATGTACATTTTGGAATGCAATAAAGATATTGAGTATTGAGTATTGAGTATTGAATTGATAAGACAAATTCTATATTCAGATTTAGGAAAGCCTCTTTGGCATTATTCGGGACCTTATTAGTTAGCATATGTTATAAAATAATCGGTTGGTTTTACCTTCAAACATTGTTTTCTAGGCATTACACCAAACATC
This sequence comes from Autographa pulchrina, assembly GCA_905475315.1. Lineage (NCBI taxonomy): Eukaryota > Metazoa > Arthropoda > Insecta > Lepidoptera > Noctuidae > Autographa > Autographa pulchrina. The sequence continues at coordinate 11,401,588 of FR997781.1, forward strand.
GTCTAAGTAAGACTAACTTTTAAAATAACACTCCTTTTTGGGCAGTCGTGTAATAATCAAAAGTAGAAGAAAGTAAGGGCACTTTCTTCTTCTGCCAATTTTTTTAAATTAGGTGGAAAATTTATACAATTTAGGAAATGATTAAACTGTATCAGTATACAAATTGTTTATATTTTTCAAAAGTAATATATATTCTGTCTTCTGACCATTTTAATAACAATTCCTCTTCCAATCTCTTCGCTAGCTTCACTAAATTGTGTTCAAATCGTATGCAGATTTTATTTTCAACTCATCCCGACACTGAATTGAATATTTTCCGCCTCATACAATGTTATACACATTCAATTTATTTCGTACATACAATTATGTTGTATTCATTTGATATTGAGATCTGATTGGCATTTTTTTTTTTTTTTTTTTTTTTTTTTGGTAGAGATTTTTGCAGTTAGCCTGAGCGCAGGCTTTGACTGCTTCACCGGACTTTTGGCGAGGACCTTAAGGCCTCCAGCCAGAGCAATAGGAAAAACTAACTACGTCAGCAACGTCTACTAAGGGCACCCCCTGCGGGGTTCGGACCTCGACTTAGTGCGTTGCTAACAATCTTAATAAAGGAAAACAACAAGGGATGGCTGGATCTAAGTTTTTATTATTTAGGGACATATTTTTATTGCTAGTTTGGCCGGCTCGGGCCAGCTTGGTCTAGGGACGGGAGGATAACATTTACGTTACTATTATTTATAATACGCGACGGGCCTCGCCGGCGAGGACGTAATATACGGCGGTTGTGTTGTGTAATGCTACTGCTAGCTAAATCGAATGCTCCTTGGAGAAGCGTTGTTTTATCGTCAGGGTAGGAGAGAGTATGTCTGGGGCGTTTAATCTTAGATATTACGGAAGGTACGTATCGCGCGGCCGCTACGATTAGCGGGTTACGGTGGCTTTCGGAGGAGTTGAAGAATCGGATCGCGGCGCGTTTCATGAACTGCTTGATTGTTGGCAGCTTTAAGTCACAGTGCAACTGCAAGTTACGGACGTAACCTGGAGCGCCTGTGGCTCTACGCATGAAACGGTTTTGCAGAGTTTGCATTCGTTTGAGTCGATAATCGGGTACGTGAGAGAATACGACGCTGCCGTAAGTCATGATAGGTCTCACACACGCAGTGTAAATTCTCATCTTACAATTAAGAGAGAGTTTACTGTGCTTGTTCAACATACAATGAAGTCGGCCGAGAGCGAAGGCGGCTCGCGCGCGTGCCGCTTTAATATGAGCTATGAAGGTAAGTTTCCGATCAAGGATTACACCCAGGTATTTGGCTTGCTGCTCCCAAGGGATAGGCTTGCCGAAGAGGGTTATAGGTGGAGGGGGAACAGGAGGCTGCCGTTTCTTGCTAAAGAGCACGGCTGCGCTCTTGGTAGGGTTGACTTCGATTCTCCATTTCGTGAACCACTTCCCGAGGGTCGTGACCGCGGTCTGGAGAGTTCGACCTATCGCTAAGGGGCTGGTGCCTGAATAATAGATGGCCGTATCGTCGGCGTACATAGCTACTTGGGGTTTGCCACCGCGAGGAATGTCGCTAGCGTATAGCGTGAAGAGGAGTGGAGAGAGTACGGAGCCTTGAGGGACTCCGGCGCGGATCGGGTGAGGGGAAGAGAGTGTGCCCTCAACGCGATAGCGAAAGAACCGATTCGACAAAAAGTTTCGGATGATAAGCACGAGACGATCTGGCACCTCGAGTTGGTATAGCTTGAAGATCAAGCCATTGTGCCAGACCTTGTCGAAGGCCTTTGCTATATCGAAGAAGAGCACGCCAGTGAGCCTTCCACGCTGAAAACCAGCGCTTATATGCTCGACTATGCGGTGGACTTGTTGGACGCACGAGTGTTCGGTTCTAAAACCGAACTGCTCGTCTGGTATGAGACTCCTGGACTCGGCATAGTCCATAAGACGGGAATAAATAATTCGCTCGTATAGCTTCCCAAGAACCTTGAGTAAGCTAATGGGGCGATAACTAGTAGGCTCAGACTTTGGTTTACCGGGTTTGTGGATGCCGATGACTATCGCCTCTTTCCACTTATGTGGGAAGAGATTGTTTCCTAATGCTGCATTGAAGATGCCTGTTAAGAGAATTACTAAAGCTGGGGGGAAGAGTTTAATCACCTTATTGGTGAGACCGTCTGAACCTGGGGCTTTACGTGGATGCAGTTCCTTGATCAAAGAACGTACCTCGTCTACTGTTACCGGCGCGAGTGGGTGTTCCGGATCCTCAGAAGGAGGGAGCGAGGCCTTACGTTCGACTTCAGCGTCAACTCTGGCGAGGTGAGCTTGATCGACCGGAAGGTCGCTAGGCGTACACTGGACCTCTAAGCTGTCGGCTAGGCATTCCGCTTTCTCGTCGTCTTCGAAGGCAGGGCTCTGATTCGGACGGTTCAGCGGGGGCATAGTAACTTCGGTGCAACTACGTAGTTTACGTTGGAGATTCCAAAACGCGTGATGATTGGGCTCTAATTGATCGAGAAACTTATCCCAGCGTTCCTCACGCAATTTCCTTATGCGTTTCCTAAAAGCACGCTGTAGAGAGCGCATGCGGACGCGATTGGAGTCGCAGGGATAAGCGTCATAGGCGCGTATAGCCGCGTTCTTCTCCGTCAGTAGGGCACGGGCGTCGTCCGGAAGGAGCCAGCGAGCGTCTTCTGTCACCGGTACCGACCGTGAACACTCGTTCACCAGGGACTGCACGTGCTCAGTGAGGGAGTCGATCGCGCCTATAGCGTCTGTCGCGGATTCCACGTGGTCTGGGATTGAATCGAGATGAGCGGATTGGACTGACTTAAGGCGGGTCCTAAGCTTCGTCCAGTTCGTAACTATCTTGGTGGGGATGGGCTGACCAGCGTCTGGGGGACCTACACGCGGACCGAAAGACATGATCACTGGTCGATGGTCAGAATCTAATTCCTGAATAACTTCAATGGACCGAAGCGCTAGGTTGACGTTTTTAAGCAAAGCTATATCTAAGATGTCGGGGCGGTGATTTACGTTAGCGGGAAAGTGCGTAGGATTCATCGGCGCGATGATGTCAAAGTTTAACTCGGAGCTAAGAAGGTCTAGGTGTCTACCGCGGATGTTACGAGTGTGGCTATTCCACGCTTCGTGTTTTGCATTCAGGTCTCCCGCCAGAAGGACGGAGTCGCCGAGAGCAAGAAGAGCTTGCAGGTCAGGTCGTAAGTCGACCCCCTGAGGTGACGGAGGGATATAAACTGAGACTAAGAACAAAGGTCTATGACCGGTCATGCCTAGCCTACAGACAGAGGCTTCAATGTGCGACAGCGTAGGTGGGTCCATCGGAACACAGTACAGTGACCTTTTGAAGTAAATGAGCGTGCCGCCGCCTGCGGCTCTGGTACGATCGTTACGGACTAGGTTATAATTCGCGATTCGCGGGTTTCTATGAGACGGTTTAAGAAAGGTCTCCTGTACAAGAAAAACGTCGAGTTGGTGGTCGCGGAGAAACGTTGCGATTTCATCGCGTTTATTATTAATGCTTTGCGCGTTAAAGAAACCTAATTTAAGGGAGCGGGGTTTGAATTTACCGGCGGTTGTAGCCATTAGAACGCGGCGGCTTTGTATGCGGCGAATACGTCGCGGAACTGCTCCCTAATGAAAGGCGCGTGTAGAGGCGAGGGGTTGGCTCTAATCGCCTCAGCCATAAGGCGGATACGATTAAAGTCAAACGACTCGTATACCTCGATATAATTTTTAACCGACGCAGTGATGTCGGCCGAGAACGTCGGGGCCATAAGGGCCGCGGCCGACGGTGATGCGTGCGCGGGTTTCGGTACAGGCGCGGGTTTGAACGCGGCGAGGGGTATGCGTGGGACAGAGGGTCCTTGGAGCGCGGTGATCGATTTTGTCTCCTTCCGAGGAGAGGCGAGGGCCGGGAACGCACGGAGATGCGTTTCTCTATTCCAGCAAGCCCCGGTTGGGCGTTGCGGACTAAGACGCGGCGGAGCGGTCGCGGGTTTTTGCGCGGGGGCCAGTGCACGGGCGACAGGCCGTTTCGCGACGGTTTTGGGGGCCTTTGGACAGCCTCGGTAGTTTGCTGGGTGACCCTTTTCGCCGCAGAGAACGCAGCTAGGGGGCTCAGCGCACTGGGTGTGGTCCTTGGGCCGGGGACAATCAGGCGTTCCGTGCTCACCGAGGCACTTCACACAACGAGGGCGCGCGAAACAGTTACGCTGCGAGTGGCCGTACAACTGGCAGCGGTGGCACTGACCGACAGTGCCGGTTTTACGTGGCGTCTCAACTTTTATCCCGGAAAGTTGGCAGACGGATTTAATGTTGAAGATGGACTTACCATCAGCCGATCTCTCGGTGACTGCAAGGACCATCTCATATGGCAACTTGCCTCGCGAACGGTACATCCGGTGTACCTCGAGGGCTGGAATGCCCTGCGAACAGAGGTCCTTGAGAATGTCGTCTGAGGACAACTCAACGGGGACGGATTTAATTACTACGCGGAGGACGCGTTCCTCTGGGAGGGTAAAACTATGGTATGGCAGGGCTCTCTCCTGCAGCATACGAGTAAGCGACCGAAAGTCGGCCGCTGTTGGGACAACTATTTTAATGCCGTCCTTGACGGAACGGGCACTAGAGAAATTAATGTGGTGCTGTGTGCACCACGATGACACCTCGGTCCACTTTCCTTTCTCCTGAAGGAAGATTGGAGGAGGGACCGGGCCACCCTTCTTAGGGGCTGACGAGTCGGACTGGGAGGTATTGGTCGCCTGAGGGGCAGACTGCGAGGAGGGTGATGCCGAGAGGGCTACTGGCTGAGATGCCGAGGCTTCAGCAGAGGAAGGAGAGGCGACGGTTTTAGCCGCCTTGGAAGGTACCTGTTGGGACTTAGCCTTTCGGGTACGCTTCTTGCCCTTACCAATGACTTCAGTAAAGCCATCAGTCGAGCACGACGAGTCGGATGCGGAAAAAGCATCGATGGAGTAGTCGGAGGCGTTGGCCATCTCGGCGTCGACAGGGGACGGAGAGGCAGAGCGGGGGCGGGAGGTGGATGCCGGTGATGCGTCACACGCAGGTGTGCAACTTGGCGAAGTAATTCTCGGAGACGAGATAATAGAAATAGGAACAATAGCGTTCCCAACAATAGGTTTCGACATAGCAGTCGAGACAATGGGCCTTTGGCGGACCTTAATCCCTTTGTCGGCGCCGACAAAAGGGCCCGGGCTATCTAGCTCTGAGAGCAAGGAGGGGTTTTGTTCACGGGTCCAAGCCTGGAAGAGGTCTTGGATGACCTGTGAGTTCTTCATCTCCTCGATGAAACGGGGCCACAGGGCGTCCATTTTCTCGAGAAAACGAGAAGTAGAGGGTTAACACAAGTTAAATTAATAACCTAACATAGGTAATGACGAAGGGGACGCGCCTAGTAACAAACTAACCTAACTAAATCTATCTCCCCGGGTAGGTACGCCCGGGGATGTGTAACCCTCCCTGCTGGGTTTAAGCAGGGAGGTGAGTACCTAAGGTGTGCCTTAAGCTGTGATGTACCCGTCGCCAGTCTTATTGTGCGAACGGGGCCCTGACCAGTCTAGCGCGAAGGGTGTAGACACACCCAACCGACACTAGGTGAGTAGCTGAAAAGGAAACCAGATCTCTAGGATTGACTAGGAGACCCCCCAAGGCCAATACACTAGGTCCCTTCCAATTGACTGCTTTGCCTTAAAGAGGCTCAGCGGGTGTGATTGGGCGCAACACCCCCTCGGTTTCGTTGGCACCGTTAGGATATCCACCGAGGACCGCGAAACTGCGGTTTTATCCTGAAGGGACAAATGAATTTAAATCGCGAACCAAGAAACAGTGCTTGATCTGCCACCGCCTTGAAAAAGGCAGCTTTAGATCTATCGATGTGCGTAGGCGGGCTACGCAGAGCGTTACGCAATCGTAACAGGTAGCAAGACGAGTGACGAGAGCGAGCGCGCCACAGAGCGACACGTCCGTTCACGGCGAGCGTCGAGCGGAGAGTCTGATTGGCATTTGTATGTAATGTATGGCATAGGACATATAATATACATTTGAAAGTAGTTGAAAAGCTTTAATTGCGTGTTATGTTTCTACAATTAACATGCCAATAGGTAATAATTCTATGAACAGTTTCTGAAAAACGGTAAAGGAAACCATCGTGAGGAAACCTGGATTCCAAAATTGGGATCTGAAATCGCCAACCCGCAAATGAGCAAGCGTGGTGATCAATGTTCGTGCCTTCTCTGTATGGGAAGTGGCCTGTGCCCAGCAGTGGGACGTTTATAGGCTGGTATTATTATTATTAATATATATATCATAACTCTTATTTTAAATTCTATTCAATAAGTACCTATTTCATTTCCCTTCGTCTTCAGTCAGATAACTAATGCCATTTGTGAGCTTATCTCTTTCATTTTCAACATGAGATTGAGCAATCAGCTGGGACTCTGACCTTTTGACGCGATTCAAATAATCCATTCTGAACTTCAATATCTACAGTCGACATCAGCGGATAGAATAATCTTTTTAATTGTGAAAGTTGTTACCTCCTTCGTTTTGTGGGGGTTGGGTCTGATAGCAACCCTTAGGATTAACTGGAGTGTACGTCGAGATGTCTGAGGATTGCCATTGATTAATAGCTTTGGGTCCCGGCTTATGTAGTGTTAATTAGTAAATGTATTCTCGGACTACGGCTGCAATTTGTTTACGTGGTTATGGTAAAATTATTCGATAGTTGGAGAGTTGGATTTAGATATTGGGAATCGGTTTGGGATTATTCCGACATGAAGTATAAATTACAAAATCCGGCAATATTTTTATTTCTGAATCGTTACACAAATTGCCACGTACATTGTCAGAATTTCGTTGTGGTGTGAATATAAGTGAATCGTATAGGTATTACAAGGTAATCACAATGTTTGTGAACAGCACAATATTTTACATTACGCAAGTTATTTGATACAAAGATCCTAATATCAATATCGCTACATCAAGCTACACCGGCGTGGAATATACAAATTGAATTACAATCGACTGTATAATATAATTCCATAACCATACAACTCCACCCACATAGGTACCGATACTCAATAATGTAGCTTTTAATGAAAACATCACGTACTTCGAACAACAAAGTGAAATCCTAAAAGCGTCCGGAGCGCTCAATTTTCATCGGTTGCCATGGCAACGAATCAATATTGCCTAGGTTTCAATCTACCTCCCCCGCGGGAAGGGGGAGGGTGTTTGTGGAACCTAGGATGAAGTTTGTACCTTTATTTGAAACGTCGGGAGCTAGGGGATTTTAAAGTAATTAAAGTGATGTTGAAAATGGCTCTCGGATGGGTAATTGATTGTTCGGAGATCATATGTTTGACCAATGTTTTGGTAGTTATGTAATTCAAATTGAAAGATGTTGCGGACCTCTTGAATTATGTAATCACTTTGAAGTAATTTCTTGAACTAAGCCTGAGGTAGTTACGTTCCTTTTTTAATATTTACAAAAGTATAGCGTTAAATGTGAATTTAAGATTGAATTTAGCAAAGATTGAACTGCGTATGTCATGCAAAAAAGAACGTAGTGGTAACACGTACACTTATTTCCAAAATAAACCCAAAAAATGTATCCATATTTAAATAGCTTCCATTACACGCTCTATCGTAAATATTTATGAGGTCTCCATTATTAAGATTTCAATATGAAATAATCTGAATATCGATTCGTGTTCGCTTGAAGCCGATTGGTTCATTTACATTCGCTGGAACTTAATAAAGGTTCCAAATGTATGAGAAACATTGATTTTATCGCAGCGACACGCAATTTCAAGTAATTAATTGTGAAATAAGAGGAGGTGTTCTAATTTTAATGTAACAAACTGATTTTCTCTAAAGTCTGGAAAGGGTCTTACTCTCGTATTACCTCAATATTACTTAAATGACTAGCCCCATCCTTACGAACTCACATAATATATTGATAATATGAGTAGATTAGTTTTATAAATAGTTGAGACTATCAAAGAAAACAAACTGGTATTGAAATACATTTTAACATTGTTTATTCTTGTTTAAGTAGATATTTGGAGATTTCAGATCCCAAATTTTGAAATCCAGGTTTCCTCTCGATGTTTTCCTTCACCGTTTGTCAGGAGTGTCTTAAAATAATTAAGAAACTACATATAACTTTGAAATAGCCAAGAGCAAGCGTGGTGATCAATGCTCGTGCCTTCTCTATATGGGAAGAGGCCTGTGCGCAGCAGTGGGACGTTTAAAGGCTGGATTATTATTATTAAGTAGATAATAATAATTACATAATAGTCCAATTTTTTGGAGTTATTCGTGCTTAACAGAAATTCAGCTTTCGACAAACATCCGGACTCTAGCTTGGAGACATTTTTTCAAGTTTCGAGAAATACTTATCTGTTCTGGTTTATAACGATACAGCAACAGAAAATAGTTTATTTCAGGAACTCCCGTATTTATTGTAGTATACTATACCATATATTAAAGTATAGCGATTATTATGACCCACTGACTGCAGTCACCGGTCCTCGGAAACGGCCGGGGCGGTTTCCCGGTAACAGCGCATTTAAAGTTATACGGCATAAAATGTGAATGCAAATCGTGGAAAAATTGTACTGACATTTAAAAATAGGAATTTTATTTTCCTTTTTTTTCTTTAACTTGAATTTTGTAGAAGTAATTTCGTCAAAGTCAAAGGATTTATTTGCAATTGAATACAGTTACATAAAAGGTGTTACAAAAGGTCAATAGGTTCGGTATTCAGTCATAAGATAATGACATGCAAATGTTACATTTCAAGTAGCTTATATACTATACATAATAAGATTATTTCGGAAACTTATACTGTAAAAATTCTTTTTACCGTTTTTCTTTTATTTAGTTTGCGTTTTATTTCTTAGTTTTACCTTACTTAAGTATTTCATGGAAATACGTTTCTATACTTTTCTTTGAATATTTTTTCTTTTTACCCGACTGCCAAGAAGGGTTATGTTTTTACAATTCTACTTATAATTTTAAAATGGAATATTATTTATAATAAAGAACAATATTACATCAAATTGTATAAAAAACATGTTTTGTTTACACAAAACAACAAATAATATTCACTCAGAGCCACGACATCAAAAAACAAGTTTCAACTTCAATACAATTAAGCAACGCCTTGGAATACTTATATCAAACGAAGAAAAACAAACAAGAATACAACCCTTAATTAACCCTCGCCAACTTAGGTCTAAATTGCAAGTATCTAATAATGTTGAGAGCCACAAATAAACAGTTGTGCTGCAATAAATAGCGCCCGCGGCTTTTAATAGGTTAGGTTCACTTAGGTCCACGTTTTTATTGTAGTGTTTGATACTCGAAGCTGAATTTTTGATGTGTAAGTCAAATTATTAGGTAATGCCAAGCTTTCTTTTGTTTTTTCAAGACACTAAGTATCTAAATGGACTGCAGAACCTAATGTATACCTACCTACACCTGTAGATACATACCTACCCTTTGAAAAATACAAATAAATATGTAATAATTATGTATGACTTTTAGGTTTACTGATCACATACAATAATTGACTTTATGTGCCATTAATTACCCGCAATTCAACAGTATTAGAGATGCTTTTTTATTTATTTTCTCCGTAGCAACTCGAAAATAGCCTTGAGAACCATAAAATCCTCTACCGCGAAGGGAGGAGTTCGTTTCCCATGAAGAAACATTTCAACTAAAAGGAACACCAAGATTTATTCACGACCTAACCTCAAAGATACTAGAATTCCTAGATAAAGAACAACAAAACCCGCGCTGTATTTCTACGTCGAAATCGATACGACGCCTTCCGATCCGAACAAATAGCCGAAGCAATAACGTTTGAGCTCCAAACAGATACGAATTCAGTAGACATTTGTTCTAGTCACACTAACTTACTACTTCTGTTCCTAAAATGAGGTTCCTAAACGGCCTAGAACTTAGAAGCTGTTAATACGAGCGCTTATTAGATTCCTTGTCACTTTATTGCCTTGTATTTTGGAAGACGCGATAATTTCAAGCTTTATTAGGTGCTAACAGCTATTAAATTATATAGATTAAATTCGTCTGTAATACGCAATCAACATATTAATGTCGCGAGAAAGATAGAATTTATTATTAGCGCCTGATGATTTACATTAGCAATAAAACGCAGGAACAACAATGTAGTGAAATATTGAGCAGGCGTAAAACGGATAGCATTTGTTTTATGGGAATCTTTGAATCATTTCTTCCGGTACTTTCCTAAGTTTATAATAGTTTAGTATATTTTTTATGAAATATTTAATTTGTTTGTTAAATTAAAAATTAAAAACAATCGAAATAAACTATCTAAAAATTTCCTAATAACATTAGTCTAGGTACATACACATAATATACTCAACCATCCCCTCCACGCGTTGGAACAACCCGACGCGACTGACAATCAGCCACCCTCGCTGACGTCATCACCCCTTTGTCATCCACAGAACACCTCTAACTATGTCACCGTATGGTGTGACGTCACGGGGACACATTGTGTGGGTTTGTCTTTTGTTTTTAAGAGACACGAGCTTGAATAAAATAGTTTCTTCGAGGTGTTTTACAGAGGATATTTTTTAAGTAATTAATTGTGATGAGAACTAGGTTTGGTGAATTTAAAAACGGTAAGGTACCTACTTCGACATAGCGATGAATTTATTAACTTCTCTACAAAACGATTAAATATATTCATAATTTTGCTCTGCAACTCCAATGATTTAGGTACATACTGTACTCAAGTTTGCTTTTTACAGAAAAATACATTTAAAAGCGTCGTATTTCCAACAACAATATAAATTTACTGCACATTAAACATACAATATAAAAAACTTTTTTGCAAAAAAATAAAACCGACTTCAAAAATCGATAAAAGCACTAAAAAGTTAAAAATAATTCTATATCCTACCTATATTAATAAACCTAACCTAAACTACGATTAACCAATAATATAATTTAACAATTTTTGGAGTCGGTGCCAAGCTAAGTAATGAAACGACTGGTAATTCCTGAGTATATGGATGTGTATTGTGTTTGTAAAAATATATTATTAATATTGTTAAGTGTAAACGTTAGAATCTTTTGTCTTTGTGTTAATATTAGGTAATCTGTCATAAAGTATTTTGTTGTTTTCCGATTAGAATTAATATTTAGAAGCTGTAAGTTTTGTATATTGCTTGGCCCCGACTCCAAAAAAATGTTAAATTGTATTATTGGTTAATCGTAGTTTAGGTTAGGTTTATTAATATAGGTAGGATATAGAATTATTTTTAACTTTTTAGTGCTTTTATCGATTTTTGAAGTCGGTTTTATTTTTTTGCAAAAAAGTTTTTTATTTGTTTATTTTTAGTGACATATTTTTAATCTTAGATAATATGGGTAGGCCTTCAGCTGACACCCTTTCATCATCCTCATGATAATTTCCATCAAACGAAATCCAGTGCTCCGCATCTCACATCCAACGAATTCCCGCTACATTCACGAGGTCATCTTGGCTTCATCATCAGATCTGATAGTAGAATGGTTCTTATTGAACGTAAATGCTTCACTTGTTGAAGAAAATACCAAAATCGCTAAACGTTTTCCTATAAAATTTGAAGAGTTCCCTCGATTTCGCCAAGATTCCATGATCAGATCCCGACTTGGTGACTATGGGACCATTTGGGAAGTATACCCTTTCCAACAAAGAAAAAATATTTCAAATCGGTTGGAAAGCAACGGAGTTATGCGCGAACAAACATAAAAAAAAAAAAAAAAAAAACATACAAACATCCGAATTGAGAACCTCCTCCTTTTTTTTAAAGTCGGTTAAAAATAAACAACAATGCAAATAAAACTTAGCTTTATACGAACTCGCAAATCCTCTTAAACAAAAATATGGTTAAAAGTTTTCTTTTCAATTAAATTTCAGCGCTGAAAGAGTTGGCATATAAAGGTTCTATTGATAGTGAGATCAGCAGACAATAGCCACGGAGGCTTTACTTCGACCTATTGTTAGAGAGTTGGTTCAGCTACGGGTATTATTGACGGCTTTTTGTGCAGTAACTTATTAGTTTTGTCTGGTTTCTTCTTTATTTAACCAGTATTAGGAATTAGGAGGTTTGTAAGTATTTTGCCTGAAAAAGGTAGACTGACTGACTATGAAAGGCGAAGGATAGTGTTGTGGCGCCACTTAGAAGAGGCCTGTGTCCAACAGTGGACCAGTTATTCTGTTGATTGATGATGTGTTTCCACCGAGAATATTTCAGATATATATAAGATATTTTTCAAATTATCTTTATTTTACAAACTAAAATCTACATGATTTGACATCGAACAGCGCTATACTCAACTCTGAATAGGTAGAGAGCAGTACTGCTGTACTTAAAACTTACAAGTCTTATAGAAACCAATAAAATTCCAAGGACTCTTCGGAAATATCCCAACTAAAAATTGCACTCTAATAACTACACATAAAGTTTAGATTGCTGTAGCAGGTGTAGCTATAAAAATTGTCGATACTTGTACTCATAAAACTGATGCTGAATACTCGTTGGTAAAGGGGTTATTTTTATTCATGATTTATAGTTTCCGAGGAACACGAATATTTATTGGTTATTTAAATTACGTTGATATTATGTAATCTATGATTTACTGTAGGGGACGAAAGATTTATTACATTTTTATTGCTTCTCTAAAAAGTTTCAAGTGAAATAGGGATAAGCTTGCAGAGTAGTAAAGATACATTTAAGTAAGAAGACATTATAATATTATATGAGATTGTGTAAATATAGATACTACCTCTCAAGTAGGTACTCTGCTAATAGAATACGCCTGAAAAAAGGAAAATTATATAAAAAAATCTGTAGTAAGAAGAAGATGAGGAGAACTATATATTTTTGGAGCAAAGGAATTTCCATTATTATTTATCTCTATTTTCTATTACAGCATTAATATACCAACCACAATTCGCTCCAGCAATTCCTTTTTATTTGCGCCACATAGTCCAATAAATCGCTAATAAAATAAGGCGAACCTAACCCTTCCCTGGCAGAACCAATAAACTGAAACAAAGTGATATTAATTGTCCCGTACCTCCAATAATTACGTAGAAAGGAACATCAATTCACTGTCGATTCTTATACGTAGATGCTATTTATTCTTAGGTCAGGAATGGCTTTTTTATTAAAGAGAAAGGACAAAGAAGTTCTCTTATGTAAAAAAAAATGTGTTTTTGATTTCAAAATAGTTAATTCAGCTTTTGAGAAAACATTTTTCGAGCCTTTTGTGAATAGGAATATTAAAACTAAGTCTTAAAAACTTATTAAAGCATCAAAAATTTGATACCAGTACTTGCTATATACCTTGTCGTGATTATAAAAATGGGTTTGTCACTCATGCAAGTGATGGCTCTGAATGTTTTAGAAATTACATAAAATATTACGACAGTGATAAAGGTACTTTATTGTTTTTTAGGTTAAATATATTCAATAAACTACTTCTACCACCATACACTATTCTGACATAATAAATTCTCTTATCTAACACAGCAAAAACTACTAACACAGCTCAAATATATTCCCTCATTCGCTGTTCAGCAGAAATCCAGCCAGTTACGAGCTGCCATCAATAATCGGCGTAGCAACCTCGCACTTTTATCTAACAATATATGGCTTCTTGAATTTCTGACGCGTACACTAACACTTATAAAGTGCGGTTTATATACGACGAATCGGCGCCGCCTTGAGACATAGATCGATCGTGTTACGTAACGTGTTGAAGGAAACGGGATGTATTTAATGTTATTAACACGCTTTATTCCCGGGAGGGATTTGCGAATACTTGTGTAGATTAACGAGAATTGCTTCGTCACACCTATTAATACAGAATAGGGTAGCAGAGATGTTGGTCATATTGCACTACTAAAAGTAAAATTCAACTAGTTTTGTGGTCTTTTGCCGTTTACGGGTACGAATCTAATACCTACCAGATTCGTTATTGGATTTAATTAGGTACTTAGTTTTAAAACGTTTGCTGGTTACATATTTTTGAAAGTGTCTCAAATACCTGCGAACTTTGTTCTATCTAAATAACTTGAAGAGTTTTACTATGGCTTCGTTTCGATTATAAAATTGCAATCTAAGTTATCTGAGTAAGTGTATAAATTAGGACTCTTCAGACAAACCTCCAAGGTAAAAAATTCTCGCTTATTAAATTTTTGATTCCCATAAAAAAACATATCAATTTTCTAATCCATTTTACGATAAATCACTTAAGAAAATCTGGGACACGGTGTTTTTTCGTTGGGTTCCGAAAATACCTTAATATTTAATATCCTTAAGGCAGTATGGGGTGGAAATGATATCTAACATAATCGTTTAGGGGATGTTCCCGAAAATGTGGATATTAATCTACGTAATAGCTTTCGTTAATAATTTGTGATGGTATAATCACGTGTTTTTAACTGAAAGATTAATTTGAGTTTTCAGTTTGACAGAAAAATTGTATACCATCATTTTCACGGTTTCTTACTGATTTCTTCATATTTAGCCTCGTTTATATCCATGAGCAAGTGACATTAACTCAGTTATCTAAATATTAAGATAGAGCCGCAGTATTGCAGCAAAAATATTTATCAGACCAGCTGCAAAATCTAGCATTCCGATAACTAAATGAACGCCAACCGGTCGCAAAGATTTTCACTACCCTACCTTAACATCATCAAACCAACTCACCCGTGCATCGCACAACCTTCCACTGGCCAGCCCTATATGTATGTACCTACTACATGTATATATGTAGTACATAGTACTCATATCATAGGATGACCTGGTTTCATCTAACGATGCGACATCTGTCGTATAATTGTGACAACTCCACTTGAGGGCAACCTCACTGAAATGTTTCGTGTTTCAAAGCGAATGCTCTTTTTTAAGTAAGGTTTTTTAGTTATCTATTTAGATTTTTATTTAGTGGCGACTTAGCTTGTTTTAGGTTTTAATGACGTCGAAATACGTTACAGACGTATTGAAAGCGAGATTAAAAAATAATTATCTAACAATATCTGAAGTACTGTCTTTTTCAGTCAATTATGTAAATGTCATAACTCGCTTACGCTCTTTTTAGGATAAGTAAATAATGAGTAGGTATCATGTATTAAGAAGAAGTCACGTATACGGAAAACATGAATACATAATATTTCCTGTTAAATAACTAAGTAGCAAAGAGATTTTAACGTTACAAAAATGTATGAGCTTATTCCACGGGTTTATTCATTCTCTGAAAAACTCGACGCATTTTACAAGTCTTAAGTATTTGTATGAGATGTTTTAGGCTTTACTTAACTCTCGAGGCTTCTTGAAAGCTAAAAGTAGGGGAAAAAGAAAAAATTAAGTTATTCTTTTAAGGAAAAGTTATTTTCCTCGTCGTAAACTTAGGCTGTACCTGGCCAGAGAATTTTGCAAAAAGTCTAGAAGCAAAACTTATTACCCATCTCACTGGTGTTGGAAATGCCTATAGAAGGTCACTTAGAGGTGAATATTTTTTGGTTATTCTAAAAATCAACATAAAATAATTACACGGAAAAATACTAAAGATACACGGAACATATTCTTATTAATTCTCCAATCTCCACATATCTGGTTTTTCTTTTATCTTTTACTGTTACATCCACATTTTTGTCGTGTTCGGGCGATGGCCGTGCTACACAATCAACGTTCCAATTTGCAGGGAGAATTGCTTCATGCGAAACATACCTATCTATAGAGCCGACTTCTTTCCAACCAGATGGAGTATCGATAGAATATTCGATCGAAGTATCGATTACAAAAAGTATCGACATCTTTTTGTCGATTATATATAGATGAAGCAACTATCGTAAAGTTGGGTTCTGAAATGATGTATATCGACAAAATTAGGTATGTAATTTCTTTTGTCGATTACAAATTCATTTGGTTTTTGATTTCATTATTACAAACCGATAGGTACTAAAATCTTCCGTGTTTTTGTAAAGGAATTGACATCAGAAAAAGTATACAGGTCTGGTGTGTTTCTAAGGAAAAATGGTAATTAATCTTGGAAACCCTGTTAGACCGAAAGTAATTAGATTGGTTATTCTCTTTGAGGTCTCTTGATTTTCATAATTTTCATAAGATATCTACAGTTCCTAAGAAGCGAAGCAAATCTCGTTATTTATCATAATTAGGTCTTTGAATGAAATGCGATCGGATCATCTCATAAACAAGATTTGACAGTATTTGGCTCTGAGAAAACATTATCATTTTGATAATGAAGACTTTGCTATTTTGTTGCTGAAATACATTACTTTTCTGTTCTTTTTACTGTCTATGTTTTAGAAAATATTGCTTTCAAATTAAACTTAATTATAACATTCATAACATTACCATTAAGTTCATCAAAATATAATTTAATTTATTCATAGTATCAAGTTTGGTATATGTTTGTGTTACTCTGCAATTTAATATTCCATCAGTAAGTCAGTAATATTATTAGTATCGATGTGGTTGATAGATATTAATTGCATAAATGTCGAAAGCCAAAATATATTAAATTTTCAACCAATTTCAAAAGCGCTATTGAACATTGCGGTTGCGAAATTTAAGAGGACTGAGGGTAAAAATTATAATTACATTGCAATTATTAAAGTATAGATAACAAAAATGGATTATACAATTGAATAAATAAACACCATTTTTTAATAATTATACTATAACCTGGATTCCAAAATTTGGGATCTGCAATCGCCAATCCGCAAAAAGCAAGCGTGGTGATCAATGCTCGTGACTTCTTTATATGGGAAGAGGCCTGTGCCCAGCAGGCCTATACGTCTATAGGCTAGATTATTATACTATAAGAGGTACAGTATAAATAAAAGAATTAATAAGAAGTTGTAGACACAATTTACTAAGATCAATAAAGTCAAAAATTGAATAAAACAGATAAAAGTATACCATAATCTGCAGGTTTAAAGAACCAAAGTCTCGTTTAATACCTTATTACTATCCAGTCTTCACAATAACGAACCCCGACCTCCTAACGACAAAGCTTTGACACACAAAAGAACTCATATTGCTATTGTATAGAGTTCTTAAACTTCATATAACTTTACCGAGCGAAATGGATGCTCGATGAAATTTAATGGAATTCCGTGAAATCGTGGGTAATCGGGAGGAAATATTTTTTCTTTGAGCAATTCTTAAGAATCTGAACTTTATTGTAAGTTTATTTTACGAAGTAAGAGATTATGAACTATATTATTATAGACCTTATAAATCATACTAAATGGACCAAAGTAATTATTTATGTTGACGGTCTAAGACCTCGTTTTTTCTTTGAATATTGTGGCTTTTTAAAATCTTTCTAGACCACTTAACAAAATTTCAAACCTAAGATTAAGTGGTTTGTGAAAGTTTTGATAAGGTCGAAATATTTTTATTCCATTACCTAATGAAATGGCTTTTGGTAAACGTGTCATAAACATGAAAATAAATTGAACTTATTTCGTTCAAAATGGTGGAAAAGAGAACTAATTAAGTTAACAACTTTTCACACAGATTGTATACCTAACGATAAATGGAAAAGCCTAAAATATACCTACATACAACGAGCTTAAACGACGTAGTTCTGCGCATGTTGAAAATGTTATGACTATAAATCCTTACAACACGAAGAAATTCAAATTTCACGAATATTATTGCTATTCTCACCGCCATCTTATACATAAATTCTTAACTTCGCAAGATAAATCTAGAAAATAGAAGGAATTTGTTACGTAGCCTGAAAATCTAGATAAATGGAAGCAAGTTTTGAAGGCAGCCCTCTATAACCCTTCAAACATTACTTCCACCTAGATTCACATATACGTCGATCTTGGACTTGACAGCTCTATAAATAGTCTCAAGAAAGAAAGGGAAGCTGCTTTTGTTTCGTTTATCTTATTCTTGTGGTAAAAAGGATTTTCTTTCTCAGTTACAATTTCAATTTCTCAGAATCCAATTTCACCCGTCCTTGCTCGGTACTAAGATCAAATTGCTCTACAAGTATGTGTCAAGTGTCGCTCTAAGGTACACGACACTCACAGACGACTCTCAGCAATATTTAGTGACACTGCGTAGTTCTGACATTTCATTACGGTGAGTTGATGTAAATTTTGTTGGTGCCACTAAAATTTCGCGAGGATTTCTGGACCCGTCTATTTTGAAAGTTGGAAATTACTTTATTAAATAGTGAGATAACGTGCACTTACAACGTATTACAAAACATGGAGAGTTTTATAACAATGTGGGCATTAAAATCACGTTTCTTTAAAATATATTTTTCCAATTATACAAAAGTTCGGTTCCGATGAAGTGAATAAATCGCGGTTTTTTTTAACAAATTTTCATCAAATAATTAAATCATATTTGTCTTTTTAAATAAACTTTTATCACAATCTATATTACTTTCTTTAACCTTCTTGCTATCATTTATATCTTCATTGTCATTCTTGCTATCATTCTTTAATCTTCTTTTACTGTTTCATGAAACAAATGGCCAACAATACAGTGTCCAATACGACCACGATAGCCCCAGTTAACGTCCATACTGGCTCTATTTCATTCACCGCCATCGATCTAGTTCGCTTCATTTTTCCCAGTTTTCTGGGTTACATTTTATCGTGATGTCCCCCGAGGCTTGTTTTATACATTTTTTATTCCCAGTCGAGACAAAAAATATCCAGTGAAAATCAGGCTTTATTCTCACTGTTTTAGCATTATCGTAGTCTTTTGCCCCAGGGATATAGGATTTTCGTTCATTCTTATTATCTTTCGGATTTAGTGGTTTCGGTTGTATTTCTTCCATGTTTATTGTTGTTTGATATTGACAAGCGTTTTGCGGTTGACACACAAGGTTCTGTGAAAGTTATTTCGGTCAGTAAAAGCTAATGTGACCTTTGAATTTATTGGGTTCACCTATTGTAGGTAGCCTCGTGAATCCTTTGTTATCTAACAATTCGGTCTTACCTGAAAGCCCGAGAGAAATATAATTTACATTTCCACTCAGGTCTAAGTAAGAACATTAATTTATTCTTCCACATTCAGCGTTCGTGACACCACAAAAGACATTAATGTTTTCAACCATTAATTATGTATGTACGTATTTATGTATGCGTGTATTTCCATATAAACTGGACTTGCTTTAAAGGGATGCCTTTCTCTGGGTCCTTTATTTCAGCTGTTAGCCTCAGCAACGATAACCTAAATTGTAGCGTAAAATTCAAATTTTCAACCTTGTTTTAGCCTTGGCCGGCTTCCCTTATTAATTATAAAGCTAATAGGTCTGTTGTCGACGTTTACCAAAAATGTTTTGGAGAAAATTTTTAGGCAAGTTGCTAGATTATTTTGCTAAGAAATTGGGTCTTACGTGAATGGTTTGAACTCTTTACCAAATGTTTATTAGTCCCTAAACTTTTGACTCGATAAAACATCAAAAATGTTGGTTGCCTTTGAAATTTTCTTATTCAGAAGAAGGATCAAAGGATCTGAATTTGGATAGACTTTTGATATTGGACTTATACCTACTGTAGTTTGGTTATAAGAGGACAAATGTATGACATCATTAATCTCACCTCTTAATCAACTAGAGTGGTTGCTTAACATCAGCCATAAACTAATAGGCACAGTCATGTCAGAAATATGTAGCCGTGAATAATGCCGGAGTGTTTCCTCATTAAATATCATGAACTCTGTATCTTTTTGACATAATTCGCGTTATAAAAGTTCGCGTTATAGAACTTTTATAAAGAACAATGTTAAAATTAATTGTGAAAGAATATCTTAATTAACGTCAATTAAAATCAAGAGATACGCCACCCAATTATAATGTGACATATAATTTTATATTAAAAGTCTGGTAACAAGTTTTTTTAGGACGCTATTCATTTAGGAATAAGGTATTTCTCCTTTTCAAATATTAAAATAAAACGGCCTTTCCTGAAAGCCGAAATTCAAAGAACAAAATTGGTCCAATTCAACAGCAGTTGGGAACACTAACTTTTAGGCCTGTTTGTGACGTTAAATGAGTCTCGAGGGAATCAGATAATTCCTTGATGTAGGTATAATATACCTGGAAGTGCGTCAAACGAGCCGTCGGTCGTGTGTTAGTTAATGGCACGTGTCTATTTGTACATTAAACGGTAGGCTACCCGCGTTATTAATTACGTCATGCAAAACAATTATTGTGTGTTTGTATGTATGTATACTACTCTATTGCTTTGGCTATGATAGGTGCGTTCTAGCTAGGACCTTTATGAATTCAGTAGTTAAATAAAATACGTCGGTTCTGACGTAACTGACTTATGTCATGTTTATAATTAATTAGAAATAAAATTTTAGTAGTTAACTGACTTATTAGTGCAGAAACTGTCGCTTTAGTTTATAGCAACGACGTCAAGCTTTACACTTGCCATGAAATTAACTTAGTAGACGAACTTAAAGTTCACAACTAAGTAGCATATACACGTGAAGTTCTGGAAGCATTCTGAGTAATTACTTTCTAAAGACTAACATAACTTTGCTTTATGTTATATTAACTTAGTTCTCCATTTCACGGAGAATAGTTTCTCTTGCAAACTATTCTACATGATCTCTGTTTAGAAGCAGATGTGGTTTTGAATAATATGATTTGATAAATCTTGGTGATGACAAAATAAAAGCTACTGAAATAGTATTTTCTAGTCTAGAAAAAGATGAATTAGGACCTATACAAAAGGACTCAATTAAAGAAATTGTGAAGTTCGCCTTGTTAATAGTTATAGCAAATAAGGACCGTGTAAAATCAACATAATTACAGAGCTTGTTGGTTTTCCTATTATTTGCGTTTCCCCATGTCATGTTATTTACGATGGCAATCTTTGTTGCAGGTAATACACGGAGTGATTTATTGCTGCTATTGTTGTCTTAAAAATAAGTTGCAACAATATAAGGTTAGTACGTATTTTCATTGAAGGGGGATGTCACTGGATTTAAAAGATGAAAAAACGCTGAAAAAAGTTTTTTTGGAATTGAATTTCATTTTGATTGTAGTCTTTGTCTCATAAAGTTAGGTATAGACAAACAAATCTTAACATCCATACTAGAATAGGTATCTAACAGGATGAATAGAGGCTTAATGAAAATTGGATTCAAGAACTGCGAAATCTTTAAAGGAAAGTCGAAAAAAAAAACTCATTACATCAAGAGGTGTAGTTTCCATAATGATTACGAAAATAGATTAAGAAAAAAAAGCATCAGGTGTCAAGGCGGAATTAATGGGCATCATTAAATCGCCTATTTTCCTTTTTGATTCCTTAAAGAGCCTTGGAAAAAGTACTCGGTTCTACACGAAAATTCTTTTGTACAATTTCCTTCTAGTCAGACAATAATTGCTATGTTCCAAACGATGTTGTCCACGATTTGTCAGACATTTTTTTCTATACAATGGAAGGTAAACAAGTGTATAAATAAAGCATTATGGCTGTATATGGTTCGTATTGCGTGTGGTCGCAAATATAGGTCACACAAGCAATTGATTTTTATTTCTGCTTTTACGAAAATAACTATGGAATGGGACATTATGGCATCTTTAATCGTATTATCGATATATAATTCCACAATCCAACCTTAAGGCCTGGGCACACCAAAAGCAGTAGCAGTGCGGTAGCAGTGCGTCTACGTTTGAAAATTATGTAGTTATATGAGGGGTGACACACTGAACAAACGCGGGCCCGCTGATCCTACCTGCTCCGCCACTGCGCCGCGCACGCACTGCTCTTCTACAAAACTTTCGGACGTGAGCAGCGCAGGCGCGGGGCGGTGGCAGCGCAGGCGCGGGGCGGCCGCAGTAACTACGCGTTGTATTACTACGTCCGCCATATTGACTAGTCACACCAAAGCAGTTGAGCGGGACAGACGCGGCGCGGGTCGTAAACGGTTGTGATTTTTTACAACTTTATCATGGAAACGAATGAAAAATTGATTGAGTTAATGAGGAAATATAAATGTTTATATGATTTAAAGGCCAAATATTATAGAAATACGGTTTACAAGATGGACATAGACGATGGTACTCCCCATATTCTTCTCTTCTCTTATTTACATCGTGAACCCATATTCTTTTTTTTTTACTTAAAGCTAGAAGTACTGTGTGTGGCTATCGATACGACACACATAACGCAGTTAGAAAGCAGTTAGAAAGCAGGCCCGCGTTCAAACTGCTTTCTGACTGCTCATGTTTCTGGTGTGACATCAACCGCGGCGCAACTGACCTGCCCTGCTCAGGTGCTGCGCCTGTCCCGCGTTTGGTGTGCCCAAGCCTTTAACAAGGAAGATAAATATGATTAAGACCACATACCGCAATATGTAGCCTATTACTTACAAAAACAATTGTTCGCAGGTGGTTTGAGCATTATAATTTTCCTTATGTCGTTATTGTTATAACGTTATTAACGTAATGGTAGGCAGTCACGGCAGCTCTCCGGTAAGCTGGTGTAATAATTCAGAAGAGCTATAGTCCCTATCCTTGTCTCCGAATTTGACGTCCCTAGCGACGGTAGCTTATACGAGAAAAGTTTTATGAAAATACTCGAATATAATTGGGTTTATTTGGTAGTACAATTCAAAATGATAAGAAGCATAGATGTTAGTGTAGTATTGAGCAAAACAAAAGACAATCACAGAAGACAAACATACAAAGAGGACAATTCTAAACAATTCATAGTTGAATGGAGCACCTTCGTCTCCCAAATAGCAGCGTTCTTCTAAATTTTTGAATACACCACCAAAACCGTCGCATTGAATTCTCCATAAGGTTCAGTAAATTTTCGACGAGCTCTGGCGGCCGTGTAATAACTTGGAGCCTCATAAGCAATTCACGTGCTTTCTATACAGATTTCCATGGAAACTTTCCACAATGGCTAACGAACTTAATTCAAGAAGTCTATTGTTGGAGTTCGCGAGTACCTTAGAGTTTTTTTTTTGTTTGGTTTTAATGTTCCTTAATGGTATGGATATTGCTGTTCATTGTTTGTTTCTATGAAAACTAATGTGAATATTGTTCTCCATAACTGAATCAAAGTTTCGTTTAAATTATGATTGTGGTATACAAACTTCATATTATTATGTTATTAATTACTTGAAAAGCCAAGAACCACAAAATTTATTACTGAAGCTACGTTATGATTTTTAACATTAATATCACACGCTTATCATACGCAACAATATATAACCCAGTATATATTCTGCTTCATAAACATAAAAAAAATCCGTACATGAAATCTTACTTAGACGTAAAAGCGTTACTGTACACGATCATCTATCATGTCGAGCCCAAAATAACCCAAGAATTACATTACACAAATTGAAACTGTAATCATCTTTCGGGTGAATTCCGTCGAAATTGCGCAATTTCCAGACCGGCCTAGGGGTAGTCACTCAGTATCGTCAAGTGCCAATGTAATGCTTTTTACGTCGAATTGTTCATTTGTAGGGTATTACGGGAACATTTTAGGGTCTCGGGAATACCGCAGCTGGCTAACGGAAAACGTTTTCGGATATTTATTGCGAGAAAACATTTTCGTCGCATGAATTGTGGTCGCAGTTGATTTATTTTGGAGTGTTGTTATTGTGGTTACTGTTATTGATGAGGGTTACCATATCGCAAATGAGCAATGGCTTATTTTATTAGTATTCCAAACGTAGTAGGCTATCCAAGGTATTTCACCGTTTTTGAAAGAAACGAGCCATTTAATTTCTAGCTTCTTCTTTGTAATTTGTCAAACCGCAACTTTTGGCCTGTATCGTTTTTTAGCTCCCAAAAGTTATACAACATTAAATAAACTATTCTTTTTACCTCTCGTTCCAAGAATTACGACAATTTGACATAGGACAAACAACTATGTTCATTTTACTAGTCCAACCCACACATGTTAGTCCAATAAAGTCCGTGGAATCTTATTTATTATTTAAGTCGTTCGACCTCTTGACACAGACGAAATGGATTCTTCGAGAACTTTAGCCTAGACTGATATAAAAGTTCAGGCAATATCTGTAACGTTGAGTGATATATATACTACAGTTAATATTGGATCATTCACTTGAGTATCTGACGGGTCTAGTTTGATATCTGCGAGCGAAGTTGAAGCTTCTTCGTGAAACTCGGTAGGTAACTTTATTACGAACTGTAGGGATGTGGAGATGCGGATTGTTTCGTGTTGATGAAGTTAGATGTGATGTAAGGAATCAGTAATGAGTAATTAACTAATGGAGAATAAGAATAGGAGTGTGGGTTTTCGGTGTTAATGGGTAGATGGAATATTTCGGACGGTCCATTATGGGACTTTTGGTTATATTCATTGGGTATGGTGGACTTAATTCATACTTGGGAATATCTTGAATATTACATCGAGAAACATCTGTTCCATTTTCTGCTATTATCTATCACCATTGTCTATTTTTTATTCATTGGGACCATTTGTTACTGAATCCTAAAGTTCGAGCATTAACTGTAACTTTGATTCCGAATAACGGAGGGTCCAACATAAATCAAGTGATATAAGACAGTTTGATCCATATTGTTCGCTATCTGACGTAACTGGGACATGGTTAAATAGCGATTCGGATTCTTTTATTTATTATCATTTTATCGCAATTTTGAAATATGGCTTGTATGATTCAGACAAGTTAAAGGGGTGAAGCTTACCCGATTTATCTTCGACTGGTATTACTAGTAGTTTAGCAGACACATATTTCAGTCTATAGAGTTTGAAAGTTAGTCAGTAAATTATTAGTATAGTGGCAATTTCACTAATACAAAAAGCCTAGTTTAGTTGCGAAATTAATATCTTGTAAGATAACAAATAAAACAAAAAGATATAAATTTTCAGCTATAAATATATAAATCTACATTACTTACTTTTCTCATAAAAAGTCCGACGTTTATCTAAATAACCATAATTGTTCGCTTATTCCTCCCATTCATCGTAATCGCTTAAGAAGATAAGCTTACTAATTTCCTCAAATGTATCTTCAAGTGTTCACTTAAAAACGGCTTTCGAGTAAACGATCTCTTTAAATAAATATTCATTAATTAAATAAACGGCTTTGAAGATGCCTTCAATGCTATCGTCAGATTTCGCGAGATTAATTATGAGAATCTTAAGACAATATTTGAATCACAGATTCGGATTTGAGTAAACAACTGAGATTGTATTAACTGTTCTACCGATGGAATGATCTAACTAGGTTAGTGGAGTATTGATCAAACAGAAATGCCGACGAAATAGGTTATTGTTTGAATTGCCGAGGGGATAACACCTGTCACCAAGGATAAGGAAAGGACGTTTCAATGTTGGAGTTACACATAGGATCAACTTTAAGCTGCTTGTGTCAAATAATTATATACACTAAGAAGTGAGACAAGAGAAAAACATGTCTTTGTGAATGTTATTCAACGCTAATGGATACCATCTACTGATTCTCTGGCTGAAGTTTGGATGTTACATTGGCCTTATTTCGTTATGTGGACGATATCTTCTAGTCGCATCAATGTTTCCTCTGACATAAGTACTGCTTCAACTAGTGTTGCGATTGTTATTTTCCTAATAAAAGTAACATTGTAGTATCCACCACTCCCAACAATAAAAATACTTCAATCCACACTACGTACTACATTCTCTACTTAGTTGTCTTCACGTATGTCGTACTCAAGTCTTTCGTAATCCATTTCCCGTGGTTCTTTATTACCGTCTAACGAACCACCGACTGAGAAATGGTCTTCTATATAATATCTATAGTCTGTACAGTATAAGTCGTTGGTTTCAATTACTCAGCTTACGTTGGAGACGTGCGGTCTTGAATTATAGCCGATTGGACCCGATTGTCAAGACCTAGACAAATGATTGTGAAAGATAAATGGATTTAGGTGAATTGAGTGTGGTCAGTGCCTTAGATCACTGCATAGTGTTGAGGATGATTAATGTGTTGAGGTTGGAAGAAAGTGTATAGCTACTCTTATAATGACATAATAAGTGTACCGGGTGGATATTTGAACAAGTTTCCATTTAAAATAAGATAATAAAATAAAAGAAACAAATGAAAATCAG
Organism: Autographa pulchrina; assembly: GCA_905475315.1. Classification (NCBI taxonomy): domain Eukaryota; kingdom Metazoa; phylum Arthropoda; class Insecta; order Lepidoptera; family Noctuidae; genus Autographa; species Autographa pulchrina. The sequence continues at coordinate 11,427,792 of FR997781.1, forward strand.
CATACTTGCGAAACGATTAGATAAGACCCAAAATCCCTTCCAAAATTCAAAATTATATAGAATTTTCTAGTTCCTTCCATAGAATACCACAACACATGAAATAGGTACATTTATTCAAATGAGATTAGAAACTAAGCCTTCAATCCAATAGGAGGGTCTCGAGGGAGAACATAACAAAATGTACAAATAGGAAAATGTCTCTTTCATACAACTAAAGTATCGGTTTCGTGTATGTGGTTATTCGTTTGTTCATAAACTGATTTGATATGAATGAAAAGGGTTGTCTCTGGGTAGTTGTTAATACTGTCTCGGAAATACAGTGGGGAGAGATGGGTGTTCTGTATTATCTGGATTTAGAAATATTTTTCTACGAATGTTATGTGGAGGCTCTTTTGTTTGGTATTTTATTTGAGAGCTAGTTTAGTTAGAATTCTTGACGACGCGATTTTTATTAGTATAGTCTCTTCAATTTTAATTTTCTTTTAAATTACATAGCTGCTTAATCATATTTAAATCATCATATTATTTATCGTTAAAGATAAATCTCTTGATTCTGCTGCTTCTAAACATTATTTTCTGGAATCAAAACGGACTACCTTGCAATACTAAAGCAAGATTATCTTATAGAAATGCAGTAGGATTTCAAACATGGCATTTTAGAGAACATTGCTTAGCACTAGAACAATCTCCTTATACATAAACTAAATGCAAAACACAATGAAACAATTAGCTATTCCCTCAAAACAGTGAGTCACATCTCAAGCGACGCCACGTAACAAGCCTATCTTTTATTCATCGCCACGATCCATACATCGCGAAACTTTCTCGGCAATATTAAAGTTAAATTATAATTAATTTGCATACTCTCGTAAAACGGTTAAAATTACATTGTGCGATGTTGCCAATTAGCTCGGCTGCGATACACTCGTTCAAACAGTTTATTATTTAATTAACGGCTTTAGAAGAGAATGGAAAAAGTGAGTTAATTTTGTTTATGTTTGATCTTTGGAGAGATGTATTCAGCAATTTCGCTGAAAATATTAAGTCTTTTATGTTGTGTTTTTCACAGCAACTTGATTCTTTCGCCACTTTTTCCACTAGGCAAATCCACAATTAGTTCATGCTAAGAAGAATAAGAGTATTTGATGCCTTGGATTAGAAAACTAGGTATTCGTTCGACGAAGTGCCTGTTTTTACACACCATTCTACCTACCACAGATGGTTTTTTATCTTGTAATCGGATTAGGTTACATATCACTAGTTTTAACGTAACATTTTTGCATAACTGTCTGTCCATCAAAAATGATATGGATTGCCCGAAAGGATGTTTGCGTTCAAAGGATTGCCTTATTTTCATATCTTGGTATGGCATCAGGGCTGGTTGAGTGATAAGGGTACAATTTGGCATCCCGCATCCCTTTGCATCTTTCACGTAAATCAACGCAAAGATTTTGTCTTGCGGCGAAATAAACCTATTCTTTCGAATAGATTTTTTAAGAATACGCAGATTAGTGATTGCTCTCTTTTACTGTTTAGTCGAAATTGGTTTTATCAGTTCTTTATATTATTTGATAAATGCCTAATACATACACAATAGTATCTAGAATTATAAGCATCCAAACTTTAAGAATATCTGACTGTGTGGCATCATGCATTATGCATTATTAAATGAACAATATAAAATATGATCAATAGTTAGTAGATAATAGTTGTTTACCCCTTCTTCGGAAAGTTGTTAGCTGAATTATCATACATAATAATAAGTTAACCCTACCCTTGATACAAGCCATCCATCATACGAGTGACGTCAGCGATCTATCACCTTCAAAGAATATATACATCTTACTTTCTTTACAGAAGATTCTTTCGTTGCGTCGAGGAAAAATTGATCGATAGAAATTTACAAAGCATTGCTAGTTTTAAGAATCTCGAAAATAGGAGCAGTAAGGTTCAAATTGTCTCGTGATAGAAAATGTAACTAATAATAAATAATAATAAATGCGGACAACATCACATACATTGCTCTGAACCCAAAGTAAGTAGCTAAAGCACTTGTGTTATGGAATTCAGAAACAACGAAGGTACCACAAACACCCGAGCCGAGGCAATGTAGAAAATTAGGTTTCTACATTGACCCGTCCGGGGATCGAACCCGGGACCTCAGAGCTAGCGACACCTTGAAACCGGTGCGTACGCCACTCGACCACGGAGGTCGTCAATTAGTTAGTAAACAATTATTAAATTACTAATCTGACCTTTGCTGTCAAGGACAATCACCCTACTCCTAACTTTACCCATCTCCACAAAAACACGGAAAACCGCAATAAATCCTAATAACTCGAAAAAGCCGTGACATTTCTGCCGCAATTACACGTTAATATAAGAGAGATGTTCGCATCCATCTTAATTCGCGAGGCCTTCAGGTAGAACCCTCAAAGCCTCATTTAAAAGATCTAGGTATTCAGGTCGAGCTAACACTAGGACTTTCTTCTGCCGCCCCACTTTGGTTCGGAGATGGGTTTGGTCCAAGTTTTTCTGAGTTTTTTTTTGTTAGTACTATGATACCTATGTTATGTAATGCATGCACATTGCACACGCTTGAAGTTTTAACTGACTAACAAATAAATGATAATAATAATATTCCGGGACAACTCACACACGGTTTTCTGATCCCAAGCTAAGCAGAGCTTGTGTTATGGTAACCAGACAACTGATAAACATACTTATATATTTCTAAATACATACATATTATAGATAAATTACACCCAGACACAGAACAAATGATCGTGCTCATCACACTAAGATTTGTCCTGGGTGGGAATCGAACCCACGACCTCCGGTATAGCAGTCAGGGTCACTAACCACTAGACCAACAGGCCCGTCAATGATGTTTATATCAAAATCAGAAATATTTTTAGAATTAAAGACTGAAACCCAGATTTTTATCTTATTGATAGCTGATTACATATATTATAGTACAACACGCAACAATCGAACGCTTAAACCTATCGTAAACTACTAACATATTGTAAAGGTTTATAGAAGTTACATACTCAAATGTAATAAAAATAATATGTATAGTCAAAAAATACAAGAAATATGAAAGTCGAAATCCGCTTTACTCTTAAATTTTGCACCAACCCCCAAAAGTTTCATAAGCGCATACATTGCGTGGGCTTGGACGTGCAAAACGCTACTTGATCTAATTACGCCTGTGATACTTCGAAAATTATCGCGAAAATGTCGCTTTTTGGATGGAGCCATGCAAATTGAGTTTAAAGAGTAAACAAGCCGAGAGCCCTCGAGAATTTTAGGGACGTTAAACAAGTTTGTGACGTCATTCTTTTTGCATAACTAGCTTTGTACGCAATTATAAGAGCTTACTTTATTGCAGAACGTTGTTTTAACGCTTTTTGTTTGATTCATAGCTGCATGATAAGGTCTATAAAAGCGATAACTAAATATCCTTGGTAGGCGACAAAAATTGTAATTTGTTTTTCGTTTTTGATTAATTGGTATTTCAAACCTAATTATTCATCGCCAGTGGTGAATAACATTGTATAGAAATATAATCATATTTAATGCTCCTGAATTACATCTGATGAGTAATGGAAGTACAAAATACCAACCTAAACGAAACAGATGAGCATCACAAACTTTTCAATTAAAATTTATCGCTCCAAACAAATGTACAGATTATCATCTTGTCCCAATTTTCGAATAATAAAACGGGCAACTTCAATTTTTATTGGGACAAGATTTGAGACAGAGATTTCTCAGAGGAACTTAATCTTATTATGGGATACAAAACTTTTGAGTAAGCGCCTCCTAAATAAGAATTAAGATTCTATTTCGGCCGTTTTGTTTTTTCGCCAACTCGGTGAAGCCCCTACTTGGCTGGTAAATTACGTAATCATTCGGATGTAGGATTAAGCTTTCTTTATTGTTTTTTTACGTTGCAGTTTTTTGGATCGTTAGCAAATTTCAGTGAAGATGTTATTTGTAGACGCTGACTAACTTCAGTGTACAAGCAGATATTTACTTTTTCGGATAGTTTGAACAGAAATTTCGAATGAAGGTAACATCACACTTACTGAAGCTATTCAAAAAATATATTTTCTTATTATTATGTCAACTGGAAATCAATATAGCAGGCAAGAAATTCAAAACATTATTCAGTTTGTTTTTGCCGTTTAGGCATTATTCTGTTTGGAAAGTTTATCTAAGCTAACTTTCATCAATTTATGTATAAATGTTGGGTAGATATCAGACAAAATATTAAGGGCTACCATAAAAACTTTTATCAAAACAAACTAACTTCCAAAGCACTTACTTTAAGAAGTTGTCAGATTATTCTGTGTACGATTATAAAGTTGGCCGGTTGGGAAATATATCGAGTTTCGGAGATCCATAGACAAGTTAAGAAGTTTTACTGTTATGGTGAGCAAAGTATAAGGATAATGGCCGACAGTTTCTTTGGTAAACGAAATAGGATTAAGAATAAATATTATGACCCTTAAATACGTTTGTTTCGTAAAAATAATAATTGGTAAATAAACCTACTTATTAGGCAAGTTCAAAGGTTGAAATAAAATGAAATCATTTTGTTTTTCATGAAATTTTCCAAGAATGATTTAACATTATATACTGCCATAGTTAGAACTTGAAATTCACAGCCTGTAGGTATAACACAACAATTCCATTAATCCTAAGCCAATGAACCATCAAACTAGAAAATAGAACAACAAATCCACCTAAACTACGTAAGCTGCACTTCGCAAGTTTGCAACACGAAAGCAGCGGCAAATGGCGTCGCCGGTAAACGTCAAACTATTCGTCGCATTCCTATTTGGTCGGCTTAATGTGAACGGAAAGCGTTCAATCCAGCCACTTGTTCAAACATAGGGTATTCGGGCGAAATGCTGGCTGAATACGACACAGTTTCATTCCAACTTGCCTTACGTTCGTCCGAATTGAATTTTGTTTTTGGAATTCGAATTTTGTTTTTGACACTCGAATTTTTTTGACAAGTGTTTTGTTTTTTGTTTGGGACAATGTTAGGAATTCTGTTATGTTTTTGAATATGGAATGTTATGTTTGTATATCAAAGGACTGGTCTCTTTTTACTGGACTCTTTTCCGAGAACTACACAAGTTATAAATAGTTTACTTTTCGAACGCATTTATAAAGATAATACACTTCCCTAAAGTAAATAAGTAACAAGAAACTTCGTTATTTCCCGTACAAAAAGACGAGGTGGTACCAAGGTACGAGGGCTATGAATGTTTAAGTAGATATCCCTTATAACGCTACGTGTAACTTGCGGTAGTAATGTGGTACTTAGATCCCACATCGATAAATATACGATGATGTTGTAATCCCATTGCTTACATGTGTAACTACCATGAACCCTAACTTGTGTGTACTTGGGCTATATAATACGCGCAACTTGTTTGCTAAAAATGTATTATTTTAATGATAAGTGAGTATCCAGTCTACCAATGACAAGATACCTAGTATTGAAGAACACAGTAGTTATAGTTTACATACATAAGGATATTTTCGTAATTCCAAAGGAACCATATAAACCAACCAAAGATAGGCAACGGAATATTCTAGTTTCCATCTGATTTCATAAAGCGTTTGTTCTACAAAAAGCTCAATGACGTCCATATCGGATGAGTCAAGCCTAACCCTTTTTTATTGGTTAGATAAAAAAATAAAAGTTGAAAGTAGTTGTTGAAGGCAATAAGGGTGTGGCTCTCGATATAAGCTGGGTATGTCGCCGCTATGTCTGCCGCCATTTTATGCTCTAATGGCCGATAAAATTTATTGTTCGTACGGGCTAGTAACTTTTGAAACTGTTTTGGAATAAAATTGATAGATAGGTTATGGTTTTTTAGGAAGCTGAGGTATTGAATTTAGCTTACAGTGGTCTACTACTAAACAAAGGTTTTTCGTCGTGTTTTCGTTGAAAAAGTTGCGTTTAGTACTTTGTTCTCTGCTTTCCGAATCGGATACAGCTGTTTTGATGTGGTTTAATATTGATTTGTCAATGGATATAATATAATACATATATTAATTACATACCTACCTATTTCATTGTTCGGTTTGTTCTACTAATTACTCATGTGTGTGGTTTAGAGTGTTTAGAGTGCCTAGTTTATTTTGTGGCTACGTTAACGAGCTGAACCGCTCATCATGATTGGAAGTAAATATGCTTCAATAACGTTTGGTTCTATTTGCTTTTGTCATAGTCTATTGTACTATATAAGTAGAAGAGTTTAAACCAACACTAATAGTTCGCTCTACATAAAAAAAAAATGTTATTTAAATAATTATCAGATTACTTAATCAAGAAATCTAAGTAGTAAGTAGTAAAATCCGTCAAGACCCCGTTGGTCTTGCCGTTCAGATATATGGATATCAAAATCATAATGAACCTGAAAGGGTTCCACAATTTGCCTTGTAAGCAACCCTAAAATATAATAAAGAAGCTCTCAGCTTTCAATAACTAAATAATCCAAAGACCTGTCCCAGAAATCTAAATTATACGCACTCGTAGCTAATCCGAACCCCAATATTCTGGTATTCAATAGCAATGAGTTTAGGTCAACCGAAAATATCTGAATACGTCTACATCTTGAAATATTTTGGAACATAATTCTGCGGCCTTCATTATTTACTTAATAAACTTATTCTAGACTTTTGAGACAGAATTGTCTACATTTTAAGTAGGGTCGGGGTTTTGCTAGAAAACATTTCTGAAGCCTATCGTAATTTGCATGAAATCTCCTTGGGTAGTTATTCAGATTACGTAGTAGAAGATCAAAGTGGTTTATTTATGGTAAATCATTTTGAGGTTTTGGGGATGAGCAAAGATACTAAACAAAATTGTTCCCTGTTAAAAACCAGTCTTATGGATTTTATTCAATTACTTTCTTCATGACTGTTCTTATTATAATTACTTTAACATCTTGCATGCTTATGTATATACATACGTACACTCATGTTACAACAAATAAAATGATCTTTATCTTTATCTTCATGCTGACCTAACACGTGCAACATTTTTGGATCGTCAGTTGTAAAATGAGCTAAAAAGTGTAAAATGTTTATGACTTAGGGGAAAATACTTGGAAGTATTTTGCAAAGAGCACGGAAGTCGTGGAAATGTCAAAGCAATAAGAAACGCGAAGCATTCAAACGGAAATAAAAAGCGTAAATACAAGTTTGCATTTCCCTGTGCAAACTCCTTGGAAACGTTCACTAATTAACTTCTGAGGAAATGTTCTAGGTAAGTTTGTTCGGAAGCTAACATAAGGTTACAACTGAAGAAGAATAAAAATGCACTTTTATTAAAATAACTTTTATTTACTCGAAGTATGGATGAAACCGCTTTTAGGCGCCTGCTGAAATTTTTGTGAGGTTTGAAGCATCAGCCGTATTTTTTATTTTATAAAACTGTTTATTTATCACACGTACATCTATCATTAAAGAATCCGATTTGATAGTTAAAACAATTGAAATCCAAAAAATCTTTCTTCTTTTTTGTTGTACGAAATGTAAGGAAGCTCTATTTTATTCCTGCTCTTAGGTTACATAAAGAGTCAAGCTTATTGCTTTCTTCAAGACCAAGACGTTTGATCTTCTCCTTCATAAGTATTCAGCACTCTTCCGATTTGAATCAAGCGTCTTCCCTTCAGCCCGATTGCTAATATCGTTACGGAGGACAAATAGGCGATTGTCTTTTGTTTTCCGCTCACGTCCAACCTTCATTATCTCAATATTACGAGTTTTCTTGACAAAGATATATTTATTACGTGTTCTGGTTATTAGTATTCCGATTATAAGTGGCTCATCTGTGCAGTGATGGAGATTTAAAAGGTTTTTACATACATACCTATATTTTGTAAGGGTGTAGGCGAGCAGAATATTGGAAATTTAATCTTCGAGGATTCTTAGGACTACAGTGTATACTCGTGTATAAATGGGTCTCGTGACATATTCCAAGATTTCTTTGCTTATCACTTACTACATAACCTGAAATATCTAGATCGCAGTGAACAAAAAAGTTTCTCAAAACAAAAATCATTTGTTTCTGATTCACTCTTTCTATCATAACCAAAGCCTCCAGCAACATGCCAATTTGAAACTTACTCTTCATCATATATAACATGTTTCATAGTCAAAACAAACTACCAAATCCCGATCCATTGGAAACTTCCATTAAAACCGAAGCAATTTCAGTGAGAGCCTGAGTCGCATTGAGTCATCAACATTGAACATGGATCGTTAGGGCCGGTCTATGTTTACGCGTCCATGTTTATTCCAATCGGTATTGTTTGTTTAATATGTACTAGTTTACAATGAGGTAAGCTATTTGTTTAATGAGGATAGTTTCCCGAACATTTTGTAAATGTAATATTTTACACAACAAATGTAGGTTGGACGCAGTATTTTGATTTTTAGTATTTTTTTTTCATATGTCAAAATAAACATGATTAAAATTACGATTTTCTGTTATGATTTTTTAAAGTATTCTATAGATTTACAATTTCTTTTTTTAAATCGTACTCTTCAGCTTAAACAGAATTTTCGTTTCTAAAGAAGTTTATAGCAGAACCAACATTAAAACTTCCACCCTATTTCCACTCAGTCCACAACTCTTTTATTCTTAATCCGTCTTTTTACCCAAACAAAACTCCTTTCAAATAGAACTAGTAATTTTTTCCCGTCGTTCCTGAATGGTTTTCCTTCAAATAAAACCTGTCAAGTGAAAGGCTCTTACACTTAAAACTTAGCCTAAGTTTGAAGCCCGCCTTCGGCAGTGTTTCAGCTTTTCAAAGGGGAAAGTTTTATAGAAAAATTTTAGCGTTCAAACGTTTAAAGTGGAAAATTTCTTGTCGGTGCGCTAGAGTTTTCTTTCAACGTTAATCCGCTGATATGTTTTGTTACTTGAAAAAGGCTTTCTCTTATTCTTTATGCTTTTTGTTGCCATACACTTATAATCGGCAACGCTTATAATCCTTCTCAAACTACGACAATGTCATCATAAAGATAAATGGTTATACTAAGGGCCACTAAAATACAGCCCTATTTTCAGTTCAAAAGTAGGCCACAGGTAGAGGACAAACAATACACGCCAACAAACCCAATTATGACACGTATTTAAACAAATGACAATACCAAACTCAGCCGGGATCCAAATTGAGCCAACATTCACAACACAAACAGACAAACGGCATTACATAATATTACCGAGCGCACATAGTTACCTTCATAAACTGTCCAAATAATTCCAGACATTTAAATTATTTTTTCATTTGTTTTTACGTCCGGTATAACAATAACAATTAGGACTTGGAACGGAACCTAATTTTTTTGGTCCCCTGTGTACTGTTTTTGTTGGAGATGTAATTTTAATAACAATATCAACGCCTGCGTTGTAAATTAATGGATATACTTTTTTTTTGTAGTTACAGTAAAAAGGACAGTTGTTTTTGCGTGGCTTCATTTGCATGTAACATGATAGAAATGTTGTCGAGCAAAATTAAACGTTAAATATTTTAGTGTTTAATTTTGACCGAACACACAAATAATTTTGAAAATGGTCTATTCATATCAGTCATATTTTAACAACGTCAAATTTTTATATTGCTCAATTTCAATAGTAGTAAATAGACGATCTTTAAATTAACTCACATAAACATTCTCATCATTCTCCAGAGCTTAATTGTATCAAAAACATATTCATCAAGATCTTTTCCTTATTCAAAAACCTTATTCCTCAACCTCCTCAATTATTTATCGCTGAAACAACAATATTTTGAGTATAATATTTCGGGGCAGAGCTCACGACCTCAATGTTTCTTCCATAATAAGATCCCAAAGATTCACGCAAGAACCTTGATATTTCTCACGTCTTAACTGCCTTTAGGATAGGCCTACACAGCCTCCCCATTACATGTAATAAGGCCTTTGAGGTAAAGAAAATTTAATGTCTTCGGGGTTCGAAGGTGGAAAAGTTTTTGATATAAGGCTGGCGGGAAAAGGTTTTCTAAAGCGGGTATGTTTTGGGGGTCGATATTGAATTATTTAAGCATATTAAAATACGAAGTTATTGATTTGTAAGATTTTTGGGTTTTCAATGGCAAAAATAGTGCGGACGTTTAATAATATTCTCAATTTTAGAAAATTACGCATGATTTCTCTCGCTTTCGCAAGGAAAAAAAACTTTTGAAAAGACGACAATTTTATTTACTCAAAAAATAATATGTAATACATACCGAAAACACACACAATACCTCATCCTAAAATTAACCCTATGTAATACCTTAAAGAGTATATATTACAGCGATGCATTCACCCTAATGCCTTCCTTTCGCAACGGAAATTAAACCTCACAAGATCCCAGCAACGGGCGACAGGGGGGCGAGAGGGGGCGACTGGGGAGGGGAGGGGGATTAGTTTGTCTCAAACGATACTAATTATATATTTATTGCCTTAACTTCGCAATAAAGGTTGGTGAAGGTCTTTGAGATCGTTCAATGTTGTAGGGGGTCTCTTTTGTGATTTTTTTTATGGCAGATTAGATTAGACAGAATGTAATTTTTTCCTTTGACTTTTTTAGCTTTTTTCATTTATTTTGTATCAGTGTAATCTGTTTCATGTAATTGACATTAATTTATTGTTTATCTACCTATGTTGATAATAATACCTGGATGAAACTTAAAAAAAACTCTTACCTACACAGTAAAAAATATTCATCAAAATGTATAATTCATTTTATCAATCGCATGTATGTAATATTGTTAAGGGATCAATCTCCAAAACGGGCGTATTCGTGTGATCGCTCTGGTGCTTTTCAGATATTGATATTTAATGGTAATTATGTATTTCATTGAAAATAATGATATTCAAATAGTACATTTTTACTATTGGCCTTCAATTTACACAATCAGTTTTGAAAATATTTAAGTTTCAAAAATTTCGCGACCAGAGCAATCATAATTGATGCCAGAGCGATCATAAATGGTGAAATCAGTGAAACAAAAATAAATATATTGATAAAATATTATTTATTTAGGCGTTTTCAGTCATATTCAGTGAACGTGTAACAAGATTATAATAATAATATATATTATAATTAAAATAATTGCTAAAATAACAAATTAACATAATTATAAAAATGAATTTTTGGCTTAGTTTCATTTATTTGGACTTAAGTTAACCACTTCTAGGTAAATGAGACAAAATTAAAAACCTTTTGAAATCAATTCTTTAATTCTTTATTGCACACAAATACATTTCATTTAATATACATATATTAATTAAAGTTGATGTACAGAGGTGAGCTTAACTCAAAATTGAGTTTTCTTCCAGCAAACCTTTGAGTTATAGTGAGATTATTATTAAGTGGTGAGGAAGATAGAAGTGTACAACTTTCATATTTTAATATAAATACATACAAATACTACATATAGTACGTATATAATACAATATATATATTAAATATAGACATACATAGACTACATAACTCAAATAGAAAGGAAATGTTCTTTTATCTTTCTCCTAAAAAAGTTCAACGATAATAGCGCAACCCCTATTGCGCAAGGAATGTGGAAGTGAGTTCCAGAGGCGCACAGCACGAATAGCAAACGATTCGTCGTAACGACTAGAGGAGTGAAGAGGAGTGCGAAGGAGAAGAGAAGAAGAAGTACGACAAGGCTTGCCCCTGGGGACCAGGAATTCAAAGCGTTCCCGCAGGTAGCCTGGATATTTAAGGTTGTGCAAAACTGAGTAAAGGAGACAGAGAATATGAGAATCTTGACGTTGCCGAATAGGCAACCACTTCAATCTAGCCCGGAATTCCGACACGTGGTCGTACTTCCGAAGACCAAATATGAAGCGGATGCACAAATTCTGCAGACGTTCGAGTTTATTTAGAAGTTCCTCCGTTGCATCTAAATACCATACATCGGCATAATCCAGAAGAGGTGGTAGAAGAGATTGGGCGAGAGTGATTTTAGTCTGAAAGGGCAGGAACTTCTGGAGGCGCTTTAGGGAGTGAAACGAGCAAAAGACCCTCCTACTTAGAGATTGATGATCCAATAGGCTGTAAAAATGTCTGCCACCAATAATGAGAGGTTGAGATTTTGTAGGATTAACTAAAAGACCAAAAGATTTAGCCCACTGATGGATATTACTAAGATATTATATTGTATTGGTGGCGGCAATAGCATTGGATATACTGTCAAAGCTACAGTGGCGGTACAACTGCAAGTCGTCTGCGTAGAGGTGGTACTGAGAAGAAAGAACTGAAGTTATAGAATTGATAAATATAGAAAAAAGAAGTGGAGAAAGGCAATAACCCTGGGGAACGCCCGTCATAAGTTTGCACCACTCAGAGGAGACCTCATTGGCACGAACAGACTGCGAGTGACCCCGAAGATAAGAGTCAAACCAAGCCGTTGCGGGAGGAGAGACATTGAGGGAAGAGAGGATCCCTAACAGTATGTCAAAATCGACTTAATTGAAAGCACTGCTAAAATCCAAAAGTACCAGGACTGTTAGGAACTTCCTCTCCATGGCCAGTCGTATGTCGTCGGTAATTTTAACAAGTGCAGTAACAGAACTATGGCCAGGGCGAAATCTGAGACTCAGCAGGCTGTTAGAGGAAAGGTAATTAGACAGCTGACCTTGAACAACGCCCTCAAGGACCTTGGATAGGACAGGGAGAATGGAAATGGGACGATACTGTGATACGGATGTTGGATTGGCGACTTTAGGAAGCGGTAGGATATTGGCCTTTTTCCAGACGGAAGGAAAGGAACTTGTAGTCAGGGAGAAATTAATGATGTGGGTGATAACTGGTACTATATATTCTAAGATGGGAAGGAACATTTGGAGTTGTAGGCCGTCATCACCTACCGCTTTTGTGGAAATGGAAAGAATTGATTTTTCAACATCTCTCTCCACAACGGCTTTAAATGTGAACGAGGTACATAAGGTACGTAAGGTAAGGTAAGGTAGGTAAATACGTCAAAATCGGTTTATGGGTTTAGGTTACCTAAAGAAACCCAGGAAAGGTTATAAATTAAAGGTTATATGCATAGTTCATCATTTGTCATTGTTGCAGTCTGCTACTACTACTTAAAATAGATTTATAACGTACAATTAATGCAAAATATCATTGCTCTGGTCTTTTTGGACAGAGCAATCACAGCCATAGCGATCAGAAAAAGTCACAAAATCATAAATTTAGCCGAATTTAAAAGCAGTAGAAAGTTGTCATTACTTCTCATAAAAAACATCATAGTGATCACTTAATTCACATAACAAACACTTTTGCAAGCTAACTATTTAATTTAAATAACGTACCATAGCAATCATAAAATTCGAGAACCAAATCCAGAACAATCATAAACTTACCTTCGTAATGTTGGAGCACGGGGACGTGGCGCACAGGTATCCTCCTCGGCGGTTAGACTACTACCAGCGTTACCTCGCGGGAGGGGAATAGAGTGTCTATAACGCGTAACTAGGGATGAGCGCGATTTTTTACCTGAGCGCAGAGTGATGAGATAAAATGCTCGGTCACGACTTTAAATTCAAATTGTGGCAAAAGTATTGTTAATATAACTAAAAATATTTTATTACCATGAAGAATAACTATTTGTTATGTAATCTAGATAAGTTGTTTCATATGAACCTTCTCATTAAAAAGTTAAAGAATGTTTTTTTCATTCAATCGGGAGTTGGGTCAACCCAGAGCGATCAGGATTTTAGGCTTTAAGATTTTTTTTTTAATATTTAAAATAAACTTATTCTTAATATTAGCCTTGTATCACGTAGATCAGACACCGAACTGTGTATAAAAAAATATTTTGAAAACGTTTTTCGATTTTAAAACGGGTTTATCCAGCTCGACATGAAAAAAAATGCCTCTGGAGATCGACCCTAAGACTCTTATTACATCCTGCCTAAAAATGAAAAAATACATTTTCTTTATATAAAAATATATAAATATTAGGTAACATTTTCTTTCCACAACATAATTATCCTCCTCCAATACGTTTACTAATCAATTCAACATCAAACGAACATCTAAAAATAAACCTTCTGAATTCCTGAAGCCATACTCACTTGACTTTAAACTCTCATTGCCTTCAGTACCGTTTAAGCCGGCAAATCCGCTCGCACTCGGCTCTTATGGCCACACACTACGGCAGCATAGAATACCTCCTGCCTGTGACCCTCGTGTATTATTCATTGCCTTGAAGTTGAAGAAAGAAGTCCTTTATTGGAACATTTTCCACTTCTTTGTACCCTTTGCGCCACAAACGGCTTTGAACCTTTGTTATATGTGTGACGATTGGGACGCTCTTGTAAGAATTAGTTTAACCATTGTAGACTAGGGGTCCTTCGTTTCTGTTTCTGCTTAAACGTGCATTTTTTACTGATTTATTTACCGCATATTCGCATTAAAGACGGCAGATGATATTGCGGAACATTTATTAATTTTAAGGAATTAGAATAAAGAAAAGCCTCTATAATATTGTTTTATTCAAAACGTTACATAGTATTAATAATAAATCTCTTCATATTGAAATTATATATTCGTCCTTTGGAAAGTAAATCCCACCACACTTTTAACCTTCATACAATATTCAATATACTGTAAAATTCATTATTCATACGAAACAGTAACACACTTTGGGCAATAAAAAAGTCGAAGCATAAAAAAGAAAAAATCTCTGGCGTTTTTTATTTACCACTAGCAACACTGTGCAGTTACATCACTTTATTAGCGGCGACGCGCGACGCGTCTCACATTGAATTATGCAAAACGTCGCGCTCAACGGCTTTAATTTGAAAAAAGTAAATTACGCGACTGGGTTGCCAGTGGATATTAAAATATTATAAACCGCTGGTAAAAATGTTAGTATCAAAGTGAAATTTCGTTGTAAATATGATGCGAAATTAATTAGAGTCACGCGACGCTGTTAAAAAGTAAAATGATCGCAAGAACGTGTTTTAAAATAGGAAGCTGGAGTTTTAAGTGCTGTTATGAAAGTACTTTCCCGTTTTTTTGAGAAGTTGATTTGAAGCATACTAATAGCAGTAGTTTACTAATGATTCTTTTCTTGCAAACCGAAACTTATTCGCAGAGACTCCAACTCCAAACAATCATTAAGACTGAAGAACTACTCAAGAAGACTCAAGAAGACTGAGAACATGGATTAAAAACAAACCACGTACTTTCCATAGAGAATAAACATTCTAAATAACACACATAACTCAAACATAAACGGTACCTAACACACATAATCGTTTATAAACACTTCGCGTATAAAATACTTCGTTACGCGACAATGTTGGCAATGTTTTCATTAAGTCTCTCCCGTGAATAATTAACAGAAACTTTGTTAAGTAACACGGTGAAGTGATGTAGCGATTAAAATCGACTACATGTGTTTATATTCTGTGGAACATTATCAGAATTGTTATGAAGGAAAGTTTCAATTGTTTATTATCGAGTCTTGTAATCGATTGTCGTAAACCGAAAACGTGGGGATTTATATGAGGATTTCGCAATGAAATGCTGTTTTCGCATATGTTTTTAATATCACTGTACATTTTATATTTTAATGACTATTATTAATTAGAAAGTAACACAATTCATATTAATTAAACGATGAAAGTATCTATGCTATCTAGAATGCAGTTATAATTATAAATATTGAAAAGAACTATCGAACAAACCGCTGTGAACAGGCGTGGTTTTCAATGCTGACATCTTATTTACAAGCAATAACTACATCTCCTGATAAACAATAACAGACTGATAATATTATTACATAAACTAGCCTTCTATTAACCACATTCGTTTAATTAAATCATCAAGTGTTTTGTTACCTTACCTTAGAATAGGTAGGCACAGCCATACAATTACATTTGCGGTGAGGTCTGATAATAGTTCCCCAATGCGTTGTTATTCTACCGCAACGATGTTTGGAATAGGACCCCTGTAATTAGAAAGGTTGTATCGATTATTTACTTTTGTATGACTTAACAAGAATTCGATCGGTATTACATGTAATTGTTATAATTTAATGAAAGAATGTAAAACTTAGTTGGTTTAGTGTTAATCAGTCCCTTTCGTTTATTTTGCTAAACCAGCAAATGGTCGCATTATTTTTCCTTATGTTCACTAAAATTTATTGACCTTTTTCCGTTGGTAATCTTAAACATGCTTAATTTCAATGATATTATAAAGGGAAGATACGTTACGTTTATACTGACCGGTGTCCAGAAATTGTTGCGTTGTTATTACGAATGTACTTACAAGTAGGTGTATAGTAATTTTCAACTACGACTGCGATAGATAATAGGGAACGTATAGTACAGAAAGAGATAGCTATCTGTAGTGTGTTGCACACAGGCACGCTTCGTTTCGCTCGCCGCTATTAACCGACTAAAACAAATCATGACAATTGTCTGAATTTGTTCTCAACAACTTTTGCGCGCCAGTGCGATATCTACCTCTTTTTTATTTATAATATCATTGGCTAAACCAGCAAAAGGTCGCATTATTTTTCCTTATGTTCACTAACATTGACCTTTTTCCGTTGGTAATCTTAAACATGCTTAAATCACAAGAGTTCTGCACCCTTCTTCTTCTGGTAACAAATAAAAACGCGGTTGTGAATCTACAAAAGGTTTTACACACCACCTACATTTTCATCGATCTATTAAATAGTCCAGTTTTAAAGTTTCAGATAACTAATAGACCAAATACAGTACAAGAAACAGTAGAATAATTCCAAGTTCTCTGGCATCATATTGCGGCGAAACTCCAGTATTCAAATGATATGCTAATGCCCCGCCTGTCGCCCGAATATAATTATATTAGCAGAAAATTTCGGGACCTTTATAGAGTTTTGTTCGCATTTCTCAGCTTTGTTATGTTATGTTACTTTTATTAAATTGTGGATATTCAATATTTGTAAATGAATGAAATGGTTATAAAAAGAATTGAGAATTAACTATAAACAAAAATGTACTCTAAACCATCTTGAAGATACATAGAAGATCCAGGTTTGATCTATCTCCTAGTCGCGATTTAAAGTGCTATTACTTGGCTTTTTATTTTCACTTTTTAGTAAACAAATCTTATTTGGTTCACATGGTTCAACTACCCCGTATCATTACTTAACTTAGTATGTATTCGTAATACATGCATAGCTTAATCTGAAAACTAGCGTAGAATTACCCTAAATATGTAAAAAATGCTAACTAAACGACGTTGCATCGCATCTTATTAATTCAATCCACGTTTTTGTGAACAGCTGTTGCACTTTAGTTTTCTATTTGCATTTCACACAAAATATTTAAAGTATACAAAACATAGCAACTAGTAATTATAATATCACTCTTTTTGAGAACATCAACTTTTATCTAACTCAGTCAATTCTACGTGTCAAATTACAGAGGGCAACAAACTCCCTCTAGAGACTGTTTTTTTTAGGACTAAAAAAACATAGACCAACTATTTTCTAAACATGACGTATGAACTGTAAACTTAACTCGCACTTATACACAAGGGATATCTAGAAAAAAATAGAACGAAACCGAGACAGGGGTCATGACTCCCCTTTCTTTGTTTAGGCATAACCCGGTCATAGGTCAAAGCACCCTATTTTTACTGTATCCCCATTTCCTACGAACCGACCTCTTTACGTGTAGGTACCACCATTTTATATTGACACAAGCTAATGAATAAATTGGTTTACGCTGTCCAATTGGTCAGTAAAAACAGCCAATCAGATGACACGGTTGTTATTTTGTGATTCGAACCCGTTGGACAGTTTGAATTTATAATTAACGTATGAATTTGAATTTATTGAAATTTGAACACAGATTTTACAAGCTGAATATTATCAAACATATGGATTGTTTCATTATAAAATAAATTAGATTTCTGTAGTTTATACGATTACAAAGACATTTATTCTTGTTATTGTGCTGTTGTATAATTTTGTTTTGTAGTTTTTAATTACTGCTACAAATAATAATGTTCTAGCTTCCTTATTTCTAATTAAAATAAACACTGCAGTATGTAACTTTACAATTAGTCATAGCAAATATCTAAGAGAAAAATAGTTCTATACATAAAATGAGAATTTGTATTTAATAAAATATTTTAATCTAGAGCATTTAAAACGATTAATAGCTGTCGATCTAATGGGTATAAAAACTAACACATACACTGAACATCAGTGCGTGCGAAGCGTAACACAATATAATAAATCACACTCATTTTAAACGACTCTATTAACGCTTTACTTTTTCATATAACTAATTTCCTTAAATATTCATTATTGTTTGATGAAAGCACACAAGAAGTATAATTATGTGAATACATAATAGACCGGATCCGAATACCAAATGTGTGCACGCAAAACTAATTGTACGCTTATGTAAAACTACGAATTTACTTGGAAACACCATGTATAACCGTTTTTTAGGTAATTCACTAATTATGAGTAAGGAAAAAAAATACCGTCTTAATTAATAGTTTGCTATCATTGGGCCTAAGCAAGTTGTAAGCTATAAAAACAGATAATTATTATTATCAAATTTAGTTCTTAAGAAATATTTCGTTACTGCATTTCCAAAAAATATTGCGGTGACATATTTTTTTTAATTCGATCTCTGGGTTATAATTCAGTTTGAATATTAACTTCGGTTAATAAGCCATACATGGCATCCTTTTTAAGATTTGCGTTTGTGTGTTTTTACTACGCTTATCCATATGCTAATTAAATAGATCAGGAACTCGGTTATATAAGATAAGATACTAGCTGACCCGACAGACGTAGGACAACGTCTTAACTGTGAATTCTGTTTCTAATTGAATTCTGTCAATTCTATGTCAAACGTCAAAAGGTGACAGTAAAAAGTTTAGGTTAGATAAGAAATAATTTTATATGGTGGTTAAGTATTCTTTAATTTTCTAATTTTCCACGCAATTTTCCATATTTTTTGTTTCATAAGAACCTTCTCCTGACAATAACAAACACAAAAAAAAAATTAGCGAAATCGGTTCAGCCGTTCACGCGTGATGCCGTGACCAAGGGAAATAGGCATTCATTTTTATATATACAGATTATCGAAAAATACATCAAAAAGAAAGGTGCCCAATATTTATAGCACCGTAAAGTAATTATATCGAGGCTGCAACTAACCATCAAAATAGTTAAGGGTAGCTTAAAATCCTCGTTATCTATGACCTAGCTTACACCATTTAATTAATAGCAAGCGTTGCAATTGTGAGATATTATGCGCCACTGCAGCTCTAACCGCATTGTTATTTTAACTTTTGTCATTTATTTATTGTTGTTATGTTTCTGTATGTTATTTTGAGTTATGTGTGTTTTGTTTAACCGACTCCCAAAAAGGAGGTTTTAAGTTCGACTTTATTTTTCTTTTTTGTTTTTTACTAACTATTCATTAGGAATAAAAAAAAAGTGGCATTACAGTAGTCACTAGTTATATAATACATAAGCCAGACGAAAGTGGATACTTTATTATATTTATAATTATTATTATTTATTATATTTCTATTTATGGATATGAAAGATAGTTACCATATTCCATACCTAAGTAATAGAATGCAAATAATATGAATTACATAAATAAAATTTAATTATTTCTAAAAAAATATTTCTATGCTTCATATTAACGTCTCAACATCCACTTCCTATAAAACCTTGATACAAGCGACATTAATCAGTGACCTGCAAGCCATCACCAATAAGGTAACTCGATTACCCGTTAGTTAACCGTGTCCCTTAATATCCGGCACATCCGCCTGCAGATGCAACAAGTTCACCCGGCTGCCTCCAATTAACCTAGATCCGGGTACACCTATGACATAGTTCCGCTGCGTTGTGCCCCATTTACTAGTTTACCGTGTTAAGTGCATTCAGCGATAAATGTGCAGTTACCGAAGCTGTAATTTCATTTCAGTTGGCGGCCTAGAAAGTACTTGTAGGCAGGAATTATGAAGTTGTGCTATTTTTTGCATAAATAGTGGATAGAAAAATAGTAGTAGAAAATATAGGAAAAGAAATACACAATACATGGTGAAGAGATCGCTAGAGCCATACAAGTTTGATTTTTATCTTTTTAACAGACTATATTCTCTTTTATACTTGTAATTTTGGGATTATAGAACTAAGACCTTATTTTTTATTTAATTAAGCAGCATAAAAATACATTAATTCTGATTCTAATTCACATTGTCTTCATTACTGACTTCAAATTCAATTCAAGTCAACGCAGCCTTAAAAATGGCCAAAACGAGAATTGGAGCCAGTCTGATTCCACGTGTTACTAACCTAATATAATTAGTTACATAATTCTCCCAAAACTTAGAAATCACAGCAGTAAATAAGTCTAATAAATAACAAAACAAAGTAAAAACAAAAGAACAGTAAAGTAATATAAAACTAAATTGTTCGCGATCAGAAATTAGATTGTTGCTTTGAAAGTTCATGCCCTTCTTGCATAATTCAAACCTAAACTAATAAACATTTGACAAAGCTAACGTTACTTGACGTTATTTTAAGCTTAAGAAACTTAGTGGGCTTAAGTACGGTTAAGTTAGCGGGTGAGAACTTAGCTTGTATATTATAATGCTTAAGATATGAGCACGTTTGAAAAGGTATATTTGCAGTAGGGGTGTAGTAATAATAATATTATATAACGGGAATTATCGCGTACCTACATACTTAAATATCTTCTTTAGGGCTTGACGTTTTGACCAGGTTACACTGGCCGTGGTCGCAGGCAAACTGGAGTCAAGTTAGTATTTATAGGGGTCATTGCTACATAAATAACTTAACACATATCATATACACTTATATTACAGTTCATACGAGTAGTATGTGGACATAGTAAACTAGGGTTTGGTTCATAGCTTGTAAGAAAAGGCATTGTAGGAATAAAAAAAAAACTCGATTTTATTAAAAAATTACCAGGTATTTTTACGTAGGAAAATATGATACCATGCAATTTTGGTTAGAAATACTGAAAAAATAAAAATCACAAATACAAGCTCGCTATAATAACCATCGATCGTTTTGACTTCAAAAGCTTTTCTATCAATAGATTTTCACAGCAATATAATTCTATTGTATTCAATAAATATGTATTAGCACGTAAATGTATAGGTAACTGGCGTCTGACCTCTCAAGGTCACCTTTATTGAGCAGGTACTAAACATTTCAAATATCCAATTACGCCATTGTTTAGACTAAGAGGGTTCTATTTGTTAGTATGAGAACAATTGGTGGAGGTTACCCATCCAATGTGAAACCTTAGAAATTTCTGCTTAACCTTAATTGGTGCGTTAGCTCATGGAAAATTCTAGACTCTATAAGAAAAATGTTACGGTATAAAAACTAAAGGTACTAAGCATGTCACGCAACCCCATAATAAACGCAAAAATAAAGTAAATTAGGCGTAATCAAATATAATTATTATCTCTATTCAAATCCTTGCTATCAGAAAAACTATACAAAATTTTACAAAACCGACGCAATTTAGGTCACAATTGTAATATCATTTCCATTGGAGATGCTATCCCTTTCTCTCACCCTTATCTTATCCCTCTCCATCTCTTTCTGTCACACTTCAGCCCCGAAAATCTCCGTCTCAAAATCTTTGATGTTTTCCGTGTCGTTAACCTTCAACAGCCGCCTGCGACCTTGAAGACGTTTTGAAGGACAATTCTATTTTATATAATGTGATTGTTATATCTTGAATATTGTTATTAGATTATATTTTGAATTTCTCTTAGAGAAACTGTTCTTATTAAGCTTTCCTCTTAATGAGAGAATTTTAATTTGGGAAAATTCTGTATGTTTTGTAGTTTGTGCTGACAAAATATTTGGCAAAAGCTAGTTTTAGCATACGAAAAAGGACTCAAATTCAATTTGATGCTAATTTGAAGACCTTATAGATCGAATCAAATAATAACACCGTTAAAAAAAAGTACAAAAAATATACCATCAACAAAAAAAAACCTAAGCATTAGTATTAGAACATCACAATTACGAAAACAAATTCCAGCTAAGCATTCATCATATTCCATATTAATTACTAAGCCCACAGCAAACAGATTCATCATTCACAGGTTTAATTAAAACGACGCCACACTGCCCCCGATGTTACTATAATTGCTATTTATTGTCCTACTTAGGTCTTCTAATGATATAGCTATACAATATAACTCAGAGGAAACTATAATAAGGATGAATGGAGAGGTAGAAAAAGAAAAAAATGTAGTGCAAATTGAATAGGTTTTAGTAAAAATAAATGACATGGGTAGAGGTGTCGTAGGTATTGGAAAGGATAAAACACATTTACTTGAAACTGGGAGAGTTAATGACAAGGTTTTAGAGACAAGGTTTACCGTAAAAGCTAATATCTAGCTATAAACAATTACTGTACAAGTGGAAGAAACTTATGAAAGCTTAACAAGACATCATTTAATGATAACAGATAATGAGTTTACGTAGTTCTGGAAAATTATTAGATTTTTGTCTGTACCACAGGAATTCAATTACTCAATATTTTGATTCATTGCTGAGCAGATTTCGTAATCAAATTACAAGTCAAGGAATCCTAAACCAGAAACCGACAAGTCTTAGTTGTTCCACTATCACGCGGATGGATCCCAGTGAGGTTTAATTAAAATGTATTGCACCGACCTCCCAGTTTATATTATATTCTTGTTTGTTTTGAGCTGTCTGTTTTCTACCCCCAGGGGTGTGACCGAGTTGGGTAGTGTTCTTTTGTTTTTAGTGACACTATGACATGCAACGTTGTTTTTTGCGACTAGCTTGTTTGTTCGCTTAATGAGATTTGGATGTTCTGAGAATTTACTTTTGGATAGCAGTTTTGTTTGGAAAGCCTTTATGTATTTTTCAACAACTTGCATGCATATTTGTTAAGAGTTTGGATCAAATAACTGTATCACTCTTTGACTTGAGTAGAATTGGGTACTATAGTACAACCAATTTACTACTAATGAGACCAAAAAAGAAAATCAGGGCAACACAAACTACAAGGATTCCTTAATACCTAAGTAACAAGAGACCAAAAAACCCACAGTCATTACCAAGATTACTTTCAAAATTAGTCCCCCGATTCAAGGTTATAAGAGCACAAACAAACTGGCTCCAAATAGAAGCAGACTTGTCCCAGATCGACATGAATAAAACATTTGAAAAACTGCGTGCCTCCGAAGAAAAGGCGCAATTCTCTGAATAATTAAAGAAGAAGACAAGAAAAAGTGAAAATTGCTTTTGACTGATATTAATTTCGGAATGCTTCGAGTTTTTTAAGGTTATTTCGGAATTTGTGCTTCTTTTGTGAATATTTTTTACGTCCTACGCTCATTTGGTGTATTAGTTGAACAGTTTAGGCTACTGTTTTGTATCCATAAAAGTCAAGAATTTTTTCCGACACAAAAATATAATCTGCAAAAATGTTTTCGTTTTACAATATTAAGGCGGAAACATACTTACGTGTCGTGGCGTGGCGTGGCGCTTACTGTCGTGACTGTGTGTGTGCACATTAACGTGTCGTGGCGTGGCGCACTCTGGCGTTATTTCTGAACAGTATTTAACGAACCTTCGCAGCGTTTAAACATACATAATGTTTTCTTCTGATTCGGATAGTGATTTTGATGATGACCTTCAATAAATATCTCTTAGCAATGAAACTTCTTAAGAGCAAAAAAAAGAAAAGAAGATACTGGGTTCACCCTATTATTCATTAAAAAGTTTAGGTTAGATAAGAAACAATTTTATATGGTGGTTAAGTATTCTTGAATTTTCTAATTTTCCGGGCAACTTTCCATATTTTTTCTTTCATAAGAACCTTCTGTCCCGCCACGAGCCACGCGCCGCTATAGAAACACATTTGCCTGTCGTGTCGTGTCGCGTCATAGCCCCCACCACCGCTCTGGCGCAATCGGTGGCGAGCAGTCGGCGCCACGGCAGAACGTGTCGCGACACGACACGACACTTAAGTATGTTTCTAACCATATTAAATGTATGAAACCGATATGCTTCTGGCGCGTCACGCCACGCCACGACACGTAAGTATGTTTCCGCCTTTAAGAAGATATTTTCTCAAGAAGTAGCCCTCTCAGAAAAAAGGTTTTGTTACACAGAAATCTTTTTTTTTGTATTTTTCCTTTTTAACTAAAAAGTTGAAACCTAAAGATGATAATGGTATTTGCTACGTAACTATTTATCATCGGAATCAAACAAATGACAAATGCGTCTAAAGTTACGCTACAAAACGCAGTTTTTCGCTATCCGCATCCATAAGGCGATTATACTCTACTATTTTATTCAGTCACTACTAATTATTTCTGCCGTTATTTTACACACCTATAAAATAACCTACAGTACGGACGTCGGTGTTCCCGGGGCGCATAATTTCCTACATAACTTCCGCCCCCCGGGGCATTGCAGCCACATACGTGTATTTAATTTTTAATTCCTCTGTATTTATGTTCTTTCCATGTTTATATAGAAGAGCGAAATATTTATAGTTTGCGATACTCGTGCTAGGAGGATTTTTAGGAAAGAACTTTTGTTATTCGGAGGTATTGTTTTTCTGGACTTCGTTGGATATGTGACGTTAATTAATGTCATGTTTCTTTATAATTATGATGCAGATTTAAAAACTGAATTCAGATAAAGTGTTTTATAAGTAAAATAAATTAATTTATGCAGTGTTTTAAGTAGTCAACATCGTCCAATAACTCTGTTTTACATGTTCAACTATCAAGCACTGAAGATTCTTTAGGTGATCTCTATGTTCACGGCACTATCTCTTAAAATCCTATTATAGACAGTGACTATATCCAGAATTGTATTAACCTATTGTGTATTGTTCCAGGGCTGCTATCATGGGACTCTGGCGAGCACCAGGTCGACTTGGAGAAGGAGCTCTCCACCCTCACGGCGCAGGCACCCGAGGGGGAGGAGGCTCGATATGGTATGTACATTTTATATTTATAGATGGTGGATGGATACAATAAAGCCAATGATGAAATATTGGCTAGAATGATGTTGATGATGATATTGAATAGGATGGTGTTAGAAGAAACAAAACTAAAATAGATTAACAATGATTATAATTATGATATCGGTAAGATAATTCAATAATGTTATGAATGCAAAGCTTGATCAGTGAAAGTGGTGCAAAAGATGATGGATGGAAGGGATGAACAAGAAAAAACAAACTAACCCTTTAAATGAATAAAAACAAAATAAAAAGATAAACCTATGAACATAATTAAGTAAATGAATCATTTAGCTAATTCAGTTGTTTGAGATAAAATTGTCTCATTCTAATTTCGTTTAAAAGCTACCTCTGAAAGCTCCAATGCTACTAAAATACACGATCCAGTTAAATCAAAACAAATAATTTATTCATCAAGCACTCAGACCGTTTTACTGAACTCATAATAAATTTAAATGTATCCACTCAGTCTGTACTTGAATTAAGATATTTCTTTCTACAGGTGCTTCAAAATGATATTAATATAGATGACAAAAGAAATACTTCGTGAACAGATAATGATTGGGTTCCTTATTTAGGGATTTATTTACTTAAAACGTAAATAAATATTCTACGTTTTTGGGCTATGAAACTAGTAGAATGAATAACAGTTAAACAAATCATTTATATAACAGATTCAAAAAAAAGTTTCAGTGACAGGCGAATATGTGTCCCCTAATAGTCTGTTTGACAGGTTATATAACTCGTTGTCGAGAAAACCATGACATAGTTTCGAAACTTCAATAGTCAACATTTCGAGAATTTTAATGATTGCTCAAAACTCTCCTTGAACAAATTACTAAAATTTATTTTAATTATTTTGTAAGCCCATACCTCAGAGGATAGCTCGCCACAGACAAAATACAGGGCTTAAAACTTTAGCATAATTAAATTTTCAGAGGCACATTCAAAATACTATTAAAAGTTTTGGTATCAAAATCCAACTTTCTCTTTACTCAGCACTTATCAAAAATTTTAGAAATTTTAATTATAAGTACTTCAAAAGCGAAAAGATTTTCTACAACATTATTAAAAATAGTTTATTTTAAATTTAAAAAAAACCGCTTAGCTATTCAAGTCATACTTTTATTAACAGCGACAAAACATAATTTATCCATAAACAGTAGGTATGTATAATTTTTTGTAAAACGCTCTCCAGGAAAGAACCTCCTAAATCAATTGATAAAACTTCATCGACATAACATAACACCTAACATAGTTAAGGCTACCAAGTGGAATCTATTAGGCACGTCGACGTATGTAATTGGCCATCGATATCGATATCACGGGCGAGCAATCAATCTGTTGCCCACAGCGAACGCCGCAGATTGGCGCGGATTGGTGGCGCTGACGTGAGCCATCGCTTGCCAGGTGGACAGATTGAATACTGAAGCTTGTGTAGAACTATGTGGAAGTAAAGAGTGAAGAATACTGGGATAGGATGGTGGTGTGATTAGTTGC
Source organism: Autographa pulchrina (assembly GCA_905475315.1). Lineage (NCBI taxonomy): Eukaryota > Metazoa > Arthropoda > Insecta > Lepidoptera > Noctuidae > Autographa > Autographa pulchrina. Next base: position 11,454,408 of record FR997781.1, read on the forward strand.
AGTGGAGAATTAAAAGAAGATAGATGACGTATGAAATTATGTGAAAATAACAAACAATTAAAAAAATAATTGTGCTGTATGAACTAGGCTTAGATATGACATAAATTAGTGGTTTTTCATAAGAAATTAATGAATTATTGAATGAATGATTAACGTGACCGAACGAATAGATTCGATTTTAATCATTTTGAGCTTCTCTATTCTCCATTCAGGCGATGTCATGTTTCTAATTAATACTGAATATCTATGTGACCTCGATTCAGGTTTAATTTAGGTCTCGTTTAACTATCGAACAGCTGCTTTTTTCACACAAAAGTTGCAGGTGCTGAATAAAAAACTAGGTCAATCGGGGCCACGAGTAAACGATCATTGTGTAACCCGTGTATGGGGAAAAAAATGTATAGTAGGCTTAGATTGACTTTTAAAAAGTCCTCTTTCAGTCAGAACTTTTTTCTCTATTTGCCATAAGACATTCTTAATTTCCTTGTCAAAATAAAGCTATTCTTCAAAACATTTTATCACCAATAAACTTATTAAATTCTCAATCTTCTGCAAGATTCTTCAGAAGAAACAAGAAGATCTGCTTACGTGATATTCAGGACTATGATCCATTTCAATATTTATATCTTTCAACAGTAAAACTTGGCGCTCAATCGCATTACTAACCCGCAAAAAAGCCCCAATCACTTGAGTTTCTTTGTAAAGAGTAGTAGTCAAATATCGGGATAAACAAAAACAATTTCCATAAAATATTTTGTAAGATAATCTAGAGGAGTTAGGTTTACGAGCAACTCCACTAGACTCGTCTCTCGAGGGCTCGTAAAAATGTCGTAAGCCCAGGATTTTAAGCAAAACGTTACATAAAACGTTACTGCTGTAATATTACACAAGTTTCGCTAGATTTTCATAAAGGTTTTAATTTGAATGGATGTTATCGTCAGGATTATTTCTCTTCAGGAAGAGGTAGAGTTGTTATGGAACTCTTGTAATATTTCGGGGATCCATTAAAGTGCTTCAATTTAGTTTCCAATAGAGTATTGAAAATTTTCTGGTTTTAGCCAGCATTCACATTCTTCATCCTTTGTCTCTTCGGCTACAAACAAAAGATATGCCAAGAACTATATAAACAACATGAAAATCTTATTTTCCACCAACACTATTGTCCACATAAGTATATGTACGTACGTGTGTACTGTAAATCCTACAATACTTGTAAAAATAAAATTAGAATTATTCCTCGCATATTTAAAACATCGTTTCCCTAAATTTTCTGAAATAAATTCTAACTAAAAGGGTTTCGCACTAAAACCTGGCTTAAAGACAAAACTATTTTACCACCTAAAAGCCATAATTTCTAGTATCGAACACTAAAGGGCATTCTAAACTGTAATATCTAAATTGCGACCCATTTAGCAATTAAGCCTAAAATTTACTATTCCGCTGGCGTTGCTAATCTCACCGAACATGCGACGCGTGACCACGATTAACTAATTTATTACACTTTATAAGCTTTATTCATAATATTTATTTGTGGACATTTGTATACTAAAATTATGAAAAATTGAGACTGTTATGGTCGTTTTACGACTTTAACTAACCAAAGAATATTGCTTATTTCATTTGAAGTCGGAGTCTAAACAAGGCAACTAAATAGGGTACATGATTTTATTTGAAGTGAGATTAATTTTTACAAGTAAAAATAAAGAATACTTAAAATGTCTAGATAAAAGCACTTACTGAGAAAAAATACCTATACTAACTATGTTTTCGTTAAAATATGATGTATTTTGAACATCGTAAAAGTCAGTACAGTACAGTAGTCAGTAGATTACGGAGTCAGTATTTTTAGCTGCCCTATTAGTTTTATTCCAATATTTTTCAATAGAAAACTACTCGAACTCAACTTAAAAGAACCTTTAAGTTATTGAACCGTAAATTGACAAGTTAGTTTACTTTATAACCGAAATGTAGGCTTCAATGAGCGAAATTTAAGCGGAGAAGCCTTATCAAGGTTTCTGGTTCAGTGGTTGCCACGAATGAGGGAACAACTCAAATGGAGACTGATTTATGGGAATATTTTTTTACTGAAATGTTTTTGGCAAAAGTTTATTACCTACTTAGATTAGTCTCGACAAGGTCAAGGAAAGTCCTTACAAGAAAGCTATTGACTAATGTTTTTCAAGATAACGCCACGTTATATGGGAAAATTTGATCATTTTTAAGTGCTATACTTAACACAAGATATAATACTCGATACAACAAATTACTTCGTGATCCTGCAAATATACATAGGTATATTCGATGATAAAGATAGGTACAGATTGATAAACCTTTTTCAATTTAGATAAGTACTATTACAATAATTGTAATATGAAATCAGAGGATCGTAATCTGATTAAATTGAAATGGCTTTCAATATACATAGTAGGTTCGATACAGATAATACCTTCCCGGAATTCATATTGGGTTTATTCGATACAAAAATAATCCGATTTAAACAGGAAACTGCGAAACATGATTCGTTTTATTGATATTTGAAATGTGATGAGGATATTCAAATTAAAATGATTTTATATTTTAATAAAAGATAAAACAAATTAATTATACTGGCATTATTAATGAATAGCTAGTTTAAATTCGCAGTAGTAAACAAGGTATAAAATATTAAAAATAAGAGTAATTTTCCGATCATACGTCACTGGTATAAAAAAACAGACACGGACATAGCAACACGGTCACGGACACAATAAAACAAAATTTCCGAAATTAAACATCTTTCAATCCCAAAACCAGTCGCTTAACTTCGACTTAACGCAGAAATTACATAATCCAACAAAATTCCTCTTAACTCTGCTGCAGCTTAAGTTTCCATTGCAACTGCAACAATAGATCCAAACTAACAAACGGAGAGCAACCCTCAATTATCTAGCCAAGACTGAGCAGGATCAAGTCAATATTACATTGTTTACCCCTCTGATAAAGATAAAGAATAAAGAATATGAATAATATGATACTGATAGAAACCGAGGATTGCCCGGTTCTGTAACAAAAGGGAGGAAGACTGTTTGAATTGAGGAGTTCAGATTTCTGGACAAAGAAGTTTTGTTAGTAGATATGATAACTATTCTAAACTTAATAGTGAATGGAATGTTACATAAGATTAGGAAGAAAATACATTTATTTGATATAATAAAATGATAAACTGGAAATCGGTTACTTTCCAGTTATACAAGCTTATGCAATAAACATTTTTATTTTTTTTTCCGTTTAGGTAATTCTATTTGTTTACCTAATAGTGTAAGTCTTTATTTTACATCAGAAATTAAACTTAAAATATTTACAATAACATAAAAACTAAGCCTACACAATAAATAAGAAAAATTATAAACTAAATAAAACTAAGAACTAAAATAAGGCATCAAAAAATTCATCCACATCGCTGTCAACTGTTACCTAATTAATTTACACACAAAAAAATGTTACACGTTTATTGGTTTCGCAACAATACGTATACGAATGCAAAACATAAACTAGATGTTTTACGACGTTACGGTCGAAAAGGCACTTGATTTGTATCATTAGATACTTTAAGTGCGATTAAAGAATTTCATATAACTTATAATTAGTAATAATGAATCAGTGCCGACATTTAGTACATACTTAGGTCCTAATTAATTACTCCATGATATTAAAATGCTACCCAACCTTTACGTAAAACTGACCATTTCAACCAATTGTTTAATAAAACCTATCAGAAACTTTGTTTGCACTTCAACAAAGTAATTATCAGTGTTGCAACTAAGACGCAACTCAAATTATCTACAGAAGGCATTACGGATAAAGTCAATACTCCCGTTTATCTCACAGTGAGCGAGGATTTGCTCAGTAGCTAGAACGCCGAGTGATTTCAGCAGCGCTGGGAGAAACTCTAAGCCTTAAGTATTTGCAGCTTTTTATATCCACTTGAGTTTATTATTTTGTTCGATTTTTTAGGATTTCATTGATTTATATTTGTTTTATTGGCGAATAAATGCCACATATTAAGGAGATTGACCTTATTAAGGATGATTGAAATTAGATAAACGACTAATTTAAACCTGATAACAGTCAGTAAAAAATTCTTTAAAAGGCTTTTAAGATTGACAAAATTACATGTTACAATATAATGTAGGATTAACTATACTGCGTCCTAAACAAATGTGGCAAGCTTAGAACCTACCCATACCACGAAAGAAGTTACTATACAAAAAAGCAGCTGGTTAACCGTAACATAAAAATAATTTACAAAAAAATTATAACAATTAACGCCTCAATATTTAAATTCCTTAAACACCTCCTTAGCTACCCTATGATCCACATTCTGAAGGTCATCCCCATTGTGCGGTGCGATGTCAAAGCCGAGCCATTGTTACAAGTCCTTGTCTTTGTGTCGGTGTGAACAACGCTTTGTTCGTTTATATCATTATTTTTCAGTGTAACACCCTCGCAGCCTGTGCCCGACTTTCTGGATTTTACGGATGAATATTCCTTTAGCACTGAGCCTAGTTTTTCTTTTGTTCTTGTTTTTGGTAAATGTTGGAATTATTAAGTAGCATAATTTTTGCAAAGGAAAGATAAAACCTTTTTTTATACGATGATCATTTATACATTATTGTTTTATTATCAATTTTCTTTAACCAATTGGTTTGAAATAAAGGCGACGATGAGTTTAGTCGACCACGAAACTTAGCAAATCAATTGATATTATTTCAATACAAAGTTTTAAAGGTTTCCAAAATCTGTTGTACAAATTTAATAATACTTTCAGTGGGTCCAGCCGAAATTGAATTCAGAATTTTCAACTTTACAATTATCGAAGTTTATTGAAATTCTGCTTCCATTTGTAACGAAACATTTATGATCCCTAGCCCCTAGGTGTTTTGAGATTGTTTCTGGAAAGCTTAATGATTAAGATAATGACGCTTAAAAGATCTTTTTAGAGTCTTAATAAAGTTTAAAAATTAGAGATATTCAAATCGCACATAATGTTTAATTGGTGAAAAATTGAGATTAATTAATAATTTTTTTTTATTGATGGAAAGCAGTCATGTATAGCAACAATAATTAGATTAAACGATGAACGTCGATGATAAAGTCTTTGTCTATATGCGTTACTTTAATTTGATAACCTATCACAAAATAATCGAATCAATCTCGAAAACTTGTCATAAATTAATTAAATCAATTTCGTTCGTAAATACATTAAGAATTGAGCCTAAGTATATTTAGGCTTATTTAACCATTAGACGATACCAAATACTTTAATTAACGATAAGCCCCAAAAGCTTGTAGATACAATTAATACCTACCCAATCAAAGGCTTCGAAAAATGCGTTAAATTTAAGGCTATTGTGATTTTAACGGGACAATCACTTTGAGCGTCGTGAAAAAATAATCAACGTGGGCTTCGCTTGAAATACAACCCGCCTTGTTAAAAGGAGGTGAAGCTATAAATCAAAATCGGAGTTTTTGTAGCGAAAACATCAATTAGTGAGAAACGAACGAAAAAATTGAAGGCTTCGAAAGTCAGGTCAATATTGTGACAGGTATTTGTTATTCAGTATCGATGGGATGCAAACTGGGAACTAATTGAAAGTGGCGAAGTTTATGTAGAATTTTCTAAGAGAGAAAGGAAAACATACAATCCGTTTTAGGTACTTTAGATTATAAAGGAATAATAAATTTTGACATATGCCGTTAATTCATTAATCGATACGGGAAAACGAGAGTGAAAATATATTGTAGTTTTAAATTATTTGTGAACATTTAAAGGACCTCTATTGCCTATTTTAATGTCTAACACTATACAAAATTAACAGCGATTACATACAATCCAACGCTAACGACTTAACAACCCAATCCTAATTAAACAAGCCAACTACCAAACGTGACAATACAAACTAAACTACCAGTAATCAACACGCAGGCCTCGAAGAGGCTCTACCCGACGAAAATGGCGCAGATAAGGCTGAACACGAATTATATTAAGACGGCAATCAAATAAACGACGTAGAATTGGTACGTAACACGCTGAATGGCGGCGGAGTGAATGGCCCGAATGGCTTGAATGACGGTGAATGGAGAAGCCGATAGTGGATACTGAGAGTCATGGAATGGCGCAATGCGGACGGCTTTTTGTTATATGAATTAAATTAGTTACTTTTGGGTTTTAAGATTTTATGTTAGCTAGGAGAAGAGTCGTTTTCCACATAAAGGACTTGATTTCTTTGATAAAAATTTATAAACTTTCTGAACAGACAATTTCTGCACTTCGGTGGCATCAATATAATTATTCTACTACCATATACTGTTTCTTATATACGCATATAACATAACATAAAGATGGTATTTATTACGTTTAAAATTAAAGTTAAAATCAATTAAATATTTTTCTTTATTTGGTCTTCCAATTGTGTGGATTCAAGTTAAGGTCAGGACATCGATCTCATATGAGAATAGTTTCGCAAAAATATACCCTCATCCTTGTAAAAAGATGACCTTTACAAAACAGACATCATAAGTAACACGACCCTTGTAATTGAATACGTCAACAACACGCAATATTTTACTTAACCAGAGACCGTAAAGTAAGAAACGAGGAAAAAGTTTTTACTTATCTTCTGAGCCCTATTTCTGGAACATATATCCCTTGTATATCTTCCTGAGAGGGTTGTTTGAGGTGACGTATGAACAACTGGTCGAAAACGGGACAGAACTCGCATCAGTTAGTAGTAATGGCTACATCTCTATAGGTGTTCCCTTTCGTTGGATATTGTGATGTAGGTATCTGAAACTAGCGCCTGAAGGTACTGTACTGTGTGCGTGAATGCTTTAGCGATCTGACCTATTTATGTCATATCTTCTATATTCTAAAACTTTAAAGTAAGTCCCTCTCAAACCTCTACTTATCAGTCTTATTTTAGATATGTTCACCAAGTTTAATTTGGTGTTACCAAAAACCACAATTTTTACTCACGTTCAGATTATACTTTCTCCCAAACATGGGAGAAAGTATAATCCATGTTCTAGTATTTACTAAGCAAATAACCTGATACCTGATAATATATAAGATTATGAAAAAAATAGGTTCATATCTTGGCAGTCTCAACCAGCTGTACTAACTCCACCTTTCTATTACAGGCGAACGTCTAATCCAGTTCGCGTCGGAGAACCTGGTGACGGAGATCCTGATCCACCCACAGATGAACACGCTGATGCAGTGCATGCGCAACCTGCTCAGCTCCTTCACGAGGCACCGACACCTCGTGCACGCCGGATATACATTCGCTGGGAACGGCTCCTGGATCATGCAGGTAAGGACAATCACATTTATACAAATATGGAGGATTATTTAGAATGAATTTCAAAAAAGTTTGCAGGGAACATGCAGAAAATAGGGAACTACTGTTCCCCGTTCACATTTTTGTAAAGAAATAGAGGAGCTTTTTAAAAAGAATATGATACTCTAGGTAAAAAACAAAACATAAAAACCATGAGAAAATTCTAAAAAAAGTGTCTTCCCCTTTGCTACCATATCCTGAGTTAAATTCATAAATGAATAGCTGGTAACTCCAAGCTTCAAATAGTAAGTAAATTCGGAAGATTATTTAACTACCTACTAGGAGACTCGCTCATTAAGCAAAGATTAAAGAAATAAATACAGACCAAGACCCACAGTTAAAAAACTCCAAAAACAGCTTCAACAAGAAAACTAAACTTCGGAAACAGAAATTAACGTATTCATGTCACCACCAATCAACAGTAGGATCAAAATGGATCCCATTTTGCGACAAATTAAGGTACATTATCAAGGGAATGTCTGTAACGTAATAAAATAGTCTACTTCCATTACGTTTGACTTAATTTGAATTGAAAACGGTGAGGTATTTGGAGCGCTGGTTAATAAAGTAGTGAAAGGTTAAAGGTGGTTCAGGGAATTAAAGGGTATATAGGTATTCGGTACACTTTGAAGGGAAATAATGAAAGCCGCAGACTGTAATTGTACTGGGAACGTTGATTTGTATGTAAATAGATTCAGGCCTTTATAAAACTGATTGGGATAGACACCAATATAAAGATCACCATTGTAGGGATAACTGAAATGTAAATATGTGGAATACGCATTCAGATTTGTCAATTGCTAAGATTCATATAATTAAGTCGTTGATGTTTTTCAAAATACACACGGTCACAAAACTTTAACAGACGATTTTTTACTTTCAAAGTAATTCAATATCGATGTTATTTGAACCCTCAAGTTTCTTAATTGAACAAAGTTCTTCGATAATTTGAGTTTCGAAATTTTATTAAAGAAAAATATCCTCCGGAAAATTGTTTCTGATTTTTAATATTCAATATTACCGATTCGGATACTGTTAGAATTTCAGACTTTATTGGAAAAACAAAAACTCTTTATTGACCAACCACTCTTATATGGCTCGCAAACATAATTCCAAATCCGAAACGCATTCAAATTGCACTACATTTAGCTTTTCAACGAAAACACGAAACAATTTCGAAATTCAATTTCATTTCGACAGCCGTCTTTTTCATCGCAGACGTCCATTCAGCTCTATAACGAATATCGGAATGGATTCCGAATACGAATGCTGGTTCTTTCAAACGCCTGTTATAAATCTCCGAGCAATGAGTGACGTTTCCTACTTTGCTGCGGAAATTAAAACTACAGGCCTTTTTAACCTTATTTAATAACTAGCATATAGGATATCCTTGTGACATAGATCAATCAGGTCACATTAATTATGAACTCACATTAAGTAAATTGATTGTAAAAGTAAAAACGATCGGAAAATTCTAGACCGTTCGAAGATCAAAAGAAATCAGAAGAAATAAACTAAAAATTAATGACTATTCATAAAAGAAAGTAAAATTAAAACAATCTCATATCAGCAAATCAAATTGAAATAAATTACAATATTCCGAAGAGTAATTGGACTCAATATTGAAAATCGCGACGCGACGGGAAAAATTATAAACAAGTTCCATTTAAAATCAAGTACATTGACATGGCATCAAACATTTTAAATTAAATTCTGTTAATGAAGCTTAAAAGCGAATGTTAATTAAATGAAAAAGGTAAAAAAGAATTGAAACAATTGCTATTGTCTGACGAAAAATAGTGATCTCTTTGTTGGAGTAACGGATTATGAAGATTTCTGAATAGAAAAATGCGCTAAAGAATTATGGGACGGCCATTGAAGAATTTGTATTTCATGGGGCTGACAATGATTTCATTAATTAAGCTTCATTGTTGTGCCTTACGGATGGAAATATTTGGCCTTTTCTAGAAGGAAAAACGAAAAACGTCACTTCCTATTAGCTATCGGATTTTTTTATTCAAATCTTTGAATTAATAAAATTCCCATTACGCTTTTCGTCAGAACAATTCTTTGCAGTAGGAATTTCGTTAGCTTTTTTTGTCTGAATGTAATAATTTATTCAGACTTGTATATTATCTTTATAACCACGTCAGAAGTTGAGTGCTTGCTTACGTCACTACCTTTTTCTTGATTAGATGTACGAACGTGATAAACATAAATAAAGAGTGTAGATTTGGAAAATAATTTAAGAAAAAAAGGAAGGTTGTATTAGCAGCAATTACTACGGTTAAGACTAAGTTAATATAGATTGATTAGCAGTCGATCCGATCTTGGTATACCTAGATTATACTTAGCAAGATTTCCCTAATGACCTAAGTTGATGATTGATGCGTTACTAACTGATCTAATTTGTTGTATCAAGTTCGAACGCTTAGCTCAATAACCATATATACCATCTATTCTACATATATCTGATAGTATAAGCAGTCACTCAGAAACAGTTGAAGGTTTTAAACTTGAGATTATGAAATATATTTTTTACTCCATAATTAGGTTTACAAAAAATAATCGATCTTACTCAGTTATAAAATTATATGAATACGATAAAAATCCTTGTTTCTAAGATATTTAGTATATTTTGAAATTAAACTACTTTTACGGATATTTTCGCGGATTCTATTTCAATTTTAGGTCCCGACGTTTCAACACTTTGCAGGTATCATGGTCACGGGCAGACTGTTTAGTATATTTTTTATCAACGATTGCTGCACCGATGATCATTAAAATCCAAAAGCTTCGATTGAAACTAAGTTCCAAATATTTTTCAGTTCATAATACCCATGTATTAACCTGTTTTCCCTTGTTCCAGGACGGGACCTTTTCCCTAGCAGACTTCACAGACGCATACCAGGAGAACGAGGTGCAGCGGGTGATCCGCGCCTACGAGAACTCCATTTCAATTGATGTGCACTGCTCCACGAGCGGTGGCGGCGAGTGGGCCAAACTCGCGGAGATGCCCTTCGTCAAATACTGCAAGATTAGGGTCAACCCTACTGATATACTCGACTCTGGCTCTCAAGCCATCAAGGATTTTATTGGTAAGTTTCTTTGCTATTGATTTTTAATTTTAAGATCGGCAAGAACGGGAACGTGTTACATAAAATGGACGTTGGTGTTTCAAAGTTCAAGGCTTGATAGAAGAAAAACATGCTAACCAGAATAAATAATTAAATCATTTCTTAATTTCCAACGTTAAAATAATAATTTATAGAAGTTAACTGAATTGAATCGAAATTAAGAGACTGTAAAAACATTAATATAAAATTCCAATGTAACATAGTGCAACAGATAGATTAGTAAAATAATTACATTAAGTACGATTAACATAAGTACTTAAATCTCGGCAAAATCCCAATAATCAAGTAGAGGAAACTTGACTGAAAACTATCTAAACCAAAACCCGTACTAAGCCATAAGTAGGACCGCAATCAATAATCCTTTAATTTGTTACTCCAAAACTTTACCTACTCAGTTTGAGGAACAACTTCAGTTTTGAGCTCAGGCTTACAGTGTTCGAGGGTAGTTGCAACAAGTTTGTTGCAACGGTACTATTCATGTACTAACGATGTCTCTTGTGCGGAGTAGGGTAACTATGAGTTTTGGTTTTTGTGGATATTCCTGTAATTAAAAGGCATAGTAATTTAGTTCATAATGACTAAAAAACTTCAAGAATAGGAAGAATGCCCAATACGGATAGAATAAAGAAAAAAACATGGAAAGAAATCTAAAAGCTGGTTCCAAAATTGTTAAGATTATTTTAAAGTATAACTCATTTACCATGTGGGTGTTTTTCAAAATACATCCCGCAAAACAGCTACTTTCTATACTCGTTATCTTTTTAATGGCCCAAGTTGCTAAATAAAAGGCCTTTATTCATTACGAAAATGTCAAGTCATAAATAAATAATTTATGTATTTTTTGTAATCCTTTAAATAATATACCTTCTGCTAACCCTCTTTGACGTGAACATACATCAGCACAATACTCATATTTTTCTGAAAGTTTCGCACAGGTTAACAGCTACTATAACATTTAAGCAACCTTTGTTAAATTAAATTTACCGAAGCGCTGAAGTGTCGGCGGTAAGTGTCTGAGTGTGAACCTTGACTCCGGTGTAAAGGGATTTAAAGCCTCTACATATTTAATGAAGATTTACGTTAAACGTTAAAACGTTAACGTTGAGCTAGTCTTGTGTAATTGATTTCGGTCTTGTTTATACAGGATTTGTTTGGTTTGAGCTGCTTTGATTAAATTTTGTTTGTTTTGTTACATAAAAATTCAAATATATTTAGTTACTTTCGTAATTTTTGTGTGATTAATTTACGTACTTCCCATTGTTTAAACAAAGACTTTTGTAATTAATTAAAACCTTGTAATGAAATTCAATTTTATGTAAAAGTTAAATATTATAACAACACAGTAAATGTTTAATTTGGATACGTACGAAATACACATTTTTAATAAAAGATCCCAAAGGTAACCTTCATACAACAAAGACTGGAAATAACAATAACATGGTTACCCTACATTATTCAATTTACATTGCCAGCGATGACAAGCTGTTTGTACGCTGAAAGCAAATCAACGTAGCGTCGTAGACAAGCGTTACGACCCGCTACGTGCAGCTACGGGCATGGCTACGACGTAGCAATCAATTCTGTTTTGATGTGTTATTTAGTTAGACGGAAGTAGAGTACTGCGTTTATAAAACTAGATTTTCCGTGTAAAGTGGAAGGAAAGCTACATTTGTAGAATTTTGATCACATAACATCGGTATCGGCATCGTTAAGAGCAAAAGGGGAGCGGAGAGACTTTTGAAAATTCGGTTTTTGAAGAAAGTATTGCTGTCGCTCTTATTCCCCCCGCCCTCAAATTCGTGCGATAGGGACAACTGCAGCTCAGACCGAAAAACTGACGAAAAAGTCGAGGTTTGGCTCTCGTCTATTTTCTCCCCCAATTCTTAACCAATTTTAAAGATATTTCATATACTGCATAAGAAAAGAATAATCTGTGCCTCTATTTTTTCCTTTTTTTAATAATCTTTGCCAAATTTGAAAAAAAACGTTTCTGAAAACTGCGGTCAAAATCGGCACTTTTTAGAAGGTTCTAGTTTCTTTAAATATAACTTATTTAAAAAAAGGAAAATATAGGGGCATAGATCTTGTTCATATTTATATTACTGCAAAAAATCATAGCCCTAAGTTCAGAAACCAGCGAGAAAACAGACGAGAACGTTTGTATGGAGAAAAGTCCACTCCCCTTTCCTCTTAACGAAACAAGAGACTGTACAAGAGTACAGCCTGTTTTTTCGTTACCGAAAAGATTTGGCATTAGACTTAAGATTTTTATTAAATCAATCGTTTATTAAAAACTTATACTTTGATGAAAAAAAATACTTATAATAGTGTTAAATTTGTAAATGACTGAAATCTCAAATAACACCTGTAAATCTTGGCACTAAAGCGAACCATAGAAAACCATTAGTAGAATTGTTCTTAAATTGTAGTTATTACAACGTTATAACCAATTTATTACAGTAACCGTTGTTTATTCAAATTGAAGTGTAATCTTGATTTTCATGTCTATTATATTGTACTATCGCTGTACTTGCGTGCCTCCAACAATAGTCATTTAGTATTCAGACTTAGGTTGTAGGTCTCGGTCTAGACTTGTAGTGCTAGGCTGTAGTTAGGTTTTATGATGTTTGGGTTTATATGGTTGGTCGACGGGCCTGTTGGTCTAGTGGTTAGTGACCCTGACTGCTATACCGGAGGTCGTGGGTTCGATTCCCACCCAGGACAAATGTTTGTGTGATGAACACGATCATTTGTTCTGGTTGTCTGGGTGTAATTTATCTATAATATGTATGTATTTAGAAATATATAAGTATGTTTATCAGTTGTCTGGTTACCATAACACAAGCTCTGCTTAGCTTGGGATCAGATAACCGTGTGTGAGTTGTCCCGGAATATTATTATTATTATTATTTATTTATATGGTAATTAAATGATTAAGGCAATTTAATATTAGGAATGAATTGGACTATTATTGCCAGAGTTTATTACTCTATTATTTTATTTATTTGCTGAATAGTAAAGAATAGTGTTGGTACAATTTAGTGCAGATATATAAATAAGGACCATTTTTTGTTTAAACACATCTTAACAGATCAATAAATAACAGCAATCTCACAGATTTTTAAAATTAACGTAAGAGTACAAAAAACCTGTACAATCCATTTGCTTAGCTTTCAAGAAACATAAAGTTAATAAACAAAAATGAAGTCTTGTTTAGTCTCCAAACCTTTTATCAGCTCAGAAATAATTCGTCTAACCTCATGCAAAAGGCTTTAAAACAAAAACATTTACCAACATTATGTTCAGAATAACAATGTTTCCTCACTTTTTCACTGAAAAAACGCGTGTAAAAACTGTAGGCTGGAGCAAAAAGGTTGTGTACCGGAGGTTGTACAAACACCTAGTACGGAATTAATTTCATGTTCAACTTCCAAATTGTTTATGAAACAAGTTTCACTGCGAATGGAGCTTCCGCGTGTTTGTGGCAATTTAAGTCGTATGATTATGGGAATGGAGCTGAATTTGCATTGATGTGGTTGTTAGGTATGGGCAGACCGGTAGAATGCAGGCGGTTAGATAGTTCAGTAGCTCAGTTATTATTTTAACCGATTGATCCTGGAAAGTAAGAATTTCATAACCAAAATAAATAAAAGCATTGATAGTCCTAGTCTTATTAAATTATCTTATAGTAATAATCTAATTTGATCCACTTCTTTATATCACAATTATCCTAAAGAAGAAAAAATAACTTACGGAAATACATGACTAAAATTAATTAAAACTCCATTTCAACACGATTTAATTTTTCAGTTCCACAAAAACACAATCAATCAATCATTATCATCACCTTAACAACAAACAAATAAATCGTCAAACATTCTCCAATTCAATCACAATAACAACAAATCAAGGAAAACGTTAAAGAAAGCAAAACTCGATACTTTGAGAAAAGCGGATATCTATGAAGTAATCGGATTTAACGAATCGAGAGGTTTTCGCGCCTCCAATACTTTATATTTATTATCTCGATTTATTCGAAATTAAATGTTGGAACATTTCCCCTTGGCGGCCATTTTGCTGTTCAATAAATAGGTTACTTTTATTGCATCTTTGAAAAGTTCCTGTAAAATGTTTTTACATTTCTATTTACTTAGTATTGGAAGTAAAAACGTTGTAAAGGCTACATTTTTGGCTGTATCGTGTTTGTGTTTTGAAGACCGATAACATACATACATATAATCACGCCTCTTTGGTACGTACGTTTACGTAGGCAAAGACCACTTCTTTCCACCTGCTACGATCCTTACACACTTGGACCGATAACACATGTTACAAAAAATGTTTTCGCTAAAAATAATACACATAAATTAATTACAAAGCACACAATTCTTTAGGTACCAAATTAATCTCTCTCTGTATAGGATTTTTAACCCATTTGAGAATGACATGGCAACAAAAAAGTATGCCAGCGGAATAAAAACCCGTATTTAAATGAGTTAATATTACCTTTGAAACAATAGGCTTTGTTAACGAATGAACAGTAAAACCTTTTTATTGGTTGAACGGATTATAGCAATTCCTGTATAGAATGTTTGAGAATTATAAGAGTTCTGACTAATGAAGGAATACCTCTTTTCTTTCAACGAATTTTATACCTCTGATATATATATGATATCGGCCAGACTTTTTCGTATACTACTAATATTGTAAAAGTTTACTTAGCTGTTTAAAAAAAAGATAATATTTAAAGCATATATAAATTAAACATTATTATTTGATTTAAGATTATCACATATACATCCAGGCAACCAAAATAGGTATCCTTACAGTTAGTCTTGTCTCAGTCAAGTAAACCTATTTGGTGCGTCGAAGTGTCTATTCATCCAGTGGCGTACAAGTGTCTGATGTAATACATATTTTGATTATATGATCATAAAACTATACTGATAAGAATTTTATAAAGCTATAACTTAAATTACACAGACGCGTTCGCAGGTTCCCCGATTACTTTAATAAGTCTATCAAACCTATCAGCTATTCATAGTATAAAGTCTGCTATACAAAATTCCCGTTACACTATACCTTTTACCTTCGTTAATGAGTATGAAAACCAATACCCACAAACTTCACTCACTCACTCTGCAACTTGTTCACTCACTCCCTCTGCAACTTGTTCACTCTCTGTTCGCTCGGCGGGGACGGCGTGGCGGGGGGATCCGCAACTCGTAACAACTTCAAATTGCTTTCACAACTTAAACTTATTGGTTAGCCGTTTAAAGTTGAATTGAATTGTCGCGTATTTTTACATAATTACCCTTCTATTACCTGTCAGGGTTGCGAAGTGAGTAGTTACTATTTTAAGTCAAGGTTTTCGCAGGTTATCTAACGAATATTAAGAAAACAATTATATTTATTAATACGGATAAGAGAAATAAAGTAACCTACTTCACATTATATGGTAAAATTTAGCGCAAACTACGAAATAAATGAGTCTAATGTAATCTTAATTTTAAATATTATGTGAAATCGTGAAAAAGCAATCAGCCATATTCATAGATTACCTAACATTTATTCTGCAATGGGACAGTTACAACCCACTAGTAAGTTAAATAGAGAACTACGGAACAATGTAACAGGGCATGTAAGGAGTAATAAAGTTAAAGTTTCCAAGTCTTCATAAAATTCAGATCTTACATAATACATACTAAAACATCTTCAAATCCTTCACTAAACTAGAAATTAAAAGCATTAAAATGCGACATAAAACATTTACTACAAGAACGTTCCTGCTTCCAACATTTTAGTTTAACACGGAAATGACGTCACATAAAGGCTCTCAGCTCTAACGAGGTCTCGAAGGTCTGCACAATGGCCTGAGTCTGGTCTGAGCCGGGTTGGTAATGGTCTAGACCCAGAGTACGGTCTGCGAGTGGCCTTTACTGCGGCCAATTGTTATAATAAGGTGCTTGATACTGTAGCTGCGGAGACTTGAGCTACTTGGAATAGCTAATATTTTATGTAAGGATTTTATTTAAGACAGGAAATGTAACTTGAAAATACTTGGCCGTTTAATGCCGGTAATTATGAATGGCATAAAAATATTATGGAGATATGAAAATATACCGAAGAATATAGGAATATTTTCTTAAAATAAATTATGTTAATAACGATGAAATTTGAAATCTGAGGCGTTCAATTAAAATGTTAGAGTGTCGTTTAACCCTTTCTTATACTTCGTTAATATTAGTTAAAATCAATACCAATAAAAATGTATTTAACTTTACATCACAACTTTTAACTACATTACTATCGATACCTACTTATATTATAATATCTATATTGGCACGTCCCAAGAATTTCCAATAAAAGCATACCGGTTACCTCCACAGCCGATGAGATGAAATTTTATTGTTTACTCTAACATAACCTTTGATCCGACGAAATTAAAATCCAAGTTTATTGACAGCCAATGTTCGGGGTTACAGGACTTTAGAACCTTAATTGTTTTTGACAATTAATTGGAAATTTTGGGACCTACATATATGTAGGTCCCAAAATTAGGTTAGTCTAGATAATATGTGTCAAACTTTATATTATAGGGTCAAAAAGGACTGAAATTGGTTTCGGGCTGGGGGGGAAAGGTTTTTCACTTTATATGGATGCAACCAGTATCATACATACAATAATAAGGCTTCAAATAAGATAGGCAGAGTACCAACTTAGTCTGGTAAAGCAGTGAAAGCCTCCAGGAGGCTAACTGCGGCAGTTCTCTATAAAAAAAGTACCTACATTTTATACCCAGGATAATCATAGTGGTTCTTTGTATATTTATACGAAAACATCTTATAAACAATATGTCACAAAAATATGTTGTCCAATTTCCTAATCAGACTTCAGTCAATATTAGCTATTTATTTGCATACTACAGTCTACATGTTTTTAAATAGGGCTAATAATCATATTATATTACACGTTCATTGGAAAATCAGAACTTAACTTATAAAGAAGGCTGACCACCTTATTTAACAGCCATATAAAAAAGAAACAAACAAACCTTGTACAAACACCCTCTATGTCAATTTAATTAAATCAAAGCGCAAAATCCAATACTCTCACACCATTATACTTTAAACCTTATATCTAAGACATTAAAGTTGAGAATGCATCACAGGTGTAGTTGCTAAGTTAGTTAAGGGTAGATAGGTCATTGATTAGGTCGTGTTTCTAGGATCTAGGTCACATCACCTTGTTAGGTGCTCCTTGATGTTTTCTTACGAAGTTAGTAGCTATCTAACAGGGAATATATGGACTATGTTTATTTAAACCTACGTTAATGATAATTAATGGTTAATGGCAATGATAATTAAAAATCTTTTTATTAACTTCCTTACTTAGTACGTCACTTAGGTATATACTTAAGCAAGTATACTTAATTATAATATTTTAACGTTAAATATATCGAGCTGTAGATAACAAAAAAAATATGCAAAAAAAGTGAATACAAAAATACCCGTCTGTAAAGCCAAAAATCTCACTTTATAACCTAGGTTTTACCGACATAAAGATCTCTTTATACTACGAGTATATCTTAGAATAATATATCTTTAAAAAAATACCTACCACACAAAAAAAGTACCTATAACATTACATTAAACTAAAGCATAATTATCATAATAAACACCTCTTAACATATACCTCTATGAGCTATAAAGAGTTTCAGCAACGCTCGCTGCATTGTGTTAACCCTCTGAATGCCAGGATTTAGCTCAGAGCTCCAGCATAAATGGTAATAGGATCTCTCGTACCATTCACGGGTTAAATCTCTTTGTTAGCTTTTGATAAATGAGAATATTATTTTGTTAATTGTTGTTTTTTGAATAAGGTATTTATTTTAATAAAAGTTTTAACTCGTGAAATTCGTTTGTTATAAAGTTATCAACGTGTTTAAAACCTATTGTGTTGTATTTCTTTATGTTATTAACTCGACTGTTATAATAACAATAGTAGTAGGTTTGTAATATACAGAAATATTATTATTATTATTATTATTATTATTATTAATATTCTTTATTGTACACCATTAAAGTTACATACATATTTGAATTTAAAGTACAGTAAAGCATACAATGGCGGTCTTATCGCTTATAGCGATATCTTCCAGACAACCTTTGGATGGACAGGAAAGATAGAAAAACTGAGGTAGATGAAAGTAACAAGTGTAATAAAATACAAATATATTTATATATACATATAATAATATATATAGATAAACTACATACATACTAATAAATATCTAACATAATAATATTTACTGTTACGTGTACATACATACACACACAAGAATCTAAGAAGTACTTGCATACATGTAATAACAACTAAAAAGAAGTTAGTTTTGTTGCAAGAAATGTTCCTTTACCAGTCTTTTAAAACTACTTTGTGTCTGAGCTTGTCTTATTGACACAGGGAGCTTATTCCACAAACGCACACCTTGAACAGTAAAAGATTTGTCAAGGAACCCTGTAGAGTGTGGCGGCATCTTCAGTCTCAAATTTTCCGATGATCTCAAGCATCGTGAATGTGTGTCATTAAGGAACATGAAACGTTCTTTAAGATATTTGGGAGCCGAAGGATTAAATAAGATATTGTATAGTAGTGAGAGAATGAAAATATTTGAGTTTTTAATATTCTTTCACTTTATAAAATAAAAAAAAACAATTTTAATAGTTATTAAGTAGGTAACGAGGAAAAGTATTTTAAAAACACGGGTTACTACTAAGCTATGAAATAAATTGTCCAGTTTACACAAAACATGATATTTCAAATATGGCCTTTAATTTAAGTAATCGTCTCCCGTGTTAATCTTCCGTTAATTAGTGATAAAAATCTCATTAAAACTTGGTAGCATATCGTTTTGTTGAAAGTTTTCACGCGAACCGGGAAACCAGTTTAATTAAGCTCAGCACACACTTAAAATAACTAAACGTTCTTTCTAGGAATTTTTAATATGAAGAAAAAGTCAGTTAAATGTTTTTCGCTGTAAACGGGAAATGTTCATAATTATAGTTTTAAAACTCTTGTATAGATGCTTGCATTATGTAAAGTGTCCAATAAAAGAGCAGCTGCAATAGTAATAGGATTTTTAAGCAATCAGATTAATATGAAAACTGAAACATCCTACAAAGATAAAAGGGATATAAACCTTAACTGCAGGTGCAATTATGAAAGTTAATGAGTGCTACTTTACTTCTACAGACTAAAGTATTTTAACTATGATTTTATTCTATATTTATTATAACTCAGCATACTTTTCTATAATAATCTGATTAAAACACCAATAAACGCAATTACCGACCCTAAATTAATTTACCTTTACCAAACACAAACTGGAATTAATTTACAAAATTAAATACTATAATCTACCAATGTTACACATCTATATTTTAATGTATATTATACAATTCTAACCATAATCTTCTCCGCAGCATACCTGGACCCCTTCGTGGTGCCAGCGAGCCTGGACCAGCTCCTGGTGTCGAGCGACGTGGTCGGCAACATAAGGTTCAGCCACCCGACGCTCTACGTGTTCCCAGGAGGCCAGGGTGACGCGGCCCTCTTCGGGATTAATGGATTCAACATGCTAGGTAAGTGGGCCCTAGGGTGCGACCCTGAGGGACACCTTGTAAATTTGAGTTTCTTGTTATTTTATGGCGGGTGGCGGAATTACTAAAAACATATTTTTTATAGGCAATTTCCATAAATACCTTGAGAATAGAAACTCCTTAATAGATTAAGGGAAAAATGTCAGACACTGTAACTTTCAGTTTCGAAAGTTTTATTGCATGTCAGTATAGATTACTGTTAGACGTGGTCACGATTGAAAACGTGTAGGTATATCTCCCAGACCTAATCCAGCAATCCCAAAATAAAAGTAAAACAAAACAAATAAAACAGCACTCACTTCTCCACAAGCTCAAGCAATCCTATAACCAGTCATAACAACAAAAGACTCGTTAAACTGAATTGTAAAATGTTTAACATTCAGCAAAGTACACCGAGTAATCTTGCCAATGTAACCAAGAGATGAGTTTTGGCCGAGAGCCAATGGAAAGCGTGCAACCGAAAAAATCCGCATCGAGGTGCCCGAGGCGTGTCGGACCGACTTACGTGGTGAATGGGGCCACTGTTTACAAAGACCCCAGTCTGTTCAGTTACGTAATATATCGAAGGAAAGAACTTAAATATTTTTATTCCAACGCTGTTTTTCTTTTCAAGGTAAAGGTGGTTTCCCAAAGGAAACATTAGCGAAATAATAATGAGATTCACGAGCAGTATAATTCGAGCATTTCCTACTTTGCGGTAACATTAAGTATCATTATCTTGTAAGTTAAGTAATGGCTGTTTTTCGTTTGTGACAGTTACCTGAAGCTGAAATTGTTTATTATGCAATTCAATTTTGTTACTGCTGGTATTTAGAATATAATTTACAAGAAGACTGTTTACATTAACTAATGGCTTTTGTGTAAGTGATCAAAATATTAAGAGACTAGCTGTACCCGGCATGCGTTGCAATGCAATTTTTTCTACCTACTACCTACCTACTACCTACCTACTACCTACCTACTACCTACCTACTACCTACCTACTACCTACCTACTACCTACCTACTACCTACCTACTACCTACCTACTACCTACCTACTACCTACCTACTACCTACCTACTACCTACCTACTACCTACCTACTACCTACCTACTACCTACCTACTACCTACCTACTACCTACCTACTACCTACCTACTACCTACCTACTACCTACCTACTACCTACCTACTACCTACCTACTACCTACCTACTACCTACCTACTACCTACCTACTACCTACTACCTACCTACTACCTACCTACTACCTACCTACTACCTACCTACTACCTACCTACTACCTACCTACCTACTACCTACCTACTACCTACCTACTACCTACCTACCTACTACCTACCTACTACCTACCTACTACCTACCTACCTACTACCTACCTACCTACTACCTACCTACCTACTACCTACCTACCTACTACCTACCTACCTACCTACCTACTACCTACCTACCTACTACCTACCTACCTACTACCTACCTACCTACTACCTACCTACCTACCTACCTACCTACTACCTACCTACTACCTACCTACTACCTACCTACCTACTACCTACCTACCTACCTACCTACTACCTAATTGTTTTTTTTTTTTAAATGTACAAAAGCATCCTATGTCCGTCTCCTGGCTCTAAGCTACCTCCCCACCAATTTTCAGCCATATCGGTCCAGCCGTTCTTTAGTTATAAATGGAGTAACTAACACGACTTTCTTTTATATATATAGATTACTGCTCTGTTTTCAGTCATTCGGTGTTACTTGATATATTCTACCCAGCTATTTTATATTTTCATTCGACTAGTTACATGTCTTTTTTTCTTAAATAATAAACAAAATAAAAAATAATACCCCTTTGATAGTTTCGATGAGCAAACAAGTTGACTATTGACATGATCTAGAAAGTCACATGAAACTAAGCCAATTGACAACAAAAAGACGAACCTTGACACAGCGTGAGAGTCCTTAGCTGAGCCACTTATAAGTTGATTCTGTGCCAAGAAATATTGGCTGTCTCCGTACAAAGAAACTCGAGCGCTGGATGACGGCCCGCCAAATCCATAATGTTATTTTGTTTGAAGAGCCTTCGATCAAAATGTTTGCCTACTTTAGTGATTGTTTTGTTTTGTAGGTATTGTCAATGTGGGTTAAGGGTTTTGGGACACAGTTGAAATGAGATGAAAGTTTGCTTTAGATGTTTTGTTTGAATTTATTACATTTAGATGTTGTTGAATATAAGAAAGAAAGGAACCCTTCCTTTGGTATTTGTTATACCTCAAGTGTCGTAGAAACGAAACAATTATTATGATGAAATAGATAAGATAGATGTTAAAAAACTGAAATAAGTATTTTTAACGAAATTACTTTCACTGTACTACTTTTAGTGTTTATTTCATGAAGAAAGATTAAAATTGTATCCGAAAAAGTAACAGAAAAAGCTGTGACCGTCCCAATGTGTCTCTGGTCCATTAATCTTGTCACAGACGAGGTGCTGTTAGTAAATTTATTGCTAGCCTTTTTACAACTGTAACATTTGGAAACTGAGTAAGGTTTGCTAAAGTTTTTTACATTGTGTACGCGGCTAAAAAGGTGTCGATTTCATCATTATTAATTACTGTAAATAATGCTGAATGACAGGAGATTAACGAAACAATGAGTAGTGGAATAAAAGGATAAGGTTCAAATGCATTGCAATTAAATTCTTTAATTGTTTTTTTTTATTTTAAATCACTATAAAGACAAAAATTCTAATAGTATCTTACTTATATCACAAGAATAAGGTAATAGGAAAATACAAAGAACACACCAAAAAGATCTAAGATCTCTTAAATAAATTAACAAGACCTATCGTCCATAACCATAAAACCAACAGAACATATACTTCCAACAAGAGATTACAAAGAGCCACGCCACGGAAGGCGTCCATTTTGTAGCGTAATAAACCTAGCTTGTCCTACAAACAATTTTCCATTAGGCTACCGTGTCACGTCAAGGCGAGAGCACCGAGTCTGTATCGTGTTACTAAGTAAACCAGTAGACATGTCACGCTTATCAAGATAGACGTGGCTTTATTAGATGTGCACTTTGCATGGAATAAAGAATTGTGGTAATGTTGAGTTACTTTTGTTGGATTAGAAGATTTTGGAAGCGTAGATAGTATGGAATACTAATCATTATATAGAGGGAATTTAATTGCAACAAATTATGCTGTAATTTACGAATACAATGCTTGAAAATTATCAGCTCTTCCTAAACAAATATAAATGCTGGGAGCTTTTTTTATTTATTTATTAATGTAGATAGGGGCAATAGTTAAATTAGTCAACGAAACAGTAGCTTTGAGACCGCAAATTGGGAATTATAAACTTTGATGCACATTATTTTATGCATTCACTTTTATTTCTTCATGTTACACCTACCTATGTATTAACTTTAAACATAGGTGTTACATAGATATAACATGCAAAAATATTAGTAATTGAATTATTCTTTAGTTCCGACTTGCTGCGTCATTGTATTTGACATGTCACATCCGGAACTATACCGTAGATTTTTTTAGTATTCTGTCTACGTCTATTTGAATAAAAGTTAGAAAGTCTAATAATTCCTTTTCTCTTCGGAACATTTTCCATTACGTGTCGTCACGTCGAGCCAGCGGGACAGCGGGACAGCGTGTTAAACAAACATGCTTTGTAAAACGTGACTGTCGCTCCGTCCGTTGGTTTACGTTCACTTATTGAATTTTCAATATCGAATGTACGTTTATATTTAGATAAAAGTTCCTTGTATGTAGGTTGTGTAGAGTTTATGTAATATATGGTCAGGTGACAGTTCAGTTTTTTTTTTACGAAGGCATTTAATCAGTATTTCTTTTATTTATCTAAAACAAAAAATTGTATTTCCATGAACGTGCAATGAATTAGTATAAAATTATGCCAAATGTTATTACTGAAAATTAAAATGGAATGCAGTCATAAACACCAGTTTTTATAAGCTCATATAATTAAGGTAACAGATAAATGAATGTAACACCTAACAATGAGCCTTAACTCTACATTCATATCCATTCCATAGAATGTTCTGGATAAAATCCTAGCACCTCCACAAATAGCATTTCCCATTAAGCCTTTTGTGTTACGTGACGTCACGGCCGAGCGTGCAACATTGTGTAACACACACATGGATAGATACACACTAATGCATAGATACACACACACACGTGCATGATATTGTCACGTCGTGTCGGCTGGCTTTTGTTTTCCTTAATATGATATCGTCAGCATGGCGCTTGCATCTATTTTGAGATTTTTCTTATTTTGTTACCATACACATTTTTTCTACACTAATATTATAAAGAGGAAAGATTTGATTGTTTGTTTGTTTGTTTGTTTGTTTGTTTGTTTGAAATGAATAGGCTCCGAAACTACTTGACCGATTTGAAAAATTCTTTCACTGTTGGGAAGCTACACTATCTCCGGTGAACATAGGCTATATAAAATTTTCAAAAAAGTTAGGGATCCATACTAAAACCTCAATAATGTAAACCAAGGTGTGAAAAAATTACCAAAAAAACTTTCTTGCATCCCGTGCGCTGCGAAAACTATTGATTATAGAACAAAATAATGTACTACGCCTTTGTAGAACATATAATTATCTACAAAAAGTGTCGCGACAGCATATGTCTAACTATTACAGTTGGGTCACAATAAGAGATATTTTATTAAAAAAAATATTATTGAAAGGACGCCGCTAGAAAAGGCTCTTTATTTGTTACTTGGTATTGATCCTTATCAAAATAAATTACTTCATAGTCAAGACTGCTTCAATACCTTTATGTAACTTTTTGAATTATTCACTTTGGACATTCCCTTCGAAAGATATCACGAGTTTAAAATATAAGAATTAGAAAATAATTAAAAATTAAAAAACACGCCTGCCATGTAAAAAAAATTAAAAACAAGTCAAATATTTGCAGTCGGGGGACCTGTAATGAATTGTTTCAAGTAACCGACCCCGACTGCAAATATTTGACTTGTTTTTAATTTTTTTTACATGGCAGGCGTGTTTTTTAATTTTTAATTATAATTTTTTTATTTAATACCTTTTAGTGAACAACAAAAAAGCATGACACAACACAAAAAAAATTTCGTTCGGAACCCTTTGCAGGCGATTTCGACTCACACTTGACCATTTTTTAATGTCCACATAGCCTATGTCACTCGGGATAACTCAAAGCTTCTAATGATACCACAAACATTGAAATCGGTCAAGCCTTTTAGAAGTTATGGTGGAATAAAGAAACTCACAAACATACATACATACATACATACATACCTACATACATACATACATACATGAACCCTGAAAACATAACACTCCTTTTTGGGCAGTCGTGTAAAAAATCGCGTGATTGTCGCTCACTCTGCTCGGCTAACTATGCGATTTAAGCATCACTGAGGTACGGGAGTTTCTAATACTAATATTATAAAGAGCGTAATAGTAGTAATAACACAGAAACCTTCAATCCTAACTTTTTAATAATGTGTTAAATACCCGTGCGAAGCCGGGACGGGCCGCTAGTATTTTATATTTTTGGTATTTGGTGTTTTTAAGAATGGGAGTGTCTTCTTTTTTTGATACACGGCTGAACTGAATAAATGTAAACATTAGTATATTGAAATTAGATTTCCTTATTTAAATCAATTTCTTTCTTGTTTATTGCAAAAATATTAAATACAATAAAAAATTTTCAGTTAATCCTCAATGAACAGCAAAATATTTAATCCCCTTACAAAATTTCTATGAAATCCAGGTTTTTAGTTTGGACAAAAAAAATCTCAACCCTTTCAAAGCCAGACCTAATTCGAAAGCCTCTCCAACATTTTCCACTTACCACAGCCATCCAATACCAGGGCAAACAAAACTGCACATCAGGCCACTTCAATTTATTTTTCAATCAAAAGCTATCCGTCCGTTTTATCTCGTGTTTGTATGCTATCAATATTTAGTTTGTAATGTAAGCCTTGCAGATGGCGGATAGTTACGAATGTTTTAATTGCTTTTAGGTGTTTGTTTTCAAATGTTGTGTGGTCACTAGGGATATTATGTTTTGGACGATTTGTAACTTAACTTTGAACCGAAATATTTAAGTGCTTTGCAAAACTTTATTGTTTGTAGACGAAATTGTACTATGTATTTAAAAATAGATGATGTGACTATTATATGACAAAAAAAATTAAAGGAGCTTTTTTTACTGTACAAAAAGTCTGTTTTAAAAATATTTTAATGAAAGTAGAGCAAGCAGGAAATTAACAACACGGACATCGAAATGTCCATCCGTTAAGCCAATCAAGTGCCGCCACGTCACACTGGCACTCAATTAAAAACTTAACATTTTAATTGTAAATTCGAAATTCGGAACAGCATTCGACCTCATTTAAAATTTCACGATTCGAAGCTCACTGGTGAACACACTGGTTCGAACGATATAGATTTAATTTTAAACCAATATCAACCAATGGGCGACTGATCATTGTTTACCGACGGCATAATTTGAAACCGAATCTCCGTAGTTTTCGGGTGTTTGAATTGCATTGCGTTTTCGATTCGCAGTTGTGAATGCGTCGTGTTTAGCCAGCCAGTAATGTATGCCTAACGGCGAATTGTGTGTAATTTGTATGCTGATTTGATATGAAAGAGAAAATCAACCGTATTCGCGTCATTCGATTAAAACAGGGAATCTATTCGGTGTGAATAACCACGAATGAAGTATGAATTGATTTCTTTGAGCACCGTTCGTATAAATAAGGACTTATTTGAGTTGATTTAAGACTTATCCAGTTACTGATTAACTTTGCGATTTATTGTCTCCTTAGAACATAATTACCTTAAATAAATATCAATGTCTGGTTACTTACTGAAATAGATTTGCAGCTTTGTTCAATATCACAGTGGTTGTGTAGGTTATTAAGACAATCTGATGGTATACATTTCTTTAAGAAATATGTAGCACTTAATACTTTGTTGTCTTCATGTCCTATTAAAACTCCTATTTGTAAAATAGTAACATAAATAAGAGCATTGTTTTTGATGTATTTACATGCACAGTGCTACCAAAATTTTAAACCTAAACAACTAGCAACTAAAAAGAAACATCGAGAATTCCGAATAAATTTAAAAATAAACAACTATGTTGAAACATCCCAAGCTATGGGCCCTTAAACTGAGCTATAAGACATCCATAAATATGCTTTGATTCTATAAAGACACGCCACTTCACCTGTCAGAGGGACGTTAGCGAAATAGAACGACTACAGTTATCTAGAGGTCGTGACTAAACAGACTAAAACTAAACTGTACGTTATGCAACCTTTTTGACTCACATAAATAATGTTTAAGGTTAGTACCTAAAATATTATTTATTAGCCTTTTTGGTTCTATGACTTAGATATATTGCGAATATATTTTACAGAATATTCCTTTATATCTTATCTATACGATTTTCCGAGTGTTTTTTTGTGTCATATACCGGGTATATTTTTTTTTCATTGTTTTTGGTGTTTCTATAGTACGTACCTAGTAGATATCATTTGTCAATTATTCTATACAACAGTACAATATTTCTACATGAGGTCCGGAATAACCGTGTCGGGGTGTGCAAACACAAATATATACAGTAAAACCATTCCATACAATAGGATTGCACTGTTTCGGTAAAAAGGGATGCAAAAGAATAGATTTATTTTTAGATAAAAAAAATTATTGTTATGGACAGCTTACCTGACTATTTCTCCTTACTTTTCAGTTGACGGCGGCTTCTCCCGCAAGGCTTGCTGGTGGGACTTCGCGCGCCACCTCGACCGCCTGGACGCCGTGCTGTTCACGCGCATCAACAACTGCTCCATGTCCGGCATGGCGTCCGTGCTGCGCAGGAAGGCCTCGGCCACTGTCTACCCCCAGATTGGACACTTCTTCTGTAACTTAGAGGTGAGGAGATTAATCAGTTGGATATTGACGGGTTTATGCACGACTGCACGTGTCATGATAATGGTAGTAAACATAATAATTTTTGAGTTTTTTGGGACTTATTAATTGTTAACTACTTACTACTGCAATTAACTGTATGTTACGTGTGTTTTGTAAAAATTACACACTGTAACACTAAAGTTAATGTTTATTGTTTTGAACAACAAATACAAAAGTAAACTAATAATATCCCAATTAAAAACTTATTTATTGCAAAAGGGTTAATACTCAACAATGTATAATAATTAACAGTCTTTTGGTTAATTTATTCACAACCCCAACAAGCGAAAAATTCACTACCTGTTGCACACAACAGGTAGTCATATTCTTACCACAAGAGCCTACGTATAGATAGACACCTCTTAAACTATGATAGCTAAGTATGGAAATTTGAAACGGATATTTAAAACGCCACCTTTTCATAAACAATCTTATATGAAAGTATATGTGTAGTTGTATGTGCGTGAATGAAGTTCGTATAGGGAATGTGTCGGGCGCCACGCTGACGGCCTTACAAGGTTGATCCACACCACTGCGCTGGGCCGCCACACTTGGACAGTTTGCTTAGGCTCGGTAAGCCCTACGATCTTATAGAGGCGGTATTTTGTTTATCATATTTTAAAAGACGTTCCAAAATATGTGGGAAACTTTACGGTACACAATTGAAAGATAGGTAGATAGGAATCGTATTTTAAATAACAAGATCCTCCACCACTAATGAATCTTATAGTCAATACATACATAATATTTGACGGGCCTGTTGGTCTAGTGGTTAGTGACCCTGACTGCTATACCGGAGGTCGTGGGTTCGATTCCCACCCAGGACAAATGTTTGTGTGATGAGCACGATCATTTGTTCTGGTTGTCTGGGTGTAATTTATCTATAATATGTATGTATTTAGAAATATATAAGTATATTTATCAGTTGTCTGGTTACCATAACACAAGCTCTGCTTAGCTTGGGATCAGATAACCGTGTGTGAGTTGTCCCGGCATATTATTATTAATAATGCTACAGGTAGGTAACAAATTTGTGAGCCCAATAAGGTAGTCAATATAAACAAAATAACTTTTTCACAGTTGAGACAGAAATTATCAGATAGAAGTTTAAAGTATAGGTATCACAATTACCAAAGGCTATTTACATCTAAAAATATACTTATTAATTAACTTGTTTACGGCTGTGACTTCACTTACAGTTGTTATCAAATAAAACCTATACAACGAGATTAAAAAAAAAGTGTAGATAGCTATATACCAGTGACATAATTTAGTATTGCCAAGTTTTGAAATCAGACCTAAAAAATCTCCTACATGTAATATTGTAAGTTTTAATCAGTGTAGATTAATTAAAGCACCTTTATTAAATTATAGTGTGAGTGTATCTACTACAGCCACTGAACCGTACTGTATCACCTTGCAAACAGCTCCCCGCGTCCGTGTACTACGGACTAACGTATAGTGCTACTAAATAATATTAAATAAAGTGATTTAAATTAAAGTGATAAAGTGACTTTAAATGGTGTAACATGTAATCTATGTGGTAGGTGGGTATATATAAGGTGCTATAAAAACATCTGCCACGGCTTTAATGGGAGGTAGTATTGTGTTTATAGATTACAATAGTATAGATAAATTATTGATTATTTATCATATTTTTTTTCATACAAAAAAAATAACGTATAAATTTGAATTGATTTATTAGTATAAAACCATCCCGTGTCCTAAGCTGTTGCCGCTCCGCACCGAATTCACGTAATTTGTGAACCACGTTACGCAGAATAGAGTCAATGTTAATTTAACAATTTTATTTTCTAAAATTTAATTAACTGTTAATTTAGTTAACCGGGGTACGAAAGTTCTTCACTATTGTAATCTATAAACACAATACTACCTCCCATTAAAGCCGTGGCATATATTTTTATAGCACCTTATATAAAATACGAAGTAAAGCGAGTGGTTTGTTCGTAAATATTTCAATCAATCAATCAATCAATCATATTCTTTATTGTGGAACACAGGTAGGTACAAAATACAGAAGTTATGTGGTGTAAGGATCAGCTATGTCCTGCCTTCTAGGCATACAATAATTAAGTTTAAGTAGGTACATGTTTAATTATCAATAATATTGTAATTTATATGTTGTTTGAAAACTTAAGTTAGTAACTAAAACACTTTATTTGTATTTAAACATAGACAATTATTAATTATGCTTTTTCTAGAGTGTCAGTCGTTTTAAATTTGTTAGGCAAGTAAATTGAATGGCCCTAATAAATGCGTAACATTTTTATGATATTATTTATTATTTCTTTTTTTAATATTTATTTACGATTAAACTCAGTTTTGCGTGACAAAAGTGCAAATACATAAATCTCTTCGATGTTATACTTTTCAATTTTTTTATTTAAAGCAGGTGCACAATTTAATAAAACAAAAAAAAAACAAAAATATCATTAAATAAACAAAGAGAGAACCCGGCTGTCCTACATAGATCTTTGGCAGTCAATTCTGACAACCAGTCTTACTATGGGATACTGTGTTTCCCAGTAAAATGGGTTGTGGAGGTCAGATAGGCAGTCGCTCCATGTAAAATACAGTATTCAGCTGAATCCGGTAAGACTGGTAGCCGACCCCAACATAGTTAGGAAAAGGCTCGGGAGATGAAACAAAGAGAGAACTATCTACAATTTAATCAAAAAACTTCTATTTCAAGTAAACCTATTAACTTCTTGCACTATTGAAACAGCAATTTCTATGGAAAAGAACCACAAAATGATATGATATATTAATAAACAAAGATAAAAATAATAGCGGCTTTTATCCTAATACTGGGCTAAGGGTTCCTAATAGTGAAGCAACGAGTTGTAACTCGTTTTCTGTTATAACAAATAGCCATTCAATATATAATAAAGTCGTGTAATCGTGTGCCCTATACCTCTTTTATGATCGCATGTACACATAAGCTGTTGGTGAGCCTTTTTTAATAAATAAATAAATATGTATAATATGGATATATTTCCAGGAGCGCCGAGCCCTCGCCAGCCCCGACGGTGACAAGGACGCGGACCCCCTGCTGGTGTCTCTCCTCCAGGAGGGCTCCGATATGATGGCCGACCTGCGCCACATCAACCTCAAGCCGCAGCACTGCTACAGGAACCCTGAGCCCATCAACTTGTACCACAAAGTTGGACATGGTAATTATATGTAAATTATGTAAATCATATACATTGCTCCGCACACAAAGTAAGTAAAAACACTTGTGCTATAGAATCAACGCGATTTTAGTTTTTAATAATCACATTAATGAATTATCTATTTACTCTACTTACGTTCAATCAGTCAAGGTTAGATATTTTCTTAGCCGCACTTGCTAAACCCATTCGAACATCAAATACTGACATGCACTTTTTCTCTAATTTCAGGAACCCTCGACATGTACGTACTGAATCCGTCCAAGGACTCTAAATACGTTCGTGAATTTTTAAAACGGTGGCACAACAGCGAGCAAAAGCTCTTTGAAGGTGCCAGCGTATCGGGACAGTTTAATTTCCCGATACCTAACTTAGTATCAATATGCGCTCTACTGGTGTGGCGCCCAGCAAACCCTGACGATACGATTACCAGGATCATGTTCCCAGGATCGACACCACAACACAAAATTTTTGAAGGCTTAGAAAAACTTAAACATTTAGAGTTCTTACAACATCCTACGTGTACAGGAAGACAAATGGTTCCTACAACCCCGCCAGTTACTACTACGGCTACCACAGTTATAACGTCAAAGACTTCTGCCAAGATCTCCACAAAATCTAGCAAAGAAAGGAGTATACTTGCAGAGAAGATGAAAGACGAGAAGATTGTTGAGCCTGAACCACCACCAAAAGATAAGAAAGAAGGAGAATCTAAAAATATAATAGACAATAAATTACTTAGTGAACTTGTAGACGGTGAAGATAAAATTGGATCAGTTCTACATGAAGCTATCACTGCCAGACTAGAATCAAAATTAGATGATAAGATAGCTCAATATGAGAGCACTGTGATAGATGGCCTGCCTAAAAAGAAAGATGTAAAAAAGAAGGCTGCAGAGAAGAAAACAAAACGTGTTGATAAGACTGATGAAGCTAAAGACTTTGTAGTTAAGGCTGAAGCAAAAAAAGTTGATGCAGAACCAAAACCTAAGATTGAAAGGAAAAAGGCGGACGCTCGTAAATCGGATATGACAACATCAATGACTAGAAACAAAATTAGCCATCGCGCAACCCGCGCATTGTCTGATAAAAAACCGACTGCAAGTACGGTCGATAAAAAACCTGTAGGTGAAGATAAAAAATCACCTCCAACTACACCTAAAAAATCATTAGAAGCCAAACCTACGTTAAGCGTACCAGCGGTTAAAGACAAGTTAAAACCCAAAATCAGAAGACTCAGCCCAGGTAGCACACCAGCAAAGAGTACCAAAGAAGCGAAAAACCGTATGGTTATGGAATCAAAATATAAACAAGTCTCCCCTAAACGAGATATCACCGCCAAACCTACTGAAAAGAAAGAAACCAAAGCTAAAAGAGAACCCATTTCGCGTCGACCACGACCGTTATCTTCGCCTGTGAAGGGAATAAAAGCTATGAAAAGTCCCACAAAATCAGTAAAGTCAATAAAATCAGATGCTTCTAAATTAAAGGGTTTACAAAGAGTTAACTATGAAGATATTCTCAAAGACGCAAAGAAATCTGACGAAGAAACTTCAAAGTCTCTCGATGATATAAAACAACAAGAATTGGATGAAAGAGAAGAACAAGAAATCGTAAGAGAAATAGAAGCAGTTTTTAATAGAGATAGCGAAGCTGAGGAAAAAACAGAATTTGTGGGTCGATCCGACATTGAAAAAATTACTTGTTTACTAGATGATACCAAAACAGAGACCACAGCGGATGGTGAATTTGAAGAAGAATACCTCATTATTGAAAAAGAAGAAGTAGAGCAATACACAGAAGACTCTATTGTTGACAGAGAAGATAGCCATGAGCACGAAGATGAATTACAAAAACATGCTAAAGATAAAGAGGAATCTGAAAAGAAAAAGGATGTTACAGTATTAGAAAAAGAAAAACCTGAAGAAACACAAATAAAGACTGAAGCAGTTATCGAGGCAGAAACGAAACAAGTCGAATCTAAGGAACATTCGATAAGTGTGGAAGAAAAGCAAGACATAAGTAGCGAAAAGAAAACTTCTGATAGCAAAAGTATTCCTAAACCTAAAGATTCTCTTGAAATGCAGGTTCAAGAGTCTCAACCCGATGAGAAAATATCAACAACTATCGAATCTGGAGCTACAACTGCACCTACTCTTCCCGAAGATGAGCGTATAACACTTGATGACATTAAAGAAGATCAACAAGTAGAAGAAAAGCACATTCAAGAAGAAACAAAAGAAGTAATACCACCACAAAGCTTAGTTGATACTAAGCCATTGTTGCTGGAAAAAAGTCCAAAGCTTGAATCACAGCCTGTTCCAATCAGAGAAATAGTGAAAACTCCTGATGAAGTGGCCGATCTTCCTTTGCACGAGGAAGTAGATTATAGAACCTATGTAGAAAAGAAAACACCTGAAGAAGAAATATTTAAACGTAAGCCAGATGAAGTCAAAATTCCTAAAGATTTACCACTTGAAACCACTTTGTCGTCGTATATTAAAACTGTACAAGATGATGTTGTACTTAAGACAGTTCAGAGTGCTTCACATGCTGAACTTGTTACGGTTACACCCGGATCAGCCCCCGAATCTCCAATGTACCATGAGCAAATGAAAGTATCTGCAACTCCTGACAAGGACCTGAAACCTGTTAAAGAATATGATAGTGGCGAGTATGACTATGGTCAATATACTGAAAAACTACGAGAAACTCATATAACTACTCTTGATTCACCGATAAAAGATGACATTATAGTAATTGAAGAGATACCATGTATGCCTGAAAAAATACCATCAATACCAGAAGACGTTGAAAAAGAAATTGAAGAAGCTAGCAAGTTAGAAATGGATAAACCACCTGTGAGCCCTAAAGATGTCGAAAAAATTGTGGCTGATGTTGCCGAAGTTTTAAAATCAGATAAGAGCTTAGAAGAAATTATGGCTGAGAAATCACCTTTACTCAGTAAATCACCTGAATTATTCCCCAAAATGGACGCCATTGAAGCAACAAAATTGCTATTGACGCATGAACAAGAAATTAAACATGATATAATAAAGGATGTTAAGCAAAGTGATAAACTGGACACTAAAGTTGACCATGAACATCTGGATACAATTAATAAAGAGGTGTCACCAGTTCGGTCAATAACATCTGAAGACAATAGTGAAATATCAGATAAGACTGTACTAAGTGAAGGAAAAAGAGTCAAGCGAGAACTACTTGAAGAAAAACAGAGACCACCATTAGATGTCAAAGACGATAAAGTAAAACAGGCAAAGGCCATTTTACCTGAAGACACTTTCATCAAAGAAATAAGTTCTGATGTAACTGATCATGCCGTAGTAGAAAAACAATCCATTGTGGATGTAAATGAAACAGTTCCTGAAAGGAGGGTAAGTACGACCTTGGAATCAGCAAAAACACTTGAAAAACTTGAAGAAAAAATAGCAGATCTTAAAAGGCAGGAAGAAAAATCATTCCACGATAAAATTGAAACTGTGCGAAAAGATCACGATGAAGACACAGACAAAGTTGACAAACTTTTGGAGCAAATAAAATCATTTAGCCCACAAAAAGAAGTATTAGATAAACCAATGGTTGACGTAACTGAAAAAATAAAAGAACCCGAAGACAAGGAATTAAGCCCAGAAAAAGAGATGTCTAAAAAGACTTTGCTACAGAAGGCAGAAACTAAAGTTGAGAAAGTAGCCGAAAAGGTATCCGCCTTTAAAGATGAAGTTTTTGGATTCTTTGCAAAGAAAAGTGACAAAAAAGATACAGTTCCAACAAAAGACGTCATCGAAAAAGTCGTTGATATAAGCCCCGAAAAAGAAATATTAGACAAAGTCTCTATTTCCAAGGTCGACGCTAAACCTGTACAAAGTTCTGAAAAAGATGAAGATACGCAAAAACAATTAAGTCCCGAAAAAGGCATAAAGGATGAAAAACCAAGCTTTCCAGAATATGAAAAGACAGAATCAAGCCCTGTAGAATTAGATAAAGAAACTTTTGCGGGCCTAATCTATGATGAAGATCAAGAATTGGATATAGAAGAAAGACTCATAGGTTTCGAACCCGTAGGTAAACCTGAAGAGCATACTACAACACATGAATTAAAAGTAACTGAAAAAGGTATCGTTATAATGAGAATGTCTACAGTAACGACTATATTACAAGAATTTAGAAACGTATCCAGGACAATAGTAAGATATAAGACGACAGTATTAACAATTGAAGATGACGAACTCCCGGATGGCACCAAAGTTAGTCGAACATATAGAAAGGTCTCTTTAAGTCATGAACGCCCAAAATTCAGTTCGATAAAACTGGATAGGGAAGATCAAGATCTCTCTAAGCCTATCGAATCTTTACCTCCATCACAGACACAACCCATAGAGAAAGTCACTTCTAGTCCAGTAAAACTTATACCTGTGTCAAGCCTTAGTGGCTTAGATAAAGATTTGACTAGCCCTGTTATCGACACACAAATTTCACCAGATGATAGATTACCCAGTTTAATTTATGATGAAGATGAAGAATTAGAAGTTGAAGAAAGACTTATGGGTTTTGAACCAAACGGAAAACCTGATGAAGTAACTATCACACAAATTATGACAGTAACTGAGAAAGGCGTCATTATTAAACGAAAATCCGTTATAACAACAATTGTTCAAGAATATACAAACTTCAACAAAACCACAGTAAGGTATAAAACGACGACTTTGACGATCGAAGAAGATGAGTTACCAGATGGTGCTAAAGTAAGCCGCACAATTAGAAAAGTTTCGCTGGCTTATGAAAAACCTAAACTTGATACTCAAAGTGAAGTTTCAATCAGTCTCGAGAAAGAGTTAGCGGAAAGGGATGCTTCCTATATCTTACAAAAAGAACTCCGAAGTCCTAAAAAACATGACGAATATTCATTTGTGGACTCTGATGAAAAACTGTCTGATTTGATATATGATGAAGCTCATGAGCTAAAACTTAAAGAAATACTAAAGGAATTTGAAGAATCCAAAACACCAGAGGAACACACAACTACCAAAGTAACCACAGTTACCGACAAAGGTATCATTATAAGTAGAACCACTATTATTACGACGATAATACAACAATTTACAAATATCTATACAAAAACAGTAAAATACAAAATAAGTATTACGACGTCGTATATGGATGAACATCCAGATGGCTCAAAGTATAAACGAGTTTGCCGAAAAGTAAAACTTGTTGACGAGAAACCCGATCAAGTTCCCTTTGAATTTGAAGAACAATCAACTGAGCTTAAAAAAGCTGAAACAAAGGTAACAAGCCCTATCAAACTAGATGAAAAGGCACCTATTGAGCATGACAAAAAAATATCTTACTCCATCCAACCAGACGGAAAGGCAATAACCCCTGTTGACCTTCAAGACAAAGCACCGAGCCCTGATAAGCCCGACGAAACTTCTCCAAGCTTAGTCAAACCTGACAAGCTGGTATCTAGCACAATCAAACTTGATGACAAGGCACCCAGCCCTGTTGAAGTCGATGAGAAGGTACCAAGCCCTATCAAACCTGACGAGCTGGTGCCTAGCACAACCAAACTTGATGACAAGGCACCAAGCCCTGTTCATATCGACGCGAAGGAAACAAGCCCTGTCGACCTTAAAGACAAAGCACCAAGCCCTGACAAGCCCGTGGAAAAGGCGCCCAGTCCAATCAAACCTAACGAGCTGGTGCCCAGCACAACCAAACCTGATGACAAGGCACCAAGCCCAGTCAAACCTGATGACAAGGCACCAAGCCCTGTTGATCTCGACGAGAAGGTAACAAGCCCTGTCGACCTTAAAGACAAAGCACCAAGCACCGACAAGCCCGAAGAAAAGGCGCCCGGCCCAATAAAACCTGACGAGCTGGTACCTAGCACAACCATACCTGATGACAAGGTGCCAAGCTCAGTCAAACCTGATGACAAGACACCAAGCCCTGTTGATCTCGACGAGAAGGTAACAAGCCCTGTCGACCTTAAAGACAAAGCACCAAGCACTGACAAGCCCGAAGAAAAGGCGCCCAGCACAATAAAACCTGACGAGCTGGTGCCTAGCACAAGCAAACCTGATGACAAGGCGCCGAGCCCAGTCAAACCTGATGACAAGGCACCAAGCCCTGTTGATCTCGACGAGAAGGTAACAAGCCCTGTCGACCTAAAAAACAAAGCACCAAGCCCTGTCAAGCCCGTAGAAAAGGCGCCCACTCCAATCAAACCTGACGAGCTGGTGCCTAGCACAATCAAACTTGATGACAAGGCGCCGAGCCCAGTCAAGCCTGATGACAAGGCACAAAGCCCTGTTCATCTCGACGAGAAGGTAACAAGCCCTGTCGACCTTAAAGACAAAGCACCAAGCACCGACAAGCCAGAAGAAAAGGCGCCCAGCCCAATAAAACCTGACGAGCTGGTGCCTAGCACAACCATACCTGATGACAAGGCGCCAAGCTCAGTCAAACCTGATGACAAGACACCAAGCCCTGTTGATCTCGACGAGAAGGTAACAAGCCCTGTCGACCATAAAGACAAAGCACCAAGCACTGACAAGCCCGAAGAAAAGGCGCCCAGCACAATAAAACCTGACGAGCTGGTGCCTAGCACAACCATACCTGATGACAAGGCGCCAAGCCCAGTCAAACCTGATGACAAGACACCAAGCCCTGTTGATCTCGAAGAGAAGGTAACAAGCCCTGTCGACCTTAAAGACAAAGCACCAAGCACTGACAAGCCCGAAGAAAAGGCGCCGAGCCCAGTCAAACCTGATGACAAGGCACCAAGCCCTGTTGATCTCGACGAGAAGGTAACAAGCCCTCTTGACCTTAAAGAAAAAGCACCAAGCACCGACAAGCCCGAAGAAAAGGCGCCCAGCCCAATCAAACCTGACGAGCTTGTGCCTGGCACAACCATACCTGATGACAAGGCGCCAAGCCCAGTCAAACCTGATGACAAGACACCAAGCCCTGTTGATCTCGACGAGAAGGTAACAAGCCCTGTCGACCTTAAAGACAAAGCACCAAGCACCGACAAGCCCGAAGAAAAGGTGCCCAGCCCAATAAAACCTGACGAGCTTGTGCCTAGCACAACCATACCTGATGACAAGGCGCCAAGCCCAATCAAACCTGATGACAAGACACCAAGCCCTGTTGATCTCGAAGAGAAGGTAACAAGCCCTGTCGACCTTAAAGACAAAGCACCAAGCACTGACAAGCCCGAAGAAAAGGCGCCGAGCCCAGTCAAACCTGATGACAAGGCACCAAGCCCTGTTGATCTCGACGAGAAGGTAACAAGCCCTCTTGACCTTAAAGAAAAAGCACCAAGCACCGACAAGCCCGAAGAAAAGGTGCCCAGCCCAATAAAACCTGACGAGCTTGTGCCTAGCAAAACCATACCTGATGACAAGGCGCCAAGCCCAATCAAACCTGATGACAAGACACCAAGCCCTGTTGATCTCGAAGAGAAGGTAACAAGCCCTGTCGACCTTAAAGACAAAGCACCAAGCACTGACAAGCCCGAAGAAAAGGCGCCGAGCCCAGTCAAACCTGATGACAAGGCACCAAGCCCTGTTGATCTCGACGAGAAGGTAACAAGCCCTCTTGACCTTAAAGAAAAAGCACCAAGCACCGACAAGCCCGAAGAAAAGGTGCCCAGCCCAATAAAACCTGACGAGCTTGTGCCTAGCACAACCATACCTGATGACAAGGCGCCAAGCCCAATCAAACCTGATGACAAGACACCAAGCCCTGTTGATCTCGAAGAGAAGGTAACAAGCCCTGTCGACCTTAAAGACAAAGCACCAAGCACTGACAAGCCCGAAGAAAAGGCGCCGAGCCCAGTCAAACCTGATGACAAGGCACCAAGCCCTGTTGATCTCGACGAGAAGGTAACAAGCCCTCTTGACCTTAAAGAAAAAGCACCAAGCACCGACAAGCCCGAAGAAAAGGTGCCCAGCCCAATAAAACCTGACGAGCTTGTGCCTAGCAAAACCATACCTGATGACAAGGCGCCAAGCCCAATCAAACCTGATGACAAGACACCAAGCCCTGTTGATCTCGAAGAGAAGGTAACAAGCCCTGTCGACCTTAAAGACAAAGCACCAAGCACTGACAAGCCCGAAGAAAAGGCGCCGAGCCCAGTCAAACCTGATGACAAGGCACCAAGCCCTGTTGATCTCGACGAGAAGGTAACAAGCCCTCTTGACCTTAAAGAAAAAGCACCAAGCACCGACAAGCCCGAAGAAAAGGTGCCCAGCCCAATAAAACCTGACGAGCTTGTGCCTAGCAAAACCATACCTGATGACAAGGCGCCGAGCCAAGTCAAACTTGATGACAAGGCACCAAGCCCTGTTGATCTTGACGAGAAGGTAACAAGCCCTGTCGACCTTAAAGACAAAGTACTAAGTCCTGACAAGCCCGTGGAAAAGGCGCCCAGCCCAATCAAACCTGACGAGCTGGTGCCTAGCACAACCAAACCTGATGACAAGGCGCCGAGCCCAGTCAAACCTGATGACAAGGCACCAAGCCCCGTTGATCTCATCGAGAAGGTAACAAGCCCTGTCGACCTTAAAGACAAAGCACCAAGCACCGACAAGCCCGAAGAAAAGGTGCCAAGCCCAATCAAACCTGACGAGCTGGTGCCTAGCACGACCAAACCTGATGACAAGGCACCGAGCCCAGTCAAACCTGATGACAAGGCACCAAGCCCTGTTGATTTCGACGAGAAGGTAACAAGCCCTGTCGACCTTAAAGACAAAGCACCAAGCCCTGACAAGCCCGTAGAAAAGGCGCCCAGCCCAATCAAACCTGACAAGCTGGTGCCTAGCACGACCGAACCTGATGACAAGGCGCCGAGCCCAGTCAAACCTGATGACAAGGCACCAAGCCCTGTTGATCTCGACGAGAAGGTAACAAGCCCTGTCGACCTTAAAGACAAAGCACCAAGCCCTGACAAGCCCGTGGAAAAGGCGCCCAGCCCAATCAAACCTGACGAGCTGGTGCCTAGCACAACCAAACCTGATGACAAGGCGCCGAGCCCAGTCAAACCTGATGACAAGGCACCAAGCCCTGTTGATCTCGACGAGAAGGTAACAAGCCCTGTCGACCTTAAAGACAAAGCACCAAGCCCTGTTGATCTCGACGAGAAGGTAACAAGCCCTGTCGACCTTAAAGACAAAGCACCAAGCACCGACAAGCCCGTGGAAAAGGCGCCCAGCCCAATCAAACCTGACGAGCTGGTGCCTAGCACAACCATACCTGATGACAAGGCGCCGAGCCCAGTCAAATCTGATGACAAGGCACCAAGCCCTGTTGATCTCGACGAGAAGGTAACAAGCTCTGTCGACCTTAAAGACAAAGCACCAAGCACCGACAAGCCCGAAGAAAAGGTGCCCAGCCCAATAAAACCTGACGAGCTTGTGCCTAGCACAACCATACCTGATGACAAGGCGCCAAGCCCAGTCAAACCTGATGAAAAGGCACCAAGCCCTGTTGATCTCGACGAGAAGGTAACAAGCCCTGTCGACCTTAAAGACAAAGCACCAAGCACTGACAAACCCGAAGAAAAGGCGCCAAGCCCAGTCAAACCTGTTGACAAGGCACCAAGCCCTGTTGATCTCGACGAGAAGGTAACAAGCCCTATTGATCTTAAAGAAAAAGCACCAAGCACCGACAAGCCCGAAGAAAAGGCGCCCAGCCCAATCAAACCTGATGAGTTGGTGCCTAGCACAACCAAACCTGATGACAAGGCGCCGAGCCCAGTCAAACCTGAAGACAAGGCACCAAGCCCTGTTGATCTCGACGAGAAGGTAACAAGCCCTGTCGACCTTAAAGACAAAGCACCAAGCCCTGACAAGCCCGTGGAAAAGGCGCCCAGCCCGATCAAACCTGACGAGCTGGTGCCTAGCACAACCATACCTGATGACAAGGTGCCGAGCCCAGTCAAACCTGATGACAAGGCACCAAGCCCTGTTGATCTCGACGAGAAGGTAACAAGCCCTGTCGACCTTAAAGACAAAGCAACAAGCCCTGACAAGCCCGTGGAAAAGGCGCCCAGCCCAATCAAACCTGACGAGCTGGTGCCTAGCACAATCAAACCTGATGACAAGGCACCGAGCCCAGTCAAACCTGATGACAAGGCACCAAGCCCTGTTGATCTCGACGAGAACGTAACAAGCCCTGTCGACCTTAAAGACAAAGCACCAAGCCCTGA
Source organism: Autographa pulchrina (assembly GCA_905475315.1). Classification (NCBI taxonomy): domain Eukaryota; kingdom Metazoa; phylum Arthropoda; class Insecta; order Lepidoptera; family Noctuidae; genus Autographa; species Autographa pulchrina. The sequence goes on from FR997781.1 coordinate 11,496,024, forward strand.
CAAGCCCATGGAAAAGGCGCCCAGCCCAATCAAACCAGACGAGCTGGTGCCTAGCACAACCATACCTGATGACAAGGCGCGAAGCCCAGTCAAACCTGATGACAAGACACCAAGCCCTGTTGATCTCGAAGAGAAGGTAACTAGCCCTGTCGACCTTAAAGACAAAGCACCAAGCACTGACAAGCCCGAAGAAAAGGAGCCGAGCCCAGTCAAACCTGATGACAAGGCACCAAGACCTGTTGATCTCGACGAGAAGGTAACAAGCCCTCTTGACCTTAAAGAAAAAGCACCAAGCACCGACAAGCCCGAAGAAAAGGCGCCCAGCCCAATCAAACCTGACGAGCTTGTGCCTAGCACAACCATACCTGATGACAAGGTGCCAAGCCCAGTCAAACCTGATGACAAGGCACCAAGCCCTGTTGATCTCATCGAGAAGGTAACAAGCCCTGTCGACCTTAAAGACAAAGCACCAAGCACCGACAAGCCCGAAGAAAAGGTGCCCAGCCCAATAAAACCTGACGAGCTTGTGCCTAGCACAACCATACCTGATGACAAGGCGCCAAGCCCAGTCAAACCTGATGAAAAGGCACCAAGCCCTGTTGATCTCGACGAGAAGGTAACAAGCCCTGTCGACCTTAAAGACAAAGCACCAAGCCCTGACAAGCCCGTGGAAAAGGCGCCCGGCCCAATCAAACCTGACGAGCTGGTGCCTAGCACAACCAAACCTGATGACAAGGCGCCGAGCCCAGTCAAACCTGATGACAAGGCACCAAGCCCTGTTGATCTCGACGAGAAGGTAACAAGCTCTGTCGACCTTAAAGACAAAGCACCAAGCACTGACAAACCCGAAGAAAAGGTGCCAAGCCCAGTCAAACCTGATGATAAGGCACCAAGCCCTGTTGATCTCGACGAGAAGGTAACAAGCCCTGTCGACCTTAAAGACAAAGCACCAAGCCCTGACAAGCCCGTGGAAAAGGCGCCCAGCCCAATCAAACCTGACGAGCTGGTGCCTAGCACAACCATACCTGATGACAAGGTGCCGAGCCCAGTCAAACCTGATGACAAGGCACCAAGCCCTGTTGATCTCGACGAGAAGGTAACAAGCCCTGTCGACCTTAAAGGCAAAGCACCAAGCCCTGACAAGCCCGTGGAAAAGGCGCCCAGCCCAATCAAACCTGACGAGCTGGTGCCTAGCACAACCAAACCTGATGACAAGGCGCCGAGCCCAGTCAAACCTGATGACAAGGCACCAAGCCCTGTTGATCTCGACGAGAAGGTAACAAGCTCTGTCGACCTTAAAGACAAAGCACCAAGCCCTGACAAGCCCGTGGAAAAGGCGCCCAGCCCAATCAAACCAGACGAGCTGGTGCCTAGCACAACCATACCTGATGACAAGGCGCCGAGCCCAGTCAAACCTGATGACAAGGCACCAAGCCCTGTTGATCTCGACGAGAAGGTAACAAGCCCTGTCGACCTTAAAGACAAAGCACCAAGCCCTGACAAGCCCGTGGAAAAGGCGCCCAGCCCAATCAAACCGGACGAGCTGGTGCCTAGCACAACCAAACCTGATGACAAGGCGCCGAGCCCAGTCAAACCTGATGACAAGGCACCAAGCCCTGTTGATCTCGACGAGAAGGTAACAAGCCCTGTCGACCTTAAAGACAAAGCACCAAGCCCTGACAAGCCCGTAGAAAAGGCGCCCAGCCCAATCAAACCCGACGAGCTGGTGCCTAGCAAAACCATACCTGATGACAAGGTGCCGAGCCAAGTCAAACCTGATGACAAGGCACCAAGCCCTGTTGATTTCATCGAGAAGGTAACAAGCACTGTCGACCTTAAAGACAAAGCACCGAGCCCTGACAAGCCCGAAGAAAAAGCACCAAGCCCAGTCAAACCTGTCGAGCTGGTGCATAGCACAACCACACCTGATGACAAGGCGCCGAGCCAAGTCAAACCTGATGACAAGGCACCAAGCCCTGTTGATCTCGACGAGAAGGTAACAAGCCCTATTGATCTTAAAGAAAAAGCACCAAGCACCGACAAGCCCGAAGAAAAGGCGCCCAGCCCAATCAAACCTGACGAGTTGGTGCCTAGCATGACCAAACCTGATGACAAGGCGCCAAGCCCAGTCAAACCTGAAGACAAGGCACCAAGCCCTGTTGATCTCGACGAGAAGGTAACAAGCCCTGTCGACCTTAAAGACAAAGCACCAAGCCCTGACAAGCCCGTGGAAAAGGCGCCCAGCCCAATCAAACCTGACGAGCTGGTGCCTAGCACAACCATACCTGAAAACAAGGTGCCGAGCCCAGTCAAACCTGATGACAAGGCACCAAGCCCTGTTGATCTCGACGAGAAGGTAACAAGCCCTGTCGACCTTAAAGACAAAGCACCAAGCCCTGACAAGCCCGTGGAAAAGGCGCCCAGCCCAATCAAACCTGACGAGCTAGTGCCTAGCACAACCAAACCTGATGACAAGGCGCCGAGCCCAGTCAAACCTGATGACAAGGCACCAAGCCCTGTTGATCTCGACGAGAAGGTAACAAGCCCTGTCGACCTTAAAGACAAAGCACCAAGCCCTGACAAGCCCGTGGAAAAGGCGCCCAGCCCAATCAAACCAGACGAGCTGGTGCCTAGCACAACCATACCTGATGACAAGGCGCCGAGCCCAGTCAAACCTGATGACAAGGCAACAAGCCCTGTTGATCTCGACGAGAAGGTAACAAGCCCTGTCGACCTTAAAGACAAAGCACCAAGCCCTGACAAGCCCGTGGAAAAAGCGCCCAGCCCAATCAAACCTGATGAGCTGGTGCATAGCACAACCATACCTGATGACAAGGCGCCGAGCCCAGTCAAATCTGATGACAAGGCACCAAGCCATGTTGATCTCATCGAGAAGGTAACAAGCACTGTCGACCTTAAAGACAAAGCACCGAGCCCTGACAAGCCCGAAGAAAAAGCACCAAGCCCTGTCAAACCTGTCGAGGTGGTGCCTAGCACAACCATACCTGATGACAAGGCACCAAGCCCTGTTGATCTTGACGAGAAGGTAACAAGCCCTGTTGACCTTAAAGACAAAGCACCAAGCCCTGACAAGCCCGTGGAAAAGGCGCCCAGCCCAATCAAACCTGACGAGCTGGTGTCTAGTACAACCATACCTGATGACAAGGCGCTGAGCGCAGTCAAACCTGATGACAAGGCACCAAGCCCTGTTTATCTCGACGAGAAGGTAACAAGCCCTGTCGACCTTAAAGACAAAGCACCAAGCCCTGACAAGCCCGTGGAAAAGGCGCCCAGCCCAATCAAACCAGACGAGCTGGTGCCTAGCACAACCATACCTGATGACAAGGCGCCGAGCCCAGTCAAACCTGATGACAAGGCACCAAGCCCTGTTGATCTCGACGAAAAGGTAACAAGCCCTGTCGACCTTAAAGACAAAGCACCAAGCCCTGACAAGCCCGTAGAAAAGGCGCCCAGCCCAATCAAACCCAACGAGCTGGTGCCTAGCAAAACCATACCTGATGACAAGGCGCCGAGCCAAGTCAAACCTGATGACAAGGCACCAAGCCTTGTTGATCTCATCGAGAAGGAAACAAGCACTGTCGACCTTAAAGACAAAGTACCAAGCCCTGACAAGCCCGTGGAAAAGGCGCCCAGCCCAATCAAACCAGACGAGCTGGTGCCTAGCACAACCATACCTGATGACAAGGCGCCGAGCCCAGTCAAACCTGATGACAAGGCACCAAGCCCTGTTGATCTCGACGAGAAGGTAACAAGCCCTGTCGACCTTAAAGACAAAGCACCAAGCCCTGACAAGCCCGTAGAAAAGGCGCCCAGCCCAATCAAACCCAACGAGCTGGTGCCTAGCAAAACCAAACCTGATGACAAGGCGCCGAGCCCAGTCAAACCTGATGACAAGGCACCAAGCCCTGTTGATCTCGACGAGAAGGTAACAAGCCCTGTCGACCTTAAAGACAAAGTACCAAGCCCTGACAAGCCCGTGGAAAAGGCGCCCAGCCCAATCAAACCAGACGAGCTGGTGCCTAGTACAACCATACCTGATGACAAGGCGCTGAGCGCAGTCAAACCTGATGACAAGGCACCAAGCCCTGTTGATCTCGACGAGAAGGTAACAAGCCCTGTCGACCTTAAAGACAAAGCACCAAGCCCTGAAAAGCCCGTGAAAAAGGCGCCCAGCCCAATCAAACCTGACGAGCTGGTGCCTAGCACAACCATACCTGATGACAAGGCGCCGAGCCTAGTCAAATCTGATGACAAGGCACCAAGCCCTGTTGATCTTGACGAGAAGGTAACAAGCACTGTCGACCTTAAAGACAAAGCACCGAGCCCTGACAAGCCCGAAGAAAAAGCACCAAGCCCTGTCAAACCTGTCGAGCTGGTGCCTAGCACAACCATACCTGATGACAAGGCGCCGAGCCCAGTCAAACCTGATGACAAGGCACCAAGCCCTGTTGATCTTGACGAGAAGGTAACAAGCCCTGTCGACCTTAAAGACAAAGCACCAAGCCCTGACAAGCCCGTGGAAAAGGCGCCCAGCCCAATCAAACCTGACGAGCTGGTGCCTAGCACAACCATACCTGATGACAAGGCGCCGAGCCCAGTCAAATCTGATGACAAGGCACCAAGCCCTGTTGATCTTGACGAGAAGGTAACAAGCCCTGTCCACCTTAAAGACAAAGCACCAAGCCCTGACAAGCCGGTAGAAAAGGCGCCCAGCCCAATCAAACCCAACGAGCTGGTGCCTAGCAAAACCATACCTGATGACAAGGCGCCGAGCCAAGTCAAACCTGATGACAAAGCACCAAGCCCTGTTGATCTCATCGAGAAGGTAACAAGCACTGTCGACCTTAAAGACAAAGCACCGAGCCCTGACAAGCCCGAAGAAAAAGCAACAAGCCCAGTCAAACTTGTCGAGCTGGTGCCCAGCACAGTCAAACTTGATAAAAAGGCACCAAGCCTAGACAAACCTGACGACAAGGCACCAAGCACCATCGATCTCGACGAGAAGGTAAAGAGCCCTGTCGACCTTAAAGACAAAGCACCGAGCCCTGACAAGCCTGAAGAAAGAGCACCAAGCCCAGTCAAACCTGTCGAACTGGTGCCCATCACAGTCAAACCTGATGCAAAGGCACCAAGCCTAGACAAACCTGACGACAAGGCACCAAGCCCCGTTGATCTCGACGAGAAGGTAACGTGCCCTGTCGACCTTAAAGACAAAGCACCGAGCCCTGACAAGCCTGAAGAAAAAGCACCAAGCCAAGTCAAACCTGTCGAGCTGGTACCCAGCACAGTCAAACTTGATGAAAAGGCACCAAGCCTAGACAAACCTGACGACAAGGCACCAAGCACCATCGATCTCGACGAGAAGGTAAAGAGCCCTGTCGACCTTAAAGAAAAAGCACCGAGCCCTGACAAGCCCAAAGAAAAAGCACCAAGCCTAGTAAAACCTGACGAGCCGGTGTCTAGCACAATCAAACTTGATTACAAGGCGCCAAGCCCAGTCAAACCAGATGACAAGACACCAAGCCCTGTTGATCTCGACGAGAAGGTAACAAGCCCTGTCGACCTTAAAGACAAAGCACCAAGCACCGACAAGCCCGAAGAAAAGGTGCCCAGCCCAATAAAACCTGACGAGCTTGTGCCTAGCACAACCATACCTGATGACAAGGCGCCAAGCCCAATCAAACCTGATGACAAGACACCAAGCCCTGTTGATCTCGAAGAGAAGGTAACAAGCCCTGTCGACCTTAAAGACAAAGCACCAAGCACTGACAAGCCCGAAGAAAAGGCGCCGAGCCCAGTCAAACCTGATGACAAGGCACCAAGCCCTGTTGATCTCGACGAGAAGGTAACAAGCCCTCTTGACCTTAAAGAAAAAGCACCAAGCACCGACAAGCCCGACGAAAAGGCTCTAAGCCCAGTCAAACCTGATGACAAGGCACCAAGCCACGTCGATCTTGATGAGAAGGTGACAAGCCCTGTTGGCCTTAAAGACAAAGCACCAAGCACAGACAAGCCCGACGAAAAGGCGCACAGCCCAATCAAACCTGACGAGCTGGTGCCTAGCACAGTGAAACCTGATGAAATGGCACCAAGCCCAGTCAAACCTGACGACAAGGCCCAAAGGCCTTTTGATGTCGACGACAAGATTGCAAGCCCTGTCGACTTTAAAGACAAAGCACCGAGCCCTGACAAACCCGACGAAAAGGCGCCGAGCCCAATCAAACATGACGACAAGGCACAAAGATCTTTTGATCTCGACGACAGGGTTGCGAGCCCTGTCGACTTTAAAGACAAAGCACCAAGCCCTGACAAGCCCGTGGAAAAGGCGCCCAGCCCAATCAAACCTGACGAGATGGTGCCTAGTACAACCATACCTGACGACAAGGCACCAAGGCCAGTCAAACCTGATGACAAGGCACCAAGCCCAGTAAAACCTGATGAAAAGGCGCCAAGCCCAGCCAAATCTGACGACAAGGCACCAAGCCCCGTTAATCTCGACGAGAAGGTAACGAGCCCTGTCGACCTAAAAGACAAAGCACCGAGCCCTGACAAGCCCGAAGAAAAAGCACCAAGCCCAGTAAAACCTGACGAGCCGGTGTCTAGCACAATCAAACTTGATTACAAGGCATCTAGCCCAGTCGAACCTGACGAAAAGGTTTCAAGCCCTATTCAACCTGACGACAAAGCACCAAGCCCTGCTGATCACGACGAGAAGATAATAAGCCCTCTCGACCTTAAAGGCAAAGCACCAAGCACTGACAAGCTCGACGAAAAGGCACCAAGCCCAGTCAAACCTGACGACAAGGCCCAAAGGCCTTTTGATCTCGACGACAAGGTTGCGAGCCCTGTCGACCTTAAAGACAAAGCACCGAGCCCTGACAAGCCCGAAGAAAAGGCGCCCAGCCCAATCAAACCTGACGAGCTGGTGCCTAGCACAACCATACCTGATGACAAGGCGCCGAGCCCAGTCAAATCTGATGACAAGGCACCAAGCCCTGTTGATCTTGACGAGAAGGTAACAAGCCCTGTCGACCTTAAAGACAAAGCACCAAGCCCTGACAAGCCCGTAGAAAAGGCGCCCAGCCCAATCAAACCCGACGAGCTGGCGCCTAGCAAAACCATACCTGATGACAAGGCGCCGAGCCAAGTCAAACCTGATGACAAGGCACCAAGCCCTGTTGATGTCATCGAGCAGGTAACAAGCACTGTCGACCTTAAAGACAAAGCACCGAGCCCTGACAAGCCCGAAGCAAAAGCACCAAGCCCAGTCAAACCTGTCGAGCTGGTGGCCAGCACAGTCAAACTTGGTGAAAAGGCACCAAGCCTAGACAAACCTGACGACAAGGCACCAAGCACCATCGATTTCGACGAGAAGGTAAAGAGCCCTGTCGACCTTAAAGACAAAGCACCGAGCCCTGACATACCCGAAGAAAAAGCACCAAGCCCAGTCAAACCTGTCGAGCTGGTGCCCATCACAGTCAAACCTGATGCAAAGGCACCAAGCCTAGACAAACCTGACGACAAGGCCCAAAGGCCTTTTGATCTCGACGACAAGGTTGCGAGCCCTGTCGACCTTAAAGACAAAGCACCGAGCCCTGACAAGCCCGAAGAAAAGGCGCCAAGCCCAATCAAACCTGACAAGCTGGTGCCTAGCACAGTCAAACCTGATGAAAAGGCACCAAGCCCAGTCAAACCTGATGAAAAGGCACCAAGCCCAGCCAAACCTGATGACAAGGCACCAAGCCCAGTCACACCTGACGAAAAGGCTGCAAGCCCTATTCAACCTGACGACAAGGCACCAAGCCCTGCTGATCACGACGAGAATATAATAAGCCCTCTCGACCTTAAAGACAAAGCACCTAGCACTGACAAGCCCGACGAAAAGGCGCCAAGCCCAATCAAACCTGACGAGCTGGTGCCTAGCACAGTCAAACCTGATGACAAGGCACCAAGCCCAGTCAAACCTGATGACAAGGCACCAAGCCCAATCAAACCTGATGAAAAGGCGCCAAGCCCAGCCAAACCTGACGACAAGGCACCAAGCCCTGTTGATCTCGACGAGAAGGTAATAAGCCCTCTCGACCTTAAAGACAAAGCACCAAGCACTGACAAGCCCGACGAAAAGGCGCCAAGCCTAGTCAAACCTGTCGAGCTGGTGCTTAGCACAGTCAAACCTGATGACAAGGCACCAAGCCCCGTCGATCTTGATGAGAAGGTAACAAGCCCTGTTGACCTTAAAGACAAAGCACCAAGCGCTGACAAGCCCGATGAAAAGGCACCAAGCCCAATGAAACATGACGACAAGGCACCAAGCCCTGTTGATCTCGACGAGAAGGTAACAAGCCCTGTCGACCTTAAAAACAAACCACCAAGCACTGACAAGCCCGACGAAAAGGCTCCAAGCCTAATCAAACCTGACGAGCTGGTGCCTAGCACAGTCAAACCTGATGACAAGGCACCAAGCCCAGTGAAACCTGATAAGGCACCAAGCCCTGTTGATTTCGAAGAGAAAGTAACAAGCCCTGTCGACCTTAAAGACAAAGCACCAAGCCCTGACAAGCCCGACGAAAAGGCTCCAAGCCCAATCAAACCTGACGAGCTGGTGCCTAGCACAGTGAAACCTGGTGAAAAGGCACCAAGCCTAGTCAAACCTGATGAAAAGGCGCCAAGCCCAGTCAAACCTGACGACAAGGCACCAAGCCCCGTCGATCTTGATGAGAAGGTAACAAGCCCTGTCGACCTTAAAGACAAAGCACCAAGCCCTGACAAGCCCGACGAAAAGGCTCCAAGCCCAATCAAACCTGACGAGCTGGTGCCTAGCACAGTGAAACCTGGTGAAAAGGCACCAAGCCTAGTCAAACCTGATGAAAAGGCGCCAAGCCCAGTCAAACCTGACGACAAGGCACCAAGCCCCGTCGATCTTGATGAGAAGGTAACAAGCCCTGTCGACCTTACAGACAAAGCACCAAGCCCTGACAAGCTCGACGAAAAGGCGCCAAGCCCAATCAAACCTGACGAGCTGGTGCCTAGCACAGTAAAACCTGATGAAAAGGCACCAAGCCCAGTCAAACCTGATGAAATGGCACCAAGCCCAGTCAAACCTGATGAAAAGGCGCCAAGCCCAATCAAACCTGACGAGCTGGTGCCTAGCACAGTCAAACCTGATGACAAGGCACCAAGCCCAGTCAAACCTGGCGACAAGGCACCAAGCCTCGTCAATCTTGATGAGAAGGTAACAAGCCCTGTCGACCTTACAGACAAAGCACCAAGCCCTGACAAGCCCGACGAAAAGGCTCCCAGCCCAATCAAACCTGACGAGCTGGTGCCTTGCACAGTGAAACCTGATGAAATGGCACCAAGCCCAGTCAAACCTGATGAAAAGGCGCCAAGCCCAGTCAAACCTGACGAAAAAGCACCTAGCCCCATCGATCTTGATGAGAAGGTAACAAGCCCTGTCGACCTTAAAGACAAAGCACCAAGCACTGACAAGCCTGACGAAAAGGCGCCAAGCCCAGTCAAACCTGACGACAAGGCACCAAGCCGTGTTGATCTCGACGAGAAGGTAACAAGCCCTGTTGACCTTAAGGACAAAGCACCAAGCCTTGACAAGCCCGACGAAAAGGCTCCAAGCCCAATCAAACCTGACGAACTGGTGCCTAGCACAGTGAAACCTGATGAAAAGGCACCAAGCCCAGTCAAACCTGACGACAAGGCATCAAGCCCTGTTGATCTTGACAAGAAGGTAACAAGACCTGTCGATCTTAAAGACAAAGCACCAAGCCCTGATAAACCCGACGAAAAGGCGCCAAGCCCTATCAAACCTGACGACAAGGCATCAAGCCCTGTTGATCTCGACGAGAAGGTAACAAGCCCTGTCGACCTTAATGACAAAGCACCTAGCACTGACAAGCCCGACGAAAAGGCACCAAGCCCAATCAAACCTGATGAGCTGGTGCCTAGCACAGTCAAACCTGATGGCAAGGCACCAAGCCCAGTCAAACCTGGCGACAAGGCACCAAGCCCCATCGATCTTGATGAGAAGGTAACAAGCCCTGTCGACCTTACAGACAAAGCACCAAGCGCTGACAAGCCCGACGAAAAGGCGCCAAGTTTAATCAAACCTGACGAGCTGGTGCCTAGCACAGTCAAACCTGATGGCAAGGCACCAAGCCCAGTCAAACCTGGCGACAAGGCACCAAGCCCCATCGATCTTGATGAGAAGGTAACAAGCCCTGTCGACCTTACAGACAAAGCACCAAGCGCTGACAAGCCCGACGAAAAGGCGCCAAGTTTAATCAAACCTGACGAGCTGGTGCCTAGCACAGTGAAACCTGATGAAAAAGCACCAAGCCCAGTCAAACCTGATGACAAGGCACCAAGCCCTGTTGATCTGGACGAGAAGGTAACAAGCCCTGTCAACCTTAAAGACAAAGCACCAAGCCCTGACAAGCCCGACGAAGTGGCTCCAAGCCCCATCAAACCTGACGAGCTGGTGCTTAGCACAGTGAAACCTGATGAAAAAACACCAAGCCCAGTCAAACCTGATGAAAAGGTGCCAAGCCCAGTCAAACCTGACGACAAGGCACCAAGCCCCGTCGATGTTGATGAGAAGTTAAGAAGCCCTGTCGACCTTAAAGAAAAAGCACCAAGCACAGACAAGCCCGACGAAAAGGCACCAAGCCCAATCAAACCTGACGAGCTGGTGCCTAGCACAGTGAAACCTGATGAAAAGGCACCAAGCCCAGTCAAACCTGATGAAAAAATGCCAAGCCCCGTCGATCTTGATGAGAAGGTAACAAACTCTGTCGACCTTGAAGACAAAGCACCAAGCGCTGACAAGCCCGATGAAAAGGCACCAAGTCCAATCAAACATGACGACAAGGCACCAAGCCCGGTTGATCTCGACGAGAAGGTTACAAGCCCTGTCGACCTTAACGACAAAGCACCAAGCCGAGAAAAGCCTGACGAAAAGGCTCCAAGCCCAATCAAACCTGACGAGCTAGTGCCTAGCACAGTGAAATCTGATGAAAAGGCGCCTAGTCCAGTCAAACCAGACGACAAGGCACCAAGCCCCGTTGATCTTGTTGAGAAGGTAACAAGCCCTGTCGACCTTAAAGACAAAGCACCAAGCACTGACAAGCCTGACGAAAAGGCGCCAAGCCCAGTCAAACCAGACGAGAAGGCACCAAGCCCCATTGATCTTGATGAGAAGGTAACAAGCCCTGTTGACCTTAAAGACAAAGCACCAAGCGCTGACAAGCCCGATGAAAAGGCACCAAGTCTAATCAAACATGACGACAAGGCACCAAGCCCGGTTGATCTCGACGAGAAGGTAACAAGCCCTGTCGACCTTAAAGACAAAGCACCAAGCCCTGACAAGCCCGACGAAATGGCTCCAAGCCCCATCAAACCTGACGAGCTGGTGCTTAGCACAGTGAAACCTGATGAAAAGGCACCAAGCCCAGTCAAACCTGATGAAAAGGTACCAAGCCCGGTCAAACCTGACGACAAGGCACCAAGCCCCGTCGATCTTGATGAGAAGGTAACAAGCCCTGTCGACCTTAAAGACAAAGCACCAAGCCGAGAAAAGCCTGACGAAAAGGCTCCAAGCCCAATCAAACCTGACAAGCTAGTGCCTAGCACAGTGAAATCTGATGAAAAGGCGCCAAGTCCAGTCAAACCAGACGACAAGACACCAAGCCCTGTTGATCTCGTTGAAAAGGTAACAAGCCCTGTCGACCTTAAAGACAAATCACCAAGCACTGACAAGCCTGACGAAAAGGCGCCAAGCCCAGTCAAACCTGACGACAAGGCACCAAGCTCCATCGATCTTGATGAGAAGGTTACAAGCCCTGTTGACCTTAAAGACAAAACACCAAGCGCTGACAAGCCCGATGAAAAGGCACCAAGTCCAATCAAACATGACGACAAGGCACAAAGGCCTTTTGATCTCGACGACAAGGTTGCGAGCCCTGTCGACTTTAAAGACAAAGCACCAAGCATTGACAAGCCCGACGAAAAGGCGCCAAGCCCAATCAAACCTGACGAGCTAGTGCCTAGCACAGTGAAACCTGATGAAAAGGCACCAAGCCCAGTCAAACCTGACGACAATGCACAAAGGCCTTTTGATCTCGACGACAAGGTTGCGAGCCCTGTCGACTTTAAAGACAAAGCACCAAGCATTGACAAGCCCGACGAAAAGGCGCCAAGCCCAATCAAACCTGACGAGCTGGTGCCTAGCACAGTCAAACCTGACGACAAGGCACCAAGCCCCGTCGATCTTGATGAGAAGGTAACAAGCCCTGTCGACTTTAAAGACAAAGCACCAAGCATTGACAAGCCCGATGAAAAGGCGCCAAGCCCAATCAAACCTGACGAGCTGGTGCCTAGCACAGTCAAACCTGATGACAAGGCACCAAGTTCAGTCAAACCTGATGACAAGGCACCAAGCCCTGTTGATCTCGACGAGAAGGTAACAAGCCCTGTTGACCTTAAGAACAAAGCACCAAGCCCTCAAAAGCCCGACGAAAAGGCTCCAAGCCCAATCAAACCTGACGAGCATGTGCCTATCATAGTGAAATCTGATGAAAAGGCACCAAGCCCAGTCAAAGCTGATGAAAAGGTGCCAAGCCCAGTCAAACCTGACGACAAGGCACCAAGCCTCGTCGATCTTGATGAGAAGGTAACAAGCCCTGTCGACCTTAAAGAACAAGCACCAAGCCCTGACAATTCCGAAGACAAGGCGCCCAGCCTTATCAAACCCGACAAGCTGGTACTTAGCACAATCAAACCTGTTGACAAGGCACCAAGCCCAGTCAAACCTGACGACAAGGCACCAAGCCCTGTTGATCTCGACGAGAAGGTAACAAGCCCTGTCGACCTTAAAGGCAAAGCACCAAGCCCTGACAAGCCCGACGAAAAGGCGCCAAGCCCAATCAAACCTGACGACAAGGCACCAAGCCCAGTCAAACCTGATGACAAGGCACCAAGCCCTGTTGATCTCGACGAGAAGGTAACAAGCCCTGTCGATCTTAAAGGCAAAGCACCAAGTTCTGACAAGCCTGACGAAAAGGCTCCAAGCCCAATCAAACCTGACGAGCTGGTGCCTAGCACAGTCAAACCTGATGAAAAGGCACCAAGCCCAGTCAAACCTGACGACAAGGGACCAAGCCCGGTCGATCTTGACGGGAAGGTAACAAGCCCTGTCGACCTTAAAGAAAAAGCAACAAGCCCTGACAAGCCTAAAGAAAAGGCGCACAGCCCAATCAAACCTGACGAGCTGGTGCCTAGTCTAATCAAATCTGATGACATGGCACCAAGCTTAGTCAAACCTGAAGACAAGGCACCAAGCCCCGTCGATCTTGATCAGAAGGTGACAAGCCCTGTCGGAGTTAAAGGCAAAGCACCAAGCACTGACAAGCCCGACGAAAAGGCGCCAAGCCCTATCAAGCCTTATGACCTGGTACCTAGCACCATCAAGCTTGACGATAAATCATCAATCCTCGTTGAACTTGAAAAGAAGAAAATAAGCCCTGTCGATCTAAAAGACAAAGCACCAAGCCCTAACAAGCCCGACGAAAAGGCTCCAAGTCCTATGAAGCCTGACGAGCTGGTACCGAGCACTGTTGAGCTCGAAGACAAGGCATCAAGCCTTGTTGAACTTAATAAAAAGGTACCAAGGTCTATTGATCTTCAAGACAAGGCGCCAAGTCCTGTGGAACTCGAGAAAAAAATACTTTACTCTGTCGATGTTAAAGAAAAGGCACCAAGCCCTGACAAGCCTGACGAAAAGGCTTCAAGTCCTACGAAGCTTGAAGAGCTGGTACCAAGCACTATCAAGCTTGTCGATAAGTCACCAACCATCGTTGAACTTGAAAAGACTAAAACAAGCCCTGTCGATCTAAATAACAAAGCACCAAGCCCTGACAAGCCCGAAGAAAAGTCTCCAAGCGTTACCAAGCCTGTAGAGCTGGTACGAAGCACACTCAAGCTTGATGATAAGTCACCAATTCTTGTTGAACTTGAAAAGAAGAAAACAAGCCCTGTCGATCTTAAAGACAAAGCACCAAGCCCTGACAAGCCCGACGAAAAGCCGCCAAGCCCAATCAAACTTGACGGTAAGGCACCAAGCCCTGTTGAACTCAATGAGAAGGTAACAAGCCCTGTCAACCTTAAAGACAAAGCACAAAGCCTTGACAAGCCCGAAGAAATATCTCTGAGCTCTATCAAGCTTGAAGAGCTGGTACCAAGCACCATCAAGCTTGTCGATAAGTCACCAACCATCGTTGAACTTGTAAAGATGAAAACAAGCCCTGTCGATCTAAGAGACAAGGCACCAAGCCCCGACAAGCCCGAAGAAAAAGCTCCAAGCGTTACCAAGCCTGTAGAGCTGGTGCCAAGCACCATCAAGCTTAACGATAAGTCACCAATCCTTGTTGAACTTGAAAAGAAGAAAATAGGCCCTAGCCCTCTTGATCTTAAAGAGAAGACACCTAGTCCTGTCGACCAAACAGATAAGGCACCTAGCCCTGTCCAGCTAGATGAGAAGGCATCTAGCCCTCTTGACCTTAAAGAGAAGACACCTAGTTCTGACGAGCAAACAGAAAAGGCACCTAGCCCTGTCCAGCCACATGAGAAAGCATCTAGCCCTCTTGATCTTAAAGAGAAGCCACCTAGTCCTGTCGATCAAACAGATAAGGCACCTAGCCCTGCAAAACTTGAAGACAAAGCACAACCTTTAGATCAGGTGGACGAAAAGTTCGTTAGTGCTCTGAAGCTGGAATCATTTGCCCCAGAAGAGGCAGAAGAAAAGGTTGCCAGTCCAGCTAAGCCAGATGAGAAGCAACCGAGCCCCGTAAAACTTGATGACAAGGCACTAACTTTACAACTAGCAGAGCAAGAGGTCGTTAGTTCTTTGAAGCCCGAAGAGAAGCAACCGAGCCCTGTGAAAATTGACGATAAGTCACTTGCCACAGAAAAGGCAGAAGAAAAGGTTGCCAGTCCGGCTAAACCAGACGAGAAGCAACCAAGCCCTATAAAACAAGATGACAAGGCACTTCCTTTAGAACACACAGAGAAAGAGGTTGCCAGTCCTGTTAAGCCAGAAGACAAGCCATCGAGCCCCGTAAAAGTTGGTGACAAGGCACTACCTTTACAACTGGCAGAGGAAGAGGTCGTTAGTTCTTTGAAGCCCGTAGAGAAGCAACCAAGCCCTGTGAAAATTGACGATAAGTCACTTGCCACAGAAAAGGCAGAAGAAAAGGTTGCCAGTCCGGCTAAGCCAGATAAGAAGCTACCGAGCCCTGTAAAACATGATGATAAGGCACTACCTTTAGAACAGGCAGAAGAAAAGGTTGCCAGTCCTGTAAAGCCCGAAGATAAACAACCGAGCCCTGTGAAACTTAACGATAAATCACTTGCCCCAGAGAAGGCAGAAGAAAAGGTTGCCAGTCCTGTAAAGCCAGAAGACAAGCAACCGAGCCCTGTGAAAATGGAAGATAAGTCGCTTGCCCCAGAAAAAGCAGAAGAAAAGGTTGCCAGTCTTGCTAAGCCAGATGAGAAGCAACCGAGCCCTGTAAAACATGATGATAAGGCACTACCTGTACAACTAGTAGAGGACAAGGTTGCTAGTCCAGATAAGCCAGAAGACAAGCCATCGAGCCCCGTAAAACATGATGACAAGGCACTTCCTTTAGAACAGGCAGAGGAAAAGGTTGCCAGTCCTGTAAAGCCGGAAGATAAACAACCGAGCCCTGTGAAACTTGAAGAGATACAAGTAGCTACTGTTGATCTTGACGACAAGATACGTAGTCCAGAAAAACCTAAAAATATCAAAGAAGATAATTTGGATGAAGATGGCTTCATCATTGTTGATAAAGATGTTTTGGAAAAGGACTTAATAGAACATTCTATTGATAGCTTTACTGATGTCAGCACCACCAGTGCAACTAAAGTTTCCAAAAAACCAGAACACTCACAAACGATGACTCCGCCACAAATCCAAAAAATCACCATCGATGATATACAACAAGCCCATACAACTTCTGATGCCGTTCTCAGCAAAGTTCCTGAAAAAGAACCTAGTAAGGAAGAAGTGGCTCAGATGAAAAAAGTGGACCAGGGTATAAAAATCACAGATGAAATAACCCTTGACAAAATAAACAAAGAATTGACTATTTCGACGGAAAGTTTTGATTATGTCGAAAATGACATGCCAAGTCCGGAACTAGTACAAGACGAACATAAAAAACTCGACACTAAACAAAACACTAAAGATTTAGTGGAAGATAAGACATCTCCCGTTAAACCACAACAACCAGTTATTCATTTCGTAAAAGAAGACGCGAAACAATCAATTCAAAAACATGAACAGATAATTCAAGAAAAGATTGTTTCAGTGCAGAAAACCGAACAATTACAGTCAATAAAACCTGACGATACAACAGTTACAGATTATCAAACATCATCTTCAGGTGACATCAGTATTCATAAACCAATAATGACCGAGAAAAAAGTCGAAGATGTTAAAGAAAAATCACATGACACAAAAATAAAAGATGACATTTCTGACAAACTTGATGATACGCAAGTTTGTTTAGAAAAGGAAATACATGACAAACAATATGTGCTCAAAGAAATCGATGGTGAAGAGCTCATGACTGAAAAAATGCATTCAGCAAGCCCAATAAAATCTGATAAAATAAAAACCAAAGAATATCCTGAAGTGTCAACTCCGGATGAAGAATATCCTAGTTTAAATGATGAGGAACTTGAAATCGAAAAACTATTAGAAGGTTTTGAACCTTCGGGTCCTCCAGAAAAAGAAACCTCAACTCAAGTCATTACTGTCACAGAGTACAGTCTCATCATCACGAGGAAAATAACTATTACAACAATCGTTCAGGAATATTCTTGTAATACAATTAAAAAGTACAAAATTACCATTACGTCTATTGAAGAAGATGAACGTCCAGATGGTCAAATTATTAGCAGAACCTTCAAAGAGGTATCAGTTGCTGATAAAAAACCAAAATCAACTTTACATAAAGATGAGAAAGAATCAGTAATGTCCAAAATTGAAAAAATCACAGAAACAAAGACCTTGGAAAGTTTAGCCAAAATACCTAGCCCCGACAAGGTTGAAGCAGTTCCAAAGCTCCCTATCCCAGAAGTAGACGAAACAACAGAAGGGAAACATGGTGACAAACTAGATAATGGGGAACTTAGTCCTAAAAACGAAGTTGATGTTGTACAATTGTTAAAAGACTTTGAACCCTCCGGAAAACCAGAAGAAAAAACCATTACACAGAATGTGACTATTTTTGAAAAAGGTATTATTATCAAACGCAAATTAGTAATTACTACGATAATACAGGAATATTATAGTGTTACTAAAACAATAATTTTGTATAAAATAACTATCATAACTCATGAGGAAGATGAGCTTCCGGATGGTACTAAAGTAAGCAGAACTTTTGAAAAAATTACTGTTGTTGATACAAAGCCTACACAAGATCAAATAATGTGTATTAAAATGGAATCCACTAAAGACGAAAAAGTCGATGAGCAACTAATTAAACCTATCGATCATTTGTCTTCTCTAGCCAAATCTGAAATAATAGCTACAACTTTACATCTTCATGAAAAGTTAAATGAGAAAATAGTAAGTTTGAGTAAAGAGGATCAGAAACATCAATCCACCGAAAAATCTGAAGTGACTAAAAAAGAACTTGAAACCAAATCAAAAGATGATGAAAAGGACATTGATGAACGAGAGTCATTTGATGAAGTATCCATTCCAAGTACAAAAACATCACCTAAACCTGATTTTACTACTGTAAAAGAATATGAGATAGACGAAGAACAAAAATCTAAATCTTTTAGTGAAACAGTCTGTTCAATTGAAATATTAAAGGAACCTGCGGACTCACTGCAAGATACCGATGAAAAAGAAATTTACGAGGAGGGTGAGTCCATCAGCGAAGATAGTCAAGTATTTGATAGAGTTGATGTACAGAAAGATGCACATATTCAGAAAATCGAACCTATCGAAAAAACCCTTACAAGTGCACCTAAAATGAATGATATTCCGAAACAGGAAACAATAATTATCACTAAATTAGAACCTAACCTTATGGAAAGTATTAGCAAAACACATGATATTTCAAAGCGTTCCATTTCAGATGAAAAATCTGTTCAAGAATCTTTAGATGGTTTAATAGATAGGACGACACTTGTACTTGATGGTAGCAGTTCAGAAGACGTCTCCAAAGAAATGAGCTTAGAAGAGAAATATAGTTTTGAAGGAACTGAAAAATCTGAAAAGAAATCAAGTGTTGATGTAACGAAGTTTTCTTTGGATGAGCCTACAAGTCATAAGATTCAATCTCTAACAATCGATGAATCACTTACTTCGACATTAAAGGCTGATAAATCAGAACGTCGCGATGACAAAACAAAAGAAATCGAATCACCAAAAGAAGAAATTCCTCTGTCCGAGGCATCAGATTCTGGGGTACATAGTATACCAATGGATGTAGATCACGGTCACTCGGATGACAAAATAAGCCAGGCTGAGAAGGAAAGTGCTATCCATCTTATGGAATCAATACATAAAGCGTTTGGTGAAGACTCCGTTCAACAAGGTATTAAAACTGATAGCCTAGAATCATTAGTAAGAGTGTCAACACCTCCCACAGTTCCGGTTAGTCCCTTGCCAAAAACTCCGTGCAGCTTCCAAGATGTAAAGATTAGTGATGGAATTCAAAGCGAAGTCACCTATGATAAATCAGATGGAAGTGAGGAAACCATCACAAAAGTAGTTCACGTTGGCGAAGATGTTCTCACCCAACGAATTTCTACTTCTACTGAAAAAGTACCAAAGAAGACAACTTCAGTCGTAGAAGATGAATCAGATCTATTATCATTAATGCAAAATGTTGGCAAAATCAAAACCGAAACTGACACTGTAACTAAGATTATTAAGGAAGGCGAAAACGTCGTCACTCAAACAATAACTACCGTCACAACGAAAGAAGTTATTTCAAGAGAAGATGGTACTCCTCAGAATATAAAAACAACAATAGAGACAACCACACTCAGCAAAGGATCAGATGGTTCTACAATTACCACTACAGACACACAAACACTACTCTCTGAATGTTCTTCCAGCCTTAAATCTACCTCATCGATGGATTTGTATGCAAAAGACAAATTGGACAAAGATTACTTTGATGACGATGAAAAGTTTGAAATAAAGGATTTGACAGACAAACGCGAATCTTCTGTACCTAAAGACGTAGAATCTCTTAAATCTTTTGTAAGTGAGACTGATGATATGGATGATAATATTGAAGATACTATTATCGATACAGACGTCAGCAAACGAGTTATAAGGGAAAACAATGTTGATATTATAGAAACTGTAACTACAACAACTAAAAAGGAAACTATTAAAGTTAATGACACAAAAAAATTGATCCGAACTGCAGTGGAAACAAACATAACTAAAGAACATCCCGATGGCTCCCGAGATGTAAGAAAAAATGTTGAAGTTAAGACTGAAGAGGTAGTTACAGATTCTAGTAGTAATTTAGACAAAATACTTAGTGAGTTTACAATTTGTGGTGAACCTGAAGAAAGTGTTACCACAAAATCTGAAGAAATTAAGCAAGAAAACTTAATCATTAAGCGCACAATTGTCACTAAAATAGTTAAGACTAGATATGCTGATAAACAAAACGTACCTAAAAAGCTCAAGACTGTTACAACAATTACAACTACTGACGATTACCCCGATGGTTCATCACAAACAAAAGTTGATAGCAGTACGTCTTTAACAGATATTGAAGTGGATACTGTTGAAAGCCCTGAACTTTTAGACTTGACAGTAGTTGAAGATAAATCAGTAGAAACAGAAAAACAAGAGAAAACCGTTATTATCAATGGAAAAAGTGTATTGCAAATTGTAACTATAACAACGACTAGAGAAATCTTAACGACCATTGACAAATCTAGAAGAAAAGCCAAGACCACTGTTGAAACAATAACAGAGACTATGCTTCCTGATGGAATGACAGAAGTCACCAAAGATGTTAAAGTGTCAGTCTCAGATATTGGAATCGTCGCAGCAGCAGAAAATCTTGATGGTTTTGAAGCAATTCAAAATCCGAAAGAAGACACTATTACAGAAACAGAAATAATTACTGAAGACGGAATTGTAATCAAAAGAAAGACAACAATTACAACAACGATACAAGAATTTACGAATAGTTCAAAGAGCATTAAACGAACTAAAACAACCATTAAAACTGTTGTAGAAGATGAACATCCAGATGGCTCAGTCATTACAAAGACTAGTGAAAAAATCTCACTTGTTGATGAAAATCTTACCAAAGAGGTAGCAGAGGACACCGATGAAGCTAATGAACAGATAGAGGAGTTACTAAAAAAATATATTCCATCAGGTGAGCCGGAAGTAACTGAAACAGTGGAAACTGAAGAAATCAAAGAGAAGAAAATTGTAATTTACAGAACGATTACCACCAAAATCGTTAAAACAAAATACGCAGACACTCAGGGTATATTGAGAAAACTTAAAACAGAAACTACAATAACAATAAGTGATAAACATCCAGATGGTTCTATTAAAACAACTGTCAATGTCAGCATCACGTTATCTGAAATTGTAAGCGAAGATATTCAAACAAAGAAGATATTGCACAAAGCTGAAGTTTTACCGGAAATTAAAGGTGAAGAGACCACTCACGTTGTAAATGGGGTTACTGAACATCATACTGAAGAAGATTTATCATTAAACGAGGAAGATCGATTTGGTGAACATACGCCTACTAGTGATGTACTAGAAATAACTGATGAAAGGTCATCAGATAGTAGTAAAGTAGAAATTGCATTAAAAGAATTTATATTAGAAGGAGAACCGGAAATCACTGAAACAAGTGAGACCGTTGAAATCAAGGAGAAAGATGTAATTATAAAAAGAACTATTATTACTAAAATTGTAAAAACTAAGTATGCGGATAAAGAAGGCAACCTCCGAAAACTTAAGACAGTTACCACACTTACTACAACTGATTTCTATCCTGATGGGTCAGCACGAACTATTGTTGAAAGTAGTACAGTAGTTACTGATATTGAAGTTGAAACAACTGATTCCGTTGAGGAAGGCTTTGACGCTATTGGAGAGCCTAAAGAAGATACAACTACCGAGAATAAAACTATCGTCGAAGATGGTATAACTATAAAGAGAAAGATCACAATTACAACTACAGTACAAGAGTATGCTAACGTTTCACAGAATATTAAAAGAAACAAAACCACAACCAGGACTACTGTTGAAGATGAACATCCCGATTGTTCAGTAGTTACAAAAGCTAGTGAAAAAGTGTCGATAGTTGACGAAAATCTTACAACAAACGAGCTCACTGAAGAAGAACTGGCTGAAATAAGAAAAATTGAAGTTGCGCTTAAAGACTTATCACCTTTTGGAGAGCCCGAAGTAGAAGAAAGCACAGACACAGTAGAAATAAAGGAACATCAAACAAAAATTATTAGACGAATCAACACCAAGATCGTCAAAACTAAATACTGTGATAACCTTAATATATTAAGAAAACTGAAGACGGTTAAAACTGTAACGACTACTGACGAATATGATGACGGCCATTCACAAACAACTGTCACAACAAGTACTGCTGTTAGTGATATTGAGGAAGAACAATTAACAACTGTTGTCTTGAGCCCAAGCCCTGAAGATCATGCTCAAGATGGTGATGTTCAAATCACTGAAGAAACTACTAACAATGTCGTTATTAGAGACGGTAAAGCGCTGGAACAAACTATTACAGTCAAAACCACTAAAGAAGTTTATGATGACGGGAAAAAGAAGATTAGAACCACAGTGGAAACAGAGACCTGTACTGAACTACCGGACGGTAACACTGAAATAACAAGAGATAAAAAAGTAACACTAGATGATTATAGATCAGAAGCATTCTATGAGAATCTTGTAGGATATGTGGGAATCGACAAACCAAAAGAAACTAGTCAAACCGATGAAGAGCTCATTGTAGAGAATGGTGTTCGCATTATTCGAAAATCAACAATTTTGACTATTGTTCAAGAATTTGTAAATATCCAGACACAATCCCGTAAAGTAAAAACTATTACTAGACATGTAATCGAAGATGAACATCCTGATGGAACAGTAATAACCAAAAGAAAAGAAACTGTGACGATTGCGGACGTACATTCTTCTGAACAAAGCTCGGAAGAACTTCCCGAACGCCCTGATGAACTGCGTATCGATGATTGTGAGAAGGTGGAAAGCCAAACAGAAGATTTAGACGTTAAAAATGAAGTAATACAGCGAGGGTCAACAAAAATAAAACGGAACATTACAACATGCACAAAGAGAGAATTTTTGGCTAGCAATGATGTTAACATTAAGCGCGTAAGAACTACGGTTGAAACTACTACTGTCGACGAATTTCCGGACGGCGCTACTGAAACAACCAAAGACGTAAAAATAACTGTTTCAGAATTCCAAAAGACGTCGGACAGTGATTTACAGGCCGCGCTACAAGGACTAGTGTCCACTGGCAAAATTAAGACTTCAGTCGACAAAAAAACTAATATTATTAAGTCAGAGCACGGTGAAAAAATTACTCAGACTATCAAAACTAATGTAACTAAAGAAGAACTTAGTAACAGCCAAACTAATGATGTAGCTGTGAAGACAGTTACAGAGACGATAACCGAAAATGCAAAAGACGATGGAACAGTTGAGACAACAAAAGACGTTCGCACACAAATAACATACCTACCTCCAGGAACTGGTCTTGACGACTGGTCTCCAGAAGAGCTAGAAGAAATAGAAAAACAACCCGTTGCACAAGAAGAAAAACAAGTCTTAGATGATAGACCGGAAATAAGCCAACTGCCTTTGGAACCTAAAGAAAAACTAGAGCAAAAGCCCAAAAAGCAGCGCTCACCAGTCGGTGAAATAACTACAGACACTGAAACCTACACAAAAATTATGAAGGAAGGTGAAAATGAAATCACACAAACCATTACAGTAGTTACGACTAAAGAAGTTATTAGTCCAGAAAAAATGAAGGTGACCATCGAGACAACTACAATTAGCAAGGGCAATGATGGTGTTACTAAAACTACTAAATCCACCAAAACCACCATATCCGAGTTTAGAGAAGAGTTCGAAGAAACTATAGATACTGGTGAAAGTGAGAAATCTTTTTCAAAACTGTCCTCGAAAACGGGAGATATGCGAAGCTCATCAGCAGCTAGTGACGACCTTGACCACCAGGGTATCTCATCACCACCATCCGATATCAGTTCTAGAGGTTCACGAGCTTTAACTCATGTGTGGGGCACAGAGAGCAGTGGAATGTATTACAGTGATGATGACGGTCCAGGTAGCCCTAGCAGTACAAAGTCGCAAGTCGCCCACTCCCCGCGATCAAACCTTAGCTTTGAATTAGACACGGCAAAGTCACAGCAAGAAGTATTCGAGAAACATGAATCATTGTTAGACAGGGATTTAATGACAACTTCTGTTTATGGTCAACTTCCTGAAGATGACTCAACACATTCCGAAGTTACCACGACCGAAGTACACATCGACAAATCTGTATCAAAATTGACTGAGGACTTTTTATTACAAGAAAGATCTGAACATATAAAACACAGTGATGCCACATTCTTAAAAGAAGCAGACGAACATTTTGAAAAGGCCATTGAAGAACACAAAAAAGTCAGTGGATCTGAAGTAATATCCAACATCACAGCTAAATATGAACTTGACTCCAAGTTCCATTCAAGTTCAAGCCATTCTTCAAAGGAAGAAAGCACGATAACTTTAAAAGATCTTAAATCAGAATCCAAAAAAGTAACTGAAAGCAGTTCATCTAGCAAACAGGAAACGAAGTTCGAAAAATCTGAACAGAGCAGTGAGACTCGTACACTATCAAAAGATCCAATTGAGTCTTGGGGTAAGCCGCTAGGATTGCCGAGTCCAATAATGCCTCCAACAGATGGTAAGAGCACCCCTAAGAAGCAGGCGAGTTCTACTGTATTAAACAAAAATAAAATAAACCAGGAGAAGAGCAAGGAAGCCAAGAGCCGCGCCTCAGAGTCGCCCAGCAAGAAGAAGGCTCCAGCGCCCGTGTACATGGAGCTGACTTACGTGCCGCACCACGGCAATTCATATTACTCTGCCATCGAGTTCTTCAAGCGAGTCCGAGCACGCTACTATGTATTCTCAGGCACTGAGCCATCGAAAGAGATCTATAATGCTCTTCTGGACGCCAAGAAGACTTGGGAAGATAAAGATTTGGGTAAGAAAATTTAATATCAATAGCTTTCTCATGGAGAACATCAAAATCTGTTTACAAAATCTATCTAGGTGTTAATGTCAATTACAAACATAAACCTGTTTTAGCCATTTTTTTTTTTGTAGGTGTTTGTATATAAATCTGCTTGTATTAATATCAAATATTTTGTATCATTGCAGAAGTAACCATTATCCCTACGTATGACACCGACGTCCTTGGCTACTGGGTAACAGAGAACGAGGAAGCTCTCGAGAAGTATAAGATCGACCTCTCGCCGTCCGCCTCTCGCTGCACCATCAACCTCCAGGATCACGAGACGTCGTGCGCGGCCTATAGACTTGAGTTCTAGGTTTCGGGTCTATTTGTATCCTTCTCATCGAAGAAGTGAGCCTCTTCCCGGATTCGACGGTTACGAACCGAGTGAACCAAAGAAAAGTGTAATTGTTGTAGGAAAATAAGGCTGTGATAATGAAAGAAACGCTCGTAACCGATGACTCTCGAGGCCACTACTCCGCATGAGATAGTTTGCAAATAGATGCTGAATTTTTGTGATATATGAATGCAATTAACAGACTGCTAATGAGTTTGATAAAATCTTAGTTATTAATGAAAGAAACAAATTAAAAACTGAAGTGCTGGTGTCCAATTGTGTTGTGCAAACCACGGCCGATTCGAAACTCCCAAACTGACAATGTCCTAACCACATCCAATTATAAAGTCAATAACCAATTCTCGACCTAAGAACAGAGACGTCCATTTTTTTCTAAAATACAACTGTTTTCTAGTAGCTTGCCATTTAAAATATATTTCTGATGATGTTTAAAAATTTGGTCTTATACAAAACTGTAGTGCTTTTATACATGATATTTAGCGTAACCGGTCCATTTTGTTTAGCCAAAACACCGCTTTGCGATCAAAATTTTTGAGGAATGAAAAAGATAAATTATTTTGCTATGGCCATTTGTGATTTACAAATTGTACAAAATTTCTTAGCGGCAATTCTTTTATTTAATGTAGTCGCTTAAAAGGGACGTGATAAAAACAAAATGTCATGGTATCAGACGTTATTATTAAACCTGATGGTACTTTTATAAAGGTTTAAATAAAGTTATATTTAACAAAATGTTGTCTTAAAAAGACTTTCTTAAATATAACATTCGTCGGGCTGGCGTCTCGCGCGCCGGCGTGTATTAATATTTGTTAGATGAGACTTATAATAACGACTCTAGAACGACAAAGATGACTTCTTGTCCGTACCGCGTAAGAAAATCAGTTAGTTGTAAGGAGTGACGTTTTCCACTTTGTTTTCGACTCGAGCTTATTTCCCTGCGATTTATAATAATAAAGGTGCGATCGATTGCAGGCTCAAACATTAAATAATCCAGCGTCGGGGTCAGATTGCATCACGCTAACGATTTATCTTCTTGCCTGTTTAAAATGTGTTGCGCATACATTCACAGGCTAAAGCAATCTGATCTATAACCGTACGTACCTTATGACAACTGGCAGCAACATCAAGCTTTGATACAGATTCGGTTATAATGGGAGACTCCTGCACCTCCGATCATAACTGACTGAGTATCAGGCGTGATGTCCTGGAGTTGTGCGCGAGCGGCGATCGATCGTTACTCTATACCACTGAAGACATCTGTGTTATTCTAGACCAACAGGAGCCTAAAACGGTAGAGAGCTTATCCATTATAAATAATAAATGTTTTAGTAGAAAACTATTATGAAAGAATTCATTATATTTACCTCTGTTTAAGTTGATATTTGCTTGTTGCGTCGAAGGATAGTAATATAACATAGTTATAAATACGTGTTATATAAAGTTTACTCATTTCCAAAAGATAATTATTGATATAAAATGAGATTGTTGAATCTCTATTTTTTTTATTATGTTGGCATAATTATATATATTTTCGGTCTGTTGTATTTCTGTTTGAAATTTCTAGTCGAGGCGACCCAAATACTTATAAAATCGTTATAGTCTTTTAAAAATTTGTTCCTATTCTGAAGAATTGTTTTTTTTAGCAATGTACTATTGTTTGTCAACGATACAATCCTCATGTATTTATAGATAAACTACTCCATTAGATAACCAATTTGTTTCGAAACGTTATGTTCGGGTGTGAGCGAATGTGATATGATCCGTAATGATTCAGCATCTAGTGTGTAAGCAGACTTCAAGGCTTTCCTCGCGAGGCCGGGGCGGCAAGCGCGTTGCCTACCACATTGTACTACCAACCTATAGGAACCTGCTTGCTTGCCCGCGTCTCCACTGTTGCGTTGTCCTTATTTGCCAAATATCCAATAAAAATGTTTGAGTCAATTAATTTTAAGTCATCCATAGTTATAAGTGGATTAATGTCACACAATAATCGCTTACTTGGCCAACGTTTCTTAATATAGAAAAAAAATATAGCGAGATCAATTCGTATTCCAAACGCACCAGCACAATGTAATAACATAAAAATATACTTTAAAAATCGAATACATGAAAAGAATAATTCTTTTTTATTTTTTATGTATCTCAACGAATGAGTTTTTATTTTATAGTTTAAAATAAATACTTATATAAATATAGTATGTGTTACTGTGTGGATTGATGTGAGCACAATATTGTTTCATTATGGTTTATGCTTTAGGTAGTTTGGATGGGACGAAACAGGGAGTGAGGAATACCTTGTGGGAGTGGTCTGAGCCGATGTCACCCCGTGGTAACCGCCACTGGCTTCACCAGACTGTCTTGGCCATAACCCCGATATTGTTTGAAAGACGCGTTGAATGAAAAGTAGTAAAGAGTTTTGGATCGTTGTTATAGTAAAGTCTCTTTGAAATAGTATTAAGGGGTTCTCGCTAAAGATAAAGATCTATGACCATAACGTGGTGCATCGGTTATGACGATAATTATGCTTCGAAATGGATGAGATTGTTTTAAATAGGCTTTGTTCTTTTCGGCCGGCGTCCACCGTCTAGCTGGCGGTGAAGCCTGAACCCTAAAGTTTACTATTGTATTTTATAGCTAGAATTCTAATTAATGCATATTATTAGGAATATTAAAAATGTTATTAAAATTAAGAATTGTATCAGCTTAGTGAACATCAATAGCTCTGAGAAATAAACCATTATTGAAATTATTAAATGTTGTATTCTTCCAACTGTGGGTAACTTACATGTTCATAGCCTAATTATTTACTGTATTTTTTATAGAGTTTATGTCTGTCAAATGTTGGCACACAACCATGCGGCTTACCTGAGTAAGCTTGATATACCTCAACTTAGCATCAAATAAAACTGATTATTTGCCAACAAACCTGCTTTACCTCAATGCCATCTATGGACTAACTATTTAAACTATTTTTAAGAACACAATTGACTCTAATTCGCCAACAAAAGTAAAGATCAGGTACACCGTATGACTGTTTGTCATCAACCAATAGAATAAAGGAATTGGAATGATCGAAATTGTCTACAGATGGTTTAATAACATCGATAAAAGGAAAAGATGGATTTATTGTAGGTAGGTAGATGAATGCGGAGACTAAAGTTAAAATAAGATAGAGTGTGCTAAATATTGTTCAATAATATTAATATTTATACCAACTTAATCAAAATAAACTGAAAACTACAACAAGTTCAAACTCTTTGCACTTATTTCTGGCAAAATGGCAAACTGGCCACGAAAATTGCCACAAAAAAGTGCAACTTGAAAATGGCATAGAGTAAAATAATGTTTAGCACACTTAATTTAATGAAACGAGTCTAAATGCTTAAGTGGTGCTAGAAACCGATGTGTATTGATGTACGAAGCACCCAGTAAATGATGAGAGTGGAAATCCAAAATAACTTATCAAAAGTGTAACACAAACTGACACCTATATTGCAGTAAGATTAATTGTCATTTTTACTCAAAATGACAACACTGATATTTATTTGCTAAGTAAATGAGGTATTATAAACGAATTTGAACACTCTCTGAATACTCATAAGGTTGTTATTGCAATGTATGTAAGAATTGAACATATCGTTTCGTCCACTCATTGGTACACACCTCGTTATATGTTATCTGCAGACTCTGCAGTCTACTACTGCTAGTATGGTGGGAAATCCTTATATGCTTGTGGCTACGAAGCGAGGCGGACGTGTGTGGAGTGTATAAAACGTCAAAACAAATACATAACAATATTACCTATAATGATCCTTATGAGTACAGCAATAAAGTTTATATTCGTATCAAACAATTACTTAGCAGAATCAGTGCTTAATCTCACAGCAGTATTTGAACTGGGTGCAATAAAATCCAGTAGTTCGAATTCCACTGTCATCATTTATTGCGGTTGTAAGTAACACGCTAAATGGTAAGTAAGACTGATCGAAGATTTGTTGAACAGCTAATCAATGCTTAAAATCTGTTGCAAGGTAACACCTGTATACGCTTCATATTGATAAAATTTGCAGATTGTAAAGTGTTTGATTTAAATACTCTTTTGGCGCATACGATATCAACAATCGAAAAAAAAATATGTGCATTTGCTTGAGATCTCGAAGGTAATAGTATGCGCCGAAAAGGTGCTTGTTTTTTAACTGATTTGTTAATTGATAATGTAATTATTGATTCGATATTTAATAATTTGAATAATGTAATGCCCTTAAGGGTAATAGGTGCATATTTATGATTGTATGTAATATTTAATAATCATTAAATTTCATTGTATCAGTCACGTCGCTATAATCCATTCAGCGTGTTTGGTGGTAATGTATGAATAAAATAAAAAATGGTTGAAAAAAAAAATGTTGTTTTATTTTTTATACCCACGTCCCACATCATAAAGAAAAGTCAATATAGTGTGTAAGAATCAGTCTAATGGGTTTATAGCTGATAACCCATAGGTTACTAAATGGAAAAGAAACAAAATAAGACCTAATTTAAAAACATTTAATAACAGCTCTTTTTATTTTAAATGCATTAAACAATGAACAGTCGTATACAATACTTTTTGGTTACTTAAATCTAACACGACAAACCAAAGCGGTACAAAATTGCATTTAAACACCATGCTTACACAGAAAATTGCGCAAAAAAAAATCAATCAATCAAAATAAATATTATTTTATTTATATTATAAATATAATATTTAAAAACATGACGTTTACGCGAGTATCAATAAATACCTACGCACTCAATGAAAGTATCGTGCATCGCCACGAAAAAGTGCAATTTGCAATTTGAAATAAGTAGAACTAATCGGGAGTTTTCTAATTTAATAAATCCTTGAGTATTTGACAAATGTGGTATTTCATGAAATATATAAAATATAATATCTTTAAATAATTTTAGTAAAATTAATACAACTTATCTACTGCTTGATAAACAAGTGCATTGGTTTGGTTTTATACCTTAACAGCTAAGATTTAAAAATAAATTATTACTCTGGAATGGCTTTGTAACACAGTAGTTAAAGATAAATCTTGATACTTATAATGGAATGACGATCTTATAGCTATTATATGTTCTACATTTATTTATTTTGGTCGAAAAATATGGAATGTAAATTTATGATACAAATAATTCTCTCAAAACCCATTAAAAATAACTGCTTTTATTAACCGACTTCAAAAAGGAGGAGGTACTCAATTCGACTGCATTTTTTTTTCATGTTTGTTACCTCAGAACTTTCGACTGGGTGAACTGATTTTGACGATTCCTTTTTTATTTGAAAAGTAGTGCTTTTGAAATTTGGTCCAGTTATC
This sequence comes from Autographa pulchrina, assembly GCA_905475315.1. NCBI lineage: Eukaryota > Metazoa > Arthropoda > Insecta > Lepidoptera > Noctuidae > Autographa > Autographa pulchrina. The sequence continues at coordinate 11,526,170 of FR997781.1, forward strand.
ACAGTGGGATCCATAAGAAATCCATGTAAGACTTATTTTGAAGTCAGTTTTTTTAAAAGAATTATACAACGCATTCTATTAACAAAAATAAAATTTAATAAATACAAAGCTACATAACTTTGGAATGTTAATAGTAATCACAATTATAATTAATTATTATTTACGTACCTAATTACGTATCAACATCAGCTAACGAGCGCTTATTGTCTAAAAAGAAGAAAATATTACATTGATCCCTTTTATAAACGTAAAATATATAATGGCGATAAGAAACAATAATAATTAGATATATAACATGCCGCCAATTCATTAATTATTTCTATGGCATTTCATATTGATGGTAACTCTTTCGTTTTTAAGGGCCATCAGAAAGTCGTTTTAAATTATTTTTGTTAGATATCTCCTTGGGATAAAGGTTTTATTATACCTTAGTATTTAACTATAAGCTGCACTTAAAAACGATTTCGAGGCATCTTAAATAAGGTGGCACTATTTATAAAATTTTCTACGGTGTATTATTGAAATTTTCTTTGGAGAAATTGCATTTATAACCTCTAAGCAAACTGCTAAGCGGGTTCTGCTGCTATACAACATCGAGGTTTTTATAAATAAGGTTTTATAATTTTACTAGCTGTGTCCCGCGGTTTTACCCGCGTGAATACCTAGGTCCCGTTCCCGGTGCCTTTGTATATAATAACAGACAAATAATTAGCAATAAATTAAAATTGCGACTATAATTTGAGATTTAAACTATCCTATCTCTCAAGTTGGATCGAACTGCACATGGTGTGCGAATTTTATTATAATCGGTTAAGTGGTTTAGGAGTCCATTGAGGACAAACATTGTGACACGAGATTTATATATATTAAGATATAACGCATCTAGTTTATTATCCACGCTATGGATGTTATTAAGTTACCATAATTATTTAATTAAACGAACACCTAAAATTATTGCTTAAACTTATAAAATGGGCTCGGTGATTATATTTACTCGAAACACAAATAAAAAATTGTTTCTTCCTAACCGATGACACTACGGATATGCAAATATTCTGGTTGTATTTTCTATTTTACAGACAATTTAGATCTAAGATACACTCGGAAATAAATGGAGCAACATGTTGCGGAACATGTCCCTGCAACTAAGAAGAATATCCTGAGACGTGCGCTCGTTCTTAGAGCTGTTAAAAGCAAGTTATCCTGCGTCACTGAAGTAATAATAATATTATTATGTCGCAGAACTTGTTGCAGGCCACTTAGCAACACGTAGACTTAAGCGTTGCACGTCATGTTGCAAAACATTTTGTCTCCTAGTGTATGTTAAGCTTTAAACTCTTGGCATTTCTTACTTGAGTAAAACTTCATACATATCTAAATATTACACCTATTTCAGTATGCTACTGAATCACTATATCATAATCAAGCATTGCAATTTTAGATAATTAAGACTAGAATAGAAGAAAGGGAAGACTATTAACCCTTTAACCGCCCGCGGCCCGAGTCGTATATCATCATTAGGCCTTAGACAGATGATTTAAGCAGCGCCTACGCGAGAAGAGTCGTATATATGCGACAAATATTTCGTGCCCCTACCGCCCGTGTCGTGTTTATGCGACTGAGAATATTCACGATTTTTGTTGTTTTGTTCGATTTTATTGCATTTATTCTATATCTCTCTAGGTTCGGCGCTAGTGGCACGGCAATTGATATTTAGCCAAGCACTTAAAAGGTTAAAAAGCTACATTGAAATAATTATCTATTGAGACCTATTCGTAAAACTAAAAAATAATTATATAACATAGATAATATTTTAATTTAAAATCTCTATAGCATTGGATTCTTATCTTCATTTGGACAAGAATGTAACAAAAAATACATTGTTCAACATGTGGACGCAATTTAAAATTCGATTTAAAAAATAAGTCTATTTGTCGATTTTTGACGCAAGATATCTTATTGAATTTAACTTAATCAATATATCTTTTTCTTTATAACTAATTAAACAAATACAGAAATTATATTGGAAACCTAGAAAAGCGTCCAACATATGAACGGTAAGATCTCCTTTAAAAGATTTGAGACAGAAATAAACAACGCAACTTTATTAGTTTAGCTTTATTGTGGTTTTTATCGTCTGTACAACAGACGATAAAAACCACATTCTGTCAACCTTGAATAAAACAAGAACAGCTAAAGCGACAAAATACCTTTTAGGGACAATCACTGTACTTCTATCTTTAATCTTTGACGGCAAAAAATTGCAAAATATTTATATTTTTGGCATGATCCAAATTCAAAATCCTTTTATCTTTTCTATTATGCCATTTGCTATTTAAATCTCAAGTCATCTGGCTTTCTTACGAAGTACGCGACTTTTTCGATAGGAACTTTGTACTCGTGCATCCATCTGTTGCCCTTGCGCAGAGATCCGTCGATGCCGTCCTGCCACAGGCCAGCTGGTAGATAAACTGGAAACCATAAAAATAAATCTAGGTAAATAAATAAACAAATAAGCAAGCAGTGCAATCATGTCAACGTTTCGCAATAAAGGTGAGGTGGGTTGAACAGAACACAAATAAGATGATAATACTTTCTGTGGCATTACAATATAGTTCTACACGTCAGAACATCATACTTGTCTTGAAAGATACCTAACCTAAGCACATACCTAACAAATTATTTTTAAAAAGTAAATACTCATAGATCTCACCATCTCTTGTAGTCTGGCCGCGCTCCAGTATTGGTGCGACGACGATCTCGCTGCCGATCGCGAACTCGTCCTGTACGGGCATCGGAGCCGTGTCGGTGCCGCTCACTAGCCACAGCGGACGGATCAGAGGCAAACCTTCCTCTAGAGCCTCTCGTTTGTACTTCAGAAGTAGTGGAGTCACCTGTAAATTGACACAAACAAAATACATAAACCACTCTGACGGTAACAAAATGCTAAAAGCACAATTTGATTGAATTTAAACACATAAATGTACAGGATTTTAAAATTTATAGAAGGGACTTACCATTTTTTGTCTCAGTGAAGTCAAATTCTTCGCTAACTCTAACACCCTCTCGTCATTGTATTTACTCGGCAAGTGAGTAAACTTCATCACCGGTAAGAAAGTCGCCATTTGCAACCATCTCATGTATAATTCTCTCTCTGGTAACTCTATTCCATTCTCCTGAGTAGCATTCGTTGTTTCTACCAAGCCTTTGGACGATGGTAAGAATTGTTCACTGCCAGGCCAATAGATATCCCCACCTACTGCCCCCGGCATGATAAATGGAAAACCATTTACTCCATAAGTCAGCATTGTAGGGATGACCAATCTTAAAGCTTGCCAAGTCGATTCAAAAGGTGGTAGGGACACGAAAATTGGAGGACGAGGCAATGACACTGCTGAAGACACTCCAATTATATTCAGAGTCTTCTCAAAGGTCTTTGTAAAGATCTTTTTGTACTGGTCAGGATTTGTCAACAGTTTCTCACACCGGAAGTAATGTGGCATGTCGTAAGCAGTTCCTAGATCCAAAAAGAATGAGTCGATGTGATATTCATCGATCACCGCCTGCAGTTTCTCCAAAAACCACGGAACTGACTCGTTGTTTGTTATATCTAGAACCCCAGCACTTGCCAATGATTTGAAACGAGTTAACGCGGGAATCCGTCTGTCACTATTTCTTTCGCTGATCAGCAGTCTTCTCTGAACACATTCCGCAAAGTTTTTACTTTCTGTACTTATAAAAGGTTGAATAGTAAAAGCTACTTTAAATCCTCGTCTATGTAACTTATCTACTGTTGTATTCAAAGTTTCAAAACGACTCGTATCTACTGATAGATCACCTATTTCATTCTGCCAATGCTCGTTAATCAAAACATGGCCTTGTTTCAAGAAACCCAAGTTGATAACATCCTCAGTGTATTTGGAGATAGTTTCAGCTTGCAACTCTTGTTTAAATCTTGGTGCTATTTGCCAAACTGGTTCTGATATAAGAGATTCTAGTGTTTGCATGTCAGCTGGTTTTAGACCGTCCCATAGTGGGGCTCTTCTGTGACTGTGTATGGAAGAATGCAGTGACGTCATGTCTTCGGAAGTGCAGATGTTATATTTCATTTCGGGGAACTCGGTCAATTTATTGGGGTAAGCGAACTCATGATACATTGCTTTCAAGCAGATTTGTTTTCCTCCTTTGTTTACTGAGATATGGAGAGGGGTGTCATCGTCTATTATAATAGCAGCGCCTTTGGAGTTGATGAAGTACCGAGTGAGTACGTTTCCCCACTGAGATTTCTGCATGTCACCCGTTACGAAGGGCGTGTAGTCCAATGAGCCGCTGTCTAACGGCCAAGTTAGGTTCAAAGACTGGCCTCCTCCGTACCAGTGGACTTTAGTCTCACCCCAGTCGAAACAATCATTTGGATATACATCTGAAAAATAAAAATTATAGCTCATTAAAATTCTAACGTATGTATAATGTGTGTTATTTATTTTACAGTTCCAACATTGACATAACTATTACGATTTAAATTATAATTTTATAAACCTAATTAAAAGGTTCATAATCAGTGTGATTACTACATTTGTTGGCGCAACAAATCCTATAGTATTTAAGTTACTTTTACGGTACTTTTATGAATTTCTATTCTCGTGCCAGTAAAAATATTTAATTTTGTTTTTTTTAATTAAGTTTAACTTTTGCCCTACAGTAGGACAGTTCCGGCTTTAAATAAATATAATAAGTTTAACCTCAGAATTTAACTAACAACATATTTTATATAATTCACAGTAAAAAAAAAAAACCCAGCAAAACCACTAGGTCATACCAGATCTCAAAGCTTTCCAATGCACGGAGTAGCAGGTGGTATTATCCGCGCCAGGGTCGTGCGCCAGCGACTTGAGGTAGAAGCGCAGCGTGTGCAGCCACTCCAGGCACTCGGAGCCGTCCTGCCGCCGGTGCTCCGGTAGACACGGGTACGCGTTCACTTTGCCCTGGATGTTCGCCGCTGGAAACGGGTAAGATATTGGTGAAGTAAGGAAACAATTTCAGAATAGCAATGAATTTTTGGACTACCAGATACCTGACGGATTCCTCTTTAACTCGTATGCCTTCTATATTATTGAAAATACTAAAACACAAGAATAAGAACAAGACCATGGATTTATTTCTCACATAGTTTTACCAATAAAATTACCTAAGAGTGCCAAGAGCTTAAAATTTTATCTCACTTAACACCTTTTGTACAGCATATCTCTATTGAATAAAGATATATTGAGTCCAGCTTCTGAAAAATCAATTGTTTTTTACCTATCTAGCATTAACTAATCAGGCATAGACAACAAACATATAATAGGCTTTATACACTCTAATGACGTTAGGTTGGAATGTCTTACCTAAGCTCGCCCTCAAGATCTCGACATCATCCTTATTATAAATCCTGATGAGTCTCTTCGGCTCGTTGAACTGGACATTCGTGAAGTAGGCCTTAGTTAACGCCTGCTGGTGGTACAGCACGTACGCGAAGCCCACGAAGAATACGATGGCCAGGAACATGAGCCCAACGAACGCGCGCAGCTTGTAGTCCGTCGGCTTTTTGCGGATCTTCTGAGGGATGCTCTGGAAATTGATTAAGAGATTTGCTATTTACTTACTTGCTCTTTTAATTTTGTTTCCTCTTAATTGTAGCAAGGATGGGAAATTGGTTTCTGCAACACAGTGATAATCACCAGGCCAAAAGGTTTTTTAAGAATTACTTTTGTTTTTATCCAGTAATGTTGAAATGATAATACATTTTAACTTTACTGTTCTGGAGATTTATAATGTTCTGTGCATCACGCTAGATACAAAGGGACACGCTAGATATACACTTTTACGAATAACTGAAATGAGCTGGGTTAAAGAAAATATCGAATAACAAGTCAGGCCAAGTAAATTAGATGGTGTTAACAAATATACGGGGTGATTGTGGCCCGAAATTCTAAAAGACAGTTTGAAATAAAGGAGCAGCGTTTGCAGCGTTTGTCAAGCTGTTGGACCTAATGTAGGCAATTTCAATACCTGCAGTTTCTCCCTGAGCAGGCTGGCTAGCGAGTTGACAGAGGTGACGGAGTTGCTGGGCGAGTAGTCGTCGTCGTCCATGCTGAACTCGGAGCGGCCGAAGCGGCGCGGCGCCGTCGACTTGCGCCGCGGGGAACGCAGCGGAGATCTGTAAAGAAATTTTATACATAAATAAGAAGCTGGCTAACCGACTTCAAATCGAGGAGGTTCTCAATTCGACTATATGGTCTTCTTTTTGTATGTTTTGTTACGCAATGTATACTACATATATTATGCAGACTGATTTAAAAAACACATTTTTGTGATCGGAAGGGTATCCACCTCTGATGTAGGTATAACCTCAAAGATGGTCTTATATAAATTCAACTACTTAAATCTCTTGTTCAGTAAGTTCTTATTATTTTCTTTCGCAATATTAAAGCTAGCCTTACTCTTGTTTACATAGGTTTTTATTTTTCGTAAGTAGACCATCGTCTTTGTCGTCAATAATGTTTGGATCATTATGGAAGTCTGTTGGTGGACACAGCATCGTATCCGTCAGCATTTTTCTTTAGTTATTAGTTGATGTGGTGTAGTGAAGTATTCTCGTTACAATAGGTATGAATTGTCACACAAACAGTGTTAAAGTAGATCAGTCAGCAAATAAAGATGGATGGAAGTAATCGACGGTTCCCTCAAACGAACCTAATAGAACAACGAAATAAAAAAATAATGAAGAACATTTTTACAAACATACCGTCACACAACTAAGTAGATATTATATAGTATTTCTAAATCTACATTATTGTATTTTCAATTAAATTTAAAAAAATCTCTAACATGATACCTGGCTTGGTTATTTACTTCTGACGCAAAAACTATTTTAATACTTTTCATCATTATCTTTAAGGAAGGCTAATTACCTTACTACTGCACTACATACAATCTTAAAACCCAAACAATCCCGTCTTACTTGTTATCAAATTACATTCCAGCAATTTACAATAACAATAACACAATAATAACGGAACAAAAATATTCAATAATTATATTGTTTTTAAGATGTTTAATGACCTTAAATCTACCCCTAAAATACTTATATTTTTCTTAATTGGCCTTCAAACACGATTAGTTAATTTCTATAAACCGGAAATAGTTCTATGAGTATAAATAAAATGACTTCTCGTTAATCTTTCTTCAGGTTAGAATATCCATTCGCATTGCTATCACTTCTTTGATTAAAAAGCTGTCTCTATTATCTACAACAAACAAAGTTAATAATATTATTATTGATAGGTAAATCTAACGTTTCAACTGGCCCTTATAAATATGTGTATTAGATAACGGTTGAAATACCGGTAGAGTCAAACAAATAGGCGTTAAGAACGGTCACAGGAGGTACGAGTGGTAATGAGGAAGCTAATTTACACACGCCTGTATCATTTGACGCGAGGAATGTACGGTATTTGAGGATATCTTGAAACAAACGACTTGGAACGAAGCTTAATATTTCTTTAATGAGTTCAAAGTGATTATCATGATGGAAACTGTTGTTTAAGTACCTGGTTTTGGTATTATCAAGACGTGTAATTTTACTGGATCTTTGTAGCGCGTACGGCGTATGGCAATATACACAAACTTGGGGACGTCACATTTTGCCATTGAGATCACAAAATCAAAATAAAAGTCTTCCTTTCCTGATCTTATATACTACTTAGGTGTGATTGCAGCATTAAATAATTTTATACTATAAATAAAGATTCTAATTGGATTATAAACCGGCACGAGCCCTAAGTAATCTGGCTTTAACAAGTACAGCTGGTGTACATACCTTAAGGTAAGGTAAAGATACTCTTTAGGTAGCATAACTATATGACATATAATATTCTCAGCATCATTTAAATCGTCAACTTATAAGAAGAGATCCAACTAAAATACTTGCTAAGGTCCAAGGTGGGCTCTAGTTTAATTCTAAAATACTTAGGAATGTGCATCCGTTAGTGATCTGGGGCCTCATTCCGCTATTTAAGAGTTGCATGAATTGACCGCATGACCTGCTTTATTTTGTCATTTTTACGATAATTGGCATTCTGCTAACTGTCATTACGATCATTTATGAGAAGAAGAAGAAGAGAATGATCGTAATGACCAAATTACGATCATTCTCTTCGAGAGTCAATGAAATGTTATTGTAGGCTTATGTAAATACGAAAATTAGGCACAATGACAAGTACACTGACCGATCACTGACATGGATTTCAAATAGCTTAATCGAGGCCCTGTAAAATGCTGACTTCATCCTACTTGTATTTTAAATGCAGCGTTAGGTATGAATTGTACTTGGCTCGCGAGGTGTTAGATAACCTATCTACATAAAAAGTAAATATTACGAGCATTAATAAAAGAAACACTGATTTTGAAGTTGATGAATTTAATAATTAAAAAATATCTTTACATATTTTCAACTGATAAAGTATCACTTTGCAATAAATGATATTTCCAATTAATTTTTAATTCAAAATAAGAAAGCTAGTTCCTGCATCATAACCATCAAGAAAAAAAATGCATAAGTATACCCAAAGATTTTCTTTAAAAAATCAACAATAATGATTAAGTAACGGTACGGTAATTGTTAGTAAATAAAACATAATTTCCGTTTAAGGTAGCTTGTTTGTAGAAAGAATGGCTTCGCGAAATCTACATCCGTGAGAAAGACTCGCTTCAAATAAAAACAGTTTTAATTCATGTTTGTTCTTCAATCGTTCATATTTCTCTTAAATATTTTAGTTATTGGAAAACCGTTTTTGACTGCTTCTTCACTTACTAATTACGACAGAAACTCTCAAAGCCAATACCTATAAGCCTACCTATTTCATTTCTACAATATGGCATTAACCGCACAAATACGCCATTACACACATTTTCTTTAAATTTTTGATTTATAGACATAAATTACTAGACTAAAAATTATAGAACGTCAAAAACTTTTCCTATAATCTATGCTGAAAATAGTGAATAGAATGGACATAATTAAACCACTAAGAAAAATTTCCTTTGATCTTTTCTTTATTTCCATGTAATCATCATCACGGTTCTACTATTTGTTTTCCTTTCATAAAACAACTTTTATCTCCGTTTTATGACAACTTCGTTTCACAAGTAGGTCATGGAAACAATTAGACAGCCAACTCATTTTTAGAAACTCATATTATCTTTACGTTAAAAAGTCGCGCGATTTGTTTATTTTATACAGACATAGTGCGTATGAAAAATTAAATTGTCGAGCGGTTTACAGAAACATTCGTACCGTGCGTTGCTGCGTAGGAACCGTAATATCGATCGTCATCCTGGTGCTTCGTACTTCGAATTAGTTTTTGCATATTCTATTAGTAGATACATTGATAAATATACATAGAATTCCGTATCTGCCTGACATAAGACATTCTTAAGATGTGAACACCTAAACAAACAGTATCAAATGTATTAACGTCTATCTAGAAATCCACATCTAAGCTACAATATAATACAAACAACTTTATCTACTAACGCGGTTACCTCAGGGTTAATGTCAATCTAATGCTGAACAGCACTTATTCACAAGATAATTATTAATAAGCATTATATTTTTTGCATTTTTCAAGATTGCGACCCACTCAAAAAAAATATTAATTACTTTGTTTATTTATTACGTCATGACCTATTGTTTGTAAAAGAAAAATGTGTAATACCTACATTATTGTTTTTCTTTTAGATCGGAAGCTATGCTTGTTTGAAATGATTTTATGAAAATGCTTTTTTTATCTAAATTGCATTTTTTTCCATAAAAATCGCCCTCTTTAACCAACTACAAAAAAGGAGGTTTGAGATATGTTTAAGCTTCTCCTAAAAGCTTTGGTAAGTATCTTTGTGACGTACAATAATTGACTTTGACAGCTTAGATCCAATTATATTTGATCGAAAGAATGACAGCTGTTAATTACGTCACGTCCATCGGAATCTAAACACTGCAATAACTTGATAAGGCGGGGTCAAAGTGTAAGTATTGTTTAAATACGTCTTCATTTCTGGTTTATCGTGAGACAAGATGTCTACACAATGTCAATAAATATTTCGCAATTTAAGACTAAAATGTAACAGTTAAAGTATTCAGATTTTCGCACTTAAAGATGCATTTATGTTATCCTTGGGTAGGCTATATCTTAAACGATACTAAATGTAACAGCCCATTGTTTTTCTCGAGCTTAAGACATGACAAAAAAAAATTGGGATCTGAAATCGCCAATCCGCAGGGAGCAAGCGTGGTGATCAATGCTCGTGCCTTCTCTATATGGGTAGAGGCCTGTGCCCAGCAGTGGGACGTTTATAGGCTGGAATTATTATTATTATAAGACATGACGATATATTTTCTTATTGTTTTGGACAACAACACATAGTTTAATATTTTACTTGATACATATTTCTATTGCTGTTAATCATGTTATAAAATATCCCATAATGTATTTGAAATACTTAATGATATTAGAAAAAAGTAACAATACCAACAGATGGTTCAAACAAATCTGTTTTTGTGTTGTATTGTTCTTTTAACTAAGTAGTTAAAAGAACAAGTTAGGTAAGTACCTAGTCATTTGTTTTAGATTACAGTTTTATCAGACATCAGTTCCACTGAAGTATTTCAGTTTACCTTTCATTTAAGATAAGCAAATGCAAATGTACCAAAAACAAATCTTTATTAAAATAAGATCTGAATGGAGGTATCAAAATTACCAGTCGTACCTACTCAACCGTTGTTAATATGGTCAGAAAATACAATATTTAATCGTAATAATTTACCGACTTCAAAAGAAGGAAATTCTCAATTTGGCTGTTGTTTACCTTCTTGTTACCAAGTAAATAAGGTCATATAGGTACTATATAGGTATTTACAGAGGCTGATAACCCAAACCAACGGATACAAGTCTTTATTATGACAAAATTTATGCAACGATCACGCTTGCAGTGCCAAGGAGGAAGGCAGAGGTGTTGCACGCCCACTTTGGACACATTTTAGTTTCAACGCCTATTATTTTGTCTGTAGGTATCCCATCCGGGAAGATCAAAATTCCGATAAATTAGGTATATTAAAACAGGAAAATACTAAACTGCCTCGTTGGCCTAGTGGTTCTAAGCGCGACTGCTACGCTAGAGGTCTTGGGTTCGATTCCCAAGTCGACCAAGGTGTTATTGGGTTTTTCTATGAAATTCTCAGTAGCAGGTCGGAGTTTGAATTTGTGCCCGGTTAGTGGCAATAGGCTCGCCCCCTATTACATGGGACCTAAACATACCGGCGAACTACTGTAGGTGAACATTGGTACACCTCTGCCTAACCCTTCGGGGATACAGGCGTGATGGTATATGTATACATAATAATATGTAAAAAACTAAACTGTGTTTAAATAAGATATGACTATGCTTATCTTGAGTACATACCTTAAACCTCATATATAGGTCGCTTATTTATTCCCAGTGACCATCACTTTAACTACCACTTCTTAACAACTTTAATCAATCTAATATTGCCCGTTTTCCTTTTTAAAACTCTGTGATTTGGTTAGAATACATTGGGCTTTACTTACTATACTAAAGCCAATATGGAAAGAGAATTAAACGTTATTACTAATTACGCAATTATCAACTTTGACAACATGTGTTTAAGTTCATTTTAGAATGGCAAATATTACCGAAAAGGGCCTAAAAGTAATTTGAATGTGATGGAAACTGAACTATTAGTCATTGAATTAAGGTTCATAATCCCAAGGCACGTTCATTATTTCTTTAAAGTGGCTGATGTATAGGTAACTTTTTAGGTAAGAACGAAGCACAAACATTATAAGGTAGGTTTGATTATTATGTTTCATTATTTGAATTATACCAGTTATCTCCAAAGATGCCAGCAGCTGAACACTGATAAACCATTTTTACGAAAATTTATTTAAATAAGTTACATGTTACGAGATCTTTTCCTTGTGCCTACTTAAATAACGAAAAACATGTTATTGTTAAAACTCGTTTCACTAATAAAACGTTATATAGTAATTAATGTTTTTATGGTAACAATAACAAGTATAATGGCTTTATAAAACTCGGATTTCGTTTTTTACTACCAACTATGTTTTTACCGGTAAAAAATGTGGTTATTAATTCGATCCTCATGTTCGTATCTAATGTCATTAGTACAAAACAAGCCTTTTTAAGAAATGGACTGGCTAAACCGATTTTGATGAAACTTTGTATAGAGCAAGCTTAAATACCAAGAGGATATATGATTATTTTTGCCAAGATAAGAGCATTAATTTAATTTCTTCTAGAACTTAGTTGTTGTCAGTTTATATTCGCGATTGTTCTGCAAGGCTAATGAAAAATCAAGAAATCCGTTCGACCGAATATATTGCTAGCTTTCCCTAAATAAAACTAAATCATTTTAATATGATGTGAAAGCATAGAAATATTATGTTATATATCTATGTGTGAAAGCAATAACTATCTAAATGGTAAATATCTTGGGACCTAGGCAAAGAATAACTAGATAACTTTGAATCGTTGGAATGCCAAAGAAATACTTGTCATTAACCTTTTAAAATTAAATAATACATATTTAGCTTCTACGCATTTGAGTTACGCTACAACTCAAGAGATTTTGTTGTATTTTTGTAGCCGAGGGGTGCCTTAAACATGAATTGGTATAGATTAATATTGCTCTCTAATTAATTACTTCAATTATTTAATAAAAAAATCTCTAAAACATTATTTAAAAAGTAAATAAATTTTCAAATAAATAGAAACCCTACCTTTTAGGCTCAAAAAAAGACTTTTTACCAACAAATCACAAAATTGATTACACACAAACAATTTCACTTTTTTCTAATAAATCACTAAACAGACAAATATCACGGTCAAGTAGCGCAGGAGTCGCCCGCGATCGTTCAACATATACTGACGGAGGTGCGCGCGCGCAGCATACGTGCGCAAAACTATAGCGCGGGGTTCTGTGTGTTTGGGGAAGTTTGAGGTGCTCGAAATTCGACGTCAAATAAAAATAATGTATATCTGTGTATAAATAAGCACAAATAGTTTTATAATATTTCGGTTTTTTCTTTTATTTTCCACAACTTTTCTTTTTACCAGTATTTAGAAAAGAAATGATTATGTAGCTTAATTGAAACATAACTGAACTTTTAATAATTCATTATAATATCATTCTACAGTTGGCCATATCTATACTATATAATATATAATATTATAAAGCTGAAGAGTTTGTTTGTTTGTTTGGTTGAACGCGCTAATCTCGGGAACTACTGGTTAGAATTGAAAAAATCTTTTTGTGTTAGATAGTCCATTTATCGAGGAAGGCTTTAGGATATATAACATTACGCTGCGACCAATAGGAGCGAAGCAGCAGTGAAAAATGTCACAAAAACGGGGAAAAATATTCATACTTGAAAGCTACCGTTGCGTGCGCTGCGTAAACGGTTCGAGTTACCCAAAATATATTTCTGAAAGAATTGTTCCTCTTTAAATGATCTAAAAAAATGTCTGCGACGGTATATGTCTATCTTTTAAGATTGACTCACTATAACCTTTTTTAAGGTAATCATTTGGTCGAAATTAATGCATTATTGCCAATTATTTGCTACAGAGTTTTATCAACATAATATTAACTAAAATTATCATTTACGCAGAAATACTTTTTTTTTAAACTTCTTAATCGCTGTCATAATAACAGAAATTGACGGGGACGAAGTCGCGGGGATCAGCTAGTTTATATATATTTTGGCGTACAAACATAGGTACAAATCATGATATAGTAAAAAGTAGGTAAAAAAGTCAATGAAAACAAAAACAAATATCCAATTAACCTCACGGTCATTAAAACTGTGTAAAATGGATTTGCATATCGAGATAAACTTGATATTCAATCCTACAATACCACAACACTAGTCATAAATGAATTTCGCCATGTTCCTTAATCCCTAAAAAAATAACATAACATACCATCACGCCTGTATCGCCGAAGGGTTAGGCAGAGGTGTACCAATGTACACCCACAGTTTGCCGGTATGTTTAGGTCCCATGTAATAGAGGGCGAGCCTATTGCCACTAACCGGGCACAAATCCAAACTCCGACCTGCTACTGAGAATTTCATAGAAAAACCCAATATCACCTTGGTCGATTTGGGAATCGAACCCAAGACCTCTAGCGTAGCAGCCACGCTTAGCACCACTAGGCCAACGAGGCAGTTGCAGGCCCTAAAAAAAATATCCGTTCTTAACAAATGTTTTCCGTTACATTTAGGTAGGCCTCTCATATGGACAACTTTTTATTATCATAACAAACATACTAACACATAAACGCTGTAAAAATATATTTTACATTATTTTTAACTAGTATTCTAGAATGGCAATTTTTAACTCTACACTCGAAACCCTACACCTTAATATCAGAATAATTAGTTAAATAATCTTTTGAAAAACGACATTCCCAGTCTTATTAATTTACTAGCTGTGCCTGCGACTTCGTTCGCGTGGATGACTAAACTTATCAATGAGTTTTTAACCGCAAAATTAAGTTTGTTTTTTATTGTTTATACTTTTCCGGGATAAAAACTACCCAGTGTGGTGCCCAGGATAATAAAGAATAATTATACCAAGTTTCATCGTAATCGAACCGGTAGTTTTTGCGTGATACCTGAACAAACAGACAGACAGACAGACAAAATTTTATTTTTCACACTTTTGGTTTCGGTGTCGGTCTAGTAACACCCCCCGCCATTTATTTTTTTGATATTTTCAATGTACAGAATTTTCACTTCTACAGATTTATTATAAGTATAGATTATCAACTTTATACAAATGTTATTCTGGCGTATATTCTCAAATAATATCGTAAGGAAGATGTTCCCACAAGTGTCTTAATTGACATCGCGGAAGGAAGTATTTTATGCACTCTCGAGATATTAGGGGCAAATGAAACGCGTCGAAATTACTGACTCACGGATTAAGTTGGGGGGGGGGGGGGGAGGGAGACTTAAATACTAAAGTAGATTGTAAATGCAAATGCATGTGTGCCTGGTTTCCGATATAGTAAAGGGCGAATTACTCCAGTTAAAATATGAGTTTAAAATATGGGACAGGGATTCTAGGATTTCCGAACTGAAAATTCTAGAATTTTAAACTGCCACCAAATGAACGACTTGTTATCAAGTTAAGTTGAAAACAAGTCGGAAAGTTTCATTCCTAAATGGGGCAACTATTTGTATGATCTAAAACTGTCTAGAAAATCTATTTACAAATCAACATCGAATAACGTTAGTGCTCATTAATTTGAATGCGTTGCCCTCTCTTCGAACCGCACCTTTGCACTTACTAGAATCTACTATCAATGATCCAGCCGTAACTGTTAACATTTAAATATATGTAAACAACAACTTACATAATGAACCTATTATGCAAATTACTAAAGAACATTCGGGTATATTTTATATTGAAAATCACTATCTCTTTCTGTTATACAAGATTGAAAAGGGACGATATGTTTATAACTAGTAGATAGATTATGTAGAGTTTCTAGAGTTAAAGTATGTATATTGTCGAATATAACAAAATTTTACATAATAATATTCCGGGACAACTCACACACACGGTTATCTGATCCCAAGCTAAGCAGAGCTTGTGTTATGGTAACCAGATAACTGATAAACATACTTATATATTTCTAAATAAATACATATTATAGATAAATTACACCCAGACACAGAACAAATGATCGTGCTCATCACACAAAGATTTGTCCTGGGTGGGAATCGAACCCACAACCTCCGGTGTAGCAGTCGGTGTCACTAACCACTAGACCAACAGGCCCGTCAAAATAATAACAGCCTATGACGTGATATAGAAATACCTAGTCCAGTCAACAAGGATGGTAGAGTCGTTTAACGCGTTTCAACTCAACGTGAATTTGACAAAAATAATTTGATGAATTACCTTATTGATCAATTAATATATGGGAAGAGGCCTGTGCCCAGCAGTGCGACGTTTATAGGCTGGATTATTATTATTGTGATATATAGGCTATAGTGGCAATAGGCTGGCCCCCTATTACATGGGACCTAAACATACCGGCGAACTGTTGGTGTACATTGGGACACCTCTGCCTAACCCTTCGGGGATACAGGCGTGATGGTATGTTATGTTTATGTTATGTGTTATAGGCTATAACGCTATTTAATAAATATTGAGCGTCGAAAGCATGGTTACACTCAGTTTCTATATGTTACAAAATACAAATTATATAGATAAAAAATAGAAGCACTATATTCAGCGTTGAATGTTACAAGAATAGTAGAGCAGATTGCGGCCAACATAATTGCAGTCTGAATTAAATAAATAAATAAATAAAATGCGGACAACATCACATACATTGCTCTGAACCCAAAGTAAGTTGCTAAAGCACTTGTGTTATGGAATTCAGAAACAACGAAGGTACCACATACACTCAGACCCGAGGCAATGTAGAAAATTTTTGGTTTCTTCATTGACCCGACCGGGGATCGAACCCGGGACCTCAGAGCTAGCGACACCTTGAAACCGGTGCGTACGCCACTCGACCACGGAGGTCGTCAACGAAATATTAAGAGCAGTCGTTTCAAGCACGGATTATTTAACTTTTTGTAACCGAATAGAGATAAAGATAGAGACGCAGAAATCACCTGACCAACTTACTAGCCATCGATTTCTACAGTTTCTATCCATCTTACAACTATATGAACTAAAATAACCCAATGCACCGATTAGGCTGCTAAAGGTGTGATCAGATACTAATATGGCACGACAGGCTATTTTTACCGACAGTCCAGTTTCCACTGGCGGTAGTAACGCGACTCTTATGTAAACATTTATTGGAAAAACGTGAAATTAGATCCAAACGTATGGAATATAACAAGCGCAATGAAATGTTTGACACAGTTAGGTAAGTACTGTTTTGAATTTAAACAGGGGAAAGAATTAAATAAATATTTTTTTTTTTGTCTCTTACTAGTCTTCTGGGTTTTGACAAGTATCAGTGCGCGACGTGTTGTGAGTTCGATCTCGGGATAAGACAGTTTGAGTAGCTGTAATTTCCTCAAATGTTTGTTACAAGTCTTGGTTTTTTTTATTTACTTCTATTTTTTTAATGTTTTTTTTTTTTAATCTAAGCGACACATGGACTAATTAACTAAAGCGAGACTAGTCTTAATAAAAAAATGTAGGGCTATAGTATCCAAATCAATCGAGAAAAAATAACACACTTGTCAAAAAATACCGACCTTTCATTAACATTTTCATTTAAAGGATAAATATACATTGTAAAAGCACTTTTAAAGTCACAGTCATAAAGATCACATTCACTAAATTAAGTTATGTAACAATTAATTAGACGGAGCTCAGAATTAGGACAAAAGTAAGACTGGACTGATATCTCTTGTATGTCATAGTGATAATGTTTCATTGATGTTATCACAATTAACCTACTCGCATTGAACAGATGACCACAGATTCCTTTATCACATAATTGATTAATTTGATTATATTCTATTAAGAGGATATGCCTATTAAAATGCTTAGAAGAAACTTAATAAAAAAACAAAAAAGTGAAAATTTAAATCGTTAATTTCTTTGACTGAGGTAAATACTACTTATTATTTATACTTTTTCTTATTTATTGTGTAGGCTTAGTTTTTATATTATAGTAAATATTTTAAGTTTAATTTCTGATGTAAAATAAAGATATTCACGAGGACAATTTAAATAAAGGCCTCACAATAATAATAGCAGTATCTAAACAATATGACTCTCACTACATTTTTAGAACAATACTGGTACTAAAATTTAAGAAATACTCTATAGAATAAATGTTGCTCATGTAGTGAGTTTTATTTGTTTACAAATCTAATTAATTTCCTTATCTTATATGATTTCATTGTGTAATACAATGTCCAGTATCTTTAATTGCATTAAAATCAGAATAGCTGACAGGTTATCACGCTCTATACACACGCTATACTTAGTTGTTCATTTGATAGACTTGACTTGGTTAGTATAATAATAATATTCCGGGACATCTCACACACGGTTATCTGATCCCAAGCTAAGCAGAGCTTGTGTTATGGTAACCAGACAACTGATAAACTTACTTATATATTTCTAAATACATACATATTTATAGATAAATTACACCCAGACCAGAACAAATGATCGTGCTCATCACACAAACATTTGTCCTGGGTGGGAATCGAACCCACGGCCTCCGGTATAGCAGTCAGAGTCACTAACCACTAGACCAACAGGCCCGTCGATATATATTGCTTTCGTAAATATTTAATTAAATCATATCATATCATATCATTTATTTCTGTCTTAGATATTTGAAAAACTGTTCAATTACCTCCCAGTATGAATAGTTTGTTACAAAGGGTAAGTTATTTTTGCATCACAAATAATAATGCTCAAGTGACCATAAAGAAATCCCTTCAGTATCAAACCATAGGCCTAATCAAATCTGCTTCCTACCCATTACATCTCATCCAATCACACTGATCAGCCAACCAGAGCCTCGATTCAGCTATTTAAGAGTTGCTTGAATTGACTGAATGACTGCTTCATTTGGTCATTTTTACGATAATTGGCATTCTGCTTACTGTCATTACGATCATTAATTGGTTATTATGATCATACTCTTCGAGAATTCCATGAGATTTTAGTGTAGGAACTGAATACGAAAATTAGGCACAATGACAAGTACACTAACCGACCACTGACATGCATTTAAAATAGCTGAATCGAGGCCCAGTCCGTGTCAGAGGCAAGTGGCAACGTTTCGCAATGCAGCGGTCATCGCACGAACTTCCTTATTAACTCTTGATTCGGTGCAGCCCTCTCTCAGGACCTAGATCTCAAGTGGACTCATTGAGAGGAAGCGATGGTACATGATCCTTTGTGTGATCCGTAGGTTAGGTAGTTTATTTGCAAGTATAATCTTGGAGTAAATAGGGTCGATAAAGTGGTGGCTAAAGTTTTTTTTATAAATTTGCTATCTTAGTCTAGTAGGTACATACCTACATAATATAAAGTCATATAATATATTATGTGAAGAAAAATCAGGTAGGCAGGTATCCGATAAAGGTGCCGCAATTTTTTCCGCATTTGTATTCCACTCGTAAAGGGTTCATGTTTAAATAATTATGCATGTTAACATTTTACACTTTCCAAATAAACAGCATAAAATCCAAGCAAGCAAAGGCAACATATGACAATACTGCAGCTTCGATCAATAAACCTCAAAATCAACTTAGTTCCTAAGTAATCCTTCGCACATAACACAAGCACATAAGACAGATACATTCTTGACAACTTACTTGACTCTCTCATCATCAGACAGCACCTCGGTGTGGTCGTCCGCCGTGTTGTCTCCATCGCTGAACCCTGACGCCGAGCTCTGGTGGTGCTCCGGGATCTGGAAGTACGAAATAACACGGAGTAAATTTTCTATCCTCATTATTGAAAAAAGTAGTGTGAGTACAAAAGATTTTGTGATCTACATCTTAGACCAAGGAATTATGAAAGTAGATGAAACTAGTCTCATTTAAAACATCGTACCTATCTATGATTATGCGTGATCAAACATAAAAAAAAAAAAAAAAAATATACGCGTCGAATTGAGAACCTCCTCCGTTTTCGTCGGTTAAAAACTAACAACACATCACTGATATCTTATTTCATCTCATATTATATCAACAACTAAACGAATTTCAGCCTAATCTGGCATATCATTAAAACTTATTTTTATAAGCATGCCTTGGCACACGCATAAACCATCCACTTTGCTCGCACTTAAAATATGTCCTATGTCTACATGCAATGAGGTCATTGCAAGTCCAGGTATTTAGGTTCAAATACCTGAAGAACTTTCCACCAACCTCTGTCAATGGTATGCAATCGAACTCGACCTTCCGCCTAGACCCTCGCATGACCACAAACACTGCACTGGCTGACTGCTGCACATTAGTGCCAGCTGCATATTGCTCAATTATAATTAATTAACCGAGATTAATCACGGGAGGTGTCTACGAGGCGTCTGAGTTAAGGATGCTACTTCATAATTGCAATCTGTGGTTGTCCCGAGGGATCTATGACATGAACATAGATTTAATCGATCAGTTTAATATACCTAGGTACTTTCTGCTAATTCAGCGTGCGACATTGTGAGGGTTTGGCCTCTTGGTATACTGAGAAGAATCCTAGATTGATCTAAACTTGAAACAAATATTTTGACAACCCTAGAATTATAAAGAAGTGCATTAATTTGCAACAATTAGACATGTGGGTGTTAAATAATAATAATGAACTATTTTTAGAATAGGATACAAGCTCTTCCTACGTGATAATCCGTACTAAAAATGTTTAATTACCTTAGTAAACTGTTAACATTTTTATATAGGTGACTGTTAGATAGTAATTCAATATATCGTTATTTCTACCAAAAAAATAATAATATTTTAATGCAAACAAGAAAACATAAAATTATGTGCCTAAACTATAGCCACAATTATATGACAGCGACATCTCTTAACGTATGTCAGTACCAGATACAATTTAGTAAAACAGAACGCAACGATTCTAAATAGTACAAAAAACCGCAAAGAGATGGCGCTGTACTGTATTACACTATCGTATAATTTCGATAAACACAGTAATACAATGCACAACAACATTGAAACAACCTAACAACCTATATCTACTGTTAAAATTTGAATCTGAATAATCATATTAACTATATAATATTATGGCCGTTATGTTATAAAACTGCACCTATTATTCAAACTAGTCTTAATTCACACTAACCAAACGTGCGTGAAATGCGTGAGCTACTAATTACCTCTAATTACAATACATCGCCATGTATTAGTGTTACAATAATTACTGCTTTCATTAACACTGCATTACATCAGCAATCAGTGTAAAGGTGGCCTAGAGGCTTGTCTGCACTAACAGAAGGTTGCAGGTTCTAATTCAGGGAAATAAATAACAGTGGTTTACTATAACTGCCAATGCAAATCTACACAAAACCCTAATTATACTTTCTAAGTTATTAAATTCTTCAGAAATAGGCCTTTAACTATACAAAATTCAAAAAAAAGACTGTTGTTGTCTTTCATCCGTTTTCTGTCGAGCACGGAAAATGTCGTCGATTGAGCTTGAGCATTTTTTTTTCAATCTGGTCTGTTTAAGCAATAAGGTTTTTGGGGCAAAAATATGAAAAGCGCCCGCGAACATTACAAGTGCAATATTTAAAACATTGTTTGTTATTTTTTTACACAACAAATAATTATTTTTTTGTAAAAGAAATAAAAATACAAATAAGTACACACTCTACAATATCTATACTTATAATAAATCTGTAGAAGTGAAAATTCTGTACATTGAAAATATAAAAAAAAATGAATGGCGGGGGATGTTACTAGACCGACACCGAACCCAAAAGTGTGAAAAAAAAAATTTTTGTCTGTCTGTCTGTCTGTTTGTTCAGGTATCACGCAAAAACTACCGGTTCGATTACGATGAAACTTGGTATAATTATTCTTTATTATCCTGGGCACCACACTGGGTAGTTTTTACCCCGGAAAAAAAACAAACTTAATTTTGCGGTTAAAAACTCATTGATAAGTTTCGTCATCCACGCGAACGAAGTCGCAGGCACAGCTAGTATCTTAATATAAAAACAAATCTAAGTAAAAACAACAAAAACCTTCGAATCCAAATAATTATTGATGCTGGAAGAACTATCGGAACTCTGGCTCCTGCACCCAATACTGTCATCACTATTACACAGGCCATCACCACAATCCCCACTGCCACTGGACTTGCTGTCGGAGTCCGACTCGATCCACAACGGCGAGCGGTACTTGAACTTGTGGGCGAAAGCACTGAACTTTGACTCGTTGTTCATTGTGAGTGGTGATTAGTGGATGGTGATTATAATTGGACTTTATGTTCGTGGTGTAAGAGTTTTGTTTCCTTTGTGTTTTTTTGGTTGAGGAAATGGTGGGATTAGTTGAAATATGATAATAATGAATTTGTTGAACTTGAAAGAAAGATTTTGATACACGAACTGTAACTGGTAGTTTGGTTGATTAAAATATAGAAAACTGCTTTAAAATGTATAGGAAGCGAATGTTGTGATGCGGTGTGTGTAGGAGAGGGTTTACGACTAATCTGCGTAAGATCACGGACAAATCCCGCCGTTTTTTAATGTAGGCAAATAGGTTGAGGGATGTGCAAGTTGGGATGCTGAGAGTTATTTTTGTTTTGTCTTTAACCATGACACAGAAAGTGGAGGACACTCTAACAAAAAAAAAATATTAACCAATGTCAAGATACTAATTTATTTTGTAAGTATCCGACAACATGGCTTTTATATTTTCTAGAGATCACTAATCTCCTCTTGTAAATATGTAAGTATGTCTTATTAGAAATCGACATAAATCATCTTCTTAACTATGTAGCAATTCTACTTACTAAATTATTTATAGGTCCAGGTAAATTCTTTGAATAGGCCAAAATATTCTAGATTTGAATATATTTTCACTTACCGTGTAGCGTCTACACTTCAGTAAAAAGGAGCAATTAAAACAACGAAAACTAACTAGTGGTCTTAAGAGCGCAGTAAACTTGTTCCTCATAGGACATAGCACATAAGTTAATTACCAGTGGGTAGCAGGTTCAAATATCATCCGTGACCCCGAACAGAATCCCGGCTTAAGTAAAGAAGTAATGAAATAGATACCAACACTAACCGAGGGACTAAATTGATCGTCCCGACAGGACGTCGCAATTTACAATCTGCTTCTTTGCTTTCAGTGTCACAGATTAGATTGGTACACTTGTTGGCAAAAATAAATACACGGATACATGCGTTGTCTTTGTCAACACACATTTTTCAATTGTTTTACTGAATTTGACAGATAATTTTCCGGGTGACCGTCCTATGGGACAGAAACAGCAAAAGAATATTTAAACCAGAACATTTAATTCATCTCTATTTGTTTTTGTTATAATCTGATCCAAACTTTCAACGGGGTATGTACAATATGTAGTAGTAGTAGTACAAATTTCAAATAAGCATTGCAAAAAATAGCATATTTATTTGTGTGTCCTTAATTTTGGACATGATTGTACTTAGTCTTAACACGGGAGTGTGTCCCCTAGACACGACAACTTTATAATAGTGTTGAAAAATAAAATAAACTTGAGACGAACTTGAGAAAGTATGTACAAGGATAATATCGTTGAAAATATATACTGAAAAGTAAAAAGTGCTGATTTTTGCCTATCAATTTTAAAGGTAAGGCGTAAGCTATTTGTATTCCGGTGAAGCAGTAGAAGCCTGCGAAGAGGAAAACAGCAGAATAGCACTTTCTAAAACGAAAATAAATCTGTAGAAAAATTTGCAATCAACAGTCGTTCCCATTCAAGACGAGTTTTCTTAATTTTCTAATCTAGAGTTCGACAAAGTAAATAAAGTGACTATTTTTGAGAAATTGTTTCCGCAGTGGGTTGTGCGCTGGTCATATAATAGACCACCAGACCTCCAGTACTGGACTTATCATAAGACACAGTAACATAATCATAATGTAGTAACATACTTCATCCAATCGACAAGGTATGCAACCTGACCAATGACCGTCATTAAACTCCATTTCGAAGTTATATTTTATAACTGGCGTAGGATGATAATTGTTATCTAGAATTTCATTCTTAATACTAGCCGCTGAGTTAGTATACATTTCAGAATTATCCGTATAATTACACCTATATTCTAGACTGGATAGGAAAGACACGTAGTAGATTAGTCGCATGATTTATCTAAAATGGTTTTGCCCGACAGTGACTATCAAAAACATATTATTATGATAACTAGATTATTTTTTCCTGATCTACATAAATGATCTTCCCAAAACCATAGAAGGGCCGTGTGTTCTATTTGCGGATGATATTTCAATCCTCACCTCATGTCAAACAAACGATAATTTAAATGAAAAATTAAATAACATTTTTAATAAAATAATAAATTGGATGAACGATCATAACCTTGAAATAAATTTTACAAAAACCAAATTAATAACATTCCATCCACGCCAAAAAAATCAGATAAATATAAATTTTACAATTAATCAAATTAAATTAGAAACAGTTAACGAATTTACGCTCTTAGGTTTGACAGTAGACACAAATATTAATTGGAAATCGCACATATTGAAACTAAAATCTAAAATATCGAAATTTTCATATGCTCTCCGGGAAATTAAAAAGACTACCAACCTGCAAACCGCAATAGTCACATATTATGCGTATGCCCATGCTTGGTTCACCTACGGCATCATTCTATGGGGAAATAGCACGGACTCTTCTTCCGTATTTATCCTACAAAAACGACTGATAAGGATAATAACAAACATAGAACAAACGGATAGTTGCAAACCTTATTTTAAGAAACACAAAATCCTCACCTTAATTGGTATTTATATTTTGGAATTGTGTAAACTGGTGCGCAAATATCCTGATACATATAAAACACGAGGAGATATCCACACAAGCTATTCGTTCCGCCATAAGAATAGATTAAATTTGCCTCGTTCACATCTTAAAATGCACTCATCTAGTCCTTATTCCATGTCAATAAAAATATACAATAAATTACCAGAATCTTTAAAACAAATTGAAAAAAATAATACATTTTTAAGCAAAGTAAAACAATTTTTAATTAATAAAAGCTATTACACACTAGACGAATATTTAAATGATAGAATTTAACTGACAAATTTTACTGTACATACACTATTATCTACACTAGTATAATAAATTCTTTAAATATTATATACGACATTAAAAATTATAAATATATGAAATAAGTAAATATAATCAAAAGTAATAATAAATCATTAATTACAATAAAAAGCAATTACATAAATTATAATAACATAAGTATAATCTACCTCATTTCCAATTTACTATAATTTTACAAAAATAAATAGCATAAAAAATGAATCCTTTAAAATATTATTATACTGCAGTATAATAATAATATAAATAGGTTGCATTAATCAATTACACTACATCTTAAACTAATAAACTAATCAATTCTATAATAAAATATATTAAACTAGCTGATCCCCGCGACTTCGTCCGCGTCAATTTCTGTTATTATGACCGCGATTAAGAAGTTAAAAAAAAAAGTATTTCTGCGTAAATGATAATTTTAGTTAATATTATGTTGATAAAACTCTGTAGCAAATAATTGGCAATAATGCATTAATTTCGACCAAATGATTACCTTAAAAAAGGTTATAGTGAGTCAATCTTAAAAGATAGACATATACTGTTGCAGACATTTTTTTAGATCATTTAAAGAGGAACAATTCTTTCATACATATATTTTGGGTAACTCGAACCGTTTACGCAGCGCACGCAACGGAAGCTTTCAAGTATGAATATTTTTCCCCGTTTTTGTGACATTTTTCACTGCTGCTTAGCTCCTATTGGTCGCAGCGTTATGTTATATATCCTAAAGCCTTCCTCGATAAATGGACTATCTAACACAAAAAGATTTTTTCAATTCTAACCAGTAGTTCCAGAGATTAGCGCGTTCAACCAAACAAACAAACAAACTCTTCAGCTTTATAATATTAGTATAGATAATTAAGTTCTACACAAAAAGAAATGATATAACAGAATAACAATCTACCTAATCTAATTTAATTTTTAGTATTATTTACATAAGAAAATTGATAAAGGCGCTCTTCCTCTCTCCTACCTATTGTCTAATTTTGCTGTGCCCGACAGGGTCCATAATTGTTTCTATAATTTTATTTTACCACCTGAATGTACATTATGGATTGCAATAAATCATTTGAATTTGAATTTGAATTTAATATTTAACAAAAGCTGTTAACGCTGCCTTAACTTATTGACCAACATACTTAATCAACAGTCACACTAACTGTAATAAACTGATATATTCTTTATTTGTTACCTATGTGTAGACTGTAAAACAATACCATATCTTAATAGTTTTTTTTATTTAGACTCTATTGTCTCTTAAAATCAAATGGATTTGCAGCTTGCATGGCGGTAACAGTACTGAACATACCTAATAAAATCTTATAATACTGAATATCAGTGTTTTAACACCACATGGAAAACGTCGATGAAGCGCATGTACAGTTAAACAAATTGAACAACTTACATTTAAGCCATCCTTCTTAATCTCTTTAGCAATATTTTTAAAATCTTCAGTCTCTAAAGCACCCTTAATTGCTCTCCGATACACAATAGGACTATTTTCCGCCGGCGTAGCGTCTTTCAAGTCTTTCTCCACTTTTACTTCATCTTTCGCATCTTCAGGACCTACAAACCTCACTTCAGGAGTCCTAGTTCCCTCCCTGATACCATCAGGATGAGGGATCGTAGGAGGGAACAGTCTGGGCGAACTTGGAGTATTGGTAGGCGTACTAGTAAAAGCTTCGATAACCCTTCTGGTTTCTGCCGGCATTTCCACATAGTCATAAGGATAAGACGGTATGTCGATACGAAGATCTGGCTTCTTTCTAACCCTCATGATTTGAAATCACTCATTCACTTTTATGATAAGATTAATTAAAAAACAATGCCGTTTTCTTGGTTAGATCACTAGCACAATATTTCAATCTTAATTTTAATTTCTACTATAACACTTGTTACATTAAAAGATAATTCCTCTAAATGACATAAAATATTGTTTTTCACATTGACATTCACGAAAAACACTAGATAACTATTATAAAATGTTATCTGTGAATTTTTCTTTGCTTTATTTTATCAAGTCTGCACCAATGGTAGCAGTGTTACGTCGTCGTACGTAATATCGAATTTTTATTGATCGTCATATGATCGGATTAGTTATCTTTCTTATCCAAATATTTACGGAAATTATTTTTGCGGTAGATGCGGAAGATGTTTACGTAAAATTTCCTATGATTCGCAAGAGATTTAAGATACTGCATCATTTTGATTTTCACATTTAAATATGACAAAACATTATGTCCTTATCAGTAGCGATTAGCTGATACAGAATAGAACTAATATGATCTTCTTTCAAACGATATTGTATCGAAGACTTTTATTGGGTTTAATTTTAATGTGAATCTAACGACCATACTAAATATCAATCATTACAATATCAGTCATCCCATGCTATATTTCTTATCGACCTTCTAAAGGTCTCGGGATATCATGTAACTTTCTCATATTTCCAACCAACTAAACTTAGTATCCTTTGAAGGATTTTTTTTTGTATTTCTTAAGTATCCATAAAACACGGCCTGTCAAGATTTACCTCTTAAAAATAAGGATAGGAACACCTCAATAAAGACGTCGCTGGAATATTAAGAAGCTTTTCTCAGTAATCGACAGTTGTATCAGCGTCGGCGATGATGTCATCTATCTTATCAACTTGAATATGATTAGGTGCTGATGAATATTGATGCCTGATGAATATGGATGTACCATCTCCCTGTGCCTATTGATCAATGTGTAATGAAGGAGCTATTAGTTTATTTTTGCTTAAGCACCCGTTTGTGTAAAGTATTACTTTGAAAGTGTTATGACATTTTTGTTTTCCTCATTCAATTATCAAATGAATCATTTCCAATTTTTTCAATGAGAGACTTCCCTTTATTGTGCAGGTGATTACCCTATCATGATTAAGATCATAGAACCTTGATCTTTCTACGACCATTCAAATGCAATCAAGTAGGTTCATAAACGCTTAACAAAAAATGACTTGCATAAGTAAGCATTGATCAAAATGTTTGATTAATTGATTCATTCTTAAGTTTGGCGGAGTTTGGCAATCATCAAGTAAATTTAACTATCAGAATATGAGTTCATACCGTTTGTTCTAAGATAAAGGTTTTCGCTGGCCACGGATTAAGGAAGACGATAGCTAAAACAAATATGTTCAGATATTAGTTCTTTAACCAGAGCAAGGTTACTTACGTGCTCAAACAATTTGGATCAGTGTTTGTAGATTAAGTACCAGATAAGGTTGTTTGTACCGATAATGGAATCGAACTGGGTTATTTGATCACGACTTTCTTTCTTAAAATGGAGATTAGGATTTAGGAGTGTTGGTTTTTAGTGTTTCATGAAATAATTTTTGTGAAGTCAAAAACCCTTATTAACGGAAAAAAAGAATCAGATTAATTATAACGTTGTACTAACTGCAAAGATAAAACTTGTCAGACACTGTAACAGTAAACTGAAAAAATAACCTAGGTATTTTATGTATTTTTCTACGATGCACTACCACTATACCACGCAAGAAGGCTAACTTTTATCCATTTAAACCTATTTATTTACGGGCGAAAAAATATTTTTTTATCATTCCCTAAGTTTTCTTCTAGGTAAAATGCTTTTCCTTCAAAAAAACATTCGTTGTCACCACAAACAAAATTCTGTGGTCAATTTAAAATGCGCTTAACAGCGTGTAACAATTGTATGTAAATCAGAATAAACTTGAAACGCCATTTTTGGCTGTATCACACTAATAAACCATCTGAAGGCGATAGGATAACGAACATTGAAAGTAAATTAGTCGCTCACGACGGTTTGCGAGAACGGAATTCACTTATTATTGGAATCGCGTAGAGACATAGACACCTACTTACATGTATGTATGGCGCAAAAAAAAAACAATCTAAGTGAAGACGACTAAATCCAAGCTTTAAGTCTTGAATTATAAAGTTAAATCCTGATTTTTTACTTCACATCGACAGGTACAAATAAATATCTGGAGAACCTACATCATGATAAATGTAATTTGTTAACATTGAAAATAACTATGTTATCTAAAAAAAAAAAATTCATGAAAATATTAATGTAGGTTTTGTTACGCATTAAGTCACAGATTTGGTATTTAAATGTATAAACAAAAATGGAATACATTATTTTCGTATTCTTCTTCCTTTTTATAGTCTAAAAAATATCTGGAAAGTTCCTACGTAAAAACGAAAGGATTGTATACAATAAGTAAATTAAATAAACCAGATAAAGCCGCAGCTTGAACGTCGCTTTACCGACCTCAAAATTCCAACATAACACCTACATTCGTCGTTAAATCAAACTAAATAAAGCAGCAAACTCACCTCATCCTGTGGATTGTTCAGGTATTGTTGGCGCAGCACCTCGAGCTCCAGGTTCTGTAGCGTCGGCATCGAGATGGAGTTCCTCCTCAGGCTGGCTTTCCTCTGTTCCATCGCCTCCTTCTCCTTCCGTATCATCTCGTCAGACTCCATCGCACCAAACGTCTTAGAAGTACTCGGTGTCGCTTCTAAGTCTGTTGATTCCGTTGTCGGGCTTGTAGGTTTCGAAGATTTCCCAGAATCTGGCTCCAGGGTTATGTAAAGTGTTCCTTCAGGTGTATTTACTATTATCGTATCATTATTCGGCGATTTATGCACTTCTCCCAAATCAGATGCGTGTAGTTTTCTATCCTTTTCTCCCGCGGCCGGTTCTCCATTTTCTTTCTCATTTGCACGTTTAGGTCGTATTGGATCATCTGCTTTGACTAGATCTAGTTCGATAAAATCGTCGACGTACGGTATATCTTCGTTTGTTCTTATTTCTGGTGAGTTTAAACCTTTTTCTATGTCTTTTGAATTTTGGTTTTGGTTTTCCATTTCTCTATTTCATAGTAGAGATCTATAAAGAGAATAATTTAATTCATTAACGCTAGAACAACATTTTTTTTTATAAATGTAATCATTTGGTCTTATAATTGATGCCTCATTACATGCCTAATGTTTTTTATTTGGATAAAAAACTGAGAGAAAAAATATTTCCATGGGTTTTTTGCCTCGTTACTTTGGCAAATAACATTTATTTAGTGAATTCTAGTTAAACAGGTTCATTGACCTATTATGATGTAATGAGCATCAGTATCTTGAGACTATTAGATACAAATCTATTTATCAAATGAATAGGTAGGCAACTTCGGTCATTAATACTTTAATCAAAGTGAGGCGTTTAAGATAAATTAGTTGGAAGAGTCTAAGATAAACCGCTTTTAAATATTTTTTTAAAGATATTTGGTTTATTGTTGCTAATCAGAATAGGACATTTATAGGTTTTCTTAAATCTTCATGTATAAATGTTACGTAGGATCTTAACTTTCGTATTTATTATATCAGTGTCGTTGACTTATTTGACAGCGTAAGCAGAGCTCCTATGTGACTTGCCCTCTAATTCCTTTAGACTTTAGTGTCGTAGGAAAGTTGTAAAATAAGTAAGTTTTCTTTATTTCTGGATCAGTGAAATTTATTGATTCACTTATTTTATGTTAGTTAAAGATGTAGAGTGCGGTAGGGGTAGAACAAGCTTACTTACGTTTTACATTTATTAGACACATTATATTCACAAACCGTTTTTAAGTTATTTGCGACTAGACCAAGTTTCAAATATAAGCCAATTTTCAAAATTTTGTTTGATAACAGTTTAGATTACCAACAGTGAAGTTATTGGAATATTTTTTAACTGTCATATTTGGCTGTGACACTGCAACATGACATAGTAAGTGACGCAAGTAATTAGAGGCTCCCTTATACGACACGACAAGGGGCAAACAATGTGTGATTTATTGCTTGTCTGCGGTTTGGTACCATCACACCTGTGATCCATACTTGTCCACAATAATATTATAAATGTAAAAGTCATTCTGTGTATCAGTCTGACTGTAACGCTATAATGGCTTATCCCACATATATATAACACAACTGGTTTTGGTGACATTTAGTGTGGCATTTGTTTGAAAACTAGGAAATACTTAATAGATTACATTAAAGATAACCGAAATCAATTTACGGGCAAAGCCAACGGGCAACAGATAGTGTTAAATAAATCGTGTAAGTAAGCAGCTGTATTTTGTGGCACTGTTATAGGTAATGTAATTCTTTTAAAACAGTTATAATTTTTAAACTTTTTAACTGTTTTAATTTTAAAACAGTTTCTTTCGGTTTATTTATTTACAAAAGTAGGAGGTACGTGATTATTCTTTCAGTAGTCTTGTAGCAAAATAATAGGTGAGTCAATATTGCACGTAAAACAAACTAAGGTTATGAAGTCTATTTTTGATCCTGAAGGAAAGTATTTTCTTATTTTTTTTATAAGTTTTTAATTTAGAGTTGTTGCTACTTCTTTTGAAGCCGGTTAAGTATTTTTTTTACTCATTGTAGTCAAAAGGTGAAAGATAACACTATTTTAACGTAAAGTAATTTATAATTAAAGCACTTAAATAGTTTAAAAAATCTACAAACCAATTTAATCCCAAAAGTGTCCAACACTAATAAAACACTATAAACTGATAATAAACCCTTACCGCCAGGATCGACTCCTGCGCAGCGTAAGGCTCGACACACACTGACACAAGGCTACACACACACGTATGTTTACTGTGCGATTATCGCGTGATTAGCATAGCTTGGCTTTTTGTGTTGTGACGTCAGAATCGGTCAATATACCAGTATTAAGAAAAAATATATTTTAGATCACGATAAGGATCGAATTTATAATAAATGGTTATATCAACCGCTCCATAGTATATACCTACTTGTCTATATACAATACAGTAAAGCACTCTTTTATTTTTCTAAGGATTTTTAAATATAAATGTCTTTTCCACAGCGAGTTTCACAATTTAATCTATTGGAGTTTAATTCAGAAATGATTTGACTTCAAAGCAATTAGTATTTGAGCTTAAAAGTTTTCAGCACTAAAAAACAGCTATGTGTAGGTACTTACACGTAGCTGTTTTTTCGGGAACGGCTAATATATAAAAGATTAAAATCATTAAAAATCAACCAATACTGAAGTGTACCTACATCCAATCACTACACAGACTACGGTACTTGAAAACTCTTGCGAGAGATTAAAGAACTATGTATCTGATTTGAGTGCATTTATCAATTTCTCAAGGTTTTCTCTAGAGATGTTATGAAACGGATCATTTACGCGTCTATACGTGTTTTGGGATTTTCATAAAACATACAGACCTATTGCAAGACATTTGAGTTCAAACGCCCGGTTTTTTTTAAATAACGCTTTTGCCGCGAGAGAACCCAAAAATGTAAAAAAACATTCACAAATATTAAGCACTTTAAAATAATGTTTGTCAGTAACAGAAACGTTTAACCCTTGTAGAGTCGAATCCATACAATGTCATGCGATAGTATTTAGTTGGTGTATATCCCTGTAGAAATCCTTTATGGAAGCCCTTGGGAAGACGGTGGGGCGTGCCGGACTCCAACCGGCTAAAACCATCGGAGTGCTTCTCCGCTCCCTATTGCCGGGGACCAGGCGGAAACGCATTTTGCGATACTACCGCGATGGTGTAGATACGCCCATTCTGACTCATGCTACCAATATTTAATAATTTAATAAACGGGAACAACGCACTATGTATCCCAATCTTTAATTAAGTAACTAACTACATAAATATTTTTATCGGTACAAAGTTATTTCAAGTGTTTTGCCATTCATGTAGTTGTAAAAACTCAAGTACTAGCAAATAATAATAGTAAGAAATTCGTTTTAGCTGATTGAAACACAATAATTACAAATAGCAATAAGATTGTTCGCCATTTGATTGCAGTCAAGTTATATTTGAATTCGAATAGGCGTAGTATTACACCGATGATAATATTTCAGTAACTATGGTTATGACATAATTCAATAATTGATCTTAATTATATCTGAGATTTACCTTTGTGTAGATTTTTTGAAGACGCAGGTCTTTGACCAGTGTGTGTTGCCAGTGATGACATATGGCTCTGAGACGTGGTCGCTAACGGTTGGCCTTTTGGAGAGGCTCAGAGTCACTCAACGAGCTATGGAGAGAGCTATGCTCGGGGTTTCTTTGCGCGACAGGATCCGGAATACGGAAATTCGCCAAAGAACTAGAGTTACCGACATAGCTCGAAGAATATGCAAGTTGAAGTGGCAATGGGCAGGCCATATCGCTCGAAGAACCGATAACCGCTGGGGAAGAAAGGTTCTCGAGTGGCGACCACGAACCGGAAGACGCAGCGTTGGCAGGCCTCCCACCAGGTGGACCGACGATATCGTCAAAGTTGCGGGCACCCGGTGGATGCAATTGGCGAGTTGTCGTTCATTGTGGCGTTCTAGGGGGGAGGCCTTTGTTCAGCAGTGGACGTCTTCCGGCTGATGATGTGATGATGATGATGTGATGTAGATTTTTTATAAAATCTAGCCATATAATGAGTAAGCCACATATTATTCAAACACTAGGTAAAATTCTTTTCCGACCATTTCATGTATGAGAGGAAGGGCAAGCCGGAATCAAACCAGCAGCTTACATAAAACAACCGAGCCCTCAAAGTAACATTTTGTTTGACCTGGTGAAAAATGTAGATTTTTTAGAGACACTCTGGCCTACTCCCTTGGAAAAAGACCACGGAAATCCTTGTCCCTTCGTATCATTGCCATTACCATTACTCTAGGTATATCCATTCCATTTTTAGTGACTCTGAAAGTCTAAAATCAAACTTGGAAATGCTCACTGACTTCCTCAAGAAGACGATTTGGATAGCATTAGACTAGCTGGTCTCTTATCAGCTAAAATTAGTAAACGAACCTTATTTAAAACTATTAGCTAATGATAACGATTGCATATTAACAACACCGAACAACCAAACTCGATTCAAAATCGTATTTAATTGACTTTATGTCATTCCGATAAGAAAATGTATAATTGATTACACAACAAAAAGAACCGACTTCAATAAAATTTATATGGGACTACCTCTGAGGTAGGTATATCCTGCAGATGACAATAATACATTTATGATTTCCATCCACATTGCAGGAGACTTCGCGTAACAAACATTCGATAAACAATATACAGGGTGTTACGAAACCCCTGTCCGACCCGAAAGGGTCATAGAGGGTTTACAATCACATGCCCAAATAAAATATCAAATTTGGAAAATTTATGACAGAAACAATAATAATGGATTTTGAAATAACCATTTTTTGCCCAAAAATTCCCTAAATTTGAGAATAAAACAAAAACTACAACACCAATTTCATCGGTATTTTTGGGGGCCTTTTGTTTGGTAATTAGGTATCATCTGTGACAACGCCGACACTCTCTATCGAATTTTGAAAAAAAAAAAAATTTTAGGTTATATTTTTTTTTCTTTTTTTTTCCATTTTTTTCCATTTTTTTTCCACATTTTCGTAATCAGATATCGATACCTAACAACACCTTAACGGATCGGACAGGGGTTTCGTAACACCCTGTACAGTCTAATTAAAAACCTTTTGATTTAAAAATCGGTTAAAAATATTGAAAAATAACATACACAACATGTATATACAGTCAAAATAAGAACCTCCTCCTTTTAAAGTTGGTTACAAATATTGTTTACTAACCTAAGCGATCATAAAGTAAAGGAACAGTATCAGGAAGATGAGCACGAGTGTTCCGTAGAGCAAGTAATCCAAGTGCTCTATACACCACTTGAACACCACTGAATAACCTGACGCACAAGATTCAAACACCGTCATTTTAATTGAAATTACTTTTTGAAACTGAAACTTAAGTAAATTGTTTTTATTTCATATATTTTTATTTAAATACAATTTTTTAAACTATATTGTTTTTTTAAATATCTAATTTTATAAAAAAGAAATACACAATTGAAATTATAAGCATGTTTACACTGCACAGTTATTTAATTATCACTTCGAAACACACAAGACGAATGTAAAACCAACAATGAATAAATGGAATAAATTAACAACAACTTAGTGACTTGCTAAACGATTTTTGTTTTTAACCGCAAAACTAATAAACGAAATTAACTAGTTCTTATTTAACCAGTAATTGTTAGCGATCGGCCAGTGACGTTGTAAGACTAGCGATAGATACTGGCTTTGTTTGCGAGTAGTGATTACCGCTTGATTCTCGGTGATCCGTTAAACAAGAGTGTTAATTGCGTTAATCATCATTATGAGCACAAAATTCTATGTTTACGAGCTCAAGAATAGTGATAAGACGAAGAACATGTTAGGATTTACTATTTATATGTAATTTTAATCTGTCATGCTTAGATGGGTTAAATTAATATAATATGCCTTAGATAGAGATATATTGTTTAGTAGGTTGCTGAGCTAAAGGTAGCACATTCATAATTATTTTCCAAAAACTAAGTATTTGTTTATCCCCAATTAAGTAATGTTCTGGTATTTGGCCATGGAAGTATCTATTGGAGTCGTTTAAGACATCCAAAAAATCAAACATCATGTAATATTTAAACTCTGTTAATTTAACCATATCGACCTAAGCAAGCCTGCGCCAACAAGTGGCAAGCATGCCTTAAAAAGAACAAAATAAATGCTTCTTTACTGAGACTAGAGTTAGCCATTTACATTGTCAGAAAACATAAGTAAATATAAATATTAAACAAAAGATGTTCAGGTCATCAATATGATTGCCGAGCATTAAGCAGGACTGGAGGCTTGTAACTGAAGGTAACGACACAAACAATAGATGTTATGTGTTCAACTGTTTCAGAATAAGTGTCGACTATGTAGGAGAGTGCAGAAGGTCCGTTATCGAGGCGTTTGTACTTCAAGACCTTGAAGACTCCCCATTTGAATAAATAAATAGACATTTATTGGTACAAATATATGTGGTACATAGTTTGAATTTATCAGTCTTACAATGGTAGAAGCAAAAAATAGTAGTATAAGAATATAATTTGGCTAATGGTGTACCGTGATGAACATGACCCGTCACAGGGCTGATTTAATTTTAGATATTTCTATTCCCTAAGTTGTAATGTGTGAGTTGCAGAACGAGCTGGCTATATCAGAAAAGTGAGATGAAACAACAGTATCTAGGCTTATACTTTACTTAATACGAATGGTAATTAAGAACATAAGGGCATGGAACTAGGATCAAAACAGATGAGTATCAAATAAAGTTGACAAATACTAAGGCTATTTAGGCTAAGTAATTTGGGAAAAAAGAAAATTTATAGCGTATTGTTCCTGAAAGAGAAAATGTGTGTGTTGCTTTTTTTAATCTATACTTTACATAGGTACTAAATTCTTTTGTTTTTCTGTATTTCCTTGTATATCCCATATAGCTATAGTTTGTCATCTAGATAGAGATCTGCAGATAGTGCGGTACAATTGAAACGCTTTAATTCGCCTCACCTGTGAGAACAATGAGTGTGCATCGGACACAAAATAGATGTCTATCTGTTTGGTTGTGCTAATTAATTGTATCCTCCATCACGCATAGCTTTGAGAGGATGGGCAGAGGTGTGGCAGAAAATATTACATCTTTAGGGTTGCAATATAAACTAGAGCTGGTTTAAGGTGGCGGAAGACAAGGATCAATGGAAGGACTTTGGGAAGGCCTTTGCCCAGCATTGGGACAGCATAGACTAACAAAAAAAACATCGACGAGACATGTTTTTTACTTATTGATTGACAGTATTAGGTAGGTACAGGTATTGCAGGATTCAGAACCATATACAATGACAACCCATCATTATTTTATGATTCAGCCTCGTCACAACTGTCAAGTTACATGTTATGTTAGTATGGTAGCAATGTAGGTCTATATCAAACCTAAATAAGATATGAACTTACTATTCATTACTTGTAGAATACAAATGAAACTACCTGTTTGAAAATATGTGTTGTACCTATTAATACCTTTATGGCCAATTATACTTGGTTTATTATTATCCAATAATTATTTAATCGGCTCGGTTTCTAGTTATCCATAAAAATTACATGGTAGAAAAATATTTAATTTACACACTTATCGCGCAACACAACAAGCATGTCTTTTTTAATTTATTTTTATTTCCAAGGCGTTAAATAACATTCAAGGCAAATAGTTGTAATATTTATCGATATAAAATAAAACCTATCTTCAGTAGCAGTAAGGGATACTGTATTTCATCGATAAATTCAACGTCAGGTTGGCCGAGTGGTCTAAGGCGCCAGATTTAAGCTCTGGTTCCCGAGAGGGAGCGTGGGTTCGAACCCCACACCTGACAATTATTTTTATTAAATTAAATGTCTCTTTTGAAATTTTACTTGGAAAATGGAAATACATTTTTTTTGGTTATTCTTGTCCTAATTTTATTGTTATATAATACTCTCTGTATTGACAGGTAACAAAGGTGCAGCTTAGTACTTGTTTTATTACACTGAAAAAATTAATCATAATAACGATTTACATAGTATGGTTATTTTTTGTCAGTCCGGAGAGTCCTTACCAAATACGAAGTAGGAAGAAACTAGGGTTATTTACCTTTGCGAAATATAAAATCCCTGTAGCATGCGAGTACTAAAATCTCCCGCAACCGATCTAACGACCAATAAATTTTTAATAAGCCTCAGAAGTTCACAACTAATCACAACGAAGTGAATTTCCTTACAAAATTTATATTCGACTTCCTTGCACCCTTCACATAATTCCGGTCATCAAACCACAACCACTTAATTGTTTTCGAATTAATTCTGACGTCATCATGTATCGAGTATACCGCCGACAATAGTGCACAGAGCGCGCAGCCTCTGGCCATCACGCGTGCTCACAGATTAGCATGCTAATTAAGTCCTCGGATAGACAAAGCCCTATTCATAAGGGATCAGACTGTTATGTAACACTATCAATAACTACATATTACTGTTTCCTATTGGCAGTCACGTGCCGGTATGCAAGTGCAATTTTATTGATGCACGGATTTACTATTCAGGGGTCGAAATGTCAAAACCAATGCATGATACATTTTGCATGTGTGTTGACACTATTCTGAGTGTTCTTTGAGTATATGTGATGGTGAATGTTTGTGAAACCCCCGCAACACAGAGATTAAGGACATGTAATAGTCGTTTAAAAAAAAATCCTTCTACAAAGAGATTTTTTTAGGTTTTTATTGTATTAATATATTTATTAATTAGTTATTTTCTAATTGCATTATAAGTAATTGGGGAATAGGTAATACGTATACCTTTATATACCTATCTATGTAGGGGTCATAAGTAGGCTAAGAATAGTATTACCATGGTTCAGATTCCCAGGCCCAGGGAAGAATAGGTAACGATCTACTATCAGATTAGCTTCATTTTTGAAAACCTCTGGCTTCTTAGGTAAACGTGTTTATGGTTTTAGAATATCACGAATCAACTTAGAACAGTGTTTGGAACCGTTCTGTGTGAAAAGAGAGGCAGAGCCTTGGCGTATTATGAAACACTTTTCACAAGAAACAAGGTACTTATCTATATTACAAGTTGCTCAAAAAGTTGTAAAGTTCTTATTATAATCATAATTATGTTCTTTTTTTAACAATGGACGCCGTTTAACTTCTTAATTATCTTTTACTCTAAGGTCATCGGCTATCGAGACACTATCTACACAATTGGTAAAATACTTGTATTGACACAGTAACAATAATATAATTATTTTATCAATTTGGGTTAAGTGTTACGACTGTTTTTCTCCCCGCACGCCAGCAAAATATTTTTTGCCTAAGCCTTTGCCTAAAAATGTTGAGGTCGGCTTCCAGTCTTAAACAATCTGCTCAATAACGTATTTTACACGAAGAGACTGCCTGTCTGACATCCACATTTTATATGAGTACCATTTCTTCTTTTTCTATTTCAAGTTCAGGATCTTCGAACAAGCCAGTTGCTATTATGTTTCACCACTCCTATATGTGTATTTCTATGTAAGAAATTAATTATTGTTATCAAAAAATGACTAGTTTCAGTTTGGTACTTAACATTTTCGTGTGTCACTATAGGTAGGTACTACTGAGGACAATAATAAGCTAACAAGCCGAAATCATAGACAATCACACAAATTGTGATAATTAAGTAATTTTACTGTTACTGAGGCTCATTGCAAAGCAATTCAAGAAATTGACAAGATTTCTGTAAGTGGGTACTTAACAATCATAATAAAATAAAATTGAATAAACCACTCCTGTTTTGTACACTGTCATGCAACTTAATAAAGTTGTGGCCTTACTACATGTTTAGATAAGTGAAAATCCCATAGATGCAGTAAAAAATATTATAAAAATTAATAGTTTGAAGAGGTTTTGTTGAACTAAGCTGAGAAAAAATTTTGGAACATGACACCTGGGGCCCGAGTCTGCTATTTACACTCCGCAACAGTGCGCTCACAGTTGCATCGTCCGGCGGCGCTCGGGCCCTCTCGGGTGCACTCGGGCCGGTTCGGGCGCGACTCGTGCGCGTTCGGGCGGCCCGAGTGCCCCCGAGAGAGCCCGAGCGCCGCCGGACGATGCAACTGTGAGCGCACTGTTGCGGAGTAAAAATAGCAGACTCGGGCCCCTTATTTTGCGTTGAGGCTTAAAAATCATCATCATCATCATCATCAGCCGGAAGACGTCCACTGCTGAACAAAGGCCTCCCCCCTAGAACGCCACAATGAACGACAACTCGCCAATTGCATCCACCGGGTGCGGCTTAAAAATACTACTTACTAACTACTATGACTTATAAGTACTACTTTGACTTAACCAATGTGCTTATACAGGCATTTAATTAATACTTTAAGTATGTAACACATACTTGAGAAGTAAACAGTTTAATCTCTTAAATTTGTCTTCGGTCTAATAAATTTTGTCAAATTAAGATTACTTCATGCAGGGGTAATAAAATAGCTTATTATCCAATACGTAAGGCAAACATGGGAACTAATCCGACCATGGTTTATTACACCATAAAATAGTTATGAAGTAAAACCTACACAGGTTGGTTAACTGTTTTCCTTCTCAATGGAAACTATGCGTGGCTAAGTTAACGTGCATTTGTTTATGCCTGATTGTTGTTGGAAATATATAATACTATATAGCTGTACCCGGCATGCGTTGCAATGCAATTTTTTCTACCTAGCACCTGCCTACTACCTACCTACTACGACTTAGGGGTATGAAAAATAGATAGTAGCCGATTCTCAGACCTACCGAATATGCATATAAAATTTCATAAAAATCGGTCAAACCGTTTCGGAGGAGTATGGTAACTATTATAACATTGTGACACGAGAATTTTATATATAAGATTTAGATAGAAATAGGGTATATTTAATAATCTAGT
Organism: Autographa pulchrina; assembly: GCA_905475315.1. Taxonomy (NCBI): domain Eukaryota; kingdom Metazoa; phylum Arthropoda; class Insecta; order Lepidoptera; family Noctuidae; genus Autographa; species Autographa pulchrina. The sequence continues at coordinate 11,566,478 of FR997781.1, forward strand.
ATAAGGTACTTAAAGGTACCAAACTAATATATTTTAAGTAAGAATATATGAACGGTTTAGGCGCATGCCTAAACCTCGTAAACGAACGACCTAAGTGGTCAAGTGACTTACAAACTGGCTCTCAAGGTGTCGCCGGCTTGGAGGTCCCGGATTCGATCCCCGAGTGAGTCAACGTAGATAATTACTTTCATAAATTGCCTCGGGTCTGAGTGTACGTGGTATCTTCAGTGTCTCTGAATTACATAATATAAGTAGGTACTTTAACTTAGGGTGCAGAGCGATGCAGAAAATATAGTTAAGGACTAGAGCCAAAATGTTAAATTCTCTAAGAATTTAATTTTCTGAATTGTTTATTATCAAAATGTTTATTTTCCGTAGGGTCACGTACCAATTCAGTTAAAATCAAATTTAAATAATTATGTTTTATATGCAGCAAAGCTCCCCTCGTCAAACTTCTCCATTGGGTATAACAATTGACAGGTGATTAGGTGAAAGCACCTATGTTTAAATTTACCTTGATATATTATACTTATACATAATTATGTTTATGTATAATGTAGTACTTATGCACATTCTGACTACAACAAACAGTGTACTTACATATTTTGCTTATAATTATCTCCTATAATCACAATTAATCTAGTAGGTTATCTAATATAATCTGACACCTACATTATTAATATTATGATATTCAGTAATTACACATAATGTTATAATTTTTGCTAAACTACCTACAATGTTTTATAATTATTGTGACTCAGTAAGATATTATTATTTCATAAGTGATTTATCTTATAAACTCGAATGTAAACAAGCATTTACCTATCAGATTTATTTATAATTTAGCCGGTTAAGTAACAATAATAATTTAGATACTCACTTCTTTTTTATTAAATTTACATACACAAACTTTAAGCACAAACATTTTTATGTATGAAAGAATACTTACTTTTAATTCACAAATATTTGATGCAAACTTCAAAATAGGAATCCTTATTTTGTCGTAAATTTGAACCTAACGTGTCACGGACCAATCACGCGTTTCCGTGCGTTACGCGTTAGATGCGCAGGAGTCGGTCTGGGAGCGCGGCGAACACTGCTCATTATACTTTACTCGAGTGCTACAAAAGTAATGTGTGACGACAGTACACGTGAGGTGTTCACGACTGATGCGGTGTGGGAGCGACAGATAATTAGCTTGTTTTATTATATTAACTTGATTTATTGGTTAACTGTTTTACATATACACGAACTACCTACTTAATAAATTAAATCATTGTTGTACTACGCTGAATCAGATGACAATGACAATGGTAACTAGTTACAGACGAAACTTTTATGATTGTCTACCTTTTTGCCTTATAATAAAGGTGCTTGTAATTTTGATAGAACGATGATTTTGAGTGTTGCGTGCTTTACAGAAGGTTAGCTAAGCACACTCTGTGAGCGCAGTAGTTATGTGCTTACTTGTTCGCACAGGGGATTTGAGTTTGATTCCGTAAGTGAGTGAGAAGATAAACATATTAGGTTCACTTGATAATTAGTATAATTCCAGATCCTAACAATTATTTCCGTAATGAAGATATTAAATTACATTAAAACTTATAATAAAATACCTTATACCTAAAAATTGTCTTATTAGGTACTTAAGCATAGCTATAACGTTTTTGTTTGCTTTAAGACAATTTAAAACAATGGATTTTTTTGTGTCAACTATAAATTATTTTTTTATGGTGTATAATTTAATTTCCCAGAAAGTATGAAACTGGTTTATTTTTAAAGATAATCTTAGGAAACAGGTTTAGACAGCTTTAGATTCAAATATTATTCAGAACTGAATTCTCAAAATGGGATATTATTAGTGCAAAATAACTCGTTTTACGAATTTATGCTACATGCTTGCCTAATAGCGGTGCTAAACAGCATCAATAGTGTTTGTGCCGTGTTAAATAGTCGACCACGACACCTCTGCTAATGTGTAATCAACACTCGATGACGCATTGCACCTGATTTTCACGAGTTATGAGGTGTTTTAAGAGGGGAATGCGTTGCTAGGCAACCAAAAACATCAATAGAAACGAGACATCGGCAGGCAAGAGAAAACACCAATAAAAAAGAAACACACAAACAATAATCATTATATCCAAATAAATAATACACATAAAAGATGTACCTACCTATATCTATATTTTATAAAAAAAATACCTATTTAATCCAAAGATAAATAAAAAGTCAGCAAAACTTTTTAAATAGTCTTAAACTTATCGTTAAGTTAGTTTGTACCTACATTTAAAAAGTGGTATACAACCAACTAGGTACCAAAGTTTGACAACACCCTTATAACAAGGCAGTAACGTTCATTTTCGTTAACCGAAATGCAAGCAGGTGTTAATAAAGTTGCATCACATCTAGTTAGCGCGGCGCCGGATCTTGTTGCGGTATTAATGTTTCCTGCAGGCAACACGGGAATGTGGGCCACAGGATTTCGGTGAAATAAGATACCCATCTTTCTATTTCATCCTGTCCTCATGTTGAAGGTTTCTTAAATTCACACCTGGCTGTTAATTTTGCAATGACACTGTCTATCTGAGCTCAGCAGTATACTATAGCTATACATTTACTGGGTTCACAAAAAGGGAGCAGAAAACCGCCAGTCTAAGTCATCCACCAATTAAAATAAAATAAGTTTAATTCTGTTTTTCTTTTCATTTTAATAGAATTATATAAAACTCAAACATAACACAAAAACCTTAGTACACCTAAGTATGTTGTGAATACTGTAAGTATATAGGCATGCATATAAGAAATTTTGTACACAATATATGTAATGCTGTTGGTATTTCTAATAAATTTCCACCAATCCAGTAGTTTGTCTCTCATTGGGGAAGAATGACAGATACACTTGATGATAGTTCCGTTGAAGGGTCCTTATTCAGTCGCGAATAAATAGCATACATAAAATAAGACTATTATAAAATAGCAAATGTTGCTCTATATGTTAAGTGCGCCATAAATTGAGTATTAAATAAATAAGAATCTTGACTTACCTACCTAAGAACTAAAATGGTCTGACTCACCTATGTTCCCTGTTACCAAAACAACACTTTTCACACGTAATTTACCTGCATATTAAATGTAATGGCTGAAACAATTTAGGCAAATGGTTTCGTCTTGCGTTTCAATTGTGACAAGGATTTCTGAGTCACTAGAATAACAGTTTTCTAGCACTAACAGTGTCTGGCAGCAAACAGAGTAAAATACCCAAATAACATTTAAAATTGCTTTATGTTGAGTAGTTTTAAGAAAACTGTAAGCCTATTATGAATGTATTTTTTAATGCAATAGTTTTTTTTTTTAATATGTACAATTTTACACACATACCTAAATAGTATTTGACAACATAAAGAACAGAAGTACTAGAAGTCTTTTTGATTTCTTAAGTAATCACTATACACATTACCGCGACAGGAAAATTGGTAAATTTTGGAAGTGTGTAACTTTTTATAGCTTTTATGTTTAATAGATACCCCATATTACACGATAAATGGGAGTAATTAAGGCTACGTAGGATAAAAAAAAACAGACAAAATTGAATACATTTTAAATTTATTTAAGCGAAATCTATACATACTGATTTTATCACACGAACACTGTGAACAACATACATTAATTACATACACATTACGTACGTTGGGCTACTTTACATCAAACAACCAGTGCAGAGGTTTGTGGAAGACGGAGTTTATAAACAAAATGTTGACCAACAGTTGCCCGACAGTTGCCAAACAATTATACGGCAGTGGGACTTACTTGAAAACCAAGCAATGAAGGGATGTATGAAAAACGGACAATACATTACATTTTATGACAATGTAGAGTGAATTTGTTAAAATTGTATGAAATAATTTGAATATACTTTTATAAAAGTACGCAGATTCTAATAGAATTAAGTAATTTTATCAAAGTATTATAAGCTACCAGATTATTTAAATGAGTGTGAATAAGTCAAGTAAAAACGAATTTCATAGACCTAATCTGTATAATAATGGAGGATATCGACAATCAAAAACCCACAGCGATAGCTAGTCTCGCATTAGGTCTATCTGTCAATTTCTACCAACCACAGGCCAGCAGGTAGTCTCTTATTGGTTGAGAAAGACAGATACATAGCGCGACACTAGCGAACCTAGCGGATTTATTTGATACTTGATACTTTTTTTTTTCTTGATACTATGAACCAGAAGATTTGTTTAAGGTTAATTGCTGTTTCATTATTCACACCATTTTCAACTAATCTGGTATTTAAGCCACAAAAAGTTGCCCAACAATCGCTAAGTATCGGACACGGTGACGTGAATCTATGCTATGATTGGAATGTATAACAATTAACCACTTCCCCACACATTTTACAACCAACACCAACTGATTTGATCCAATCTTTCTTAACATTTTGATATACTCTACAAATGTTTGACTTGTTGGTTGTTGGTCGGCCAATGTGTGACGTAATTAGTAGTAGTTACAATAAAGAAATGAGATTTTAATCTTATTCTATATACCACTATCCGTTACAATACACTGGAGTGCAATAAAAAATTTAAATCAAATTTTCGTATAAAATCTTGGATTCATTACCTCAAATTGAATAAAAAAATATTTTACGACAATTAACTAAAAGTGGATTAACAATATATTAACGTTTAATACAGGATACACATCAGACCAAAATAATTATACCTAAATAATAAATATAGAATTGAAAAAATAATCATTAAAGTATTAAAAATTAATAAAATACTTAAAATAAATTTATTTATGTTAAAATATGAATAACTATAATATAGGACATGTTAAAACGAGACATGTATGCGAGATATCATATTTAATATGTTACATCGCTTTCATTAAAATATGCAAACAGCAAAAACCATAGAGCCTCGCCATAAAGCAACTAATATTTCTTTAAACAAATACCACAGACTATAATAACGCCTTCTTTCAGTCCTTCGTGCAATGGCACCTTTTCAGAACAACAACTACGCGTTTACAACGAAATAAACATTATTTCATGTTATCTAACACTTATAAAACCAATTCTAAAACTTCACTCGGAGCCAACATTTATATTAAAAGCACTTATTGCAATTCATAATTTCATTCCATTCGACAAAAGGTAGAAGTTACATTCCACCAGTGCCATTCAGCCTGCTAATTCAATGATATATCTAAAGATGATGTTCAGAATTAGCATACTATGACCTGATAATAAAAAACATCACTTTTACTTTCAAAAGTTTGGAAACTTACTTTTCTATACTGATTTTGTTATTTAAGCATTTTACCACCATATTTACTAAACATAATAACATAATTTAGTACTAGTAATGTATCCTTTGATCGTTTCAAGGACCAACGCAGCATTTTGTAACTTCTACCTCGTGTCAATGTTTCAGCCGATAAACTCATACGTAACCGACAAGTATAAATAAGTAAGTACTCGATACCAGCTTGTCATGTGTAGATAATATTGCTTACTATCACTACAATTCTAGTTATAATGACGAGTAAAGTGTAACTCATTAATACAACTTGACATTTCTTTCATATCCCAAAACAGTGAGATAATAACACAAGGAATTCATTCATTTATCAAGCATTCGCTATTCATTTTTTTATTACACGTATTAAATACATATTTTTTCCACTTTTATAAATCCATTACATTGTTTTTTTTAATTATGTACTCGTCATTATAACATTCAAATTGTTTTGTTAAGTTTAAATCAGAATAGCTAAATTGTTATGTAAAAGTGTGTAGATTAATTTGGCATACAGTGTAATTGACTTGAAAACATTAAACTATAACTTTGTCTTAAATAATGGAAGATAATCCTATTCTTTATAACCAGTTAAATGCATTAACTGAACTATGGAAGTAAGGTGAAATTTTTAGCTATTCCTCTTCAAAATGCTTAAGCAATACAGGATAAAAAATCACAGTAAGATTTCTTAAAATAGCAACGTTCAGATGATGTAATGCTATTAACAGTTTATAGTGCTGTAACTGTATAAAAATGGCAACATTTATGTCATAGCTACCTTTGTATTTCGACACATACACATAACTTGCTTTTTCTAATCCGCTGAATACATTAACGGCATATAATTTATAAAAACTGTCAAAATGGTCCTTAATATAAGATTTGTTGTTTGTTGCCATGACAATCATGTCTTTTAGAAGATCATAATTTAAGTTGAATTGTGAATAAAAACCTTTTGAAGTAATTCTTCAGCTACAAATATGCTTGTTTTTTAAATTTCGTGCATGGCAACATTTAATAATAGAGACATTGACTGTTTTGTTTCTCCGGGTATGTATTATCTGTGTTAAATCATTCGTTTGCTAGTGTTGCTAGTGTAGTAAAGGGCGAACGATTTCTTCGAATTAGTTTAATCCATAAATATCTTACGTCAAATCTGCAATACTTTCGAAGAATCGTTCTTCCTTTGTAAAACTTGTGGAATTTTGGAGATTGTGTGTATCCTTTACTGACATCAAAATAATTGCTGAAAGTCCTGCAACTGTGAATAAAGCTGCCATGATTACGACTTTCAGCAAAACATTTGTCCTTTTTCAATTTAATCAAGGTTATAAATATCTGCGATTTAAAATAGAGTTTTCGTTTGAATGAATTCCTAATTATATTTTTAACCTCTAACAACACTAGCTACGCATCTTGTTCACGGTTTATGGCACCAACAAATTTTCACACAATTAATACTGAATTGCACTTCACACAACATTCAGGCTTCAGCACACAGCTTAAGCGAAACTATACACGGGCGATAAAATCGATATATCTTTACAAAAGGAAAATTCATAAGTTTCGTGCTCTTAGTTATCCGACGTTTGGTCTATTTCTTGTCTATTTATAAACATTTACCGAGACATAACGTTGCTTTCTTAATCATATAAAACTTGCTCATATAAAATCGATTAATATAAAGATAAATGTATAATAATAGATATGTAATAGTGAGGCTATCTATTAAAAGTAGCAACAAACATCAACACAGTTACACTGATTAGAACCAAGCTTTTAAAGTTTACTCAACAGTTCGAAAAGCTTCGATAGAATTGCAACGAAAAAGTCTTAAAAAAAAAAAAGGATTATATGAAATGTTTTAATGAAATAATCATGTATTCCTAATTTCTTAAGCTGTTTGATTGTAAGGAAACGTGTTTTGGCTTCGACCAATACTTTAAAATATGTAGGTGAGATGATATGTCAGTCTAGTATAGCATAGCTTTAAAAATGAAGTGTGAACAATCCTTAAATGATTTTTCCTTGCAGTTCAACCAAACACATTCGGGAAACTTTGAATACAAAGATTACTCCGGCAAATTGATGTGGATTTTAAACTATTTCACATGTATAAAAATTACTTTTAAACATGTAAAACTTCAGCCACAAATAAACTCTTAAAAAGATAATAGTATAAAGGCGGTTATTCGAAATACCTAACACATACACTTCACAAACTGTATAATTGATTTTGCTTACACCATATTAATGATAATGATATTCTTAAAATGTTGATTCGTAAAAAATATTTAATTAAAATTCTTTGAATTAAAATAAACATGAACACATTTGTGTAAATAACTGTCACGTAATTAGTTTCGTACAGCGACATCTATTATCGAGTAAATAAAACAATTAACAATCGTACAGGGATATATCTGAGTCAGTGAGTAAAAACGATTTAATTTTAATAAATATTTTTCACAAATAACAATCTACAATATAATGAAGATTAATTAAAGTTAATTTGTAATATTTTACATTATCACGTTAAATGCGTTAATGATTCACAGTACTACAATCACTACACGAATATATTAAAAAATAAAACTAAATAAAATCATGTTACACTTAAACAAATAGCTTTTAGCTGCACGCTGTAAAGAAATTGCTAGATCATACGATTATTCCGATTAGAATCGAATGACTAATCGAATAAACGATTCGATTAATAAAATGAGTAAAAATTTCGACTAAGTTTTTATTGGGTTCAATATTAAAATTTCCTAAATAATTTGCGTACAGTAAAATAAACGAAGCAGATCTAAATAAAATTATTTGTTAAGTAAGTACATAAAACGTAAATTAGGCTAAGAGAGACGTCGAGTGTTGAGACATACGGTGACTGAAAGGGACAAAATATATATATAATTAAATATTATTATAATAGTGCAAAATTTTGCATACCTGTATAGTTGTATATTCGTATACTTTAACTAGAATAGTATTATTACTTAAATAACGTTAGCGGGTAAATAAAAGTCAAATGATAAAATAACAAATTGAAATTCGTTCGTAAATTGTTTTAAAATGTAATTGTATAAGCATAAGATTAATATTATTCAACATATCAGGATTCAAGCCCACTCATCTGGGGTCAATGCAATAAGTATTCCATATGCCGCCATATTTGTATATTAAATATATATTTAAACGTTGGGTTACTTCTATTTACAGTCGTAGAATATAGATAAAACAAATACGATAGCTACCTTTTAAAGAAAGGGTCCAGCCACCGTACATCACAAAACTCTAAATTTTAAACTACCCCCATAATTAGTTTTAAAATTCATAGTACACTACAAAAAACTTCATAAGCATTGCTTTAAAAGAATCTAGTATATTTTATACTAAGATATACTCCCCAATATTGCGTCCGATTTCAAATAGAGATGCTTCTACCCCTTCCTTAATTATATTCAATAATATTTCCTCAAACATTATGTTACACAGAAGTCTAGAGTTAGTGACAGAAGACTAGGTCTTTTCAATGTTTATGCAATACATAGTGTTACAATAATATTTAACTAAATAGTAACTGTCATAATAACTTCACAGTAACATCTTGTCAGAAAAGTGATTTATTTAATACCATTATTACTAGATAAGGATTGAAAATTTTATGATAAATAATTAATAAATCTTTACCATTATTTATAGAATAAGAATAATGAACTAATACTCGCACGCTGCCATTTTGGTAGGAATTCTATTTAGTGGCAACACTGGAGAGATGTTGCCAGTGTTTAAATAGATTTTCTACTAAAGATGGCGTCGTTGAGGTGGCATAATACCGTTTCCGTGGCTTACTTTCTATGGGATGTGTGCGGAGAGGGACGTCTTCTATTCGCCGGTGTCCACCCAGTTCGCCTCTTCGGCTATTCTGTCCATGCAGTTGCACAGGAATTGGTACTGTAAAGCAAGTTTATTATGATGAAATTACTGAGAAATAGGTAAATGAATATCTCATTAGGGATAATTGTATGATAGTGTTCCGCAGTCAAGTCGCAGGTAGTTGACACACGGGCGTTGTGACAACACAAACACAATTTTGATATACCGTAATGGCTGAACGATGTTACACTACATCGTCGCAATGAATTATGTTCCAAACTATTGTAATTTGTACGTCGACATCGATGACGGAGCGTTGCCGTCCTTGTCTAGCCATCGACTCAACTTAATAATATATGTACATCCAGTATAAGAGTATAAAAATATAATTTTTAAATATAAAATAACCTAGTCAACCTAATCATTTTTTTGTTTGGATGTTCATAGCTAAATACCCACCCTACATAGTGTCTTAGGTCCAATATGAACATCAAATACTATTATTTCAATTGAAGATCATAAATATTATGACATATTTAAAAAACATCCAATTGACGCCACTATTTTAGAAATACATGAAAATCTCGGTCATACATGTTAAAACCATAATTCATTCCACAATTGTCGAATGGAAACGTGATTTCTATGGAAAAAAATATCCGTATCAAGTCCATTAAACAAAGACAAACTGTGACCCAGTTTACTCAGACTTAGACCCAGCAGTATTAGAAATAGAAGAAAAATCAACAAACAATAACTTTGAACGTAATCAACAAGCTAAGTGTCAACTGTTAGTGCCAGATTCAATTTAGTGATGCCAGAGTCACGAAAATAATAAAACATGATATCGATATATCGATAAATTTCTTGAAAAAGTTAATAAAAAAAATGGTTCAGAAGTAAAAAAGGACCAAAATATTCGAAAATCTGAACGTAGTGTTATTATTAGTGCGTGTTGTACTCACGTATGGCGTAAAGAGCGTGACGGTGCGCGTGTGGTTGTCGTGTCGCAGGTAGGTGAGGCGCGCGGCGGCCGCGTCGTCGTCGGGGCGCCACTCGCGCACGCCGCGCCAGCTCACCTCCGCCGCCGCGCCCACCGCGCCCCCAGCCCCGTCCGTGCCCTCGCACCACGCTGATAGCTTCAGACCAGACCAGCCTGGCGACAATACACACAGTTTGAGCTTTACTTCATTATTCAGTTCAACATTGCTTCTACTGGTTACAGCCAAAGGCAGGAGGAGGCAGTACATCTGAGTGGTCACTAATTCAGACCAGCTTGGTGGCAACTGGCTTCCTTCGAGGCGACTGACACGTGCTGTAATACTTTTTAATCTACTTCAAAAAAGGAGGTATTCAATTGGACTATTTTTCTTTTATTTTTTCTTTAACAATTTTTGTGTACACAAAAATTAAATAAAAAATATACATTTGTAAAAGATGTACAAACGTGTAGCTTTTTCTTAAGAAATCTCTGTCAGCAGACCCGCGAAAGAAGAAGTCGAGAATATTGGCAGTCATTGAGTGCGACTTGATTAACAACAATTACAAATTATTAAAACATAAAAACAATTTTATATTTGAATCCACAGAATATTCGATTGGGTGAAACGATTTTGATGAATCTTTTTTTATTTGAAAGCTTGTTCTTCCCATGGGGATCCATAAGAAAATCATATAAGATTTATTTTGAAGTCGATTCTTCGGCATCTTGTGTTGTTGTATTTCGCTTACCGACAGTGAGCGCGAGCGCGGGCGTGGCGCGGCAGTCGGTGCGCGCGGGCGGGAAGGCGACGTGCCCGTAGCCCGGCAGCGCGCGCGCGAGGGCCAGATACTCCGGCGCGCGCCGCACCTGCTGCAGCGCCTTCAGCTGGTACAGCCGCGCGCCCGCCACGCACACGCCGCGGTTCACGTCCTCCACCGCCTGGGGGGATACAGACACTATTCAATAACTATGAACCACAAACCATATCATGACAAAACATTTTATTAAAAAAGTAACTAACTACATTCAACTAAATATCGATAAAAGTAGATAATATAATTCACCAACACTATTGACCTAACGTCAAAATAGAGGTGCAGAATCTCTCGTTGATGTCTTTTATGTTTGCATCCCTTTCTTGTAAGCGCTTTTATTGCGCTATCTCTTTCTTTCATCACGTAAACGCAACGAGGGATTTGTTAGGTTAGTTAGGTGGTAAAAATAACGTAATGAAAAAATATAAAATTAAGCAACTTTTTGATGGCAAGTTAGCTTTGATTTTCAACTTCTTTCTTGAGAACACATAACTAAACAATATTTCACACCTACATATTAGACAAGTTTAGAATATTTTTTAAATTCTCACCTGCCAGAAAATAAAAGCGGCGGCGGTAGCGTCTTCAGCGACGACAGATATCTCGGTTCTAGGGTTGAAGAGCCACTTGCGTATCGACAGACAACTGCTGGACGCCGTCGAGTAGTTCTGGATGTACAGCGAGTGGGGGCATTCGTTGGGTTGGAGTTTTCGTTCTGGGAAGAAATAGTTACGGTTAGAAGATATGTAAGGTTGTTAATTTATTCCAATTACCTATTTACTATTTATCTATATTAGGACACGTTTTTCAATGCCAAAACATTTTTAATTCATAAAAAGTCCATGTACATATTCTGCAAATAACTAAACAAAACGTTCAATAATTTTTGATATGAGATAGGTATCTAATTATGAAAATGTACTTAATACCTAATATTATTTTGTGTAGTACCTATCCATCGTAAGTATGTGTTAAGACGTAAAAACTCACCAAAATTATACTCGACGATTTCAAAAAGATAGAAATACTTCTGCACGGATTTCGAGAGTCCAATCTTCTCGCACACGGCTCTATACACGTCATCAGCGTTGGTGGACTTTAGTACACTGACAGTGACTACTTCTTTGTCTGGAAGGAGAACTTTTAGGTCCACTGGGGTGGGGTTGGACGAGTCGTCGGAATCTGTGAGGAACTCTTGCACAGCGTCGGATTCGGCTATCACGCGGACTGCGCATACCTGGGGAAAAAGAAAAATAAAAGGTTTATTTTTGGTGCAGTATTTTCGAACACCTGAAAATGGGTTTCGGATGATAGAAAGTTGCCACATAAAAAAAAGTTATTATTTTTTTCCGAACCAGCACTGCCAATGGCGTTATTCGTTTCTTATTTTTTGCTATTTACTGTTTCAGAAAACAACTAGAGGCGTCTTAGAAACCTTTACCTTTTCTAAATATTGTTCGAGACCTCTCCTTCTCGCATCCAGCTGTTGTTCACTTAATGTGAACGGCCATTTACCGGGCAGTTTGGGAAAATTAAAACCTGAAACAAAATATGAACAGTGAATTTCTGTATAACCTATAAATAGTAAGATGATTGGCCAAATTTTGATGGTCAGTTTCTTTACTCAGAAGTGGATGACAATAAGGACTCATTCATTCCGAATCAGCTAATCATGTAACAATTAACAATAGTTCCTCCACTCACCTAAAAACTCCTTCCTGAGCGTATGATGCAACGCCGCGAACTCCCTATACCTGCGACTGCACAAATGCCTTCCAGCCATATGGACATTGAACGCCACATACGACCGGCCAGTGTTCCGCTCCATGACCAGTCTGTAGTCCGGTATGGAGACGGGGAGGGAGCGCTTGTCCGTGTAGTCGTAGCGCTGGTAGACGGTCGCGCGGGAGTTGGCCGCGCCGCCGATGACCCCGACAGGGGCCGAGCCGTCGTCGCATGGCTCTAAGCGCTCTGCTTCCTGGTGATTGGAGTTTTAGATAAGGTTTACAGGAATTTATACTAAATCGTAATTGTTTTAACACTCTAGTTACACTGGCCTGTCTGGATATAAAATAGTTAGGTGTTTTAGAAAAACTCCGTGCCATGTGTTCGCCAATTTCTTTTTCATTTATATAGTCGTCAAACACGACAAGATAAGCAGAGTAGCCATAAATTTTTAAAGATTATCTTGATGAAAATTCTAAGACCAACTTAATCGAACTCTTGGAAATTGTAATACGTTTTCGAAAGTTTTCTATACCTAGGATCTAAGAAATCTGTAGACTGTCATAGGTAATATTTAGATAAACTTACTCTTTGTGTGACAGAGATAACAGTAAGTGTGAGGCAGTCGCCTCCAGACTTGATCAGGTCCACCACTTGTCTGTGCGTCGATCCTTCGACGTTGACGCCATTGCTGGAACAAATGAGCAACATTATGATAAAGTAGGTATGTAGAGCAAGTATGTAAAGTATAATGGCATTTGAAGGAATTCTTTGTTCTTGAAAACGTGATACAAAAGTACCTTAACACCACCTTGAAAAGGAATTGAGCATTTCAATTACATATAAGTTCACACATGTTAAAGGTTTTGTAAACATTACCCATTTCCCTGTCGCGTAAGACACTATAATTAACAATATATTGTTTAAATATTGTGTTTACTAGCGCGACAAAAATATTAAGCTTTCGTCAAAAACGATTATTATCTTCATAATATCTTAGCAAAATTTCTGCACACATAACAAATTAGTCAACACATTACATCATATAGGTACCGCGGCTTTGTTTACAGATAGCGGGCCTCGTACAAGACGTGTATACCAAACATAACATAGTATTAACCATATGTTTAATTAAACGTCTTGAATCATAATCGCAGATGGCTTTCAATGTTGCAGATGATTGTGATCTTAAGATTGTCCGACAATGTATTGGCTGTTGCCGTGATCAAGATCAAGGGTTCGATATAAATAGATAGAGCTGTGAGTTGTTTAGATCCTTGGACTTACAGAAATGAGTTGATTAGGATTTAAAATAAGACTTTATTCAATACTAATTAGCTTCTTCTTCATATTGGTCAAAATTTAACGAATCTGCTAAGACTTGCACATTGTAACGGACTTGAGAAGGTCCTTAGATAGACAGGTCCTCGATAAAGATAAAAATAAAGACTTAGGTACATATTAGCAACACTGGCCTTAAAAACTAATACTTCTAAATCCTTATTTTATGGTTTTAAAGTTTTCTAAGCAAGAAAAACTCAGTTCTGAATAAATAACGTCGTGGTTCTCTTGTCAGTCCAGTTAAGTGTGCATTTACAAGTTTAGTTTTTCGAAACAGGCTCGCTTTGCCTAGGTGAATAAACTCCATGAAACGCATCTCGCATCACTCCTAGGCTTTGTTTCGCTACGGTAGTCGGCCTTACGAAGCCGTATTGTTAGGCTTAAGTAATATTACGACACCGTACGTGTCAGCTAGGCAATAGTGTCAACAAACCCAGCCTAGCAATTTGAATATTATATTAAATCTACTGTAAATAAGAAATCTAATGTAACCATGATTAAGCATTTTAGAAACTTTCCTTGACTTATCTCCACAAATATGTATCTACTACGACGTTTTTTGGACCATTATTCATATTTTAGACGTGACTATGGTAAGGTATTAAAATATTTGTAAAATTAATGTTTTCCGATAAAATATGAGGCAGTAGGTAATTAATTACACGCAGATTAATCCTTTTTTGTAAAGTTAAGAATATTGAGTCATTTTGCCAAATGCTATGGCCATTGGCCATAATTTATGCCTACACATTGTGTAATATAGTGAGACTAGCCATTTAAAGCAATTATACATAAAAGAGAGGATAAACAGTTTATTAGCTTTCGCGGTGCTAAGAGAACAGCGATGCCTATTAATTTCTTCCACTTTATGGTACGACTTCAATTATGCAGGGTGAGCCAAACTTCGAAAAACAATGTCAAGTGGCGCCCACATATTTCTTTGTATAAATAAATCATTATATTATGCTTGTAATTAATATACTATCATATCAGTAGGTACAAAGTTTATCGTCCAAAAACGACTATACTTACCTCGCGACGGATACAGATAAGTAAATGTTTATAAATAAATCCATATTATTTACCCAGCATTCACTAACGACTCCTCAGTTTCCAAGTCATATATTTCGAAGTCGGTGCTTGCACAATAGTAGAAGCAATAACGAAACTTGCCGACACCGCCCCTTTGGACCGCCATATTGATTTACACATTGACACACAAGCACGAATACCTAAGTTCCCAAAAAGTTTCTAATCACAGTAAAGAAGCAAAACAAAAGAATTTCGAAAATGTCAAAGATCCAAATTCAAAAAGGATCTATATTTATCTTCTTGAATAACTGGCACTATTTTGTTCGAAATTTGAGATTTCTTAAACCTTTCGAAATTAAGGTTACCATACAATCTAGATTAAGACATCTCGTCGTAAAATCTACTAAAAAAGTATTTCAGTTATAAGAGAATATCTAACACGCGCGAGCAGTTACACTAACGAACTAATAATGAGTATTAATTAGATTTATTTTAACAATAAACATTGATATTTGAATTGCGACGTTGAATTATATAGGTCATGTCCGTTGATGACAGATGATTAGATACTGTTCTGACCTCTAATACATTATTACATGAAAGGTAGTCGTTTATGGGCTGTGTAGGTTATAATTAATTATAACGCAATAATAATGAAATATGTCATCAGTGTACCTTTGGAAAATGAGCCTATGTCAAGAAATTGCGCAGTAAACTATATCTTCTTGACATTCAGTTGTCTCTTCTTACTTATCAACTTAAATAGATGGGTTGGTAGGTACATGCTTGATAGAATTATTTCCTCATTGCCTATAAAAATATCTAGGTATATAACAGTGAATGTAAATGCACTTTAGTAAATATGTCCCTACATGTGTGAACTCTAGCTTCTATTCGGAATGTCATGAATAACTTGTTTTACGTCAGTTGGGTCCGAAATCAGCAGAGCGTATCTAAATTAGGCGGCGAAATACAGCCAGTAATGTTGTCTGATTTCCCCACGGCAGAGCTTTCCTATCTGAAAATTACTGGAATATATATTGGACGGCCCTTAACATGCATACATAACAAGATAAAAAGTACTGATTAAAAAGCATGTGACAAATCAGACTACACGTCAATACTTTTACTCATTCAACAGTACCTAATTAAATGAATGTTGATAAAATCATATGCATAGTACCTAATATAAAACAATGCTTCAAATTAAAATCAATCAAACACGTTATCGTTACCGGGAGTATTAAATTTCTTGGTTGGCAGATAACGAATGATATAGGTTATTGGAGTAACAAATGCAGTGATGAGCTATTTTGTTGTTATACCGGTTTTAACCCGTGGATCTTGTGAACTTTGATTGTGAAGTGCACACGGGTGTGTTAGCACTCAGCAGCTGCAGTAGGTATTAAAACCTAAACCTTTCATTTTATTATACACTATGTTTGCGTCATTGTAAGTTTAAATTATAATGTTATCTCAATCTTAACTGTATGTAAAATATGTGACTTCATATTTTACGCATAATTATGATTATACACGCAAAGCATGCGTATACTCAGTCAGAGAGTAGCACAACGCGTAAGTTATATTTAAAAACATTGTTACAAAGAACATTTAAATAAAATTTTGTTATTTAATAATAATAGCAATTTCTGTGCTAAGGTATGTAATACTATAAATCATAAAACCTTGTTTTATTGTAACTACTACGTATAACCTTTATTATGTCTCATTGCATGTAGTATCTCATTTATGGTTATGATATAAACTATTAATACCAAATAAAAAATGGAATAAGTATACTTTATTGTAAGTACATATATACATACATGTATTATCTTTAATTGTGTCAAAATAGCCTTTCAAAAACTTCGCAATTATCATTAATTTAATTCTGATGCCTTGCTCTTTAAAATAATTAAAAAGATCCTATCCCTGCCCCATTCGCCCCACCTCGAACCCGGAAGCTCTTAACACAAGTAAAGAATGAAGGTCCAGAATAGACACTGGACCATAATTTAATCTGCATAATCCATTAAAATGGAAATGAGACCAATTTCTGCACTAAGTACTGTCAAGCAATTAAATAGGGGCTGAAAAGGGACGGCAAGCGAAGATGAGATACGCTCAGATACGGATTTTTCGTCCAAATAGTTACCGAATAACATAAATATGTAGGTGTATTGAGTGTTACCGGTACGTTAGCATTAGGAATACTTTCTATTTGATCGTGCAGATTAGAGCAGGCTTGAAATACTCGTTTTAGTACAAAACACATACCTTGAATCCAGCAGACGGTATCCTCCTTTCTTAATACTCTGCAACTGGGGCTCGTACAAACATTGCATATTGTTGAACATTTTGTATAAGCCCAACCATGGGACTGAGAAATATTTGGGTATAAAGTTTAAGTGGTCGCTCTTAGGTCAGTCTCACTCAGAAGTTAATACAACTTTAATACTACCACAATATTGTGTCTCGGACGAAATTAAGTTATGTAACAAAGACTTGTCTGACTTGTATCACGTCACTTGAAATAAAGAAAGCGATTATGGAGAAGTTAGGTGTCAATAGTTTTGCACAAACAATAATTCAAATCTTTTTACCAGTTAGCTAAGACCCATGGTATCCTGGGACGGTAAATAGTAAATGCTTTCAGTGGTTCCAGGTAATGTGGAAGGAGAAGCTTTCCGAACCGCGTTCCCATAGCTTATCACTCACCCTTCCGTAAAGCCGAGGAAGTAACCAAAGCTTCCGCAGTGTCCATAAAATGGAATCTTTCTACTTTTACGACTTTGTAACATTTACTTTTACAACGAAAGTATAGTTATGTTGTAAATCATTCTGGCAATGGAGCAGTTTATGATAAACAAATCTAAGTTATCTTATCTAAAACAAAATATACAACACCTATTAATTTCTTTCCATCACTTTCAAAATGCAACCTAAATACGCTGCAAGCAAACATAAAATTTGACGAGGTCCTTGTGAAATCCTGACTCACACGTAGGCGGATAACTTGGACAATAAAAAACAAATAAACCCTAAAATATACGGACTTACGACCACAGACCGCTTTCACCGTGTTAAGCTGAAAATACTTTCACTCCAGACGCGACAATTATATTGTTGCGTTTTACTACTTACAATGGGATGTGAAACGTGCATTCAAATGTTAAAATTTGATGCTTCTGCTAAAGATGACTCATGCGTCTCATGGTTTAAAAACAACGCAGCTAAGTAGATAGTATGGAAAAGAACCAGGGATTATAGATTTTTTTCTTGTATTTTCCTCAAAAAAGTTCACTATGTCAATACTGACTAGTCGGGTAGGAATAAAATGACTGAATTATATTAAAATAAGGATAAAATAAAGCGCCGGAACTCAAACTTACGCATCTATCTATGAACATCAATAGATAATTTCAGACCAACTAAAAGATGGAACCTAAAAAAAGAGTGAAAGATACCTATTCCATAAAAATGTTGAGTATCTACTGTTCCTTCCGTGTCTATAAAATATCTGCAGCAACGGTCGAGAAGAACACTAGCTTAGTACTTGACGTGTACAAGTTAATTGCTGCTTATTAGTCAAGGGCTAACACACACCGCAACTCATTACACCTGAAGAGAACTGGAACAATCCATCTAGTACCATGTAATTTACATAAAGTATGTCATTCTAATGGATTCATACAAATTGATGTAGATAAATCGAGACCTGACATTATTTGGTTGAGTATTTTAACTGTAGTGGGTGAAAATCAATAGTTTCGAACTTTGTAGAAGTCGCCTTGGAGACAGGTAGCAACAATTAACAATCAATTTAAAGTTTGGCTTAACTACTAACAAGACAATTTACGCTCTCGGTTTAGTAACATTTATGTCATGTATAGTTTAATAAACATTGGAAGCATCGAAGACAAATAAAAGATATACCATGGACTCGAAAAAGAGTGAAGCTGTAGGTTCAAGTATGTTTTGACGGCGCGCCCGCGATTTTCAGGCTAGGAAGCAAGTCTTGCAAATCTTAGACACCGTCATTGAGAAAGGTCATTCAGACCGGCCAATCTCCAGTAATGAACTTTGATAGGCTGAATTGATTGATTTCGCTCTGTTATTGTCATTGTGCGTTCCTAGTCGTTTAAATCGCGACACATACATACTTACATACATACATATAGTCACGCCTCTTTCCCTTGTAGGGGTAATCGCGACACGTATGAATCTATCAAGACTAAAAAAAAAGTAACGCAAGATAATTTTACAAAATACATTTAATGATACGCAATCTCCTACAACGATAGTAATGAAATGGACCTTTGAACTGTATCATGTGTGGTAGAACCGCGAGAGCGCGAGCACAATGATAATAGAATCAATTAAATTGGTTGAAATTATTCAATTAACCAGTTACTCTCGTGTTAGGTCAGCTACTAGCTATGCAATGTTGAGACTATTTCATTCCAACGTTATCTATCAATTATGCGTTGCAGTAGTACTAGCACGGTCACACTACAAATTTTATCACGATAATATTTTCGACGTAAATACGCAGCTGAGACAATGTTATGATAATACATTCAAAACAAGATATATCCGCTTTATTTATTTTGTCTTAAAAATATCTACCTAATTTGAAACCTGGGGAAGGTATTAAATAATATGGAATGATAAGTAATCATATTTTTGTTAGGTTTGCAAAATATGCAGATATGTTATACGCAAATAAACTTTGGCCATATAACTCATCAAGTCATACAATGTAATACAGGTTAACTAAGAAAGTTATAAACGAATAATAAGTGACATTGTTTTAGAATTTCGTCTAATGAAAAATACCAACGGTCAAGAAAGACAAGTCCTGCATCCCATTCAACATCATCGGAAATTTACGAGTCACAAATCAAAGAACACTTAAATACATTACGGTACCAAGGAATAAACTAAAAAAATCACTAGTATTCAATAGCAACAATTAAATAAACTAATATCGTAAACACAGAGTGACCAGCAACGACCACTGATAGTGATGCACTATGAGACCTAATATACAGCCATTGTGGCCATTATAAATAGATACCATATTTCGCAATAAAAATAAAGATTTTCTAATAAGTATTTACTTTAATAAGTGTTTAACAAGTAAATGAAAGATAAGAATATTTTTTTACAATGTACAAGTTAAAAACAGGTTGAATATTTTTTTTGCAGTTACATGTCATGTTGACTACTGAATTTGATAAATCACATTATAAGGGTATGCGCTTATCAGTCACGTAATGCAATAATCGAAAAACGTTATTTAATTATCAAGGAAAATTAAGATTGTTATTTTTAAGGCTTATCAACTTAAGATGAGGTGACTGAATTAATGCATGGTCAAGACAATATTGCAAGTAGATTTATGGCGTGATGAGAAAAGATCGACTTAATCAAAATGCAATTTTACTGAAATTTTACTCTTGTTTCTATAGGAATCCCTATTAGAAATGGCTCCTGAATTTTGATTGCGTGTAACGAACATGAATATTTCAATCGGTTCGTGAGGCTCAGAGCCTGGGACCTTTAGCATAATAACAGCTCTTTAGTTATTTCCATGAAACGAGCGAGATCGCGAACATATTATTATTTCATCCATGTTCAGCAAGACAAATGCCTGAATTTTCATTGACTTTGAGAATAAAGGACAAGCTGTCTAAATGAACCTTGTCATCCTTGAAGCTCAGTCTTTCCTTATAATTATTTTTATGGAATATTTTTTCTTCTTTTTCTTCGAATATACGTGCCATCAATCTTCCTGACATCCATAAACATAAGCCCAGCTGTTATGTTATAACAGTGAAACTGACCAGATATACGTATATAGTTTATTGTTGAACAATACACGGCGTGTGTTATCTTCGGTTCCGACTATAAATAGGATCAGCACCCTTGAATGTGCCTCCAGCAATCAATTCGGATGGTATTGTAATGTTATTATCTACTGGCGGTCATGATTTCATGGGGTCAGAAACATTGGACGACCGGAATAATATTGGGAAGCCTATCCAAAGACTCTTAGCACTTATAAATCTTAACTAGTGCAACTTTCATATAAAAAAAACAAATAAGGATACATAAGACAATTAATAAATTTGTTTTTAGCTGCAATTTCTGAATGGTACAGGTATATTCCCGTAATATTCTCAGATTCAATCTACGACAGATACTTATAAAATTGTTCTGCTTTTAAGAGAGGTTAAAGGTCTAAAAACATCTTGCAAGTAATAAATCTTCACCATAAAGTTGTAGAATATCCTGAGTATCAATTATGTTATATAGGACAATAACCATCGTTACTCTTTAATAAAATGATATTACAACAGAAAGTCGTTAGCGACGTGTGTAATAACTGTTTGACGTCATAACATGGCGCCTTCAATGTTATTCTTAGTGGGAAAGAAAGGCTCGTATTTCTTAGAAACGTACGTACTCTTGTATCATGACGTATGAGTATTGCTTGTATAAACTGGACTCATATACTAAGTCTGCTGGCTTTATAGTTAAGCCAAATGCAGCAGTGCTTTTAAACAACAGTCGTTGCATAGACAATGTTCTTCGACAATTTCTAGCATAAAAGTTCGTCAAATAAGTTGTTTTCTTCGATATAACCATACAATCAAAATTTAGTTTATTTATGATTCACCTAATGGTAATCCACAAAAACAGGGATGCGTTTACATTTCGTCCTTATTATGTGTATCTAAACGTGTACATAACACATACAAATAATTACATCTAAATGGGATTTACTACTTTCAACCCATCAATTCTATATTCTGAAGAATATCGTCCGTTAGATCTGGGCACTGAAATACCTCATACAAAGTTATAATCTAAAGAAAACATTACAAGTGATCTGGGCTACTCTCATGAGCAAGAAGTGCTGAAACTAGAGCGTAGCTGATAATGCAATAAAAACATAATGTACCATTGTGTAATGTCTGCATTGGCGATTGTGCAAACGAAACTATGCAGTGGGTTTCTTATTTATACATATACTGCATCTTAAACCCAGACTGATTGGTGCAAAAACATTTATTTATCTACATGTAAAAGGAAATAGACCGATTAGTTTCTAGGCGCTTAGCTTAGTAATGGTTGTTTACCACCCTTGCCTTACAATAAAGCTGTCCTTATGAATGTCAATTAAGTGTATCGAATTTCATCATAACGATGTGGGCTCGGCTTGAGTTTATTACACTTTATTTAGTAAAGAATTTTAGGACTAGAACAAGTTCTTTTTTTTTCTTGAAGAGTTATAAATCGATGTCCCGGAGATGAGATAAAACGAAAACTTTAGAAGGATGGATGCGACTGGCAAAATACAGGGGAGAATGGCATAAACAAAGGGAGGCCTATGCCCAGCAGTTGGGTATACAAGACTGAAGCTGTAGATGATGATAGACAGACAATTCTATAAGGTTTTTTTATAAATCTGTCGGCCATGTATCCAGCCATTAGCGCATGCCCCAGTTAACAAGTGCAAAAGTTGTATATTGATATCGCATTGCGAAACAATTAGCAATCAGTCTGTCCTCCTATACCACAGCTATTGTATCATTGTCAGCAATTTGTATACAATTTGCAATTATTACACGCGCTACATTATAATTACCAGTCGTACAGAATAATTATCGCGTCAAAAATATGATGAATCTTTTTTTTCCTCATTTTAAAACTGGTGGATATAAACTTTTTACATAAGTTTTATTTTAATTTATATGCTGACGATAGGTATGTTTTTTAAAGTGTGGATGTAGCTTCAAACAAAATCAGTTGTTTCAAGACTTTTCCAAGGATCCAGGCAGTCTTTGAATAAAGTTTTGTCCAATCTTGTAGGGTCTACAGAGGATGAAACATTTACTTTTGTCATTATTTAGTTCTGTTTATATTATAAAAAAATCTGTATAAAATAAGGTGTTTCCATGTTGATCAACGGAACGTAGACCGCAAGTTAGATAATACCACTACGGATGTTATTAAATCTAATAAGACACAATAAGCAAGTAATACTTAAAATAAAAACACAACAATAAAAATAATTTAATGTACCTACATTAAAATATTTATCCGTGATAACACTTTTAAACTTCGATGTTGCTAACGACGTTCATGCACATAATCATTATCGTTTTCGTGTATTTGTAACAGGA
Source organism: Autographa pulchrina (assembly GCA_905475315.1). Taxonomy (NCBI): domain Eukaryota; kingdom Metazoa; phylum Arthropoda; class Insecta; order Lepidoptera; family Noctuidae; genus Autographa; species Autographa pulchrina. The sequence goes on from FR997781.1 coordinate 11,589,771, forward strand.
AACATGTTATATTATTGGTTATAACAATTGATTGATTGTATTAATTTAGGCAATCAATTAAGTTGTTACACAATCACTGCTCAACAATAATAATGTTTATCTTTCATTAGAAACATCACGATCGAATAATGCTGTTGGATCTTGGCAACATATACAAACATACGGATCCCTTAACTGTTGACTGACAATTGATGTAGCATGATAGAAATACTTTGAGAAAGTAAGGTCAGTATCGTAACATTGTTGTTTACGAAACATCGACAAAAAGTGGGCTTCTCGCATAAGCCGTATCCATAATTAATGTATTTTGTCTTTGATTCGCAGTTACTGAAGCGAAAAACACCTTTTCGTCCTCCTTAGAATATAGAACAGCTGTTTTATATTCTAAGAAGCTTGTAGCATATAAAGAAATGTAAATGGGGTTCATCTTTTGTGAACTTGACGACAAACACCTCCCCCGATCTCTATTAGTCTGCTAAACGTATTTAGGTTCTATTCAATACCTCTATTTCTGAATGTTTTCCAAAACTTGATACTTTGTAGTCAAGATAGCTTATTTTTTACTTTTTGTATTTATCTTTCTGTGAGCAGGATTCAGATTGTTTAAAAGTTGACAACTGAGTCAAGGTTTAAAAGGAAACCTTAAGAGTGCTTGTACTACATACCGGTACACGTGGAAACGTAGTGCTTATGCTAGCGAATAGCGGATCACTAAGATTGTCGTCTTTGTGATAATTGAGATGAAAACGAGGCAAAAAAGCGTAGGGAAAATGTGTTGAAAAATTAGTACATTATGTTAATTTAGGTTGATCAGTCATTTTTATTACATTAACAGGCCAAATGAAAGCCGGAAACGAAGCTACACGTTGTCACAGTCGTTCATATTCTACAATAACAAGCCGCCATACCTCGTTTCCGTATTTATAAGTCGATACCAAATTACTATGAGTTTGTGTCTATGTAAGGATAACATAATGGAAGACGTTGTTGGATTTCTAATTATCTTCCTGACCGAATTTCGGTATGAGCAGCCAATAATAATGGAAACTAAGCACCTGTGCCGTTCATTATCCTCAAAAAGCTCTTCTCCGTCTTTCTTTTAGTTCAAAAGATCGGAAGACCAAAAGCGACCAGAGATCGAGCGCAGACAATAGGGTAGATGAGTAGGTATGAAAAGTCAAAATTTATTTAGTCCGCCATTTAGATAATCAAAATATAATAGACACATATTTTTTCTTTTCTCAAATAAATTACAAAATACGAAGATAAACCGCTCTAAAGTTCAAGAGTGGGGGCTTGTGACGTCACGGCTAGGTACAATTTGTACTCAAACGTGACGTCACGCAAGAATTGTACTCGCTGTATCTTCGTAATTCTTTGTTTACGGGACTGAACAAAAAATACGTGTCTAATATTTTTTTCTTATCTAAAAGATGGACATTAAAATAAAAATTAGTCATCATCCCTATTGTCAAAAAGATAGTTAAGCTATGCTAGCAACATTGTCTTTATTTGTTTCGCCCACACTGAAGACGCGCCTTTACATTTCAATGAGCTTTTAAAGGATTTTGGCAGACGCATTAAATTAAACTTTCACTGTGATGTAATCCATTAAGATTACACGCTAATTTTATTAGATCGTGGGAGGATAAGCGTGGGCCAATTAGTAACTGGGATTCATTCACCTGTACATTGATTAAATTGCTAAGCTTTTTCTATAGTAGATCGTCGTAGTTTTGTCCTTGGGACTAAAAGATATAACTAAGTTTTCGAATAAACATGAGTCCTAATTGCTAAAGATATCTACAGCAATTACACTACCTAATAATAATACGCAATTCCATGTGTTTATAGCCAGTAAATGATGGGGAAAGAAAAGTCTCCTAGATAAAAGTTTTTTACACAGATGAAAAGTATTAAGCAAACATAACTGGGTTTTACATCATCAACTTTATTTTTTTACATAAATCTGGATTGATTTAACATATTACATACCTATCTACTTCTAAATAAACAGCATTTAAATTTACATAGTTTAGTGTATGTCATGTTGCTACCTAACTAGTTTATCTTTAAATACAGCGAAACACGACGCCGACACTTCGTGTACATTAGTATTAGTTAATTATGTTATATATATTTATAGTATTTTTAAGTTGTATTGTAGTATAGTATTGTATATAATATTTATATGGGCCTTGATGCCTGAAATAAATGGATTATTATTATTTTTTATCTTTAAATCCTTTACTTATATGAGTATTACCTGACACTCAACATACAAAATATTATTACTCAAACAGAAAGAAACAAAAACAGGTTATACTCCAAGACAGGTATGTTAATTTGAAACATATTTAGACTTTCAATAGTATTTCCATGTTAGAATGTTATTTTAAGAGCAAGTTCCTTATATAACCATGTTAATAACATAGAAATCTTAGATGACCTGCGGTTGCAACATACTACTATTTCTGTTAAAAAAAGTGGACTTCTTAACTATCGAGTTACACAAAGCCTTTAAAAAGTATTCAGTTGATGTATAAGATGGTTTGATTGTGTTACATACATAACACATTATCTCAGCTTTAAATTGTTCATAAGCTAATTATATTTTAAGTCGAAGAGTGACCTTAAGTTTTTTAATTAAAAGACTGGTCATAAAAACATACCTAATAAAAAGTTTTTCATACATAAGTGTTAATGCAATTCAAGAAGTCGTATCTAATGTAGTAATATATAGTGGATGCCACTTATGATTTTAGTCAGCCATATTTATAAGTGGCTTCCACTAAAGACTCTCAGTGTTAATTAATCAATAATATTTACAATACCGGCCAAAACATTGAAGTAATTTGACAACTCTTAGCTTGTCAGCTTCTTTGATGGAATTCCTTGAATGTATGTGGCCTCATAAGCAATTCTGCAAAGAGTGTCAAATTACTTTTCATGCTGACATAGAAAGTATAAGTTAAAGCACAGTTTCAAGTATTTTACTAGTTAATACATATTTCTTCACTCTTCATAATTTAATTTGCATTTTATTTATAGATATTAGTCCAGAAAATGACACCTGTACACATGAAATAAAATCAATGAATATTTTAACATTACTTACCTACATATTTATGTTTAATTTTTATTAACTGTATAGATAGGTTTAAACTTTTTATCTTTGTTAAAAGGAAATAGGTTCATAAAGTTACATGTATCAGAAAAACCATACCAACAATCACCCACACATAGACTCTAAGCTTAATCAATTATCTTGTGTGAAGTTATAAATACCAGACTTGAATAAAACATTAACATAAATAAACCAAAATTATAATATGAATGATCTTGTCTTTATTTAAACCTCATGCGAACAATTTAAACTTCTGACACCAAAGTTAACAAATCTAAACAAGTTTGATGTGATTCATCAAACATTATGTAAATGAAGTATGTACAAAAATATCGTGACAGCTTTTGGTACCCTCTCGTAAAGAAAAACATACAGAGGAGTTTTTAAACACCAAGAACCGGCGGGAAATGCGTTGCTATGTTAAGTAATGCAAACAATAATGGGAAAATCCAATGGGAACCAAGATTGTTCCACCTAATATTGGGCGGTGGAAAACATGTTATTTGATGTTATTCTAAGTACTCACACTTCAAGTATTCGGTCTCCCTTCCTGATGCCCGCCTGCTCTGCCGCCCCGTTCTCCAGAACAGCGCTGACATGCTGCAGAGGAGCATAAAGTTCACCGTTAATCGATCTCAACTGCCCACCCTCCGACACTTGACCGCGCACGTTAAAACCAAATCCGGTCTCAGTTTTATAGATAGTAACGCGGCGGGGCCCATTGCTGGGCACTGTAGTCTTATTATTTCTTTCCGTTCTGATAATACTGTTATTATCGGTTTCTGTCTCAGCCATTTTGAACAATTTTCATCACAGATAAATAACAAATTGACGTTTCAACCTGGGGTGACCAGATTATATTTCGAAACAAAAAAGGTAAAATTGATTGACATTCTTAAACAAGTCAATATTGCCACGTTATGAATTCATCTTAAAAAAATGGCTAGTTTTCAAGTTTATTGCTTTCGTAGTATCTAGAAATTAAAAAGTATTGTTTTATTCAAGTAAATAAATTATTTCAAAGATTTATTTACAAGAAGTCTTAATACTATATATATATGCCACCTAGTGTGCAACGAGTCACAACTCTGCGCACTTAAGATAAAACAGTCTCAAAGTTAATTTATTTAGTCGATAGAGAGCGGTGCTATCGAAACAACGTGGTACAAAAATTTCATTTTCTTTCACATCAAAATCAGCTGTGAACATCAGTATGGCCGCTCCATTATCTAAAAAATAAAATTGTTTTTGTAAAATCATACAAAAAAAATAGTAAAGTGCAGTTTTCGTACTTACACCGTCTAATTGTACATTTACGAATAGTGTTGATGTTGACTAAAAGTGTTGCGTCATGACAGAGACCTCTCACTGACAAACAAATACAATAAAAATTGCGACTCGCTTATTACGGCGACTTATTGTAATTTCTATTTGGCTCGTGTATCATTTCTGTTGGTCAGTTGAGGGCTGATGTTATTACTGAATCGTTATCAAAGTTTTAATAATGAGTAGTGTTAGATTGAGCTTTATATCCGTGGGAAGGATAGCAGTGAGAAGAAATTCACAAATATCAGGTGAGTGCATAATTTCTCTATTCAGTGTTGTTTTTCGCTAGTTCATAGTTGGCGTCGATCCAGGCTCGTGTCGCAGTATCTAGCGAGGTTCTTTGTGTTCGTATGCTTTCGCGATTAGGTGTTTGATAACAAAACGTGATGTTTTATGTTGCTTATCTTTCGAGGTGTTGTATCGTACACGCATGATGGCGCGTGTTTGGCGGCTGGACATTCTCATTTGTAATTAATTATTATTCTATCTGAAGCTGTTTTCCTTTCATTGCGGTAAGCTAAGCCTATCAAGGCGAATTTGGATGCAAGGTCAAGGGAGTCACGTGTTAATTGACACTGGCCGCATATAATTATTAGAAACTGATTTATTTTATCAATTTTCAATAAAAAATTGTGATATAATAAAAAATCACCACTGGCTTGCTGTAAACTTGAGAGCTGTGGTGAGTAATTCCAAATTTAAAATCAACTAGTTTGGAATCTGCTTAACTGTGGAGGAGAAGAGTAAGCAGTTTACTTGACACAAACTTGGATATAAAAAAGAAAGTTTTGCACACATTTATATTGCCTTTTACAGACTTGTTAATAATACCTTTACAAATGTGATTAACTTGACAAAAACAATTGAATTACAACTTGTCATACTTAGGTAAACATCAGTTGCAATATAAACAAAGTGGTTTATCTAACAGCTTGAGAGATTAAAGAAAACTAAACATCTTGTTTATTTGACCTCAAGCATAAAAATGAAAACTATTAAAAGCAAAAACTTGTTATTTCATTGTCATTTGCCCGATACACCTTGTTACTTTGCAAGATCTTAAATAGACTGTCATTTGTTTTTGTTTAAGAAAACCTATGTTTTAAAACACATTTATCTAATCTTATTATATATTATATTTTCAAAGATAAATCATTGCAAATACAAAGGTACTGGCATCTGTGTACAAATAAATTTCTTCAGAATATTCCATTGTTTTTCATTATTAATTGTTATGACAAATGTTTTATCATTTTGCAGCTAATATTACACTAAACTTATAAATTACACTACTGAATACAATTAATTTGAAAATAAAACACTTCAATGTTGTATAAATATAGTTAGATTATCAAATAATTTGAAAAACAACATTGTGTGTGACATAGTCGTTCAAATCATTTGTTACTATAATTATATGTGGGATTTTATGACAAAAACTATTTATGAAATTATATGAAATACCTTATTTCTATTTGATTGATCAGATAATTTGTTTCATAAAATGACTTAATTGTCTTTATTTGCTATTCCTTATAATACAGCACTTACTAGAGTGACTGGGTAAAAATGACATTTAACCCAAACATTGCACCTATAGAAACAATATGGTGTACCCATATTGTTTTCAAGTACTTGAAGGTGTCACACATTCATTGTTAAGTGGTGAAGATGTCACTTCACCACTTAACAATGAACTCCTCACCTGAAATGGCTCAGTGTGATAAAATCACTGACAAGCAAACACTAACATATCTCCTCGGAAGGAGCGGTGCCACTGCTAGACTAGACTCTTTATTTAAAATTAGTACTTTTATCACAATTATATAAACAAATACTCATTGTTGTGGTTGCTAAAATCTCAATACATTATTTACATCTGTTAATGATTTACTTATCAGTTAACATTTGAATGGTAGTAAAAATGTTAAGGAATTTATTAACTTATTTAAATAGTCATGAACATCTTTATTTTATGTAATTAAACCACACTAAACATTTGTTTAACTTCGTGGACACCTATAAGGCACATATCAGATCCACATCTCAGATCAATATCTTCCTTCCTACTTTCACATTACTACTACTACTATGTAAGATACCACCAGAATTAAAATACCATGCAGTAACAAGATATGCTGACTCAGCATCCGGCATGACAGTATCTTTATGAGGCTTTTTTCGGAGTTACCTTCTCATGTCAGTGAATGTCATATTACACAAAACAACTTCAAAATAAGTCTTATATTATTTCTTATGGATCCCACAGTCAAAACAGGATCAAATTGAAAAGCACCAGCTATCGAATAGAAAAGAATTATCAAAATCGGTTCACCCAGTCGAAAGTTATGAGGTAAAAAACACCTCCATTTTTTAAGTTGGTCATAAATGATGACAGAAAGTAATCAAGTTGTCAGATATTTTAGAATACCAATTTATTTTTTACCATCCATAAAATATAAATAAACATATTGTATTGAAATATAGTAAATCCTTAAGAGTATTATGTTCATCAATACATGCTTTAAAAACATAATTTTATAATTTTGTTTATGACCTGCACTAAGCGATTTAATCATGGATAGCTTATTAATGCCATTGTTTCTAATTATTGCAGTAATGTTAATTATTTGCAAATAGTAATTGATTGGTATTTATGGTGGAGTAATAGGTGTTCAAAAGAACAATAACGAAGCAAGCATATTTCTATGTTGGTGATTGTACTGTCGCATTCCTGCTGTAATATTGTTTAGTAAAATAATAATAATAAGAAATGGTAATTATAAGACAAATGAGTTGTTCACATTTTTCACTGCAACTAGAATTACATAGCTTTCTTCTCATTCAGAGTTTCAATCCATAAGGTTTGTTTAATAAAAATGTTTAGCCCGTCAAAATCAGGAAAGTAGTATTTGGAGCATTGTGTTTTACATCACAATTATCAACGCTTCCCGATTTTACCGTTCGATGATTTTGGAGTCATAAAATAAATAAGATATGCTCATCTTACATAACATTAACAATCGAAGTCCTAGCTAGATAGAAATGTTTGATAAATACGTGACCCAAGTACCCAAGTCAAGACCTGCAAGTTTCTGCCTCCTGACCCTGACCGTATTTCGACCGCCGGCTGCGGACCTGCCTACCTTATTAAGAGTAATCGGTTACATGTAGGTAATCACATAAGGTACGTTGACATGAACTTTTGAATGATAATAAGACGTGACTTGACTGATAACGTATCTTTGAACTGAAACAAAATAGTTTGGATATCTTGTTTTTTTTCTGCTGGCTAGTGGCTAGATTTTGTTTTTCTATCCAACATGTAGGTAATAAAGTGCTTCCTACTTAAATCCCAGCACTATGGTCATTTGGATGCAGACAATATAGATTTTTATTGTGTCCACTTTAGGCGACACAGTGTAATCCCTTAATACTTCGCACTTGGTATATTTTATCTGCCGCTCCAGATTTACAGTGATATATATTCCTTTATACTTGAATCAAACCTGTTATTACTTTATAGAAATCGAATAAATACTACTTTGTAATTAGAGCTGGTTTCTAAAGCACTTATCTTATTCGCGCCAGTTTTATACGTCAACCTTGGATCTTAAAAGAAATCGCTGGATATCCCGACAAAAATCTTTCGATCGAAAGTTGCTAATTAAAAAGATCGTACACCAACTACTCAAGCAGATTTTAATTAAGTAGGTATTATTATTTTTTTTAATAAAATTCTTTGTCTTGAATGATTTAGATTTTGAAAGCAATAGAAATGAACGGAACGTTGGGTTAGAAATTTTGGTATGACTTGAACAATCGGTCAATTTTGAAAAGAAAATAAATTAATATATTATTAATTTTATTTCCTCATAGGCAATTAATGGAAATTTGTATCATTCTAATGATACCTGTAGAGCGATTCTAAGCGCTTTTATTTCCTTATCTTAATTTCGTTTTAGATATAACAGCCTATAACACAGAATTCAAGTAAAAGTTTATAATTGGCCTTAGTTTGTTAAGGGAAACTAGTCGCTATGGCCTGTGACTTTCTATTAGACTGTTCTTGCCTCCTAACTGCGATTGTCACGCCTCTGATCTCTAAATAGGCTGTAGATACGGTTTATACAACCTGCAACTTTACATTATAAAATAGAACTGCAATTTTCTGATTAACACGCAACAACTACAACAACAATAGTAGTAGTTTATATTACTATTTATTGTTAATATTTGCACAAATATACAATTAATAGTTTTAATAAGGAATCATTTTTTAATGTGGTTCTTCTTCAAGTCTACGTGATTTTCAAAATAGTGTTTATACATGTAACTAAGTCCCTTTTCCCACATAATATAATCTTAAAACTACTGCGCTAGTGTAAATTGAACTATATGATTACATTGCGTTATAAAATCAGTGAATATCCGTTACAAAATGCACGTTTAACAAATCAGTCGTTTCCTCCAATTAGTTAGGTACCTACTATTAATTAAACTAATTCAAATGATAAGCACTGTAATTGAAACTCAAACGCAAGTACCGATTAAAGTTAGAATTAAACAGGCAAACGTAATAATTCTCTAGTCAACTTTCCAATAATTACCGCAATATAAGACTCCTTTTATATGAAACTTAGGGACGCCATATAAGCTTTAAAACAAAAACGCAAGAACGCTGATCTTCATAATGCAGTCAATGACGTATTCTGCAATAATAAACAGAGTAAGACAAGTTCTAAATTTGAATACACGTTTCTGCAACAAGGTCAAACAATGACCGACGGTCGAACTCACTCAATGAACTAATTATACAGAGAGCTGATAAAACAAAAGTTTGTTTTTAGCCTTCTGTTATAAGTTTTTGCATATTGACGATGTTATTAAATAATTTCGCATTTTCATACACAATCATTGATTCTAGTTTCAGCTTAATGTTTGACGATTCCTTCGTTCTTTTTTAGGTAATGGGCGGTTAATAATAACAACATCTCACCTCCTTTTTTAGCAATCCGTCTTAATATTGGCATACAAAATGCTTGCCTCTGCCCATCTTCTCAAAGAATATGACATGATGTTTCTATAATAAGATATTACATTTCAACTGCACAAATATGTCTTCTTCTTTAAAGAAATGACACGTGTAGGTAAAATTAGAAGGAACATATTTCCTCAATCGACAATGCAACTGCCAACTGCGATGGTTGTGGTTTGCGTTGGCGTTATATTTATTTTTATATTTTAAAGTCGAGTCCCACACAAAACGTAAAGTCTCAGGGTCAGGGACAACCCAAATAACATCCAGATGCTTTGGCCCACCGGGTCGAACCCTCAGTCTATTATCATTGCGGATGTAGGCATGTTGATTCTCCTTTTGTACTTTTTCATTTGTACAAAGTTGCAAACATATGAATATAAAATGTCAGCAGATGACTATGATGCGGGTTACATAATTATGTACTTAACTTAATCGGCAGCTGTTCCGTAAATCATGAAGTGATAAGATCATGCTAAGTTACTGTGTCTGCTGCATCTACATGCATCTGTTCGAAAAATATTTTACTTAATTTTATTTATTTGTTGTTGTTAATATCTCAACACATTTCCCGGATTTTCTTAAAAAGGCGTGTGCACATATACCTACCATAAAAAAGACCTTCTAAAAGTCACAGTAGAACCTTACACTAAGTGCCTTTCTGACCTTTAAAAGAAAACAGGATTTGAATTTGATTAAGAATTACCTACTTATCACATTCCATGCACAGTCGACCTTCCTTGTGACAGATTTTATTAGCATCTACAGTCTAAATAAATGGACCACTGTGAACTAGTCTGAATCAGTAATATGTAAATGATTTACATACACTAACTGTTTATCGAATGAATAAAGTATTGCTCGGTATGGATTGCAAATGTTTACTTTAGTATGCAAATGACCAAACCTAGTTATCATGGTAAATCCTTGCATATGGGAGTTACAATGGTTGGCATATGTAAAGAGCTTGTCCCAATAAAAAAAAAAGGAAATACTTTTTTGTCTCGTGGATATTAAATATGCAAAATTTAAATTGCCAGCTCAATGCTTATATTGGTTGCGCAAATAATGACAAACTAAAATTTTTTGTTCGTAAAAACCTCACATACTTCTGACAGAGGAGTTTTTTCTTTTTTTATTGTATGTGTCGCATTTGCGGCGAAGATTCTGTGATGATTTTGACAGAAACAAAGTTTGGGGAATACAAATAGCAAAAAAGAGAGGTTAAGAAAGCGAAAGGAAGCCCTTTTGCATCATCATAGGAAGATACTCCTTGTGTAGTTTACATCTGTGAAAGTTAATAAGCAATTCAGTTAATCTCCGACGGTACATATAAAGCTGTTTTTCCACTCACTGGCGCCACTACTTGCCCAGACCTAACAGCTTACATAATATGTTGTATCGATTAATATGCAACGCCTATGTTAATTATTTCATTGCAATTACCTTCTGCATTTGTTTGTTGAATTCATGTTGAAATTGAGTGGTTGTGTAATCATTTTCACACTTGGTAAAGGGGATTAAACAGATGTCATAAATAATCTAAATGGTAGGTTTTTAAAAAATGGGGGTTTTATGAAACAAATTCTGTATCCTTTAGAATCTGCCCCGTATTTTCTGCCTCAATTCAAAAGTTCATTTAGTAAATTAAAAATAAAAAAACTAAATACTACATCACCGTACAAGGTAATCAAAGGTCACTCGTAAAGTTCGTTCTGCGAAACAAACACTTGCATCCCGTTGATTCGTGATCTTGTTTTCTTCTAAAGTCCATTCACTTCTATACAATATATCTATGCATATTCTATTTACAAATAAATGTATTTACGTATGTGTATCAGATGTTATACGTTACGTGTTAATGACGCATGCGTCGATGCCAACAACACGTCACGTCATGAAAAATGCACGTGTAGATAGGTATTACATATAAATACTAATACTATAAATATCAACAACCACACGTTTGGTTACATTGTAAATGCTCTTATTAAAAGATACATAGTGACTGATCACTGATCATTGCGTGATGATCAATGTCCTCGATGTCGCGGAATAGAATAATATTATGCAAAATTTGCTGATTTATGTATCGCCAGCTTGAAATCTTTTTAGCATCTAAACCGGAGCAAAAAATGTAACTTATAATTCATACACAAGAGTATTTCAGTACCTTGAACTGCAACAAAATCAATAAAAACCTGTAGTGAAACAGCACAATACCTGATTTTCAAGGTCCATTTAGACGATACAAACAATTTCTTTATAGCTAAAAGAGAACGCACGTTCTACCAGTCGTTATTCATGATAATATCCGCATAAAAACCAACACTGTGCGTCTAAATCATACGTATATGAGAGTACGTAGCGACAGTAAAAGATGATTGACATTGCCAAAAAAAAAACAAAGATCAACTGCAAACTTACAACGAAATAGCAACTCTATATTGAGTGGCAAAAAGCACATTTCACCGTAATTGTTAGCCATATAGTCGGCGAGTTGCACATAACATTTGTAACTTCACCTAGATTATCTAGAATGTTTGGAAAGTGAAAGCCGTTACGTCACACCGCCATTAGTTACATTGTGAATTGCAAACTTTTTTAATTTTAATATTTTTAGTATACAGTATCATGTTTGATTCAATGGAACTTGTTTTACGTGTAAATCGTTTGCTCAGATGATATTGCCTGTATTTGTTTTATAGCTTTGGGCAGTAAAACGATTTGTTGCGTAACTTTTTGAGTTTCTGATCTGTATTTACTTTCCCGTCCATAACAAGTTGTGTTTATGTGCGTATGCGATCGTTACGATAAGTTTGCATGAGTCGTATGTATGTTAAACTAAATCTACAGTGGATGTTTTAGCATGAACATAAATGCTTTGTTATCAATGCTCAAACCTGTAGAATACTATCCCCCGTCCCTAGACCAAGCTGGCCCGAGCCAACCAAACTATGTACCTAAATAATAAAAACTTAGATCCAGCCATCCCTTGTTGTTTTGCCTTATTAAGATTGTTAGCAACCCACTAAGTCGAGGTCCGAACCCCGCAGGGGGTGCCCTTATGGGACGTTGCTGACGTAGTTTGTTTTTCCTATTGCTCTGGCTGGAGGCCTTAAGGTCCTCGCCAAAAGTCTAGTGAAGCAGTCAAAGCCTGCGCTCAGGCTAACTGCAAAAAACATTACCAAAAAAAAACCTGTAGAATTCAAGAATGAAAGTTAAAAACAAAAGATAAAGTTTTTATTTTTATATAAATTTCTCCACCTATGGTAAAATCTGAAAAAAGCCTTTAGCTCTGCAAATGCTGGTATCTTCTATTCCAATAAATTGTTTATTGAGGCAATAAATACGCTTATCAATGGATTTCATGTCCACGCACATCCCAAGCCGATTTCTCGGTACCGAAATCAAATGTTTTATTAACCCCCTGATGATTAATTTAAAAGGTATTATGTATTCGCGCGCGCTTCCTAAGCCTTCGACATCATAAACTTACTGATTGACAAACATTTTGGTTACTGTTATGGCAAAACCGTGTATCATCAATAAACAAAAATAGTTTGATAAATATTGACATCACCTTTTTAATTCCACCACCGGTTTCTACTATCAGTCTACATCAGTGAAAATGTATAATACGGACTTGCCCGAATAGTTAAAGCCCTTCAGAGGTCGTTATCATGAGCCATGTTCGTATGCCTCAGGAAAATTATTAAAAGTTTATATTCAATGATCCACTACGTACATTATAAGCTGTAAGGTCACCGTCGCCAATAGAATTTGCGTTCATGCTATGATATTATTGACCTTATAATTATGACAGTATAATTTTCGTTACCTTATGGACAAAGCTGGTGACACAATATTTATCAACGTAAGTCGAGTTAATTGCTTAATTAATGTGTAATAAATCCTTTTCACTCTTGACATTTTGCTAGAAATCTCTTAAACAGTCTCGTAATTATCGTGCCTGTCCATTTTGTCTGATACGTATCCTTAACAAAGTATATATACTTATTTAAATGTTAATTGTACAATTATAAGCTGTTAACAAGGATTTATTGTATCTCAAAGAGCAATGAACTGACAAGAAATTAAACGATTATTTATCTACCTGTTTAATTAAGTGTTCTGATATTTGTAATCATACAAAGATTTATTTTATTCACACTGATATAAATGAAGACGTGATTAGTTGATAAAATATTGTTTTAGATTTTTATGTAGATTAACGGTCTCTGTCTCTTGACCTAAATACGTCATCAATCGACTAATTAACATGGTTGTTTAAATAAATACTAAGTTTACCTCTTTACCAGCTGTCTTGGTAATATTTTAAAGTTTATTTTGGATACTGGGTTACAAACCCAGTATCTAAAATAACTGCTTTGCAAGTTTATGATTCGAGACTTTACAATAGTTTTGTTTGGTTGTATTGTCTTCGTCAAAACTACTATTGGCAAGGCAATATCGTTAAAATTTGCTTCAGTGTTCAGTATTACAAAATTCATAGGCATAAGGCCATCGTTGCTCTTCGATCCTTGCCCGTAAAAGGCAAATGGAACAGTTTAACCCACTTGTACTTACACAATATAACCTTGGCATCAAAACTGAAGAATATCAAGCGATAACAATCGCAATTAATTACGTTCGCCTTATTGACCATTAGGTATTTTCTTTTCAATATTTTTGGATATGATTTAAAAAGCTTGGATGCAAAGTTCTGCAATGCGGCCAAGATTTACGACCATGTTTTTGGTTGAAATTGGGTCAAGGCAGGGCGCTCTTGACTTGTTTTCGTCCCTTTATGCTCTTCAAAGAATAAATTGTGAGGACTGTTCAAAAGATGTTTAATTAGAGCTGTTGGAATCAATTGAAGGTAGCGCCAGCATGTAAATACAAGATTTTATTAGAATCATTTGAAGAATTTGTATATTTGAAGTCCGTCAGAAAGCTCTGTTTATTAAGCGCATGTTTTTGAAATGCAAACGATGCAAGAAGTGAATGCTAATAACTAACAAAGCACAATACCAACATCATCTTATAAGGGTCTGCTCACATGCCAGCTGTAATAGCCGATAGTAGACAAAATCTAATATACCCTTTGTACACAACATCCACTTAATTCAGAATCAGTCATCAGTGCAAGTTTACTATCCACAATCTTTGGTACTGCCTTCAGCCGTTTAATAGTGCGTGAGCCTTCACTCGCTACTAGTCACGTATATCTCCCAAAAACCTTTTCACCTTCAATCTTCTGTGTCCATCATACTTGTGTTCGGGCCTTAAGTTACGTTTACAGACAGCGAATACTCGGCTATCGTCTCTGAGAACTTGTTATAACAATAGCTGCCATTGTTCCACTTTGTCATTTAACTTTTCTGTATTAACATCGGCATTGTTGACGCCCGACCAGTGAAAACAGTACCTTCGTGAAACCTTTCTAATGTAAATGATGATCTTGCACTGATGTAGTTTTCTACATTGTTTCAACACCTTTTTACTTTTCGAGATTCGTTACGTGCGATATAGATTTTTTTTTTCGCAAAAGTTGAGACTGAACAAACGGTAGACCTATTAATATAATTATTGAGAGTATACCTAATAGTCACAAGGTTGAAAATTGACGATCGTTCTGTTAGGATTTTTTTGTTTTAAAACTCTAGTTGATATGCTTTTCTTTGCTGCTCTTGACCTCAATGTAAACTTTGTCAAGCGATCAAAGTTGTAGTGAGCTTCGCGTTCATAACAATAGACATTGACCTACTTACCTTGTGTGACATAGTGGTGAAGAGGGGCTATGGCCCTTACTAGTTTTATCCTTATGGAATGCTGCCAAGCTTCGCAATATTCCGAAAAGACAATACATCATTCAGCTCCTAGGATTGTTATGTCATATTTCTATTTGGCGAATGAGATATTGTGAATTATTTATTATGTCATAGTTTTAAGCTGAACTTTGAATTCGCTTATTTGAGAGTTTGTCTCATAAGATTAAATTCTTCATTTATTGTTTCTATCAGTGCCATAACTTTCTGTTTATGTCATATTATTTGTGTATAAAACTTACTTAATGCAAAAGTGAATCATTTAGAGAAAATGTTAGTACCCAAGAGCTTTTGAAATATAATACGTAATTGTATTTGTATACTTGAAGTCCTACATAAGAAAGATTACGTTAGACGCTAATCGCTGCATGCACAATATATTGTTGTCGTAAGTTCCATCATTAGGGCAGTTTCTATGCAACAGGCATTCACCGGCTGACTTAGTATTGTTTAGCGCAGTAACGTCCTACTAAAATGTAACGCTTTACTAATACTGACGAGTTTATATGTCAAGTTTAGTAGACAAAACCTATGATCCATTAATTATAAAAAAAATGTACATTGCATTTGAGGTTTATAATTCACTAATGACTTAAAATGAAATGTCTTTTTTCTATCGAAGTTTCTTTTGTTGTTTATCGGGTCGTCATATTGTGATCAAATTCTTTAAAGTAAAATCATACGATAATAAAATTATATTTTCTATCTATCTTAAAAGGTAACAAAATTTGAAGTCTACTGCAAGATTTTGTAATAAGATAAATAAACGAATTGATTAATTTAACTATATGACGAAACTGCAAATGTAATATCTTCGTTAAACTTACAATGAATTCGTAATCACTCTTAATCATTGACTATTTCAATGTCAATCAAATTAATATTATTGAAATCGTTGTTTGACACTGAGATTAAAGTTTTGTTAATGACCTTAAATATGCAAAACTGCACGTTACCTGCCGGTTAGATATTTGACCTTCAGTCTAAACAGGTAGGTTTAGAATTATAAATAATGTATTCTGTTTATATTTGTTTGTATTTGAATATATTATAATGTTAACGTATACGTTTCTTAGTATCTTATCATTCGCGGCTTTTTTAAAAAGGACGTAGGTATAAATTATATTTAGGCGCAATTTACTATATCAAACTAATGTAATTAATTCTTTATGCTTGTAATCTTATTCTTAAATAAAATAAAAAACAGCTCCCGCACTTATGATTTCACAAACTTAACATTCAAATCACATACAAAAAAGACACCCAGCCTTGGAGCAACTATTTGTGAAAATTGTGGATCACCTGCTCTCTGCTGATTGGCGAAAAAGGATTTAAATGTGGGAATTGATTTACTTTGGAAAACACCTAATAAATTAGTAATAAACTTACACTTTTTATATAACTCTGAATCAATTTCAAACCAGTTGTGAATTAACTTCTGAGTCTTACATGATTAATTATCCATCTTAAAATTACAAGGATGGCTCCTTCTCCGTTATTAATAGGATATTAATATTATTTATAAATGGAACATTAATTATACATAATATCACTACATTTATAGGCGGATTATTCAATTTTGCCAATGTTTTCTAATTTATTGATAAAACGTGACTTCTCGAGTTTCATAATATAAAATATTTTCAAATCCCTGCCCTATGCCTCATTTGTTTTTTGGGTGCGTTCACGTTTACTGACATCCATACAAGTTTTATGGCTGTAGGTTACACAATTCTTTATTCCCTACGAGTACCGAACAACAATAAACTTGTGTTTGTCCAATCATAGCACACCTACCAATACTTCGTAAGGAAAAATACGAGACTTTTCCAGGAGGCGGCAATGACTGCGGATTTCTTGAGATACTAGTTGGCTTTCACTGTTTTTACTTTTATTTTATGTCGTTTACATTAGAACCTATATCGTATACCTACTTATGACCTGTTTTTTTCAATTAAGTCCTTTTTTACACGACTGCCCAAAAAGGAGTGTTATGTTTTCAGGGTTCATGTATGTATGTATGTATGTATGTATGTTTGTGAGTTTCTTTATTCCACCATAACTTCTAAAAGGCTTGACCGATTTCAATGTTTGTGGTATCATTAGAAGCTTTGAGTTATCCCGAGTGACATAGGCTATGTAGACATTAAAAAATGGTCAAGTGTGAGTCAAAATCGCCTGCAAAGGGTTCCGAACGATTTTTTTTTTGCTCAATATTGGTCATTATATCACTAAAAGGTATGAAATAAAAAACTAATAATTAAAAAAATTAAAAAACACGCCTGCCATGACAAAAAAAAGTGAACTAAAAAATTAAAAACAAGTCAAATATTTGCAGTCGGGGGACGGTTACTTGGAACAATTCATTACAACCCAACCCCGACTGCAAATATTTGACTTGTTTTTAATTTTTTAGTTCACTTTTTTTGTCATGGCAGGCGTGTTTTTTAATTTTTTTAATTATTAGTTTTTTATTCCTACTGTCGGGCACAGGCCCCATTCTTCGACTCTGTACGGTGTATTACAATATCGTGCCGACTTTTAGTTTGCTTCCAATTCGTCCCGCCAGCTTATTTGGGCTCCTCGTCATCACGTTTTGTAGGATATTAGCAGATATTCATATAGTTGTGATTTCTAACAGGCATGTTTTGTTGTCAGCAGGCGTCCAGCAATGCCGCGCTCTACGACGGACGGGACCGCGCTCCCTCAACACCTGCGCGGTGCTGTGCAAGAGCACAACAGAACAGCCGCCGGGCCCGCCGCACCAGCACCCGCCTAAAGATGCTATTAATCCCGGTAAGTGTTTTAAGCTGATAAAATAACTGTGAAAGCCACTTTAAAAAACGGCGGAGAAGACGTAGCTTGTATCCTGGGATATTAATTCCATGCTAAAGTGAAGATGAAGTACCACACCCAACCCCGCAGCGGGTGCCCTTAGTGGACGTTGCTGACGTAGTTAGTTTTTCCTATTGCTCTGGCTGGAGGCCTTAAGGTCCTCGCCAAAAGTCCTTTGAAGCATTCAAATCCTGCGCTCAGGCTAACTGCAAAGATCTCTACCAAAAAAAATTAAGTACTGCACTCACTGAATATAATACATAGGATAATATTTTATAGTATCTGGACATACAGAAATTACCTATATAGTACCTAAGAAAAAGAAGTTTGCCTCAATTTCTTTTTTCCTAAATCTACATCAGCTATAACCGAAAGCCAAAAGTAAATGAAGGAAGTGGATTTTAAAAAGGTTATCTCATTAGGTAAACAGACAGTTGCACGAAAAAATATTTACTTTTAGTAGTTCAATGCCAATTGTTATGTGCTTACTTACGCATTTTAACACGCTTTTATTAGCTTCACTTGTATGTATGTATGTATGTAACCGACTCCTTTGGACTCGATTTTGACCCACTTTAAACGGATAGATTTAATTCAAACTTTGTACACTTATCAAGAATCAGCGACAATATAATAATTTCATAGGTTTATCTCATTATCCTGATTAGGATCACCAGGATTAAATAAATAAAAAAAACAATAAAAAAAAATTAAGTCCACAAAGCAATACGTTTGAATTCAGACAACACGTATTGCTGCTAGGACTAAAAAGTGAAAAATAAATATTGTTTAAAAAAACTAAAAAACACGCTTTTAAAGTACTTTTAACTAAAAAAGTGAAAAATAATTCCTAATGTAAGCTGAAATTGGTAATGAACAAAAAACACTAGTATTATTGTGAAAAAGCGTGGGTTGCTCGATAGACGAAAAATATGGCACAGAGCGCCCCACGCTTTTTCACAATAATACTAGTGTTTTTTGTTCATTACCAATTTCAGCTTACTTAGGAATTATTTTTCACTTTTTTAGTTAGAAGTACCTACCTACTTTAAAAGCGTGTTTTTTTTAAACTATATTTATTTTTCATGTCTTGCGGTTTTGTACTAATTGGTAATCGTCATTAACAGAATTTCTTAAGGCCGTTGTGTCTAACATTTTTTTAACATTAAAAATAGTTCAGCCTCTGCTTTCTAAAAAACTGCAGTTTTTTTTAGATTCCTTCACCTTGGGCAATTTAGATTTCTCTCTAATAGACTTTGTTAAATTAGAATGTATTGTAACTTTCGTTTCACTATCATTGTTTAAGATTACATAAGTATCTTGTAGCGTGCGTATAATGAGAGCGTTTTATTTTCGAAAGCCCTTTCACATGAGATTTTAGAATAGGCTTAGGCTGTAAAAGTCCCAGTAAACATGACAACAGGGAATCTGTTCTCATTTTATACTTGTCATAACTTAATATTGCTTTTCGATCGACCGATGGAACAGTTTTTAGGGTAATTATGTTAATACATGGTGAATCCAGCATCTTTTTGACTTCCTCATATGACTCAACTCCGACTTGTTATAGTATAATTTCCTTTTAATTTACTCGATATATATCTCGTTCTTCAGGTTCCACAACATCAGGCGGCAAGAAGTCAGGGTCCGGCAACAACGGGGTCCTAACCTGCCCGAAGTGCGGCGACCCCTGCACGCACGTGGAAACCTTCGTCAGCTCCACACGGTTCGTCAAGTGCGACAAGTGCCACCACTTCTTCGTGGTGCTCAGTGAAGTCGACACTAAGAAGAGTATCAAAGACAGTGCTGATAACAAGTCTGGCTTCTATCGGTGAGTAATTGAGTATTTATCGATGTTGTGATTGAATCAGGTACTAGTTGTGCCCTGTGGTTTTACAAGTCTTTTTGCGGGGC
This sequence comes from Autographa pulchrina, assembly GCA_905475315.1. Lineage (NCBI taxonomy): Eukaryota > Metazoa > Arthropoda > Insecta > Lepidoptera > Noctuidae > Autographa > Autographa pulchrina. The sequence goes on from FR997781.1 coordinate 11,609,842, forward strand.
TTTTAAAGTTTGTAAACTGTTCAAAGCAGCGAATGGCCCTTCTCAAAAAGGGTTCTATCAAACTACCTACATAAAGAAAATACGATTGGTCGTTTAAAAGTTAAACAAGTTCAAACGAATTCAGACTGTATTTCCCTTTAGCTCGTTCGGCATGAATTATAAATAAACTTAGTTTTTCCTTCTACAAAGAAAACGGGAAAAGTAGGTAACGCAGGCCGCTTCTCGTCGATGGCAATTAAATACTGTTGGCACGGAAATGATACGCATATGATTTCCTCTTTTACCAAATTTCCGTTTTTTAATTAAATCTATTTATTTGGACCTGTCATCATTAATTCATAGTTAAGTGACAAGTATCAACATCCCAGTTAGTTAATCGGTAATCATTATTTTTCAAAATATTTACTACCTAATTCACTAATGATGTATCGGTTTTCGTTTTAGTTTCCATATAAATTATCCTCCTTCCTTGACCCTAATTTTATTTCTTGTTATTTTGAGTGGCGTGTTTCAAGTCGTTAGTATTGCTTACTGACTCATTATTCAACTCTTTATTTGTTGAACTGCCTTGAAAGGTTCATGTGTAAACATTTTTTACTATGAACCTAGTAATTTGTCTCTTTTAAAAATAAGTAAAAATGGTAGCTAAGTATTGCCAAATGCGTGTTCAATTATCTGAAGAGCCGTATATATAAACAATAGGCGTTTTGATATTGTGTTGCGAATTGCGATAAATGAAGTGTTAACTTGAATGAATTCAAGTGGATTTTCCTATCTTTATTTATTGTTAGATTCAATTCGATTCAATCAGAAGGCTACGCTTGGCTGCATAAGACAGGGAGATTTATTTGTAGCCGTGAAGACATAATTCACGCTCTTGTGCAAAACGATGAACTCCAAAGAAAATGCGTAATACATAAAATAAATAAAAATCATTACAATGTCATTCACCTTCAATTTCGTTACATTGAAAAAAGCAAACTAATCCTTAGTTACCGTAACAAACGTAGTAACAAAATGTAGCATATTATAATCTTATTAAAGTGATTGATATACCTGAAGGGCCTCATCAGCGTCAGGTCTTCAAAATATTCCATAAAAACTAAACTCCACTTACCCTCGGTTGAATGAGATAGTCAATAAACACGTCATAATTGTCGCTCAGAAGTGCGAAATAAACATGAATTATGTATACAGTGTGTGAGCCAACAATGACCAAGCAATAAACCCATCCATCTTTGGTTTTACATTTTTTATACATTAGGGTTGACAATCATGTGATTTTAAATATTTGAATGCATTTAGTGGCTTGTCTTGCTTGATTTACTGAGTTTCAATAAGTGGGCTTTTGATGATCAGTGAATGATGTGATGGTTTCAATCTCTATTCATTTACATCACAACATAGACCAAATAATACTAATATGATGACAATAATATGAAATAATATCGTCAAAAAAAAATACGAAAGTACCTACACTAAATTGACATAACAGATTAGTGTTATGTCAATTTAGTGTATTGAAATAAAACTACTTTTTACGGATTTTTTCGCGGTTTATATTTAGATAACCGCGAAAAAATCCGTAAAAAGTAGTTTTATTTCAATGTCTAACATTCGCGTAAACCTAAGAAACCAATACAATTTAGTGTAGTTCAACCGCACTTTGGCTCCAAAGTACAGTCACACAGTTATACAGTACTTACATTCATACAGTTGACAACCCTGAGTATACAGCTGAAAAAGAACAGAGTGCGTTGAACGTCCCCATATTTGTTATAATGATTAGTTTGTAACCAACAGCGATCTGTATATTTACTGAAAAGGTCTTTGCCCTCGAAATATATAAATAAAATTTAAATTTCAACAAATTATATGTTAATATGTGTATATGACGAATATAGCACTTGTGTTTAATTGGGTAGGTAACATTTTAAATTCTTACCTGTGTCTCTGCACTCGTTACATAAATAATTAAAGCATGTCCGCGTCCTACGACAATAATTAAAAAAAACGGACATTGTGATATAAGTAAAGGACACAACAAACCAAACAAAAATAAAATAAAGCTTTAGAATTAAGAACCCAAGAAAAATTCTAAAACAATTCCTTTGAGGGACAGCCCTAGGCTACACGCATGACAGTCACGTTTTGACTGCGGGAGCTAAGTTGTTATCCATCATTATTATTTTAGCCATAACTGTCCCACTGCAGACAAACGCTTTTCTCTCTTACCCTTATCCCGATAATATATTTTTCGCAACCATCAAGTGAAATAGTAGTACGTAATATGACGAACAGAAGCCTAAATATATTTGCCAAAACATTGCCCGATAATATGCTTGTGACCGCGTTTCTATATCAAAATAACTTTATCTTTGTATTCTATCGCAAAAATACGAACTTTCGCCGTCTAAAGATAATATGACTCAATTGTTGTCATCATATTATGTTAACGCAAAAGGTTCACGTACATACCTAACATATTTAATAGTTAACCGTTGGCTTTTTTTATTATTCCCTATTCAAATATACTTTTAGTCACTAGACATAAAGGCTGTTTCCGACACACATATTTTTCTATCCGGATAAATGTACCAGTCTGATTATAGATACCATTTCTATATTTACTTCATATCCAAGAATATCGTAATATCTAATTCTAAATATGGCGCAGTCGTACTCATCCAATGTTCAATGTTCGACCATTGAACGCATTGTACTTCTGTACCGCCATTGTGCTACGGTTTCACGGTAATGAATCTGACATGATTTCCTTGTCACTCACTTTCCAAGTCTTTTGTTTTAAAAAAGGAGGTAAACCGAGTGTCGTGTTTCCTGCTTATGTGATGTGAAAAGGATTAAACTTTCACTACGTATGTTGGTAGTCAAGGCTGGAAGTATTTATTGGGATATTAATTATGATTAAGACGTCATAAACTTATCTCATGATTTCAAGAGAAAGCAATTATTAAATCGATGTTACATTTTGTAATAAAAAAGTATTTGGATTTTATGGATGGATGGACCAGACTGGATAGTTCATATAATAATAATTTAAATTATCTTTTTATTAGAAGCTCTTATAATATGTCTCTCATAAACTCAATTGAGTCGAACATTACGGAACTCAAGGCTAAACGCCAGTGTCACAACATAGATGTCGTTGTTCTAAGCATTAGACTAGTGACCTAATACATTGTAGACTGATAACAATTTGTTTAGCTATCTGATAACATGGGTCATGACAATGATATCTCAAGCATTGTTTGTTTTTCACTATTACGTTAGTGTATAACGTGATGGAAAATTCATAGTTAAACTTTCCTAATACCATTAAAACTGTATTTTTGGAAGGGTAGACAGAATGGTTGCACAACGAATTGTCGCCCAAAGGAACCAAATTGTCTGTAACTTAGTCATTATCCACACAGTTCTTTACAATATAAATTAAGAATTTACCAATACTAAAACAGTATGTGTAGGTAAACTAAAAAAACAATGCCTGATCTGGTAATTAATTCTATGACCTTACATTCGGAATTAAATTAGCCCCAATTTCTTTTCCTTTTTTTACTTCCTGACTTTTTTCCGAGGCCAAGCATGTTATATGTTACACTTTGTATTACAACATAACGGTTTATTTACGTAACAGAAAATGTATCTGTTTTGTTTCTTCGACTAGATCCTTCGAACGGAACGTCTGTTAATATAAGACAGTGCATCGCATACATAGATTGAATTATTATATTTTTGATGGAAAAAAGTACGTTCACCTATATGTCCGTCAAGTACTCGAATCTCTTGTAAAGTTAATATGTCAGTTACTAACACAATGACTATTTATATTCACCAGAAAACCTCCACCGCCACCTAAGAAAATCTTCGAATACCTTAACAAACACGTGGTTGGACAGGAGTACGCTAAGAAGGTGCTGTCGGTCGCGGTGTACAACCACTACAAGAGGATCTACAACAACGTGACCAGCGGCGCGCCCGCCGACGCCCACCACCCGCTACATCACACACACAGAGGTAAGGAATGGACACTACATACAACACATACAGGTAAGGGCTGATACTTGAAGATTATCAAATCATATTTCTATGTGTAATATACATATATTACATACATACATATAGCTACGTTTTCCTCACTTTTATTTACCCGTAACATACAGTATATAAAATACTTAACCTAAAGAAAAACTTATACACTCTACTTTAATCATTCAGAATCATTAAGACCAGATAATGGTGAAAAATATAGAGGCAATCCAAATAGCACACAACTCTATCGGGATGTGCAGCAGTTAATGGAATATGTCCGGCATCGAGTCAGGCATTGAACCTCAATAGAATAAGTGTGATCCAGTGGTTAGAACTGTCAGCTACATTGTCACCTTCATTGGATGGTCCTGATATCTTGAACTAGGCCTTGTTCTTTCAAACACATTTGGAACAAAAACCAGGCTTGGTAAAAGTATCATTTCTTCAATAAAATCGAAAATCTATTTTATTAGCCTATCCACCGTCTAGCCAGCCTAGGACTTTCTTTTAAAAGTAAACAATCGCAGTGACTATATTACAGAACAAAACAACCGAAACATCAATTGAATTCCACTACATAAACAAAAAACTACCTCACTTCACAAGATAAACATAAAATCGTGTAGCAAGCGCAACTTTTTACTGAAAACGGTTCTAAACCATCGCTGTGAAAGTGTGACGAATGTTCGGAGATCGTGGGACACGCTTCAGTGGTCAGTTGACCTTACAGTAGTCGTTCTTCTTTACAACAATCTTTCACGTTTTCGATTTCCCTGAATCATGATTGGATACAATTTTTTTTCGAGTCTGCATAGGCCATTTTGTTCTTTGACAATACACACTTTACATACAAGGCAATTTTATTTAGTAGAACAGTTTCAAAATTTATTTATTGATTTCTCAGTGTTTTAGATCCATAAATAGCTAATAAGCAAAACGTGTTACTCACCACAAGATTCAGCAAAACTACTTTGCTGAATGAGCATTTATTTCACTAGGTACACCATTGCTAAGTCTTGCGAAACTTCGAGTGTTATCGAAAATTCTTGTTTGCAATTATTTAGTCTTGAATTGCATTTGGCCCGTTTAAATTATAATACCACGATCATTTTATTTATGAAGGTTGCAATAATCGACTGCCTAAATATAGAATTGTAAGGATACCAGTACATGATTATGTTAAGTTTCGTAATTATAAATATACATTAATCGAGTCGTTTCAGGAGGTCAAAATAATGTCAAAAGCCAAGAAACAGTTGTCAAAAATCCACTGACAAGAGCAAAGCTTTTAAAACAACTAGGTACTAATCGTTTTTATGTATTCCTTTAGACCTGATTAGTATTTGTGAGGGTTAAGCGATTAGCAGTTAGAGGGTCAAGCCATCTGTTCTAGAAAAAAAAATAAAGAGTATGCTCCCATAGGACCGAATTTATCCAAAACTGAAGAGGGATTCTCTTATACCCGCTAGAAAATATGTGATGGACAACATACATGCCAATCAAGAATTTGAGAATCAATAGTTACTGTAATAACTTTCAAAATCAAAATTCTCAGGTTTCTGAAAGATTGATTTGTACAAAAAATTGTTGATCACCTGTCAAACACCTGACAACAGATTAGTCTTTCAAAATCCGAGTGTGACTCCATAAATTGGTATATTGGTTGAACGACTCCTTATTCCAAAAATACTCATGTATGTTGTCCTCAAAAGTCCTAATTTCCTGAACCTCGATCCCAGCCGGCTTAAACCCTGTAACTAGTGGCTCAGCATTGTTCTCGCCTGTTCCAGATCTCCTTCACTTAAGTCACAACAGCGGTGGCGGTGGCGGCGGCGCGGAAATCCTGGAGCGCCAGCACCACGAGCTGCGGCTGGACAAGAGCAACGTACTGCTGCTGGGACCCACTGGATGCGGTAATTATATAGAATATTCTACTTTATATATAAAACGAAGTCTGGTTAGTTACACCATTCATGTTATGAACGGGTGGACAGAATAGGTGATCTTTGTTCTTTTGAATTCGTCTCCACCCCTAATGGCAATAAAAAAATCTGGTAAAACCGCAGAGCACCGCTAGTCATTTGCTCTTCATAGACAATTCATTAATGTACAGCCAAATAAGATACATACAAAATTGCTACTTGTGAAATTAATTTATTCCTATTATAACACAATAGAGTTTTACAATTAAATGTCAACAACCTCATTTATAACTTGAGTCAATACTCTTATACGGGCAAATCAAGGTGAATAATGGACTGTTATGTAATGTATGTAAAATTATGAGTCATGGGTGTTAATTACATTTTTACAATACTGTTTACTGTTGCTAAAGGTTTTAAGAACATGATGACACGTGATACAAATAAGCAAAATCACTATACTTAGTTCATGAATTAAATTAATTTTAGAATTCTCGGGGGGTTTATCGGTTCTTCTATAGTATTTTTGACCGGTTAATAAACCGGTTTTTATAGTGTTGTCAGCTCTGAGATCCCGGGTTCGATCTATATTAGTTGGGGTCTGGGCGTCCTCATTATCTCTAAATGTATAACACAAACTTTAGCCACTAACATTGAGCTCGGAGTAATGTATGTGATGTTGTCCAAATTTATGAATAATTATTGCTCCTTCTACGCAAAATGGACGCTTTATTTGTATCATCACTTGTTTATCGCGAAATCAGATCATTACATTTAAATAAACCAGTTCCAAGGCCAGTATTTCGAAACTTATCTCTTTAATTCCTAACTTGTGCCCCCGTGGGTGGGATCACCATTAAACGTATGAGATCTGAATGCTAACTAAAAAGATAAAAATAATTACGTATGCTGAGAACGAAAAGTGTAAATAAAAAAAGTGTAAATGCTCATTAACTTTGCAGACAGTGTTTTTGTCGTAAATGTCAATAAATTCGGAAGCCTGTTATTAGTGTTCGACATTATTTGTTGTTAATGAAATATTTATGTAATGCATCGAACCACATACCTATTAATAAAAAGGAAAAACATCATATTTATTTTCTATGATACTGATACTTTTTTGTTCGAACTGTGACTTTGTTATTACATTTATGTGAATAGATGTAATACGATAAAAATAGTAACGGCTAGGGGGCTATAAAATAACTGTGGACAGGTTTCCACAGTTATTTTATAATATTTATAAACTTAATGCATTTACAAGACCTAAGGGTTAAAGGACCATATCAAGATCAAATACCATATATTATTATTAAAAAATGTCATAAGTGAGCTTTACCGGTGCGCCAAAGTTCACCTAAAATTTCAACTCCGATAATTGGAAATCCGAAAATTTTCTTCCTAACATTTTTTATCCTAATAATCACAACTCCTAATTTCTCTGACCCTAATGATCATAATTCCTAAGCCAAAGTTCACCTAAAATTTCAACTCCGATAATTGGAAATCCGAAAATTTTCTTCCTAACATTTTTCATCCTAACAATCACAACTCTTAATTTCTCTGTCCCTAATGATCATAATTCCCATTTTTTTTTATATCGAATTTTCAATTGGTGTAATGTAATAGTATAGAATTGACATAGGCCCAGAAATCCATTGCTTGGTTAGGTTCGACTTTGTGACAGAGATCAATAGGTTAGGTTAGATATTGTGACCTTGCAACAGAGCGAGCGAAGCGAGCGACGACGTATGTACCTACCTACATACGGCATCTTCTGCCCACATATATTTTTATATATAAAAGAAACATTTACCAATAGTGTACACTTGGTAAATGTTTCTTTCTGAGTATGAGTCAAAAAATATTATGGTAATAATGTTTAGGGATAAAAACGTTAGGAGTTAAAATATATTTACATTAATGATATTATTGATTGCAATTTTCGGAAACATGAGTGTTATGAACATCGTCGGTAGGACTACAAATAGTATGAATAAAAACTTTAGGATGAAAAATTTTAGGAAGAGTGATCATTCGGATTAAAAATCGTTAGTAAGAACATTTTCGGGTAAACAACTTTAGGTGAGCCAATATGGACCCGAGCTTTACGTGTAGTAAGAGACCTTTGCGTGGTAAATTCCTAAGGTTACATAAACAATAACACGTCAGTCTGCATCCTTAACGAGCCTACAATTTCATAACAGTATCTGGACAATGCACAAACACTTGCATATTCATCCCACGTCTTTCCTACCACAATTACATGGTAGAATAATGAGCTCTCTGTATTGCAACCGTGCATTATGCCTTTAAAACACTATATTTGACAAAAAAATGTTTTGTAACAATTAGGATTTTTTTCCTTCAATCTAAGGTGAAGGTTGTATTTTGTTTTGTTTGTATTTCAAATTTATTTTCATAATAATAATTCAATGTTATTGACCTTTAATATAATCTCAAGTGAGGTGGTCTACAAAAGAATATTCTTATATTTGAATAACAACTGCCTAATTCAACATGTTATAATCATTTCAGACGATTTGTCTATTAGATATTAAAACTAAACATGACATAAAACTTAATAGGAAAACTTTACATTATACATATCTTGGCCGCTGAAACAATGCGTTCCTGACGCATGTCACTTAGTTTTGACTAGTAAAGGAAACTAGATAACGTTATTTAAACGACTCATAATAAAAATAGCATATTGCTAAATAACGAGTTTTCTGTGCAATGTAGACTGACTTTTAATTTCCAGATAATATAAGTTGTGTTAGTAAATGAAAATGCGTTGCTGAAATAATGATATTAAAATGAGTGAGATTTGCTAAAGCCAGTTGCACTTTTTGTTCCAGGCAAGACCCTTTTAGCACAAACGATAGCGCAGTGCCTGGACGTGCCGTTCGCGATCTGCGACTGCACGACGCTGACGCAGGCCGGCTACGTCGGCGAGGACATCGAGAGCGTCATCGCTAAGCTGCTGCAGGATGCTAACTTCAAGTGAGTGACCGTCCGTACTGAATAGTAGATTATAGACCAAGTGACAGTCGCAAAAAAATCGTGATTATATATTATATGTCGGGGACTGAATCGGACGCTGAAATGTTTAATCTCGAGGCAGAGAAAATTAAAAAAATGTTGAGCTTGCGTACCAACATTCTTAACCCTTTCCCTGTCCCGTGAATCACATATGAACATTTCCATTGTTTAACTATTGTGTCTACTGGCGGGACAGGAAACCTGTTAAAACAGATAGGGGCTTTTTAAGAAGAAACAGATACGAATGTGAAAAATGTGTATCACGATATGAAAATAAATAGCTAACGGCCAACAAATTGCCTATGGACTGGTGTTATTTTATTTTAAATATAAAATGTTATGTTCTTTGATTGCAGCGTGGAGCGAGCGCAGACGGGAATCGTGTTCCTTGATGAAGTTGACAAGATCGGCGCCGTACCCGGCATTCACCAGCTCAGAGATGTTGGAGGTAAGACTGAGCAATAAGCTAAATCGAATAGTCGGACATTAGTAGAGGCGTTGGGCTACGAAATGGGTACAATCGTAGTAGGGTCTTGCTACGAAATGGGTGCATTCGTAGAAGGGTCATGCTACGAAATTGAATATTCGTAGTAGGACGTTGCTACGAAATTGGACTTTTGTAAAAGGGTTATACTACGAAATGGGTCATTCGTAGAAGGGTGATGCTACGAATTGGGGCATTCGTAGCAGGATGATACTATGAAATGGGTACATTCGTAGCGGGGTGATTATAAAAAGTGAGACATTCGTTGCAATATGATGCTACGAAATGGGACATCAGTAGCAGGATAATGCTAGGGTATGGGACTTCGTAGCAGGATGATGCTACGAAATAGGATATTCGTAGAAGGTTCATGCTACGAAATGGATACATTTGAAGAACTGGGATGATGCTACGAAAGTATTTATATAAGTGTGGTGATATGAAATGGGTACATTCGTAGAAGGGAGTTGCTACGAAATGGACATTCGTAGCGGGAAATTATAATTATGTAATATTTTTGTGTCAGGCGAGGGCGTGCAGCAAGGCATGCTGAAGATGCTGGAGGGCGCCGTGGTGTCGGTGCCGGAGCGCAACTCGCGCAAGCTTCGCGGCGACGCCGTGCAGGTCGACACCACCAACATACTCTTCGTGGCCAGCGGGGCCTACAACGGACTCGACAGGTACACATCTTATGGCTTATTCTTGTGTAATACCTCAGATTTAGATAATGTATGTTGTCATGGCTATGATGAATCGTTTAGTCTGTAGTCTGTCACTGTACTTGTTAAAATGAAATAAATACTAGTTACATACGGTAAGTACCCTGCGATAAATAATACACATCGGCCTTTGGAAAGAGATAATTTGTTTACGATTTCCGAATATAGTCTATTAATTAATTTTTATGTTTATTATACTTGATGATGATTGGTTGATGTTGCTAACTTGGTCATTGTACCTATTTTAGATAAAACAGCCATAAAACAATTTGTGTTATATAGCTTGTTTATTTTGTATGGTTTTTATTTTATTCGCTGTTGCAATAATTTGTATTTAAAAATAGGATTATTAAAATTTATTCATTGCTAACCTACAGCGCTGTAAGTGCGCGTTTGTAAAACGTTTGTCGTTGGTTCGTAACTAATTCGCTGTATGAAAGAGTTTTAAGCGGTCTGTTTAAAAAGTGATTACTACATAATAATATGATGGCTTACACGTACCACAACCACTGCGCGTATTGGCGCTAATTTCTATAATTTCCATCAAACGAAATCCAGTGCCACGCATCTCACATCCAACGAATTCCCGCTACATTCACGAGGTCATCTTGGCCTCATCATCAGATCTGATAGTAGAATGGTTCTTATTGAACGCAAATGCTTCTCTTGTTGTTGAAAATACCAAAATCGCTGTACGTTTTCCTAAAAAATTTGAAGAGTTCCCTCGATTTCGCCAAGATTCCATCATACAACGAAAAAATATTTCAAATCGGTTGGAAAGCAACGGAGTTATGCGCGAACAAACATAAAAAAAAAAAAAAAAACATACAAACATCCGAATTGAGAACCTCCTCCTTTTTTTTTAAAGTCGGTTAATAAAATAGACATCATGTGTTTTGGTCTAAATTCGAAGGTATGTATGTGATCGAAAAATGCATGAAAATTCAGAATTTTGAACCCTGGATAAACTCATGTGCAGCGGTGCTACAGCTTTGGTGCCATATTAAGAAATGCTTAGGAAGACAAGCTCTGTCATAATAATCAGGGTGTTAAGAAAACACTGTCCGACCCGTTAAGGTGTTGTTAGGTATCGATATCTGTCAATATCTGATTACATTAAAATAAAAATAAATGGAAAAAGGAAAAAAATATAACTTAAAAAAAAAAAAAAATCTTAAAAGTCAAGTGAGAGATTCGGCGTCGTCACAGGTGCTGTCAAATGATCAAAATAAAAGGTCGCCAATAATACCGACGAAAATAGTGTTGTAATTTTTGTTTTAATCTCAAATTTAGGGAATTTTGCGGGCCAAAAATGGTTATTTCAAAACTTATAATTATTGTTACTGTCAAAGTTATTCCAAATTTAATATTTTTTTTTATTATTAGTCCTATATCACTCTTTCGGGTCGGACAGGGTTTTCTTAACACTCTGTATAAATGTTTTTTTGTTGACTTTTCAATTTCGACTAAAAAATTGACGGAGATCAGATGATGTCCTTTTAGATAAATTCATATGGACCATATTTTACCGCCATAATCGACCATTATGGACGACCTCCGTGGTCGAGTGGCGTATGCGTCGGTTTTGAGTGTGTCGCTAGCTCTCAGGTCCCGGGCTTTTGTGGTAGGTACCTACGTTGTTTTTGAATTCCATAATACAAGTGCTTTAGCTACTTGTGTGATGATGTCCGCAATTATTTAAAAAAAATCAAGCACAGTTCGAGCACATTTTGTGTCGACGCTCTGTTGCGGTACATGTGAGCTATAACAAGCATTGTGGTGTTAGACTGGTGCAGCGTCGCAACAACGAGAAGTACCTGGGCTTCGGCGCGTGGGACCCGCGCTCGGGGCGGCGCGCGGCGCTGGCGGCGGCCGCCTCCGACGCCTCGCCGCTCGACTCCGCGCGCGCAGAGAACGACGAGCGCGACGCCTGGCTAAGGAAGGTGCAGGCCAGGGACCTCATCGACTTCGGCATGATACCTGTACGTATGCACCACACACTTTTATACAGCTGTAACAGTATAAAGGCAATACCTTACGTCCGAAACAACATCCGTAATTAAATTAATTTAAAATCACTAGGTTTGGTCAAGTGATTTTATACAAAATATTAGTTATCCTTACTAAACGTAAAACGTTTGAGCGAGCGGCGCGGGTGGCTCAAAAGATATTTCCATCAAAAATTAACACCTACTTTTAATGCCACAAATCGATTCAGAAACCCATTCTGAACCAACTACTTTCAGGAATAGCGTTTATTCTGTTACACGTTGTATGTTTACCGACGCAAACGTTGACAACTTTTCGGCCATTATGCGCAAGAGATGCGCATCTCTACTGCGAGGTGTACTAGCCAGCCCCAACGTCTTGCTTAGAACGCTGGCTGACCGGTGGGACTCGCTGAGATACGACTGCACGCACTCAAGTAGCACCTAACCCAGGGTCACGTCACCCAGGCATATGGGAGATATTCTTGAAATAAATGTTTTTTATTTAATAACTATATTGTCACTGGTACACATATAAAAGATACAAGGTATAAAATACAGATTGACATAGAACGTCCTCCTTTTTGGAAATCGGTTAATAATTTATAATCCTCCAATTCAAGACCCGTGACATGACATAACGTGTTCATGGCCTTTTGGTCGTTGTGATTTAAAATCCCCCACGGATGTAATAGTTACTTATTATTTTAAACCACCCCAAAAAACGACGCCAAGTCAAAATATATAATCATGAATAAAGATATAATCACCAATGGATTTATACCTTTGCATTATATAAGCCACGAAAATTTACGAATGCTTAATGTGACAACATATTTAATTTGTGTAATTATTGCAATACCATCTAGAACTAACTAAAATTATGTCATATACTAAATTATGACTTTTTCTCTTCAACAGGAGTTCGTAGGCAGATTCCCCGTATTAGTACCGTTCCACAGTCTCAATCAAGACCTGCTTGTGCGGATATTAACAGAACCTAAAAATGCTATGGTAAGTTGAACATGCTTTTATGTAGTCAATAACCATAAACTTTAAACTTTTAAAATTATTTTTACTTCGTAATTAATTTCAACTCTTATAGGTGTACAAGTGTCCATGGTTTTCCCATGCACATTACTTGAAAACAACGCAAAACGCAAATAGGGCTTTAAGATTTCCTTTGAGCCCAAAATAATTGGTTATTTAGAAAACCCATCGTTCAATAATAAGAAAAAGAAAAAACATAATTCACTTTAAATCCACATAATTCAATTTCAATGTATCTTGTTTGATCAGGTATCTCAATACAAGCTTCTGTTCGCGATGGACAAGTGCGAGCTGACGTTCAGCGACGAGGCGTTGAAGGCGGTGGCCGCGCTCGCCATGGAGCGGAAGACGGGCGCTCGAGGTCTGCGCGCCATTATGGTGAGTTTGACTTGTGTTATATACGGGTCGATGGTATTGTGGATAGGATGGTGTATTTTCACATTCTTTGTCACTTTTCGCGTGTATATGATTTACGATTTTTGATATGACATTTTTAAGTGAATTATTTTATTTCATTTTATTCGACAATAATATTTAAAATGTACCTTAGGTTCGATATCTACATCCTTATTTAAAATTTTGGCTGGTCATTGAAAACTAACCCTTTATTGATGTATGACAGAGCATTTTAGCAAACGCACGGCTAAGTTTGTTTTCAGAGATTGAATCGTATCAACTAGCACAATTTGTACGGAACTTTTGGCGCGCGAGTCAGACTCGCACTTCTGTCTTTTTACACGACTGCCCAACAAGGAGTGTTATGTTTTCAGGGTTCATGTATGTATGTATGTTTGTAAGTTTCTTTATTCCACCATAACTTCTAAAAGGCTTGTCCGATTTCAATGTTTGTGGTATTATTAGAAGCTTTGAGTTATCCCGAGTGACATAGGCTATGTGGACATTAAAAAATGGTCAAGTGTGAGTAGAAATCGCCTGCAAAGGGTTTCGAACGATATTTTTTTTGTGTTGTCATGTTTTTTGTTTACTAAAAGGTATTAAATAAAAAAATTATAATTAAAAAAAAATAAAAAACACGCCTGCCATGTCAAAAAAATTAAAAACAATTTAAATATTTGCAGTCGGGGTCGGTTACTTGGAACAATTCATTACAGATCCCCCGACTGCAAATATTTGACTTGTTTTTATTTTTTTTTGACATGGCAGGCATGTTTTTTATTTTTTTTAATTATATTTCTAATTTTTTACATCGTGTGTAAATTAATGTGCGCGCGTCTTTCATCTGTGTCAAATATTTCTATGGGGGCCTATTTATTAGGATGCGCCACCCCGGGTCATATTTACAGTATGTTGCTTGGTTCGTGCAAACCATTTCAAGGCACCTGATTGTGTAACATTTTGTTGGTTGATGCAGGAGAACCTGCTGCTGGAGGTGATGTTCGAGATCCCCGGGTCGGACGTGGCCACCGTGCACATCCACGAGGGCTGCGTGGAGCGCAGCGAGCCGCCGCGGGTGGCGCGCCGCCGCGAGCCCGCGCAGCGCGAGCCCGGACGCGACCTCGACGACTGGCCCTCGGTGCGCCTGCACAACTGTACGTAGATAGTCTGATCCCGGCACAGTCCGTGCAAGACGCCTGCAAAGCGGTATGTAACACCATAGTGTAGCTCGCGGTCCGCCAGAAACTTGAAAAGCTGACTCGAGGTCTGTACAACTTGTACGTGGCACAAGGGTTTTTACGCGTCATCGTCTTGTAAATACTCGCGCAAAATTGACGCGACATCGCCTATGTTTAGAGGCTCAAACGCTGGCCAGCGTAGTACAGGCAAAACGACGACGCTTATGTGGGGTCCCTAATGTAGCCCGCGGCCGGCGGAGACTTGAACGACAGGCCCTCTAGACGTTTACACAACAGTAAGTCCCCATAATATAGTCCCGGAAGAAACCTGGCTGACTTCACCTGCACGAATGAACATTGCATAGTAGCAAAAGAAGAACGTTTCCCTCCTGGATGTGGTAAGAGTAAATTAGCGTACATTATTTCACTAAGAATAAAATTGCGAACAAATTGTTTCATTTTAATTATTTTACAGAATGTTGTCACTACGGCGGAGTGGCCAAGATCACAAAACGGGTGTTCTATGTGATATTTTGTTAGTTTTCTTCAAGTTTTAATTTTATTTTTTTAACTAGTTAAAACCGTTTTGAAATTGAAATCTATTATTTATTTATTTGTTACCCAAGATATATTTTGGAATATTTAGTAGTATTGTTTAGCTAGGAATATAGATATACGGTAGTTTCGTTTTGTAAATAGAAGAGCTAATTAAGTAATGTTTAAGGAAAATTTTCTGTATTGGTAGTCGTCGGTAGTTGTCGATAATATAGTAAATTCCTCATGCGTCAGAGAGATAATCATCATGATGAGGCAATTAACGATTACAATCAATCATTAAGATTTGAAATAAAAAAGATACTGCCAAGCCCACTTGTTCTATCTGGCGCATGTTTTTTTATTGATGTATTAGTCTTCTAACAAGATTTTTCTTTTGTTTTCAGAGGCTCAAAGCAACAGTTACGCAACCATCTGTCACTCAGTCGTGTGTGCTGTGAGCGATTACAAGTATGGTGGTTAAAACGAACGGACAATGTCAGTGCTATTAGTGATGCCCCACTATCGTAATACGTAGATGTCCCATAGCATGTCTCATCGAACTAACTGTATATTTGTGAGTAGTTCGCAGTAGTGAGGTATTGGCGGCTCGATCACGCAACCCTCAGTGGCACGGACGAATTAGAATCGAGGTAAGAGTGATTTGTCGCTGTCATAGGTCTAAAAAAATATTTAAAATAAAAAAAAATTCAATGTGTTTTCGATTTAGTCAATATTGTGAAATCGTACAACGTTTAGGCATTTCGGGAGTCCATTTTTAGGACTTAGTGTTCTATCTGTTTTCTATATGTGGAACAGTCTCTTTCTGATTTTACGGATTACGTGAAGTTTTGTTATCTTTTTAATCAATGTGCCGTAAAATTAGTAATGTTTCATTGTAAGATCCAATCATTATACTAATATCGTATTTGTAACTAGAGTAATTTGTTGTTCCATACAAATGTAGTTTTTAAATCAAGAACATGTACCCTAGAAAAGCATTTGAAGTAGTTAGCCGAAGGATAATATAATGTAATAAAAGCAACTACTGTATGACTATAGCTTAGAAATAGTTTGTGAGGACTCCTGAGAGCTTGTTCCAGTTAGCATTTCATAAAGCGTGCCAGTTTTCACTGAAAATTTTCAATGCGATTTGTAATGTAATATCTCATTGCTCAATCTCAACTAACTAAATTCAAGTACGTAAATGAAAATCTATAATCGTGATTGAAAATATTCTCAAAACTCGTTCGAATATTTGAATATTTTAACTTCAGGCCGTTAGGTCTTGCTATTAGTTCCTTGCGTTAGTTTATGTTGGAAATTATAAAACAAATGTTGTATAGTCCCAACCACCATACAACATGCTCTTGTGATGTAAATTACTGTAAATAGTAATAAATAATGATGATAAATAGAAAAAAAGTGTTATTATTAAGGTTTATTAAAATTAAAAAATAGGGCTCATTTTGCTACATACCAGCTAAGTTGTAAGTACGAAAAGTCACACGCAGGACGTTAGTAAAAATTACGTATATTTTGTTTCGGCCAGCAACACTGAGAAGAATTTGACGTTTTGACATTTTGTTAATTATTATACATAATTATTTTTTTATTTATAAATGGATCGTTGTGGTGTGATTATAGTAAAGTGTGAATATTTTTTGTGAAAAAAACCTCCAAATAGATTTGTCTAAAATTCTGGACTTGTGATAGGATAAATTTTATGGCATGTTGATATAATCACATTGCAACTCAAGTAAAATAGTATAAGCCTATTTTCAATTTAAAATATAAATAAAACCAAATACTGATTGTTTTATTTGACAACTTTATTTTATGTTATTGGTAATACATTCCTTACACAACAAATACAGACACACAACACAATACCTTAAACATTACTTACATTTAATATTTATTAGACAACGTAGTTTCTATTATTGCCAATAGATTTGTAGCTTTCAGTTTTAACAATGTCTAACAATATGTCCACAATTTTGTAGACTTCCTGATAACTGGTGTATAAAGCTGTCGGCGTCAAACGGATTACGTTGGGTTCCCTGAAGTCCTGCACGACACCGCGAGCCTTGAGTGCGATACTTATTCTGTAACCCTCGTCATGTTCCAAACAAACATGGCCGCCCCTTTTGCTGTCTTCCCTCAAATTGCCAATCGTAAACCCATAATTCGATAATTTATTCTCAATTAGATACATTAAGTACGCAGTTATGTGCAAAGACTTTTTCCTCATGTTCGGTACTCCGGCTTCGTTAACCACCCTTAGAGCCCCCTCTAATGAAGCCATTGATAACACGTTTGGAGTTCCAATTTGCCAACCGTTCGCGTTCTGCTGATGATCGAATTCCTGTCGCAATAGAAACTGAGTTTCAATCTTATTTCCGTACCATCCAGCTAATCCTGGCAACAATTTGAAATGTTTTCTATTAATGTATAGGGCTGCAGATGACCCCGGACCACCGTTTAGGTATTTGTAGGTGCACCATATTGCGAAATCTGCGTCTAGTTCTTTCAGATTAATTTCCACCGCTCCAATTCCGTGACAAAAATCCCATCCAATAAGAATGCCTCGTTCTTTGGCTGCTTGGGTTATTTTTTCCACATCTAATACTTGAGCAGATTTGTAGTACACATTCGGCAGGAATATTAAAGCCACATCTTCTGTCATAGCATCGATGATATCATCCTCGTCCATGAAGTTACCTCTACTCTTGACAACTTTGACAGCATCTTCAGGTTCATACCCTTGTAACCGGACTTGACTATCTACAGCGTAACGGTCGGTTGGGAAATTGATGTTGTCCACTAATATTTTGTACTTATCTTTAGTTGGTTTATAAAACGTGCTGATTCCTTGATGGATATTGATGGTAGTGCCGCCCCAGACGGACAGTTCGTCAGGATCACAGCCAACGATAGGAGCCATCTGTTCAGCCAAATTCTTAGAATATAAATAGTACTTGTTGTCCTCGACTGTCCATATTTTAATTCCATAATCTTTCCATTTTTTCAAGACTTCTAAAACGCATTTTTCAGCATCTTTGGTGGCAAGCCCCAGGGAGTTACCACACATATAAATCTGGTCTTCCTTCAAATAAAAGCGTTGTCTGAACTGCCCCAGTGGGTCATTGTTATCAAGTAATTTTGGGTATTCGGAATCGATTTGGAAATCTTCTTTCATTTTCTTGCTTCCTTGTTTTTCACTTTTTTATAATAAAACTTTTATTCAAACTTTCTTATAAAAAAAAATCTGAGGCAGAGATACCCCGGTAATATTAGGGCCGAGTGCCGTGTGAGATACTAATTGGAGTATAAATACTAATGAGTTTTATTGTTTTTACCGTATCGATATCTTATCTAGTAGTCAACAGCAGGTACAATACGTTTAATGCGAATATTAGAGGAGCATTGTGCTTTAAATAGTGCGACCACACCATTTGATTGGTCGTTTACCTTTTTTTGTAATATATATACTACTACTACCAACTAAGTACCATTATTTGTACTCAAGCTATTTAGGTATGAATAATTCAATAATAACGTGTGGAGTTCCCTTATGACGATTTTTCAAGTAATTGGAGCTTGAGCTGAATTCATATAATACCTATCTACTATCTAGGTACCAATTTTGTAAAGTGTATTAGGTTTCTAAATGTAATATTCTGATATCGATTTTATTATAATAACTAGCTGTGTCCCGCGGTTTCACCCGCGTGAATACCTAGGTCCCGGTGCCTTTGTATATAATAACAGACAAATAATTAGCAATAAATTAAAATTGCGACTATAATTTGAGATTTAAACTATCCTATCTCTCAAGTTGGATCGAACTGCACATGGTGTGCGAATTTTATTATAATCGGTTAAGTGGTTTAGGAGTCCATTGAGGACAAACATTGTGACACGAGATTTATATATATTAAGATATCTAGAAATCTTATTTAAAAAAGAAATAGTTGGTTAGGAACCTATAGAAATGCTTTGGAGTATTTAAAAATGCAAGAAGAATATCTACTTTTAGTTTCAGAGATTAGAGTGTTCAAACACGAAAACTAATATTTTTAAATTACTAACATTCTGTAAATTTCATGTTCGATCAATAGATTTGTTTTAAATAAATGATGGCACATAAACCATTAAAATAGATTTTAATCCTAAAATTAAGTAAGTAGGTAGGTACCCTTTGTCCGTCAGACACCTTTATTTCAAAACAGTAAGTAACAAAGGTTTATTTTTAATGACGTAAGTACCCATAACATATCCATAAGTCTTTCGTATTTTTTTGTAATCACAAATTATTAGTCTCAAGTACTACATAAATTATATTCACATTATCCTTACATCAAAGAACAAAGCAGGTATGTGATAACAATAACAAGAGGGGATTATGTCATAAAAGTGATAGGTTGATACCGCAACTGTCGAAAATCACTGATTTGTGTCCTTCGCGATATTATTTTTAACGTGGGAAACTTGATTAGAAAGCTACTTATAGAGTTAGGTACCTATAATAATATGGACATAGAGAAGTGGCGCTTATTTCATGTGAAGTAAGCGTTATGTATTGTTAGTAGACTGAAAACTCATGAAATTAGGTTTCGAAAATAGAATAATAATAATAGAATTCGAATAAAGTATGTACGCCTGGTATTTACTAAAATCTACCTAAGTGGTCGGTACCTATTTTTATTATTTTCTTTTCAATAAACAACAGTTTTTTTCTAAACATCTATCTAGATTTGATTTTCCATTTAACTACTTTGAAGCAGCTTGCAGTGGTACAGTTACAGGTAGACTTGCCTAGTTGCTTTGTAAAGCACGTAAGTAATACAAAAGAAGACAAAACAAATAATAATTATGTAATCCGGTATCTAAATACACCCTGTAACCTAAACACGGAGTTGTTTTGAAAACACCTCGACCTTGCACAGGTAATCTGCATCATAAATTTAATAAATAACAGTCGATCGCACTGTATAACGTATTTTATAATGATAAGGATATAAGATTATTTATTCGCAACTTAAAATGATTGCGGAAAGTAACAAGGAAAATCAATTACGTCCATTGTTACATGTTCGTAGGTGATTTTCCCAACTGGACTATAGATAGAATTTTAATTTACCTATGCACCATACTAATATCATTAAGTTGGTATTTGTATGGTGCCTAAGTCAAATGGTTTTTCCTAGGTTTTACTCGTAGATTACTAGACACAGTGTCATCACTATTTCTAGGAAGAAGGTAATGATGGGAATACCATTTAAAGCTATGGGAGCCGTTAGCACACATTCCTATTTGAAACTATAAAAGGTACATATTGTGTTTTATTACTTGATTAAAAAGTTGTCAAAATTACCTTTAATGAAGCGTAACCAAAATCATCTTCTAGGGGTGCATTATTAACTTTTGTACTATCTTGTAAGCAGTTTCATGTATTACACGTACGTAAATATGGAAATTATGGAAAATAAATTAGAATAAGCACCTTTCACATAGCCGCGTTTCTATTCGCGCCAAAATATTCAGCCAACAAAAAAAGAAAGGTAAACTTCTACCAGAAACAAAAAAAATACAGATTATAAAATTTGCCAGACACCGAACTTCTGTTAAAAAGTAAAATTCTCTTTGAATAAGCCGTGTTTTTATTTATTATTTTCTCTGACTTTGACAGCTATAATATATTTAAATAATAACTCTCGTAATTTAGAAAAATACAAAATGAATAAACTATTTAGGATTCCAATCCGAATGTTTTCGGTGCACCACAGTGATTGGACCCGATGCTGGCCGAAGCCTGATTATGGACCTGTTGAGGTCCAGCGCTCAGTTCTTTTAAATGGTATAAAGGTAGCGGCATCCAAGCCACTTGGAGCTTCCATAGGTTCCTGCACCATAATGTATCAGGTAATAACAAGTTAGGTACATTCGTGTACAAGCATTAAAGTCTGTATTTCGTTCTGCTTGATTTCTGGTCAATATGGAGCCATATTAATTTAATAACGTATACTTTTAATCAATAGGTATCGTATTTATCTAAATGCTGATTATCAAACAATCTGCTTCATTTCTATCACAAACATAAATATTAATCTAGATATAAAAATCACCTGTATCTGATGTCCTGTTAAGTACCTGGACCTACCTACTAATTATTTTATCTAAATTGGGCTTTGTTATAAGGTAAAAAGTATTGAAAGTCAATTTTCAACCCCACCATAGCTTTTTGTTTGTTTATATAGGTAAGTACTTAAGTAGTCTTCAGATTCCTTATTTCCTGTATAAATACGAACGAAAAGAAGATATTATTATCTTCTTTCCGTATTTTCATTTTCACATACCTACCACTTTTCTTTAGTCTGGCTCCCGCTACGAGGGGGACAACAGCCTCGGAGCGACCCACTTCATAAGGGCTGCATCGGCCGCCTCCAGTTGTGCCTACTCCGCCTTCAACAAGATGCGCTACGTCCCACAGCATGGCGCCGCCCTGACCTGCACCAGTAATAGGCAGTCCATTGCCTACACATTACGATGCCCCATCACTGCCTTTTCAGAAATGAAGTGCTATTTATTAGATACGGTTCTTAGGTAAGGTTTGGGTATTATGTAACCGGGACCTCTTGTAACAAGTGAACCAGTTGTTAACAGGGGCTTGGTGCTTGGTAGCTGTAGCTGGCAGCTTGGTGTCAAAATTCATGGTGGAGTGATAAATTGAACTCAAGAAGAGGACTAACTAAAATTATCACTATACTTATTTGATACTCAGCCACTTTGTTAACCCAATCATGTTTTTTAGTTTTAATATAATATAATTACTATTATCAATCTGACTATAGCAGATCTTCGCAGATGTTACTTTAAACAATGGGAGATCGATGATTTCAAGCCGATGATACGTGACGACCTTCATCGCATCTCTCCAAAGAAACGCGTTATAGACTTAGCACAGAAAGCCTGTTGGGCAGGTCCCCTTGCCAACTCTTTATATTGCGAAGAATCTAGGATAGCTGGCATGACTGGGGAAATACTGGACAACTTCGCGAATTTGAATTACAAGACTGATCATTGTACTGTGGCGAGTGTAGGCGTTCCTTTTGAAGAGATGATGAAGATGGCAGAGGCGATAGAACCGAGACGAGTAGGTTCCAAATATTTTGAACTTTCCCTAATATTATAATAAGTCGTAGGGGAGATAGGTATTTAGCTACTTGATTGTCGATTTCCAGTCAACTGAGACGACTGAGAATCAGGTACTGTTTAACAGGGACAAAATAAATGTTAACATTAACCGTTTTGATGAATATTTTTAGACGTAGCTATCTATAATTAGGTTATTCCACCAAGACAACAAAGATCTATCTATAGTAATCAATGGGAAAAATATAATTTTAGCTAATGTTCGTTGTAAGCAATCATGACTCACCTCGTAATATTAAATTACCAGGAAAAGCCAGAACCAAGATCTGTTATTCCATCTATCCCAAGAGGAGGGTTTGAGATGTACGATCTAGGACCAGACGCCGATACATGGATATGTGTTGTTGTGCCTGGATGCGGAACCTGTGACGTACCGTGAGTCACTCATGAGAGTACATTATATTTTTGTCATAAGAATACTCTGAAAACTTAAAGAAAATGTGTTTGATGTGGATGAATGCCTACGATATTGAATTATATTGCGGGAAAAAGTCTTTGGAAATTGAATGCCTTAGGTTTATTAGTAGGATCATTTGCTTTACGAATTGGCCAGGGTTCAGATATTGATAATGTTCCTGAAAAATATACCTAATTTATACCTACAATTTACAGACAGTTCATTTGTTATGGCTTCCATAGTGACCTTCTACACAAATCTTTTGAAATTTCACGCTTAGATGCCTAATTAAGCACGCGATAGTGGCAGCTGCGTGTGGGACGGAAAACATGCAGGATGGCATGCACTGCATGGACCGAACTCCCCAACAGCCACTGGGTCTCATGTCGGGAGACGACATCTACACCGAGTACAAAGCCTTCAATATATCGTATCATGACGAAGGAGTATTTGGTAAGCTAAACGTACATGTTCTACTTATTATTATGTACTAGCTTACTTAGGAATACCTACTTGCCTCAAATTTTGAAGCTGTTGAACTGGCTTATTAGGTCGC
Organism: Autographa pulchrina; assembly: GCA_905475315.1. Lineage (NCBI taxonomy): Eukaryota > Metazoa > Arthropoda > Insecta > Lepidoptera > Noctuidae > Autographa > Autographa pulchrina. Next base: position 11,633,379 of record FR997781.1, read on the forward strand.
CAAAAAAGTGCCTATCCCCAAATAACGCATTAATGGTTGTAATAGACATATTTTTATTCATAGTTACATTAGACTTTGCCATACCTGTCAATCTTAACTTTCAGTAGGCTAATCAGAAAACTCGGCTTTTCTATACAAAACTATTGATTGTTTAGGAATCTTAGCGAGGACTCGTGCTTGCTCCGCGTGGAACGTGGCGGTAGCAGCGTCTGAGTTTCTCACAAACGTCGGAGATCTTAACTTTCAACAAATCGATATCGGGAAAAAGAGACTGAGTAAGTATATTACAGCCTCATAACATTTCTGAAGTTTAAGAGGTTAGATTTAGGGCATTACATAGCAAGTTGCGCGTCGTTTAATGCAGCCATAGGGTTTGATCGCATTACACTTTACTTACCTATATGCATGATTTCGATCCCACACGTGCTTTGATTTAAATAAGATATAGTTTGCGTAGATAACAAAATCTAAATGTAAGTAATCTGTATTTACCTTCCGAGTCACTTAACGATTGCAATCTTTTATATAATTAATTTGATAATCATTATCAACAATCACATCCACATAGATATGCTCTGTTTAAATAAAATCTATTTTTCAACTTTCATTAGACAATTTTACGTCAAATGAAGTAAAAGCACACAACTTATAAATCGCAAAAAATAATAGGATAGGGTCAAGAAGATTAATAACAAACAGCATTCTTAAAAAGATGATTGTATTTTATTTTCAGAACTACGTTTAGCTTTAAATGATGATTACTGTGTGAAGCTAACCGAAGGAATGGCCCTTCAATTAGCAAACGACGTCCAAATGGACAGTGCTAAGAGCTCCATGGCGATGGTCGACCAAATTTGTAATGACGAGGTATCTGCCGTCGCGCAGAGTTTGTCAAGTAAATGTATGTCCTAACTGATTTTATAATTTGAATACTAGTTTGATGTTCAGGGTAGATTCCCAAGATAATCGGTACTTTATCTATTAATTTGTCTGTCTCTGTCATAAATATTTTGATGGAATATAGTCGGATACTGAAATTTAATTTCTAAATATTCTTAGTACGTAATACAAAAATATGTGAAGCAAATTAAATTAACAATGTCTTTATTATTTTCAGATAAAGATATGGCGTATGCTGTAGTAGGTGACGTTACAAAAGTACCCCATGACAAAGAACTTATTTGTGGATACTAAATTTTTACCTATTCTATTTATCAACTATTGTTATTTAGAAGTATTTTATGTTAATTAATTAATATTATTATAGATTTATGCATAAAAATGTGTATTATTACGAAACCTAAACGTTATTTTAGAATGTTGTTACAAAACTAGAGTACTTTATAATGTTTATTTTGTACTTTTCAAGATAATAAAAATTAAGCTAAAGCGCTAGTGTTCGAAGCAAGTCATAGACAAGCTAGCTAGAAATAAACGTCACACTACTGTCAATTTGAACTTGTGTAATAATAATTTAAAAATCGTAAAAAAATAAAATACAATTTATTACGTTAATTCGTAATACCGTTCTTAATTATGTAATAAACCTTTAAAGATAAGAAGAAAGCATAACTATGAACTCTCTTCATAACACAATAAAACGTATGTATACTATGAAACCAAATTTAACATTTTTAGGTTATGTCTTATTTTAAATATAATGTTATTCGTGTTACAATTACAGAATTTCGTCTTCTCAACCTGAACACAGCGATCAAAACTATATCAGAATGTAAACCTATGGTTCCTAGTGTTGTGAAAGTTAAGAATGACATAATTTCGAATCCGAAAGTCCTGTCGTTCGCTCCAAGAAGTATCGGAGTCGAAATAATTGATAAATCCAGAGAGACTGGTATAAAACAGGATCCTATCCCTTACATACCTATTGTGAATCCGCGTTCTATCTTGCCGCTGCTGGATAGACAATGGAGGAAGGACGAGGTTGGTCTGCCGTCCATACGGCACGAAGAGATCCAAGCTGCGAGGTTGATTGTCATCAGAAGGAAAAAGATGAAGAAACATCAGAGAAGGAAGCTTTGGAAGAAAATGAGATATACTTGGGCTAGGGTTGGTATTTGTAGACTATTATATTTAGGATAGGAGTACTAGATTTTGCCTATGAAATCATTTTTACACCTATTAAGATTAAAATGTTAAAAAAATAATAATAGCTTTAGCTGTTATGCTCTGTAATGATATCTGTAGGTCTGATATATTGGATGAGACTTGTAGCTATCCTCTTACATCTAAACATTAACTACCTATATGTATTTAATATTAAGCTAACCTATGTAAAATTCTGGAGTGTTATTAAGGTTACACACAAGTCAAAGAGGCAACTAATGCAACAACAATAAAGAAAAAATACATAGCACATTGCACTATAGACCTATACACCAAAATGAACATAAACACCTTACAATTCCAGATCAAGCAGCACCGGCGTCAAACCAAAGAGAAGACCTTCCAGAACTCCCTTCTGGCCATGGTGAAGCAAGCCCATGAGTTCAAAGCTGAGGAGTATGTCAACGATAAGATACAGAAAGCCAACCACACCCCGCTCCCAACCCGCTGGCGACACAAACGCTTGCCCGAGTTCATTATAAGACAGCTGCTCGGAATTGATAAGAAGATTAATTATAAACATACTGATGTGTATAAAGCGTAGAATGATTTTTTAAGGAATATAGTAGTGTTATATTATTGTAGAGTTTTATTGTTAACCTTTTGATACAACAAAATTTTTAAAATATACAAGTAAGTATATTATTTATTTTGCACTTAAAAAATTTCGTTTTCTTGTCGTCTATACACGACCGTGGCGTTCAAAAGGTTAAACATCTTGTTACTTAATACAAGCCATAACATGTGATGTCTTTCTTTGTTTCAAAGTCATGATGCATGGTTGAAACATTGAATGGATTAGTAGTTCTTTTATTCAAAATTTTGGATGTCCGATTATTATTTTTTGATCCAAAAGTAAGCTTACTAGGTTTAGTATTTCTTTTTTTAAACACCTAGGTAGCTATTTTAAAATTTTGGTATTCTGAGTTTTCAGTTTAGCAGTATTGAAAATCTATTAGTAATTTAAATAAATTGTACATGATAAAACGCGTAGAGGATTTAGATTTTTATATAAATGAAAAATTACTTACTTGATTAGGCAGAACATAGACGATTAAGTTACTTCAAGTTTCGCTAGATGGCGTGCTTTTAAGTTTTCTTGAAATAAATATTAATTTTCATTTTAAGTCTACGATGTTCTTAATTTTATCCTAGTGTTTATTTGAAAACTTCATTCCAGTAACTGAAAATATACCTTATCGCCCATATCTTAAATTATTAGGTACCTACTACTGCTTAGCTGAAAGTTTAGATTTCATGGTTTTCCTTTCATTTAATTAATACACCATGTTTATGAGAGACATGATACCAGTGGCGGATTAAGACATTTGCCGCCAGTAGGCTATTCAAATTTTGCCGCCCCTTCTGACCTCTGCATTTCGATACCCTACACGGACAAAAGACGTTGGAAGAAAATATTTTAGAATTAAAAGACTAAAACATGTTTCTTTGTTTTTAAAAAAATTGTATCTTATGAAAAATTAAGCACTGATTACAGTCATTCTAAACCTGTCCAGTAAATTTTCTAAACTAATAACATTTATTCTAAACCAGTTTAGTAAATCTGAGTTTCTAAATAATGTAATCCATGAAATCAATACATACTTATACAGGGTGTCCGTTAAATAGTCCGACAAACTGTGGTGGCTGATACCTTAGGTTAGGTCCTATCCAATGAACACAACATATGTTCCCCGAAAAGTTACAGGTTTCGAGTTACAATCGATTTTCAAAAATTTTAGAATTTTCTACCTTGCGTCAGACTTTTCCATTTTTCTATCTTTCGTAATACGTTTTGTACATCAAATTAATCTTGAATAGTTACTCTACGCTTTAGTAAGTCTCATATTTATCTAAAAGAAGAATGTATTGACAAAAAAGCCATTCGCTTAACAATTTTCACTTTTCGTTCTTCTTACTGCTCAACTTTAAACTGTAGTGGTGAAAAATAAATGTATGTAGGAGTTTTGTACAACAATCTTAAAAACTTGCTTGAATATTGGTGATTTAGGGAAGGTACAATACTTGCGTATTTTCTTTACAAAATGTGACAAAACAAGCTGCTGAAGTACAAATGGGCTTATTTTCTGAAATATTACTAATGTAAATCTGAGGAAAAATGAGACGTAACCTAACGCGGATCGTCATTGTCCAGTGAAATAAGGTTTTTTCTTCTAGCGACTAACTAGTTACACAAAATAATTGTGGCCAATTTCAATTTGGAAAATATGGAAATGAAAAAAAAATGCTCTGTAAATTTTTTTGCAAAGTTACGGAACCCTTCGTTAGCATGTCTATCTCCAACTTGACATGTTTTTTTATAGAAGACCCACTCTTCGTAAATACATTCTACTAGGCAAGTTGAACGATACAATATGGTTTGGGAAAATGGGTGCTAAGTGCAGTATGGGCCTGAACTCTTAGTTCAGGCCCATACTGCCTCTTCTAATGAGGGATACCAGGGCAGATGGATTGGACGTCCAAAACCAGCTATTTCATTGTTGTTGCATGAAAAATAAAGTGTTATAAAATCGATTCATCTAGTAAGAAAGTACTGAAGGAAAAGGTAACTTTACACTAAAACATGTTTTAATCTGGCATAGAGAGTTAATGGCGAGAAGAAAATACCTAATTTCATTGTACAATGACGATCCGCGTTAAGTTACGTCTCATTTTTCCTCAGATTTACATTAGTAATATTTCAACAAAAAAGCCCATATGTACTTCAGCAGCTTGTTCTGTCAAATTTTGTTCCTTCCCTAAATCACCAATATTCAAGCAAGTTTTTAAGATTGTTGTACAAAACTCCTACATACATTTATTTTTTACCACTACAGTTTCAAGTTGAGCAGTAAGAAAAACAAAAAGTGAAAATTGTTAAGCGAATGGCTTTTTTGTCAATACTTTCTTCTTTTAGATAAATATGAGACTTACTAAAGCGTAGAGTACCTATTCAAGATTAATTTGGTGTACAAAAAGTGTTACGAAAGCTATTAATCAGCAAGAAAAATGAAAAAGTCTGATGCAAGGTAGAAAATTCCAAGATTTCCGAAAATCGATTGTAACTCGAAACCTGTAACTTTTCGGGAATCTCTCCAGCCCTGTACCCATAACTCTTGCCGGAGTACCTTTACCGGTGTGCTCCGACTTTAGGTACCTAGGGTCGCTAATCCAAGGCGACGGTGATGTAGACCGAGACGTTACACAGCGGATCAATTCAGGATGGATGAAATGGCGACAGGTCACTGGAACAACTTGTGACCCACAGAAGCCCCTCAAGTTGAAGGGTAAAATCTACAAAACAGTTATTAGACCTGTCGTAATGTATGGATCGGAATGTTGGGCCCTAAAGAAGACGGATGAAAGACGATTACATGTAGCGGAGATGAGAATGCTGAGATGGATGTGTGGAGTGACGAGAATGGATAAGGTTAGGAATGAGTATATAAGAGGAAGTTTGAAAGTTGCGCCAGTAACTGAAAAAGTGAAAGGGAATCGCCTAGCCTGGTATGGGCATGTAATGAGGAGGGATGAAAGACATGTGAATAAGAGAGTGATGCATTTAGATGTGGATGGCTGGAGAGGAAGAGGAAGGCCGAAAAAGAGATGGCTTGACTGCGTGAGAGATAATATGAATGAAAAAGCAGTGAATGAGAGTATGACAGCTAATAGAGTGGAATGGAAGGAAAAAACATGGGGCGCCGACCCCAATTAATTTGGGAAAAGGGCAGGAAGAAGAAGAATATGTTGTGTTCATTTGATAGGACCTGACCTAAGGTATCAGCCACCACAGTTTGTCGGACTATTTACTGGACACCCTGTATACAGCAGCATACGAATTTCTAGTAAGCAAGATACTGATATTTAACATCATTGGATTCCAAAAATAACTGCACAGTTTCTAAACAATTGGCATTTTCATCACAAATATTAAACTATATATGAATACTTGTACTAATTTTTAATAAATGGTTGACAAATAGTTTGTAAATTTACTAAGCCGGTTTGTAATATTTTGAGTTTCCAGTAAGTAAAGTTTGGTAACTTGAGAAATATAATTTTTGCTGAAGCTTGATAATTAACTTAACTTGTCAATGAAAGGTTAAGTTAAGTGGTGCAATCTAATAACATATAGGTATTTATTTATTTTTTATTTCTGGAAGACAAAAAAAAATAGGACAAATTTGCCGCCCCCCAAAATCCGCCGCCCTAGGCTCAAGCCTACTCAGCCTGCTGGTAAATCCGCCACTGCATGATACTTACATACATGGGCCACGCATAAGTGCGTAAAGCATCTGCGATATCGCGTTCCATTTTGAACGCAGTGCTGTTTTTTGAGGGAGTGAGGCCCTCTGAATCAATTGATGCCATAAAATACATAACGTATTTTCTCAGATATTAGCCCGTGCGATAAGTTCGTAGCAAGCGTAAGTATTAAAATAATCTGACAATGCAGCATTCCCTAAAAAAAATTACCTTTAGTACTTATAATGCACACGAAAATCTGCCCGCATGCATTATAACTAGTGAAAATGCTAGCCATAATTTGCTATTATTCAGTAAGTATCTATAAATTTAACTAAGTAGTCACTGCCGTGATTTCACGTCATGTCATTTTACATCACATTCCATTATGTTTCTCACATCACATAATGTGACCGCAAATAACGTGGCTTCAAAAAATTTAAACTAAAAAGAACTTTATTTAACAGCCCACGTAGCCTTGCAAAAGTAAACAGTCCTGGACACCCTCTTTTAAATACAGGCGTAAGGATAACGGAAAGGCTTCTCATCTTTCTTAGGTGGCTATTAAAGATACATATTTCAAAGGAATTGTTTCAAACAAACTGCGGAAGATATTTCTTAAGTAAGTTATGTAGGTTCCCTTTGTGATTTATTATTGAGTTCCCAGTAACGAAAAAAAGATATATTTTACGCGTATTCATCAGAACAAATCAAAATAACATTAGTTGGGGTGTGGTGCTACTGAAAGCGGGTTGAACTTTAATGATCTTTTAAGTCAAATAGTTTTAAATGTGGTATGCTTACCTATACATTGATACCTACGTAACTAGATTTGTTTGTTTTTTCATAACCGTAAACTGCATAATTTAACCCTACTCTTTTAAGCTCTGAAACAAAAAGAAGGGAAAGAAGGTGTGTGGTCAACGTGAGTATCTAGCTACCTGCATTAGCTCCCAAAATGCGTACCTAAACTGTTGGGTTAGGTAAACAGTTTTTTTTTCGTTGAATCAGATTCAGTCGAAAACTTCTGCAAGTTCCTTTTTCGCTCATGGCCGTCTTACTCTTCATTAGGTAATATTTAACCCTCATTGTTCTCCTTTCTCGCTCTCACTCCAGCCCGTCCTCCATATTTAGGTCGTTCCGCTGTCAAATGCTTACTTTTTATTTTATTCTCATTTTACCGGACTTTAATTACAAATTCGGATTTTCATTGACATGGATTGATGACCGTTTTTATTTAGAATCGTAGGTACGTAGATAACCTTGTATTTTTCCTTCATTTACGTTTGTTTGTATTTTTATAATTGGTGATGTTGATATAGAAATAAGTAGGTAGTCATTCCTTTAGCCATAACAATTCTGACGTCGTCTTACCCCAAAAAAGTGAAGGTCAAATAGGGCTGCACATTCGCGGATTGGAAGCCGACTTTAATACGGCTTGGTAAAAGGACAGGCAAGAGAAGACATGGCACACAGTAGGTATATAAGATCTGCAAAACTGTTAATACTCGATAAGTATTATAAAGTTGATAAAAGCAGAAACTTTTTTTTTTTCAAAATACCTTTAAACAATGATTATTTTTCTTTGAATTGACATGTAATAATACATAATAGAGACCACAAAAGATCAACACGGGTGTCTGACGGAAAACAATGTCGGTCCCTTTCTTGTAAACCTTATAGAATTTTTACACCGCAACCGTTTATCTTCCCATACAAATATATTATTCCATGTTTTAGTAAATTTATGGCTATTTGTAAGGGATCGACCCTATTTATATTTGGAACCCTGATTGATTGAAAAAGGTAAGTGATATGATGGTGTTTCTCAATAGTTTTAGGGATTTCTTGTTCGTTGCCCGGAGGCCAGTTTTCTGACAAAGATAGAGCTGACCTTTTGTCTAACAGGTGAAGATTCTGTGATGTAAATGCGTGTAATAAGAGTTAGTCTGTTTTGGCACACTTTATACAAAAATAACATTACCTTTCCAAAACAATACATATTGGTTCCTTAAAAATTCTGGTTATTGACGATGTTCATTACTTCAGAATCTAGTTGTTTTTACGAAGTGTTCTTTAATGTTAGCCGAACTATTTCAAACAAAATTAACAAAGAACGATAAGTATTTCAGGTTCAAATACAATAATATGGTAGGCTAGTTTTAATATGTAAGTCTTCAACAAGATCTGCCAGTATAAAACGACAACAGCAGACCATCAAAGGGTACAGCACAGATTCCATGGCGGGAGTTCAAAGCTACGTTTATCTGGATGACGGTCCTTTGGTCCTTTGACCTGGCCACTATGACGGCAGCATTGTCATTTGTCACTTGCATTCAATATCAAGTTTCAAATCGATCAAAAAGTTAAATTACGCAATTTTGGATGAAAACAAAATAAATACTATTAAAGTTAAATGCTTTAGAGCGGACTTTCTACTATCCAAAAGATGTACGATCCTTTATCGGGTCAAAAAATTGAGTGATTTTTTTTAGACTTGAAAATCTTGCCTGAATGATTTATATCTGTCAATGCACTTATACTCAAACATATTCTAGATTGGGGCCATGTTATTGGCACAGCGGCCATCACAAGATCAAAAAATTGTTTTATAAATTCGCACACTCTTTTTTATATTTTATTTTAGACGTGTATATCATCAACAAGCAATAGAAAACACAAACATTCACAATTCTGTTTACAAATCAATTCCATCTGTACACAAACAGCAACAAGCCGTACACTGATGCCATTTTGTTTTTCCTCCGATCATGGTTCCCGATAGTTCTGGCGTCCAATTTCCTGGTGACGGCGACCCGCGACCACCCACGACGCGCCACGGCGACCCACGGCAACCCACACCGATCCGCTTCGACCCGCGGCGACCCGCACCGACCCGCGCCGACCCAAGCCAACCCGCAGCTCATTCCAATCCGAACGTTTTTTACGACACTCCTCGGATATACGAGTTATTACGCTATTACTTATGAATATTAATCTTCGAATCTTATTCGTTTGCTGAAATATATTTTTAATGGGAAACTCACGATTTTATATTACTTTAATAAGTCTCTCGTTTTTATGTCTAAAGGGATTTCTATTACCTTCATCTCAATAAACTGTTTAAATCTTACAGGTTCGGGTTCAAATGTACCTTGCACTTCTTGGAAATAAATAGTGCGTTGATAGGATTGATTTAAACTTAGCACTGGGCAATAGGAAAGTAGTAAACAATCTGTAATTTTCGAGGAAGTATATCTCAATAAGTTTAACATCACATGAGGTCCTTTCGTCCAGTTCTAGAACTAAAGCTCTAAATCATCGGCAAAGCGCGTCTGCTGGCGAGCTCTCCACATAAATTGCTCCCCGCATATGACTAACGAATGCTCCTGTTTTATTTATACTTATTTGTGTTTCTAGTGTACTGGGTCAGTTCTGAATGCTGGATGTTTTCACTTTTGCACTATAGTATATGAAGTGACGTGCAAAACCTTACCAATTTTTTATATGGTAAGAAACTTTGATTATATAATGTCTAGATGGAGCGTCGCCCTACAATCATAAAAAAAAAACAAGACCACAATTTCAAGTGTGTGTTACCAGCTATTACAAATTCTCCCATAAATCACATTAAATAAAGACTAATTTATAATAATAAAAAATATTTTAGTTTTATGTACTTATGTGGTATTATTCAGTTTAAGTGTATTTTTATTAAGTAGTTACTTTTTTAAATAATAAAAAAAAAAAGATTTGTGTGTTTGAATGGAGTATTAAATCTACTAAGTTAGTACAATATTTTGAGCAGTTAGGATTTTGAAATTTGAAATGAAAGATCACGTCTCTTGAATTAGGAATGAGTTTTAATTACAGGCGATCGTTCGAAGTACATCAACGAAATTTTATAAACGTAATGATAAACCAAAAAATTTACCCTAAAAAATGGGAGAATAAGAAACAGAAACTGGCAACACTGATAAAATATGGCGTAATTTGGTAATCATAAAAAAAAACTAAAATAAATATGACGTTTCTTGGTGTCTTGTCTACGGTGATAGGTGATGTGTTTGGTATTTTTTAGCATTTCTTTATAATTCCGGCACACTTTAAAAGCACATACTGTCATCTTATCGCTGTTATGTGGTTATTCCTTAGAGCGCGTAAAACGTAGTGACACGAAAGCGGCACGATCTGTACTGGTTGGCGGGAATTGCGGGAAAGTACTTAACAACCAAATTTGGTTGTAATTTTTTGACGGGTCTGCGCGCACTTGACAGTCCATCTAGACATTATATAATCAAAGGTAAGAAATTTATTTGTTTTGTAATTTACTGACTGCAATATTAGCTTTATGTTAGCGAAATATATGTTATAGTATTTTACAGGATAAGATATTTGAGATCTGTTTTCTTGTGTTATTCAGTCTTAGGGTATAGGTAGTAAGTTTTTTTTCTGCTCTGCGTTCTTAGGTGACCTGCTAAATTTCCCGGCAATAACTAAAAGTACACTTTGTATAGTAAGCGGCAAACTCCCACGCGTCTTCCGCCTCCGCGTCGAACCTCCAACTAAGACTAATTCTCTGAAAAGTTATCAATTCCGTAACTTTACTCTAAGCTTTAGGGGCTCGGAACATTTTGAGCGGCTCTTAAACAGTTCTTAATGACTGTCGCTCGTTAAGGGGAAAGGTTTTGGCTGTTCTTCCGAATTAACAGTTCCAACGCTTCAACTACCACGGTAACTTGACCCGCCGCCCCTCCCATGACACTCAATATTCTGAACCAGATCGGAGCACTGCGGTCCAATTTTCCGGGTCGTTTTACATTGGACCCCGATTTTGCGGCGCGGATGTAAAGTTTTATGCATTCAGAATAGCCCGAAAATTGCTCGTCTGACGTTTTCAAAGCGTTCGTAGATGGGTTTCATTTTAAAATACTGATTCTTGATAAAGGACGAAATATGAAGCGTGTAGAGGTAATGTTTGAGATGGGAAATAGAACGCGGACGCAGACGGGCGTCGTTACCGGGAATGGGTATTGGAGTGAGGAAACTTGTAGCGCAAGCTGCAGCGGGAAATAAGATCCTCACGCCGAACGAGCTGTTAACAGACATTCAGAACAGTGTGATGTAACATGCTTGTGTTTCGCAAAAGGGAAAGCTAATTTTCTTGTTTTATTGAAGAACAAAGGCATTTGTTAGGTATGTTTAGGAATAATTAAGGATACCTTCGTAAAGTCGCAGTCCAAATAAGTTTCAATGTACAATCTAGCTTAAAACACACACTTTACATTTTTTGCATTGGTACTATTTACTCCAGGATAATTATTAGTAGTATACTTATTGAAGGGCCTATTGGTCTAGTGGTTAGTGACCCTGACTGCTATACCGGAGGTCGTGGGTTCGATTCCCACCCAGGACAAATGTTTGTGTGATGAGCACGATCATTTGTTCTGGTTGTCTGGGTGTAATTTATCTAGAATATGTATGTATTTAGAAATATATAAGTATGTTTATCAGTTGTCTGGTTACCATAACACAAGCTCTGCTTAGCTTGGGATCAGATAACCGTGTGTGAGTTGTCCTGGAATATTATTATTATTATTATTAGACAGCCCTGTTGGTCTAGTGGTTAGTGACCCTGACTGCTATACCGGAGGTCGTGGGTTCGATTCCCACCCAGGACAAATGTTTGTGTGATGAGCACGATCATTTGTTCTGTGTCTGGGTGTAATTTATCTATAATATGTATGTATTTAGAAATATATAAGTATGTTTATCAGTAATCTGGTTGCCATAACACAAGCTCTGCTTAGCTTGGGATCAGATAACCGTGTGTGAATTGTCCCGGAATATTATTATTATTATACATATTAACATTTTAAAGTCCCATTTGTCAAATAGCGAAACATTCACAAAACAAGGCCTTACAACCCAATCATTTAACCTGCACTAGTAAAGCTTTATCTAAATTATTCAGATCCCTTCGTTTCTAGGCTAGAGTACGTACGCTAAGTATATGCAGAAGAACAATTCAGAACAGGCATCCTCTGAAATTCTGTTTTTTTTTTTTATTATTATTATCAGTAAGATAGAGAGAACTAAACAAAACTGTAGTAGTATCGGTAGCATGATTTATTAGTCCGTTTTTGTTTTAATTTATAAGCGATCCAGTGGCAAAAATTCAATGCATCTGATCAAGAATAGCGGGTGATGTCTTATCTACTAGTGATCAGTGCGCCGTGTTATGGAATTTTCTATAATAAGAGTGCCTGGTTAAATTTTACATTATAATATAATATTCCGGGACAACTCACACACGGTTATCTGATCCCAAGCTAAGCAGAGCTTGTGTTATGGTAACCAGAAAACTGATAAACATACTTATATATTTCTAAATACATACATATTATAGATAAATTACACCCAGACAACCAGAACAAATGATCGTGCTCATCACACAAACATTTGTCCTGGGTGGGAATCGAACCCACGACCTCCGGTATAGCAGTCAGGGTCACTAACCACTAGATCAACAGGCCCGTCCACAACATTAACATAATAACATTATTTTGTTTACTAGTTGTAAGTCTGAGCAATACTCTCGCGATCTTAAGTCGAATTACCTTTATCCTTAAGTATACACATCAACTCCAGCCGACAAAAAATCTCATGATAAATCGCCAGTCTTTTCGACTGCACCTTCTATATGTCCGGCAGTACCCTAACATAGGGCTATTAAGACTGGCAGACACGGCGCCGCTGTCGCCGTAATCCTCACAGACAGATGGGTGGGTGTTAATACTGATTAATTGCTGGACAAATCTACCCCGACACATATTTCGGGATTGTATCATGTTTAGGCTGGCAAATTGCTGAGCTCAGCTCGAGATAGCGTCTTGGCGGTACTTGTTCATATTGTTCAGCTAATTCTAGATCCTTATAATGTTGCTACTAGATAGAATTAGCTTACTGGATTACGTTTTGATTTTAGTTGTGAAATAGATAGGGTAGTTTATGTTACGTTAAGTTACGAAATACTTATAATGGAGTACTTTTTTACTAAGTTAATATATTATGTAACGAAGCATATTTTGGAATCGTATTATATTATGATGAATTTATCTAACAGCTGAGTTTAATGCTAATATAAGTTTTCGTAATACTGCTACGCCATTTTCTCGTAGCGACAGAAGTTTACAACTATCTCTCCATCACACAGGACATGTGTAGGATACATTTTAATTAACTGACTGACTGTAGGTACTTAATTCAATTCTTAAAAAATATCTAGAACTGACATAAAATAGTATTCCTATTCATATCGTAACAACACACAATTCTCTTCAAAAATATAAAATATTGGCTTGAACAAGAGATCCCACTGTCGGCTGTCGCATATTAAATGTAACATTTGTGACTCGAACATCTGTAGAAGTGAAAAGGCTTGTGTAAGCGAAATGGACGCATATCTAGAGGAATGTTATGACTAGGGTACCGAGACTTGTCGGGTGCGACTGTGCAAGACTGCAAGAAGAGAACCTTTATAAGTAACGTTTGTTATCATTATTACAAAGGATTTCACATAAATGTATAAAAAAGAGCTTTAATAAAAAATGCAGGTACGTTTAAAGTATGTGATTTAAATGTATTTGATATTCCTGGTGTTTGCTTTCAATATTTTGCTTTAAAAACCAACCCAACTAAATTCTACAAAAGGCCAAAAGTGTTTACTAAAATAGCCCCTCTGCCTACCCTTACAGTTTAACAGCCGTGATGATCAGCAAAAGAACAAAGCCGATATAAAAAAGGTATAAACCTAAACGAACCAAGTTAACACAGCCCAGTGCAAATAATTCGTTATTTAAATAAAATAAACAGTTGAAATAAGCGGATTAGTATTCCTTCCACCTCCTACTTCTTTTAGCAGATAATTAATAATTAACAAGGGGTAGAGGGAGACAATTTGTCTGTTTGTCTTGTTAAAATAACTCATTTATATGGGTTTACGTTATAGAAAAAAGGATCCGCAAATACCTGTACGTGAGGTTGTGATTTAGAGGTGAGAGTCGTGCCTTCACGTTTATAGGGCGGCTTAAACGTGGCGCGCTTGTAAGTGAATATAAGATAACGTAGCTTTCTTTGTATGTTACTTGGATTTAGAAACTAGATTACAGACACACAGACATATAAACGTAATCTGAAAGAGATGAAACTCTCAAAAACACAGCACATAGGTCTCAAAGTAAGGTTACGGCGCACAAAACTAATTAAGAAAACAAATAATAATAATAGAATAACATTACTAATTACAAGCACACAGCTAAATTTAAATATGGCGGAGCACTCAAAACTTTGAATATTTTCGACACAAACCGTAAAGGCGGAGCTCGAAATTGTACTTAAGAAAGTTTAATGAAACCTAATTAGACCGTAAATTTAAAGCCAATAGACTTTCTCAAGTGTTTAATCCCAAAACGTCCAAGCGTAATTAATCTTTGTACAGGGCCGGACTAATCTGTATGCACCCTTTTGATTAATTGATCGCTTGAAGGAGCGATGCCTTTATAAATGGCAGCCATTTGGCGGACCGACAAGTTTTTTGGAGATATTGGTTCGCCGTTAACTTGATTTTATCTAAAGGTGGGTGATATATTATGTTGTTGTATGGGGTGAATACACTTTGTTTTGTCTAGCAAAAGGTTCTGTCTCCTATGTATGTAAATTTATGTGCATATTAATCTAGGTTACACTTCCTGGCGATTCATCTTTCCTAAATAAATTTAGGCTTGTAGTGCGGTAGTTTTACCAAAATAAGCAATCTGAATGCTTTAATTAATTACTAAGATCATATAGAAAGTATTACACTAACTTTTAATATGAAAACTCTTTAAATACATGCCTGTGTTTCATCAAAAGTTTGTATATTCTAGTTTTTGTTGGAGTTGGCTTAATAAATGTGCCTGATATAGAAACTTCGCAATGTATTAGTTGATCAGTTTTTGCTATACATATTTCATTAAGCTTACACACAATCGAGAATTAAAAACTCGAATCATACCAGAATATAACGTCAGCCCACATGAGTAGACCTTCTACGTAAGACTATTATTGTATTTCCAACCACAAGACGAATTCCAGAAGTTTCTCTTTGAAATATATTTACTAGAAGACAAACCACAACATTTTCCACTTCACTCAGAATTTCTAAACTTAGAAAACACGTGTGACGCTGAGAATTGTGAGCCTCATTGAATTTCATAAGCCACGCATTTGAGGACATGCTATGTAAAGCTCGGGTTCGATCCATCTGAACTACCGTGTAAGGGATTTGCTAGCAACCATCTGAAAGTGTATTATGTTGATCTTGGAGTTTGCAAGTGTTAGGAGAAGAAACTTAAAATTTTTCGAACTGCTTCGATTAAATAAACACGGGACAGGTGGATGGACTTCGGTGAATTATGGGATCAGAAAGTCCCAAATGTAATTAGTTATACAGAATTGTTGTTATGTCACTATTTTCAGAATTATTTTTCTAATGAATTCAGTCTGTCTTAATGTTACACTTGTTAAGAAATTTACAAATCATTCTTAAAAAAGATTTTAATGTAATTAGCAAAAAAAAAAAATTTTGTTATTCTTGTATAGAGGTGAAAGTAACAAAATGTTATTTATAAAACTCGTGCTTGAACTACTTAGCTTTTAAGCTTAACTAACTATTATTAATAAATTCAGTTTTACTATTTTTCTTCGACTTTTTCGACTTTACCTAAGTTTTTATTTTATAACTCATGGTTCAAGTTTATGCGACCATTATTGGTTTTTGCTTTTGAAATAATATTTGGCCATATTTAAAATCTTTAATTTAAAAGTTTATTTCGGTTGCCAGTGTAGATAGAGAACGTGAAGTAATGAGAAAGTTTTTTTATTAAGCATTCCTAAAAGTGCTTCGCAAATCACAATTTATTTGATAATTATATTCAACTAAATATGTACCTACCCTTCTTCATACTTCGACGGAAATCACAGACATCAAGTATCATATCAGATTCTCGGAATCCGATTTTTATCTTCCCTTTGTACTTAAGAAAACTTGTAGACGTTCATAGCTTGAAATTTGAGATTCATTCAATTACCCATTTCTCTTCAAGTGATAAATTCTTAAAGTCGGCTCCGTTTTATTTGACTCTGTGAATTTCATTTGTGGCCCTATTAAAGGTTTAACGACTTAGGCTGTCTTTACGCTATGCTACGGATCTTTATCTAGATTCCTTCTTTACTGTAGGTATTATGAATGATTTTAATTAGTCACGATTTTGAATTTTACGGTGAAGGCTGGTTCCAAGTAAGGCAGGATTTGGGCATATCAAAAGACTTGATGGAGACTTTAAAAACCATCTGCAAATTGTACAAAAAAAGACGAATTGGAAACACTCTTATCAATTTCGTAGTAAAATCGTGCGATTAAAAGTCGCCAGTGTGTAGGAGACCTAAACCAAGTGAACCAGTTTTATTAGCACGTGGTACTAGTCGTGACGTTATATTTCAGCTGTCAAACTGTCAAGCTCATAATTAATAGCACCAGTGTTGCCATTTTGTTCTTTAGCTACGGGAATATGGGAAAAATCATGAATGTAATATGGAATGTTCTACATTTTTTTTGAGGTTGCAATGTAGTGTAATGTGCGTATCTTAAGATTAAGTGAATTATTTTTTTCATACCTTATATGTCCATTGTTTCCTGGTCTTATCTTACTAACTCTTTACGGAATTGTCTTTCATCTCTTCATTCCTGAAAATCAAACAAGGAAGTAGTGCAAATAATTTTTATCCCAATCTCACCCTACTGCTTGTGAAAAATCGCCCAAAATGTAATCCCCAAAAAACCTAACTGCCTTGCACTAAAAACCTCAAACAATTAGCTAATCATTTTCCCCGATCCCTGTAATAACATTCCCCAAAGTCCGCCATTTTGTAAAACCAATAACAACAGTCATGTACTATGACGTCATCGGGCATGCAGCGCCAGATATTTGCGGTGCAGTATTAGCATGGTAATGAGTTCAGCATCGCACAATCATGACAGCTATCGGAATTTGTTTTAGGATTTTAGGATTAAATTAAATTCACGTCTGTCTATAGGCTGATGTTATTGTCGGACTTAGTGGGAATTTTAGATTATTTGTGTGACCTGAATACCAGAGGTATATGCTAATTATATATTTGAATGATTAAATCAACCTAATAATGGCTAACAACAACTCACGTAGCGTCTGTTATATACTTTTTCTAGTAGCATTTATTAGCAAACAAATATAACGGCCTAAGATAAAAAAAAACAGACTAGAAATAATACGTTCTTTTGTACCACTAAAACAACAGTTTAACCAAACCTAATTCAATGAACTCAAAAGTTAAACTTCAAATAGTTTTACACGATCGCTCGCAAAATCAAGTCTAATTTAAAAACGTGGAAAGCACAAACCTCATTTACTTACTTCCCTCAAACTCGAACTTTTGAATTCTAACCAGATTTTAATTTACTTGCCAGAGGCAATCAAAGCTGGAATAATCGGTGTAAAAAACAAAAAGTCCCGTTGTTAACTGCAGCCAGACGTTGAACACATACTAGTTCTGAAGTTAGAGCGCGCACGCTGAGTTCTAAGTACCTTTAACTTGGTCTAGTGGAAGCTACTCATAGTCACGTAGTAACTAAGTAGACAGCCTGGACAGTTTTCTAAGATATGTAGGTTAAGGATTTTTAATAACTACAATCCTGATTTTGGTTTTCCATTATTTGTTCACTATTTAGTCCAGTCTAACTATAAAATATTGTGCTGCCCACTAAAATATGCAGCCGCTTCATGTAAAATACGATATTCAGCCGAATCTAAAAATGAAAAAAGGCTAGGTAGATGATTATTATTCATAATTAATGGGCAAAATTTCCATAATTACTACTTGACGAATCTAATCAGCGTCATAAAAAAACCTTAAATACTTCTTTTCTTAAGTAAATAGATTTTGACTTTGTCATTCTAAAGTAAAAATTTTAGACATAATAATTATCCATCCAGTTTTGTTACTTCTATCAGTTTCTTAACTCCAGTGCAGCATATAAGATCCACTCCACCTATCCACAGCCTAACCTACACCAGTCTTATCTTCATTTCCCGTGCACGTCCCACCTAGAACCCCCAGTATGATCCTAGTCGCGTGTCTGCACCTTCCGCGGTGTTCACACCATGCAGCAGGTAATTGAAACCCGCACCGCCTGCCGTCAGTCAGTGCGGTCAGATACACGCGTGATTGACTCCACTTGCAAGCTAAAACGCTAAGCCTTTGTTAGGCATTTAATTAATTAGTTTTGTGGTGGGAATTGAGATTTGAAGGAATTATAGCTGGATTTTTTTATGATGCAGATATATTTGTGACAAAATTTTCTTCTGATCTAGACAAGATCTGAGCAAGTTAAATCAGTAGTAATTCCTTACAGAAGAGTTTGGCTTGTGGAAAACATTCAAAAGACAAATAGTTTAGTTAACAAACGTAATTTCTATGTACCAAATAGATCGTTTAATTGTATTTAAGAGCATTAGGTTGGCTTGATACTCTAATATTTGTATTATAAAATATTTTTTAAGTCTAGGAATACGAATTTTCTCATTCCCCATCATACAACGACATCAAAAATTATATACTACGTTAGCAAAACACACCTTATTAAGAGGAACACGGGTCATTAATAACAGTCCAAACAGTTATATCACGACAGAATTAGCCAGTGTCAACAAAACGATTGAAAACAATCGAAAGACGAACAAATGAACGAACGACTGAAGTTATGTGATCCACAAATGAAAGAGAACTTGGGGACAAAGACGGAGGCCTTTTGTGTGCCTATAATTAAGTTCGTTCAAGTTAAATTGATTTGCATGGGCCAGCTGACGGATGCCTTCCATCAATTTTAGGACCCTCATAGTTTTACGATAATGCCTTGTAGGTTGCCGTTCAGTTTAAAGTGCCGTAAAATCTGTCGCTTGATGTAGGAAGTATAAAGGGAGCTTGTTTGCTTGTTTGAAGATTAACATCTTTTGAGTTTTAGGTTTGTTGAATTTTATCGTTGTGTAGTTAACCAAAGACTTTGTTATCCAAATTCTGTTGGTTCTATTGATTCTGTCACTGAAAATTCTATAATTTGCATTGTTTTCAAATAATGCTCCTCACATCCAAGCAGTCATAGAAAATTAAGAATGCCAACAAAAAACGATGACAGTAATCTCGTTTCTTAGGTTGAGTTAGTCGCCATTGATCGACTAGGTTTGACCTATGTAAGCAGACCTCCTTATCCTAACCCGTAAGAACCGCTTAGCCTCTATACTAAAGCCATATGAATACAAATAGATCATTTCCGAGCGAATGTCGCATAATCCAGTCATTATCTTAGTCTATTGTCATGAAACTTCAAATCAGCCTACCCTACCCTACTTATGTTAATCTAACAGCGATTGCAACCTAAGAAACTAAGCCACTATTCTTTTATTCAGTGCGGTCGTAATTCGCTATTTGTACAGTGCATTCGTACCATTCTAGCCATGAATAGAATTATCCGTCCAGTGGCGGGTGTCGGCTCATTACCATAGCAAATGTCCGCTGCCCAGGACTCCGTAACTCGGACGTATTTGCACTTAAATCGACGGAGCGCCTGCCGTGTTAGACGCTCCCAAATTTGAATTTTAAACTAAGCGTTCCGTTTTATGCTGGAGGTAAATTCTGGTAGGTTTTTTACACACTCCAAGGTAATTTGGTTAGTGAATAATTTATAGATAGTATAAGCTCCTTGTTTTGTTGAGAATGGAAGGATTTTTGTTTTTACATTGCAGTTGTTTGCGGTGACGTTTTTATTGCAGCTGAATAGATTTGCTTAAAGATTCGGTTGTACAACTCTATTTCTATAGCAAAGTAAGTGCCTTATAAAGTGGGTCTCAACGTTACAGAGTTACACACAGTTAGTGTGTTTCTGGACCATGTATTTTATGTATGTTTCTAAGCTTTACAAATATGTGTTCAATAAACATTACAGGGTAGTTCATATTTGCACTAACGTAATAACATAAACAGTAGAGCAAATTTCACACAATTTCCCACATTTAAATATTCCACAATTCTTCCCCGAATCGTCCATACGTCTTTCAAGAACATTAAACTGTAACTGAAAATACTTGGAACATAAAAATATCTTAAACACAGCGCTAGTGTGCATACCTTTAGCAATATATCATGCGAGCTATCGACGGCCGGCCGAAATGAAATATGCGCGCCCGCCCCGCCTTTGAATATAATCGCGGGGCCAAGCGGGAGACGCAGGAGGTCTGTGTGTTCCTTATCTGGGGGAAAGAAGAAAGTTTCTAGAAAAGTTTGAGTAATTTCAACGTGAATATATTTTTGAGATCTAATGATCAACGATCGAAAAGCCGCCGTAGTCAAGTGACATTCACACAAGCGGTAACAAGAATAGAATCGGTAACTTAAAAGAGATTTTTGAATTTAAAATATGTTGAATGACAAGTTTGCATCTTTCAGAATAGAAGTAAAAATAAGGTTACATGGATTAATTATTAGTTGCAGTATACTGAACAAAAATTTGAATTGGATTATCTATGGAATATAATAATATAATATGGAATATGCTGCAAATAAATAAGGTTGAATATACTGAGTATATAATATTGTTA
Source organism: Autographa pulchrina (assembly GCA_905475315.1). NCBI lineage: Eukaryota > Metazoa > Arthropoda > Insecta > Lepidoptera > Noctuidae > Autographa > Autographa pulchrina. The sequence continues at coordinate 11,654,477 of FR997781.1, forward strand.
TATTACACGCTATAATTTTAACCATTGTCTTAAGGAACCCTAAAAACTAGCAGAGCCCAGCGTCGATTTATGCCTGTCTAGGATATGGCGGGAATCGATTCCTTTGCTCTCGGCTCGGATTTACGTAGGTTTTTCATGCTGGGCTGTGACCGAAATCCGGTCTGTTTATGTATCTCATATCGAAATACAATATTCATAAGAATATGGTATTATGATTCATAATACGTTGCATCACCTATTTCGGTGTTTCCCTGTTTAGCCATTAAAATACAAGTTGAGAACGTAAATAAATGAACTAAACCATTTCTTCACCTTGCGACTATGTTACGTGATGAAGATATATATATATTTTTTTTAGTACAGGTTTTTGCAATGAAAGACATGAGAAACTAGAACAAGATAGATTTAGTGCCTTTTTGCTATAATTATGAACACAATTTTTTTTACCAGATATCTTGATACAATATTCATCATTGCAAAAGATGTTATGGAAATACACAATGAAACATAAAATAATAAAAATTGAATATTGTGCGATTAATAATCTTATGAAGAGTTGATTATTGCCGGTTTGCGATTTCAGATTTTATTAAATCGAGCCTCAGATCGGAGATCGGGATAAAACCTTACGTTATATAAACTTCATAATTATAAAATAATTACGCTGATATTTGCTTATAATTGAGTATCAATTTGACTATATTATCTGTGCTGCATTAATTAACTCTGCGGGCTTAACTAGTGGCGCGGTTTGAACGAGGGAAACCCAATTATTTTTCTTTCATTGATTCCGTGGTATCTTTTAATTACAGTTAAAATTACTAGAAGCACTCATTCAGTGCGTGGTTGTTGGTATTCTAAACTGATGGGAAAATTATGAAAAAAATGAAGACTGGTATTTAACAAATCAAAATAAATTAAATAAAGAATATTTAAACTGTGGAAAATAATGGCGTATGTAATTCTGAATTGGAATAATAAAGTTTCCAGTTTCTGGGATGTTTAAAAAAAAAGAAATTTTGTTGGATTTGCATCATACAAAGGTCAAGAAATAAAAAATATATACACATTATAATGCTTGCCAAACAATCGAAACTATCAAACTTATTAACTCATGTGACTAATAGTTTTATGAAATTACCTAATTTTAGATTTGACGGACTCGGTTAAATACTATAAACTTTGAACACTTTAAATAACACAAAAAGATGACTGTCTACCATAACAAAATACTTCAGTGTTATAACAAAATTAATATGATGTTCTTGAACCAAAGAAAAAAGTACAAGTCTATGTGAAAAGTTGGATCCTCATTTCTGCAGTTATTTTACGCAATAACAATTTGGGCAAATCTCTTTCATAAAATCATTTTTACGCTTGTTATAAGAGATGGGCGATTTCAGATCATTATTATTATCTATCTTTAAATTTCGGTTAGATTTCAAATAAAGATATATTTAAAGTCTTATAGAAAAAATTAAAGTATTTAACGACCTTTTTTTTTGACGACCTCCGTGGTCGAGTGGCGTACACACCGGTTTTCATGCTGTCGTCTACTCTGAGGTCCCGGGTTCGATCCCCGGTCGGGTCACTGTAGAAATTTACTATTCTTCATTGTCTCAGGTCTGGGTGTTTGTGGTACCTTCGTTGTTTCTGAATTCCATAACACAAGTGCTTAACAGCTGCTTACTTGGGTTCAGAGCAATGTATGTGATGTTGTCCGCATTTATTTATTATTTATTTATTTAATTACATTTTAAAAAACCTATTTAAAGTAACTTTGGAAAAATCAACTCAATAGACTCGAGACTTTTCAGTCATTAACAAATTGCTTGGGATCGTATATTTTGTTTTAGCTTATTAGGTATTATAAAAAGATTAGAATGTAAATCGCTACATCTCATTACTTACACCACAGCCCACCATTACACCGCGCCCAGTTAATTACTTAAAAACTTGTTGAAAAGCAGAAAAATATGAAGGTGTAACCGACCCACGAGCAAGTTGCGCAACGATATCTTTACAGCTAATGTTACAAGTTGCAACGCTCGTTACAAGCCACCTTCAACTGTTTATAAAAAAAATCTAAAGCTACCTCTTAGTTTTCCTAGATAGCCAAGTGATATAGAGAACCACAAGCGAAATCCCACTGCGAGAAGTGCTGTGGGTTCGATCCCAGCATGAGACAAAATCTTAAATATTTCTAAAACTTTTATGTGATTTGGATGTGTGGACCCGGATCTGGAGAAAATTTAAATCAAAATCATCTTTAACCGACTTCAAAAAAGGAGAAGGTACTCAATTCGACTGTATTTTTTTTATGTTCGCTACCTCATCGCTTTCGACTGGCTAAACCGATTTTGATAATATATTTTTTTTTGAAAGCTAGTGCTTCCAGTTCGGTTCCATTTCAATTTTGTTCAGTTTAAACAGTGTGATCCATAAGAAATAATATATGACTTATTTTGAAGTCGGTTTTTTTAGGTACTATTTACTATTTAGTACCTAAATAGTAAATTGCAGAAAGGCTGTATAATGTATATCTCTGTTTATTGTCCTAATCGGTATCTCGTGACATTTTAGTGCATTCTCGGTAAATCCGATAGCATACATTGCATCATTTTATGTGGTCTTTGTCAAGGTCAAGCAAATGTTTATTTTGGTGGAGTTTTATTTATTTATTTATTTATAAATTAATGTACACACACAACAGACAAGCAAAAGTTATTAACACATACAGAACAAATAGGTAAAAAGGAAGTTTTGTTGACTTACCACTATACAAACATACCTAATATCTCTATAACTCTATATGTACCTGTAAAAGAGATACCGCAGGAACGCAATGGATAATCATAAAAATAAGTTAATTTAACATAATGGCGGCGATGTGGTTCGCCACCCATCACGTCTCGTTTCTCGCGGGGGCGAAAAGCGGCCCACGGAGAACCAATTCGCTACGTTGAATGAAAGAGGAAGAATGGATGGTAAGGTGGATGAAGTATGTCAGATGATGGATGTAGTGACAAAAATTGAGAAAGATATGCTGAGATGGTTTAGCCATGTCGAGAGATTGAATGAAGAACGATTGACGAAAAAAGTTTATAAGGTGTGTGAATGAAAAAAGGCCAGGTCAAGAGTACCCGAAGAGTAACAGAATAGCATGTTTGAAGGAAATAATGAAAGTGGAAGAAGCAAAACCAGAATGTAAGGATCGTAGCAAGTGGAAAGAAGTAGTCTCTGCCTACCCCTACAAGAGAACGAGGCGTGATTATATGTATGTATGTATGTGTAGGTGCATTCAGTGAGACTGGAAACAATAGCATAGTTAGAAAAGACTACCAAGAAAAATGAATAGCATCTATCATAGAAACTTACATGGTTTAATCGACTATTTATTTACATAGTAAATGAGAATATAATAATATGTACTTATACTAAGGACAGAATCTAATAATTAACCAGTGTGGTAATGAGACCGATATTGAACTGGTCGAGAGGTTATCGTTACAAATAACTGTAAATACCTATTTATAAAATACAAAAGTAGGCTAATGTTGTATTGATCGAATTTGTTGGGGTAGTCACTACAAATAACCTAACCAGTTACTTTTTTTAGAACAATGAAATGATCTCGAATTTGCTTATTTTTATAATGTAAATCGATGGAAAAAAACTGTATTGCTAATTGAAAAAACTAATCGCTAAAATGTTAGGAAATGGTTATTGCTCTGCGATCAAGGGTTGTTCCTCCTCTTTATAAAAAAAACCCACGTTGCATATTTTTTAATGTTATAGCTTATAGCTATAACAGCCTATCTTTCCAATCTCTTCTAAATTTTTACACCACACAAGGTAGCCCGATCATTTAAAGCCATTGTCCCCTCAATAATTGGCGCATGGAATCGAACCCTGGGCCTCGCTAATTGAATTACAATAACGTTATTATTCCGCTGGATCAATGGGCACTTGTAGACAAAGGGACCGCTAATGGCTGCCATCTCTTCCTTCCAGATATTAATTTTTAAATGGGTTTAATGTCAAATCCGATGGAATGAAAGGCAATTAGGTTTTAATTATAAAGATACTGGATATAGCCTTTCGATTCGCTTACCCAGATATGTGTGAACGCAATTTATAAACACCCAGATTTTATCTAAGCATTAACATGAAGCTAGGTACAAGTTAAATATAACAAAAAGATTGTATAGTAATAGGTTTTTAAGTTTGGAAGTAGACAGGTTTTTTAGAAGTAACAGTAAAAAAAACTGACTGAGGTATGATATTGTTACTGCGTGCGGGGATAGAAAGTGAAGTTTAAATAATATATTTAAAACTATAATTTAAAATAGTACTGGTAGTATAGCGACCTGTTGGTTTCAGACTGTATGTGTCCGGGATAATCTTAGTATTTTTAGGGGCGGAAGAAGTCAAACTGGAATTCACAGCTTTAAAATTATTATATTATTTTTATTTATCTCTCTACTTCATATAAGAGTAAAATCTCCTTTTGAGATTGTTTTATGTTGTGATTACATAATTTACGATACCACAGCACATATCTATTTGATGTAGTACTCTAAAACTCCGAAAATAAATTAATCTTATCTCCTAAACCCGGCAATTCTGTCAAACAATAAGATGTAGAATGTTTCCATACTAAGTAAGGTGCAACACACAGTCTTGTGTGGACCGCGGAGCATCATGTACTTATTCCTCCTATTTACTCTAGTATGTGTGTGTGTTGCGTGGCTGTATGTGAAATGGAATCATATGAAGAACTATTGGGTGGACAGGGGGGTCCCACAGACCCCCATACACCCTATATTTGGTAGCATGACGTTTTTGCAGAAGAAGAATCCAGTAAGTATTGTGTTTATTTTATTTGGAAACTTATTTTGAACTGTTCTGAAATTTTATGAGAATTGATAATCTAGCCTGTTCTCGGATTGGTATTCTGACTGAAACCCTATGTTATTGTAATGTCAATAAATTCATCATCTGCCTAGCCTTTTTCCAAATATGTTAGGGTCGGCTACCAGTCCTACCGGATTCTGTTGAATACCGTATTTTACATGGAGCGACTGCGTATCTGACCTCCACAACATATTTTACTGGGTATCATAGTATCCCATTGTAAAGTTGGTTGACAATGAATATCAAGTAATCCATTTGATTTACCGATAATTTAACTGGTATATAAATAGCCAATGGAGACTAATTATTTAGCAGATATCATCGTTAGACATACAAAAGCTTACTTTTAGTACTAGTACCATTAAGTTAATCTATGCTTTTATGATATTAAACTAAGCTATCAAAGCTTACATTAAATGGCATATTTAATCTGCTTATTCAGTGCATTAAAGTAAGCTTATTGCTTTTTTTTACCTTCGCTTTTCAGATAAATAATGCTTTCAATTCTATATTATTATAATTTCAACAAAAATACTTATATAAGGTGCTATAAAACATCTGCCACGGCTTTAATGGGAGGTAGTATTGTGTTTATAGATTACAATAGTATAGATAAATTATTGATTATTTATCATATTTTTTTTCATACAAAAAAAATAACGTATAAATTTGAATTGATTTATTAGTATAAAACCATCCCGTGTCCTAAGCTGTTGCCGCTCCGCACCGAATTCACGTAATTTGTGAACCACGTTACGCAGAATAGAGTCAATGTTAAGTTAACAATTTTATTTTCTAAAATTTAATTAACTGTTCCGGGGTACGAAAATTCTTCACTATTGTAATCTATAAACACAATACTACCTCCCATTAAAGCCGTGGCAGATATTTTTATAGCACCTGAAGAGTTAACAAAACATAAATTACCTACTATAACTTATTTGTCACTCATGTGTTTTAAAACTATTCATTATGCAAGGTTACGAATAGTATGACACGGTTTTTTATTTTCCCACACAAATCAAGACCAACTGACATGTGTCAGGAACGCATTCTTACAGCGCGGCCGAACTACAGTAAATAATAATCCGGCGAATTTGGAAACTATCGCTAAATTATGAATTGAGGTATATAATCCGATTTACAATGCTGTTTGATCAATATATACCACTGTTATACATTCGAATTGTTACCTAAAAAGTGTGTTAGAGCTGGGATAATAAAATAATTATTGCAATCATTAAGTATCTATGCACTAAAAGTAATTGATATTGTTTATCTACTGACATCAAACATATCAAAACACATTTTGTATATTATCATTTACCATCACAGTAAAATCTTTATTCATCTACATTGTAATAAAAGAGAATGCATGATCATAAGGCGTGTATGACGCTTAAAGCCAATGTTGTTATAGTTTAAGAGTGCTATAAATAAAAAATAAACTGATAAATGATTTTATGTTGTTATTGGTCAGTGTAAAATGTTTTTGTTATTTATTTTCTTTTTTTGGTAGGTATCTTTAGTAGTATCTTTTATACCTACATACTTTTTTATAATTTTTACATATTATCTCAGGCTTCATGTATTTGTAATTACGGCAATTATTTTTTAACTAGCACGCTATGTCACATGCGAATGGGATAGGAAGTATATTACTGTATTTATCGTGTTGTATACAATTTTGTTGGATCTTTTTTAATAACTATTATTAGCACGCAAGATAGAATTGGTATGCGATTATTGTAATTACTAACAACACTAAAAAAGCTTGTGATAAATTATAATTTGATATCTAAAAACTGTCAATGAAAAACAAAATAAAGCACCACTCAGTTAAATGATACCGACTTTCATGGTTGTTGAATAATGAAAGAATGCGAAAACAGTCGAAAAGTGTCACTGAAAGTTATCATAAATATTTTGAAGAATAGAAATAATGTGTTACTTCCCAAAAACATCATCTAAATACTCTACCAAACGTCTTTTAACCGCTTCTGCATATTATGTCCAAAAAAACAAAGTAAAACAAAAGAAAATCACATGATTTCCACTCCACCAATTCCAGGGTGTATGGATGCGTGAGCTCTACGAGCAGTTCAAGCCGTCTCCGTACGTTGGAATCTGGGTGTTCTGGCGCCCGGGCCTGGTAATCAACTGTCCGGAACTGGCGCGGCTGGTGCTCGTCAAGGATGCTGACGTGTTCAGGAACAGACTCCTGAGGTCTGGGCAGAGGGATCCCTTGGGTGCACTGAACTTGTTTACCGTTGATGTAAGTTAAGTTAATACTTGGCCACAAAGCTTTTAGATTAGTTCTTTAGTTACTGTAGACTTTATAATACTAAATAGTTAATTTTCCAAAACATTTCTTCCCCACTTGTAGAGAATAGTGACTGGATCACTCTCCTTTGTAAAAGTGCAATTTATTAAGAATTACTCTTTAAAAGAAATATTTGAGGCTTACAATTCTCAAATATTTTTTTTTCTTACTTTGAGATCAAACTCACAGCAAGACCAGTAACAAGGCTTTAATCAATAACCACCAACCACAAGAAATGTACACAATTATAATCTTAACCTATTTATGTTCTAGGATCCATTATGGAGTTCCATTCGCCGACGCCTGACGACAGTGTTCACAGCTTCGAAGCTGCGGGGCTGGCACGAGCTGTACCAGAGCAAGGTGGCGGACCTGGTGGAGCGCATACAGTCGGACAACGAGAAGGGCGTCACTGTCAACTTGAGGGTACGTGCTGATATAAACCGCTTTAACAGTAGGGATGGTTGTACTAAAACATTAGTCGGACCTAAAATCTAAATATAAACCGCGAAAAAATCCGTAAAAAGTAGTTTTATTTCAATTAGTCGTTAGCACACCAAATCCTAACCTAAGTAAAAACTTGTATTTCGGGTATCGGCGAATCTCGTATTGAGTCCTTAAATATCATCCTAGTTAATGCCCAAAACATTTTTTTTTATAATTGTTGTTGCTCTTAATTTTGGAATTCACAGTATGTTTTGCATAATGTCAATACAGCATTGAGATTAGATAGCTGGCTAGCCATCTCTCCGCTAATCTCAAGTGTATATCTAAACAAGTAAATATCTACAGAATACTCATTACGATGCAATAATATTACATTTCCAGGAGTCGGAGATCGGAGAACCAAACATTTCCTCTGCTAATATTTCATCATCATCTGCGAAGCCTTTTTCCTAACTATGTTAGGATTGGCTTTCAGTCTTAACAGACTGCCGAGTACCGTATTTACTATAAATATTGAGCGTATATATACCTTATATGGACCTGCAGAATAACTAATTACCACTATTGTTAACTTGCATAGGTAGCACAAATTAGTAAGCTCAAAAAGGATCCGAAATACTAACACAAGATTTATTAAATTTTAAGACAATAACAACAATCAATTACAGGAAAGACAGCTTACTAACAAATGATGCAAAAATTAAAATTAATTTCCTAAATCTAAACTAAAATTAAATTCATATTATTCATCCAAGAATCAACAAGGCTTCATGTAACTCATTTTTCTCCACAGTCTCTGTTTGCGGACTACGCAACGGACATTATAGGCGAGTCTTCCTTCGGCATCGAGTGCCAGGCCACCAAGAACAGCAGCGGTCCTCTCCGGGCTATGACGCAGGAGTTTGAGAAGTACAGCCGCTGGAGGGGCATGGCATGGTCCTCTATATTCTTCTTTCCGGAAATGGTCGATATACTTGGGTAAGTTCCAAAACATATCATAAATAATCAACTCATGGAACTCTCCTAACTTACACTATAACCAATCGTCATTGATTTATGAAGCTAAAAAAAGTCATGAAGAAGTGATGATAATATTATTCAACTTACAGAATAAATTATTTGATTTCGTTAGCCTGCCTAAATTCTAAAACAGATTAGTATATGTGGCAAGGCGCCCTTTGTATATTTTGTTTAATAAATCTTTAGCAGGATTATAAATTAACTTAATGGATTTCAGGTTCTCGTTCTGGCCGCAAAAAACAGTAGATTATTTCAGGAAGATATTCTCAATGATGGTGAAAGAAAGAGGAGGTCTCGACAAAGAGGTTGATGGAAAGAGAGACCTTCTTGATGCTCTACTCAAGATGAGACAGGATGCCTTGAAGGAAAACCAAGGTAAATAAATTTTATCGTTGTTTCGTCGCATAGGGACAAAAATAACGACACAGATTTCTAACGTAACCAAAAATAATTAATAAATAGTTTAAGATACTCGTATTATAACCTTTTGAAATTTAAATCCATTTAACTACAAAATATAACAGCTAGCTATGTATATTATTTTCAGATATGGACTTGGACATATTAGTTTCGAATGCAATGATCTTCCTCCAAGGAGGATACGACACATCGTCTTCCGCCTTAATGTACATCTGTTATGAATTGGCTTACCACCCTGAATATCAGGTACCACATTTAACTAACTACAAGAGCACTTTTGAACTACTCCTAAAACCTATATATCCCTAGAAAATAAGTTCTTAATGACTAAACTTTAATAACAACGTTTTCTGAAATAGAAACACAAATGTTTTCGTAACATCATCTAAACTTTTATTGTATTTGATTATCGAGTTATCATTATGGGAATGTTATAGACTGATTTATATTTTTCAGCAAAGATTGTTTGAAGAGATTTTACAAGCAAAGCAGAAAATTGGTGACAAGGAATTCGAAGCTTCGGATTTAGCTGAGTTACCGTATCTTAATGCAGTCTTCCAAGGTGAGTAAGAAAAGAACCTAGATTTAGTATGAACTGAGTATTTACGGATAAATAAGTTGAAAAAAAAAACTAGTTAAGAACATCTTTACATTATTATGTGACTTTTTTCTTCCTGGGTATATTATCAAAGCGACTAAGGCCATTTCGCCTCGATATTTAATACCTTCTAATATTCACAGAAACCTTAAGAAAGTACCCGATCATGGGGTGGCTGGACCGCGTGGCCCTCAGAGACTACAAGGTAGACGAGCGCCTGACCATCAAGGCCGGCACTGTGGTCTACGTGAACGCGGTCGGCATGCACAGCGACCCGGAGTACTTTCCCGAGCCAGACACTTTCCTGCCAGAACGGTTCCTGCCTGAGAATGTGAAGAGTGTTAAGCCTTACACTTATATGCCGTTTGGAGAAGGACCAAGGGGATGTATAGGTATTATTTTTTCTATTATTTATATTGTATGGTTACCTACCCAGGAGTTAGGTTTAATCCTAGGTACTGCGAGAGTAAATTAAGCTTAAAGATCTTAGTGAATAATCATTACAGGAAGGCAAAAGAAACAAAACTACATAAATTAGAAGATGCATTCAAAATCTAAATAGAGGGAAAAATTTCGCATTGTAAGGAGGACCGAAGGTTTTGTTAGATAGTATTTAATATTTGAGAAACCCATTTGTACAAATTTCAAAAAATAAACATTTTTATTTTTCCGAGCCTTTAAGTTCCATTAAAACTATTTGTAACACAAATTCTCCAATAGTTACACAAAATACTCGTTTTCTGCAGTGACAAAATAAAATTAATTTATAAATTGATTGCCCATAATATCTTTATGAGTATTGAACGAATTTGACAGAAGCGGGCAATTGAATTAGTATCGTTCATTAAATATTAATTTATTTGACCGTTTGTTGCGGTGGAAAGGTTGACAAATTGAAGAGTTATCCTATAATTGATATTTATGGCCATTTCAAGGGTCATTGACAGAATTCATTAGCGATTTGGGTCAAGAGCTATTGAAAAGTATATTATTATAATTTAATTTCAATTGGAATAACTCTGTTCTCACAATGATTTGTTTACTGCGATGTTGTTACTGCGAAATATTAGGTAACCAATTCATTCCATAGAAAAAAATGTTTTAGACATTTATTTATATTTGTAATGTTATTATTTTTCAGGTAAGCGCATAGGCCAGAACACAGTCCGGTACGCTCTAGCCGCTGTGGTCCTCAACTACGAGATCTGTTCGAAGCTGGGCGAACTGAAGCCAAACGACGTGCCTCTAGACAAGCGACAAATCTTCTATGCGCCGGCGCAGGCTCTCTCCGTCGAGTTCAAACCTAGGAAATAGTCTTGTCAATGTGAAAATGTATAATGCATCGTTGACTATAGCGTTCATACATCATATAGATGGTGTGTGTGTGATCACTGGATTCCTTATGTAACATTTATTGCAAAGCACAGGTTTTCGTGAAACTACGAGCAACAAAGAAAGTGTATTTGTTGCCCATCCTATTGTTGTACTAAGTATTCTTCTGTAAACGTATCTTATGATAAAATTGACAAAAAAGCAAATTGTGAACAATCCCTTTATCTTTTCTGTAGGAGAGAAGGCCTTTACTCTTCTATGGTAAATCAATAGGTTGGTTTTCTTATAAATTGTTTTTAACACGCTTATGTATAGTAAATTATATTCTTGTAATAATATATACACTTGTAACTAATAAACGAATTAAATGCTATTTAATCTCTGATTCTTTTAACCTATATTAATGCTTATAATTTATATGTAAGTTTTGTCATGCCAGTGAAATATCTAAGTACAAGATTCATTAGGCATCCTGAACAAAGGCGTTTGATAGTTATATAACTTGAGGTTTAAGTTTTAAAGAACCTTAACTAACGTTAAGGTATTAGGTCATAAGATATTAGTCTTTATTACAAGTTTAACCCTTTAAGTTTTTATCTAAGTATCATGTTTAAGAAAGCGGTCCACCTGTTATCTAAGTAAATTTGAATATTAACAAAGTTTTTAAGATAAACCTTGTACAAGCCAAATATAGATACCAACTAATATCTTAATCATATTGGCACAGATTAGTTTGATACGCTGGGAGGCCCCGATTTGTGAACAACTTGGACTCTAACACCTTATTAAATAAAAAGTACTGTTTAATGATCTATTTATATGACGACTTCCATATAGTCACACCAGTTAGACACACTGGTGTGACTAGGTGGATTTTTTTTCCACATAGTCACACCAGCCAAATTTCTACACCTTGTATCAAAAACTAGTGGTGTGAAAGATTTTTTTTTTATATTCATTTTTTCGATAATTACGTTTAACCGACATAAAAAAAAGAGGAAGGTTCTATTGTAGACGGCGTATATTTTTTTGCTGGTTATTTAGTTCGATTCTAAATACTATTTTCCTTTACAGGGCTTTCTCAACGGACGTAATATTTTAGTAATACTTTAGTAATATTTTAGTAGAGAAATCAGGGGACGATTCGATCTCATCATAAGCTTTATTCCTGTAACTAATGGCTATTGTGTATTGCAAAAAGATAAAGATTATATATTTTATCATTTATATAAATAGATTATTAGAAAGAACATTTTGACTAACAACAAAACAAGATAATCTCGTAAAAGGTATTATAGAACATACTTAATATTATTGTGTAAGGATTATATATCTTTATAATCATAATACCTATTAGGTACCTATAAAACCTTATCTTTTATAGTGGGCAAATGGGCAGTCCAGTAGCAATAAATGCTTTTTTCTCTGTATAAACGTAAACTGGTGTAAAGAGTTGAACGAAGAGAACTGGTTAAAGAGAGGGCTATGCCCAGCAGTGGGATCATCAGGATTCAGGTGTATGAATGAAGATGATGGAACTAGCGACTTCTCTGCTCTGAGAAATAAATAATAAAGAATTATAAAGTAATCGATTGAAAATACCTCGAAGCTGGTATAAGGACTTTTTTATTCTTTGTTATTTTTTAAGAACCATCTCAATACTGTGTACTTATACTAAAAATGGTATATAGTAACCAAGGTCAAAGTGTTTAACATAGGATAGAAAAGGTTACAATGCTAGGTTTAAACTGTACACAAAAAGTTTCGTTTCATAATTACCTAAAATAATTTTAATTAAAACTTTTTATCGTGCCTGTAACGTGAGGGAATTAGTTTATAACAAAAACAATTTAAAAAAGGAGTTTGAATGAACTGAGTTTGAGCCAGCTCATGGTGGGTTCGACTCTACTCAAGCGATCCTAAGAAATACCGGTAGATAAATGAATAATTATGAATTATCTTTATGAAAGTTAAATACAATAAGAAACTGAAATCGTCTTACAGGAAAAAGCGTGGTTTTTAATTATTTTCTTATAACAGTATTACTCGGCAATCGACCATTCTTACTAAATTGTAATTTATAAAGGCAAATATTATAGAGGATGTTACCAAAATGTTATGTCAATCTGAACGGGGTAAGAAGTACATCAGATATAGAGCCGCTTTACAAATTTATAACTCCAAATAAATTAATTAAATAGTTGACACCAATGACAATCAATTTTGCAATTACTATCAATCTGCGCTATATTGGAACTATGTTGTTGATTGACAACTAACTCATGCTGACTTGAAGAAAAATACATAATTATATTATAAGCAATAAAAAAAAACGGGTTTTCTGTTTACAAAACGACGTGTTACTACGACGTTAAAAATCTATTATTATTGATATTACATTTCAAGGTTTTTTTACCGGCAACTGGTATCGACTTGAGAGTATGTTTATTTACCTAATTAAGCGGTAAATTGATGCTAATTCAGAAATGACTCAGGATTTTTTTTATTTATGTGATATAACAGTTCACGGTCAGATCACTTGTTTTTTTTTATAAACCTAGGAAATTAAAAAATATTTATAAATAAAGCACGAATATTAAACTGTAAAATTATATCACATATATTATGTTTATAAAAACACATAAAAACGGCGATGCTTTAAACAAGATACTCGGTATTATTTGGTAATGTAGTGCAAAAGACCGGCCCTGTTACGTGTCATGCTAAAGCAAAGGAGCAACAATTGCTAGATGTGTACAAATTTACTGATAAGTTTTAACCTTGCATTAAAAGTTGTAATTTGATAGCAATAAGTGTGCAAATTTTCTGTCTCGTTTTTTGCAAGATATGTAATACCTTTGTGGGTGTTATGTTGCACTTTGGGACAGGACAATGCCCTGCAATAACTTGGTACTTAAAATAAGTGACATTATCGCCATAAATACGATATGATACAAACAAACAAAATTTATTTTTAGAATTTTTAATATATGTTTTCTTTATTTCAGTACGAAATTAAATACGAGTCAATATTTCACAATAATGGTTACTTGAAAATTATAAGCTAACAAAAGGTAGATGGATGTAAAATCTGTAAAGACCGAGCAAGAGACGTCCTTTAAAATTACAGACATTTAAGATATAAGGCTAACAGTTTTTTTATTTATCGTCAAACATTTTAAATACTTTCAATAAAATTCACCCTAAAAAGACCGTTTAACACGCAATTTCAGAGACAGAAAACAAAGTCACAGTATTCATACAAAATTACTTGATAACTTCTATAATTAGTTTCTAAATTAATACTTACAAAATAATCTCCTATAATGAAGTCAGACACAGATGAGCTACTGTCTCTGACTGACCAACCGCACATACATCCCAAGTAACACTACAACTTAGATAAGAGCAAAGAAAATAAAACGTCATTACATATTATGCTATATAACAAGACAACACTTAAAAAAAATTGTCGATACAATTGAGTTGACAGTTTCATCCATATTGCCAGTAATCTTCCAATAGAATAGAATATTGTCTGGTCATTCCGTTATCTCCATAGATAAGGAAAAGTTAAACAATATTGAGTAATAATTTATTTTTGTAAGCAAAATAAGACGCACATTGGAAACCATTTCTGAATCACTTGACTTTCTTTGAGACCTTGATTGCACGAAAAGTACAGAACATTTGTTCCAAATGAAAAAATATTTGTGGGTCATGCAAATGCTTTGAATCGCACAACCATTTAAACAGATAAACTGCATGCTAGTTTATCTAAATTCTTCGTAAAAAAATCGTAGGAAAACCTTCACCATTTTATAGCATTTTAAGGTTTTTGAAAGCGCTATGGTCAAAGTGTCTCACACGAGCCTTTTCTAAAGATTGCTTATTTTTCATTGTACGTTTTGGAAAGTAGATATAAGCTGAAGCGAATGTGCACCCTACATAATTCTTTTTATTTAGTGAAATCTTCTAAATACATACACATAACAATACAATCTGTGTATATTCATGTGACGACAATGTAAATTTAGTTGCGTGCCCCATTTCATTCTTCTTCCATTTTGGATGTCATAGTTTACATTTTACGGTTTATTTACGTTGTTTTCGCATATTTTTTTAAATAATTGTATTCTGAACATTGATGTTAACCTTTTTTTCAAAAGAGTAATCTATGGAGTTTCTTGCCGGTTCTTCTCCATTGGAATGACGTTTTGGAACCTGCAACTAGAGTCAGTAATTTAACGTTTTATAAGAGCTTAAAAAGGCCTAATTGAAATAAATATATTTTGAATTTTTTGATTTCCTCAATTATGTAGTATTCGTTAAAGCAAAAATATACATATCCCATAATAACCCGCTGTACATAATGTGTAAAACATTAAAGCTATAGGTTGAACCTGCCTAGCCTTTTCCCAAGCTATATTATAGTCGGCTTCCTGTCTTGCCCCTCTGAAGTCCATAACCCATTCAGTATTCCGTAGCAAGACCAGTTGTCAGTACTATTGTATTGTGTTAATGTGTGACAAAGATCACGAATGACAGTCGGGACAAACGTCTTAACGATCCAGGTAATGGTCACCACTCACCTATCCGCTGACGAATATTCTCGCGAGCTTCGGAAACTACGCTACGTTCACTCGTGGGGTATTGTTAGCGCACACATTTGTTCACTGGCATATCTCCTGCGCAGATGGCTAATTTCTACGTACGAGAAGCCGCCGTGCCCGATATTTGATCAGGAGGTTTGTATGAAATAAAATGCATATGAAATAAAATATTTTCCTTTATATCATCAAAAATCAAATCAATCGGGTTAATCAGGCTCTGTTATCATTTCGGCTTACATAGCCTATATAAAATAATAAATAACCGAAATAGAACTCAATGTTTTATGATGTTGAAGCAAAAGATACACAATGAAATAGAAATACATTCTAACTTTAAATGAATTTTGTTACGATTTACTATAGGAGAAAAAACTTCATGATAATATTTCATTTCAAATATTATAATATAATTTTCATTTTACATAACTACTGATATAAAAAAACGTAGCCGACAAATCGAAAATAAATACGCGAAAAAAACTTTGTACGTACCTACGTACATCACTAAAATAATCGTTAACTTAAAAACTAACAAATCATGTTTCATTATTTAAAACTTGATTTTGGTCGGAACGGACGATAAACTGCAGACGAGTATTATTCAGCAAAACGTGTTAATTGTCCGCAGCGGTGTTATCAGTCACCATACAGTATATAATGTGGTCAAGAAAAACTGGCAGTATTGCCTTCGGCTTTACTCGCTTACGACCTCCTTAAAATACAATAAAACCGTTTTTATTGAGGTATAAAATCATAAAAAAGGCAATAATTAAAAATCTAATTCAAAAAAAGTTTTTTTTCGGCAAAATTTTGAAAATGTTCGTAATACTCCTATTATCGGTAACTGTAATCTTTGCGACATGGTTGCTTGTAAAATGGTCGAAAGTAAAGAAGTTCTGGAAGGAAAGGGGGGTACCGTACATCGCACCAAACCCAATAGTGGGAAGCCTCACGTTCTTGCAAAGAGAAAACCCTGTGAGTATAAATTACATTACATTTAATTAACTCCCATAATCATTATCATATAGGCAAAAAAAAATATTCGATTAAACATTTGTTGATCACACAAAATATGTTTGTCTTATTTTGCTTATGCGTAAGGCGTAGATGCCGCGGTGACCTTTGTATCACTCGGTCATCTGTTTTTGATAAAACTTATTAAAACGTTTCTGTATTGTAACAACAAAATTTTCATAATACCTAGACCGTCATTCTTTTATTAAACTGTTATTAAATAAAATTATCTTTCTATCGAACATAAAATCAAGTTTTAAGAGCCTCTTGAAGTTATTAGACGGTAAATAATTTTATTACGGCACTTAAAAAACTTATTTGTTTAGCATATTTTTGAGCATAATTTCTCTATATTAGCAGTAGTTATGCAGGTTTCTATACCAGTGTTATATCATTTGATATCAAAATAGTAACAGCACTTGAATAATATACCTATATTAAGTACCTATGACGTAAGAGTTTTGGTTACTTTCTATAGATAACATCTACGTTAAAAATAATATTTGATAAAATCAGCAATTGTTTTGATATTTAAGATTATTTTTATGAGCTTATAACACAATATTTGAACGTGACTATCATTTAATCTTTAAAGATACCAGTGTCAACAAAGCTAAGTCATCGCAAAACATTTAATGGCTAAAATAAAAGATTAGCTCAGAAAAGATGCTAAGTAACTGTTTACATGTATCGCTAATAATCGCTCCTTACATGATTACATTAAAAGATAACCTTCAACCTTTTCTTATCTTATCTTTTAGTATGTTATAGGAAATCAATATAAAGTCGATAGCATCACTAATGACTATTTTACATGAAAAGCAACTTTATATCGTAGGTTTAGGGTCGAAATTCGCATTTCATTGTTTACAGTATCGTGTGGTACCTACTCGGTATTAATAATAAGCGGAAGCAAGATATATCGATAATTTATGTTTTTTTAATACGTTGCTACTTGATACAAAAAACTTCAACATAGGTACAACACAACATAAGCACTTTTTTCCTGAAAAGTAGATACGCGATGGCATTATTTTGGAATTATAATGAAGAGTTTTCTATTTAGCACTCATTTCTACTAAAAGATGCACAATGCAATAATGGGTTTATTTTCTAAACTGCAAGATCTATTCAGCATCACTTTAGGCATGCATAAAACTAAACACCTTTTTTTTATTCATATCAGTTTCAGAATTCCTTACACTTTCAGAGCCACATACTTTTTAGTTCATACATAACATAACTATGTACATTTGTCTAACAGAGAACCGGCACTTTCGAGTAAATAAAATAGGGGACCGGTGAAATAACTCTCCCTGTAACATAACACCGGTGTTTTTTAGAAATGTTCAACATCAGTTATTTTCTCGAAAAAACACGCGAGTATTTTTTGGCGGATAAAAGCCTGAAGCACTAAAAATGACTGGAAACCTACATAGTTAGGCTAAATATTTGATAGAGACGTCATGTGTGAAATGTTTGGCCTATTTTGATTAGATTACTGTTATTTGATATAGTATTTTTGTATTATCGTATTATTACGAAGAGACAAGCCGGACAAGGTTTGAGGTGCCTCACCCCGCTTACCGGTAAACACCAAAATATTTAGCTAAATGACGAAATTAAAAGAAAATTCTCACGTACTTCTTAACTATAGACAGGATTAAACATAAAGTAATCGATTATAATAGTTCATAGTAGTAAGTTGGTAAATTGAAGGCCTACCTAAATCAAGGGTGCCCTAAAGGAGACATTGAAAATCATCTTCATTTAACCCATCAAGCACAACATTGTAATTTATGCTCATATACTTAATTTGTTTTTTCAGGCAATATGGATGCGACAGCTGTACAAAGACTTCAACGCTCCGTACGTCGGCATCTGGCTGTTCTGGCGACCAGCGCTGGTGGTGAACAGCCCTGAGATAGCGCGGAGAGTGCTCGTTAAAGACGCTGATGTCTTCAGAAACAGATTCCTGAGTTCTGGCAAAACTGATCCTGTTGGAGGACTTAATGTGTTTACAGTTAACGTACGTTGAAATAAGACGTTTGCAAAAGTTATGAAAAATCCACACATTTTCTTTTATGTGGAAACAGGAAATTGTCTTTCATGGCTACTACACACAGTGCCGGCGGCAATGCCGCCGGCCGCCGGGTTTATGCCGAGCGGCTATGCCGCCGGCAATACGAGCCGCCGGCACAAGCCGCGCGAAGTCGCCAAGTATCAATCTGCATCAGCTCGAATGCCAGGAACGAACTGACGCCGGCAAGCCGCGGGACCCGCCGGTACACCCCGGCGGCCATGCCGGCGGCTCCTTTGTGCTGCAAAGCCGGTGGCTTTGAATGCCGCCGAGCGCAGGGCGGCCTGGCCAGCGGCTCGCCCGGCGGCACTGCCGCCGGCACTGTGTGTAGGAGCCATTACAAACCGCAATCTCAATTCTATTAGCACTGTTGTCTCCAAGTGATCGCATTATAAGTTTTTTACTCTACATTTTATACACTGGTCAGGTAAGTTAGTTCAAAAGCGCTTATCAGTACATTTATTACCTTTCAGGACCCCATCTGGTCTTCCGTGCGGAGGCGCCTCACCGTGGTGTTCACGGCCGCCAAGCTGAGGAATCTGCAGCCCATGACTATCATTAAGACCAAGAATCTCATCAAACGGATCACTGAAGACAGCAAGAACGGTGCGCCTATTAAGGACCTTCGAGTGAGTAAACAGTTCTAAGTTCACTGAAAGTGAATTATTTATAGTGTTTTAACTAGTGTCGGAAAGATTTCCCCTGTCGCCTTTTATGTAATCCCTTTTAACCGACTTCAAAAAGGAGAGCTTCTTAATTCGGCTATACATTTTTTTTTTCGCGATCTCTCCGGTATTTATTGAGGATTATCTCAATTATTTGTTACCAATTATTTTCTAGCCATTCTCATGTATTATACATATATCTTCAATAACTTAACGTTTTTCTTCCAGCTAATGTGTACGGACTACACTACTGACGTGATCGGCGAGGCTGCGTTCGGGGTCACTACCAACTCGCTGCTGGGTCCTGACAGCATCATGAGGAGGGTCACCCGGGAGATGATGGCCTTCGACGCTTACAGGGGCCTGTGCTGGACCAGCATCTTCTTTTTCCCGTCGTTAGTCGATATATTCAGGTAATTCTACCTTTTACGAACATTTGGAACCGAAAAATAATTTTATCGATTTTCAACCGACTTGAAAAAAAAGGAGGTTTTCAATTTCATAAAATGATTTTGTATTCGATAACTAAGAACTAACCATAAAATATAAATTGTGATTAAAAATATATATATTTTTTTTGTATCTGTGTGTGGCAATCAATTACTCGTATTACAAAACTTTACGTTATTGTGCATGGTTTCAAATTTGATTAAATATTCTTCTATTCTAAACCGTATCCAGAAACTTTACAATATAATGTGTTTTCAGGTTATCATTCTTCCCTAAACCCACGGTGGAGCTCCTACGTAAGGTGTTCCGTTCTATCGTCGATCAGAGAGGAGGTTACGATAAGGAGATTAAGGAGCCAAGAGACTTGCTCGATGCCTTACTGAAGATCAAGCAGACCGCAGCCCTTGAAAACGAAGGTTAGCTATCAATCTACTGTCAAATTGTATAATATTTTTTATTGAATTTTAAAGGAGTAGGTTAAAAAAAAGACAGTCGAATTGTGAACTCGACTGTCTTTTTTTTCATGTAAATTTGGAACGCGGTATCTGAAAATCACTATGAAAAAAAAAGGATTGTATGTTAGGTTATACCTCAGAGGTGTCTTTTCAAATTTTGATGTCGCTTCTTTTTTACATTTAAGTGTCATTTATTATTGTTGTATTTTTTTGGACCCAAGAACTTTCTACGATTTCTTAATGATTTTTTTTGTCATCTTCTGTAAGATGGTCATATCCCAAAACCTTGTCATGACTTAGTTATATCTAATGTAATTTATGATGTTGTTTTAGAAATGAGTGAAGACTTTCTGCTGGCTCAGGCGGCTACCTTCCTGTTAGGCGGGTTTGATACCTCTGGATCCACCATGACACTGGCCATCTACGAACTGGCTTGGCATCCGCAATATCAGGTAAACTAACATCATTGTATCTGTAATTCATAAGTACTTGTTATTTTTTATGCTTTCGTATCTTGTTTCCTTCAGTGCGTCATTTTATATGCACTTACATAATCCTAAATTTTGAAGATCTTTTGATTTGATTTTTTTTTTGAGTGATCACTTGTGCTGTCATCCGTTTTCAACCTTTAAACAGTATCTCCTTTTTTCTTTTTTTATGGATTTTCTACGCTTGGTTTCCTATATTGTGATGGTTTTGTATTTCCAGGAACGGCTATATCAAGAAGTGTTGGCTGCCAAGGAAAAGAGTGGAGCGGAATACTTAAACCCGTCGCTTCATCCCGAACTCACTTTCCTGGATTGTGTGATCAAAGGTGAGTCTTGATTAACTTAATCGCAACTCTATGGCAAAGTGGCAAGATTGAGTTTCATATGTTGCTTGTACATCTTTGTTAATTTTCCGTAATTTTTTCCTTAGTGATAAGCCTGTAGATGAGTTTAGTAATATAAACACGTGTATATTTTTATTTACGTTTTAAGTGTGATGATAACATAGAACGAATATTGTCAAATGGTAATCTGTGTAGTATTCACACTTGACCTAAGGCTATAATAATATCTTGAATAATGTTTAAATAACGGATGATTAACACTTTTAATGTAAATTAAGTTTTTTGGTAGGTATAGAATTTTGTTGATCAATAGTCTTTTATTAGCACTGATAAAAACAGTGTTTGAGGTTTATTGTCTATTTATTTGTATTTTTATATCTTTGCGACCTATGATCCGATTTTAATATAGCGTCACTGTCGAAACTGATATTGTCGATTTCAAATTTTCCAATTCAAATAAAACTAATGAAAACAACTTTCTGCTATGCGTAACTAACTGCTGCCTATAGCTATATCAAAAGTCAGAACATACTAATGATCCAATTGACATTCAAAAATTAAACCCTAAAAAATCAAGAAACGATTTCAACCAATCACTGCCCTATTTTAGAGGTCCTAAGGATCTTCCCACCAATGGGCTGGCTGGACCGCGTTGCTGCAGTGGACTACAAGATTGACGACAAGCTGACCATCCCCGCGGGTACCCCTGTCTACATCAACAACGTGGCCATGCAGGTCGACCCTCAGTACTTCCCGGAGCCAGAAACCTACAACCCTGAGCGGTTCCTGCCTGAAAACGAGAGGACCATCACTCCGTATACCTACATGCCTTTTGGAGATGGACCTAGGAACTGCATAGGTCAGTATTTTTTTATAGTCGTTGTGTCAAAATTCACTGGTCTCGATTTGGAACTCAATGTTTTTTTTTAAATTCATCTTCTGTATCAAAATTATCAAGTTTTTAAAAAGACTTTATTTTTTTGACTGTTGATAATTATTCTATGTGAATTACATGCATTAGCATGTAGGTGCCAACTTGGTCTATTCTATGAAACCAAGAGGTTATATCGTTGTAGTAATCGCCTTTCGACATATTATCCAGTAATTCATTAATATGGATTATTATCCCAGACAACAAGTTACATGGTATTTTCGTATCCAGGAATGCGCTTCGCCTACCAGAGCCTGCGTCAGAGTTTGGCTCAAGTGGTTCTGAACTTCGAGATCAAGACTGTCCCGGACACCCCGAAACCTCACGAAGTCCACATGGAGAAGAAGGGACTGTTCTACATGCCAGATGAGAAGTTATGCGTTCAGTTTATCCCGAGGAAGAACGTTGAAACTCTGTGATTTTATTTTAGTAATTTATTTTATTTAAGTGGTTGAAATCTTCTTCTTATATATAAAATTCTCGTGTCACAATGTTAGTTACCATACTCCTCCGAAACGGCTTGACCGATTTTTATGAAATTTTATATGCATATTCAGTAGGTCTGAGAATCGGCTACTATCTTTTTTTCATACCCCTAAGTGGTAGTAGGTAGGTAGTAGGCAGGCAGGTAGGTAGTAGGTAGGTAGTAGGCAGGTGCTAGGTAGAAAAAATTGCATTGCAACGCATGCCGGGTAAAGCTAGTACTCTTATAACTCATGATTTAGAAATTGGGACGTTAAAATTCATTGTTGAATTTAATTACTTGTAGGTACATGTGAAACTAGTTTTTGTGGGTCAAGTTTTAGTAGTTAGGAAAAAATAGTGAGATTCTTTATTATGTTTATCTAGTAATATGTAGTGTGTATAAATAAAGATTATAATTTAAGTTTGAAAAATGTTGTTTTTCTTCACAAAATTCTACAGAACATTTTTTTTTAAACTCAAACTTCGAGTACCTAAGATTTTTATCAAAACTGGTACACACATATTTTATTACTTCAAATAACATATGTGATACTTTATATAAAACGTTTGACGACCTACGTGGTCGAGTGGCATACGCACCGGTTTTCAAGGTGTCGCTAGCTCTGAGGTCCCGGGTTCTATCCCCGGAAGGGTCAATGTAGAAACTCACTTTTCTTCATTGCCTCGGGTCTGGGTGTTTGTGGTACCTTCGTTGTTTCTGAATTCCATAACACAAGTGCTAAATAGCAACTTACTTTGGGTTCAGAGCAATGTATGTGATGTTGTCCGCATTTATTTATTTATTATTTATTATAAGGTATAAGGGAAGTACGCAGATAAAACTGCGGGACGCTAAAAATGTAAACAGCATATTTTTCTGGGAACCTTTATCAAGGATCTGCGCGGCACACATTTTCCACCCCCATAGATTAACACCCTCCCAGTTTATATATCATTACAGGCTATCGATGTCGCCACCTATTCTCATTAACGATAGTGCTGCGATCGTTCCGATAAACGTTATTTATAGCAGTTATTTTAACTGCTATTTTTTTTGTTGCGATTTATAAGTACTTATTATATTTCGGCAGTGTTCATTACTTCTTTTTTGGGAAGAAGAGCCCTTTATAATTGCTGGGAATCAGTTTAAACCTAATTGAATTAGTAAATACAGTCTATCTCACATATGCAGTAACAATTATTTTTTGATAAACGTTATCTACATTTACATAAATGATTGTTGTCTTTAATTGCTGTCTCTGTAATGTACCTATATATTTATGATGTCATTGAAATACGTTTCAAATCTTAATCGTTGATAAGTGATTGAATAATACAAACAATTGTTGTCACGATTATTTATAAGGCTTACTCTTTAAAATGTTCAAAAACGTAATTTAAGATAATTATGTTTAGTAACACCTGTTGTAATCTTGAATGACTCGCTGGTATTTGACTTTGATAATAAAAGCTGTTTACATCTGCTCTATTTATAGAATACAGTGACATAATTAAGATTAATACGCATCAATTTTAATAAATCTAAATAACTAAGTATGAATTAGTATGTGTCGAGTCAAATATATATTTTATAGTCATTCAATTTTAATAAACCTATAGCATCAATACTTAGGTATAAAATTTAATTAAAACCTGTTGAGTTATTTTTCTGTAAAGCTGCAGCAAATGATATTTAAAAATACTAACTGTACAATAATTTAGAACTTTCTATATTAAAACTGTTTATCTCATATTTGGTACAAAACAAAAATAAAAATAAACCCAGTTATTCATGTCCCATGCCTACAGCCGCCATTACGGCGTAATCGTCGAGATAAAGGGCTAGCTTCTTTTTATGATGCCTGGCTTTATGTCCCTGATAATGATCCCTACAATCTATTAACGCTCGGTCAGACCACTATTATGGCTATTGATAAGTCACGGCTGCTGTGGTACACGGGGTAGGCAGAGATACGAGAACCAGCTGAAATAGGAAAATATGCTATGTAGCTAAGTATTAGCTTATGAAACGGTTCGTAGCACTGAAATCTATATCTATACTTACTTATAATAAATCTGTAGAAGTGAAATTTCTGTACATTGAAAATATCGAAAAAATAAATGGCGGGGGGTGTTACTAGACCGACAAAGAACCGAAAAGTGTGAAAAAAAAAAATTTGTCTGTCTGTCTGTCTGTTTGTTCAGGAATCACGCAAAAACTACCGGTTCGATTACGATGAAACTTGGTATAATTATTCTTTATTATCCTGGGCACCACACTGGGTAGTTTTTATCCCGGAAAAGGAAAAACAATAAAAACAAACTTAATTTTGCGGTTAAAAACTCGTTGATAAGTTTCGTCATCCACGCGAACGAAGTCTCAGGCACAGCTAGTATTAAAATAAAACTATTCTTACGGATTTGATCGCGGTTTGTATTTGGATTTTAGAACCCTACGTTTTGACACCTTTGCAGGTATCATGGTCACGGGCACACTCATATTCAGACTTCGCTCAGATATCAGCACTTAAATAGTTAGAGACATGCTAATAATTTGAATAGGTATAAGTAATTTAATTTCAATAGAGTTAAAACAAAGTCAAATATTGTTACATCTTTGTGTCTCATCCAACTTTAAACGTTAGAGAGGATTGATAGATATTTTGAACATGTTTAGCTATAACGTACTAATAAAATTACTGTTTTACAACAGCATGTTTTTTTTTTAATATACACGTCACGACTTTAATCCTTAAAGAATTAAATGATATCATAATCAGTTGGAGTTTTTATCAGTAAGTTGGGCGATTTCTGTCAAAGGAATTCTTACAAGTTACAGTAATTTGTTAATAGGGTTGACACAAGTGACTTTGAAAGGCCCATAATATCTTTAATCTTGGCTTATTTTACAGTTAGCAATAAGTCTATAAATAAACAGATTAATAAAATGCCTGTCTGTTAAAATTTTTAAGGAGTTTTAAGTGGAGTTCTGTTGTCAAGGCCTTTTTTGTTTCCTAGTCACTCATGACAAGGAGTTATTGCACGACAGTCAACTGTTTTGTCCATCTGATTGGGTTCAACGACTTGCTTACTGTACCTACAGCTAAAGGGGCTCTACCACATTCTGAGCCTAATAATCACAAACTGTCATCTTAACCACAAATGCCTTTCTAAAGAGCCTTCAAGGATTACATGAGTAATTGGCAATCATGCCACAACTTAGCCCTCAGAGAATTTGTAACAAGACAACAAACTCTTGCTTGCCTTTCGTCAATTAACTTTGGGACAGTGTAATGCATTATTTAAGAGATGTAGGGGTAGTTGAGGAAATCATTGTTAGTCGTGATTGTGTTTTTATCTACCACACTATTTGTGTGTCGTTGGTTTGAATAATAATTATTTTTGTTGGTAATGTTGTCACGTCGTTGTATACTGTCACTACTAGTATTTCTCCATTTTCTTAATCCATGACTGCTTTGTGAAACTAATTTTTCACGTAAGTTAGAGTAAAACAGGGAATTTAAAAACTATGAATAATTTAATCATCTAGTCTAGTCCAGTATTGAATGTTTTTTTAAATGATTCCCATTTATAATTTTTACGTAGAAATACCTCAATTGCATTTGAATATTCATTTTTTAAAAGCTTTCTAAAATAGTTTTCGAATACATAGGTTTTAATAATTGATGCGAATTTTTGGTAAACTAAAAAATCCTCTTACATAGTAATCTGACAACGGAAGGGATAGTCGAGGACCTCGCAAACTACCAACCAAAACGAAATATTTCAATGCAGTGTGAAGTATTGATTTTATATGGGAATTGCATTTGATATGCATGTATGTGTGTCCAGTTTGTGTATAGCTTACACAAGTGTTATTTAAATAGTGGGATGTAAAGATAGGTGATCTAAAGGGCCAAAGCTGTTTTAAAGACAATAAAAATAATGTTGAAAGTGTTGGTCTTCAAAATGTGTAAGACCAAAATTTGTAGAGTGTAAGGTAGTTGAAGAACTGAGGTGGATAAAAAACCATGTACATCGTGCACAGAGTGCTGGCCTGGTCTAAACGTCAAGCCCCATTAAATGTATTTAGGCATGTTTAACATTACTACAATAATAGTTATTATTAAGAATTTTTATTTTCCTATTTTGCTTCTATTTTTTAACAGCTTATGTGAACTGTAGAAATTAAGAAAATATACCTCACCACTTCAACATAACAGTGCCGTGTATGTCCATATTACATACAAGGATGTTCGTCAGTATGTGTGTATAGTATCTAAAATACAGAAAACACACAGCTTCGTCGCGCTAGTTTCAAACTACCAGGAACATGCCTCGGGCATAACAACATACAGGTAGGCAATGGTGACATTTTGTATAAATAATCCGTCATATTTTATAAATGTCCCTGTTCATTATAAAATGCGTGACCAATTAGAAAAAAAGTTTTCTTTAAATTCCTTATAAAATGGTAAAAGAATAAAAATAACAATAAGAATATTTTTTATTGTATGTTATCATAGGTGGGTGAGTAATATTTGTTGTCAATCGTTTTTCTTTGTTACTGCCATACAAAAGGTTAAAAATAATCACAACATGTCTACTAATTGTGTGTAATTAATATTAGTTTTTCCTTTATTTTTGTCACTTCTGAATTGACAAAGTTTTTCATCACTATTATGATAGATATGTTTATCACTATAATAATAGTTTTGGTCACAAGGCTACAAAGATCAACATTAGACACTAAAAATAAACAGATAATCATAAAATTCTAACAAAAATTATACACAGTTTCCAACAGGAAAACAAAACAAACACTCTGTATTTAATACGGGGGGTGGAAAAAAGTATATGAAAATTAAACAATAAATCATGGTGTACAGTACACGGTATCGGCCGAATGGGCACGTAACGTCACGGCGTCGCCGGCGTAAGAACGTTAATTTATTTTCCGACTGTACCTACGGTGAATATGAAAATTTCCTCCTTTGGGAGTTTCTGCAGACGGGCGGTTTGAACGCTGTGGTTCGAACGCTACACACTATGTAAGGACAAGGCAAGAGTTTAGAAAAAAAAGGAGTTAATTTATATCTATTAAAACGTCTTTCTGCTTTTTAATTGATTGCCGCATTATTTAATTGCGGTGAAATAGTTTTTATTTCCATTAACTCTCTTTTAAAGCCTAGGAAATAAATAGTATTGTTGTATAAAATTAGAGAACGCACCGATTAAGTCTCTTAAAAAATTGCAACGCCATGAATCTGTTAGTAGACACCACACCCATGTCCACCATCATATAAGTAAAAACGCTTGTAAAAACGCAGCGTTCCAACCGCCCGTCTGCCTCCACTACCCCAACTGGCCGGGTTTAATTGGAACACAGTAATTTATCGTCGGATCTCTGTTATCGGATTACGGACCTATCGAAATTGTATTTGAACGAGAAAATTAATTTAACTATGCACATATCGGCCTTGTGGTTGATTAGGCCTGTCTTGTGGTGGCCTCTGACCTCGGCTAGTTGTGTACTAGGTACACTGGTTAGGAGTCAGTTATGTTCAATTTGAGGAGAAATATTGAAGTTTCATCGCTTGGAGATGAAAAGTGACGTGTTGATGAGACTTTATTATTGCAGTTAATTTAGTCTTGACAAATTTGATCATGGTAATAATGATTGTTGGCGATTTTTGTTAAATGGTTCTCTGAATAATTCAATTTAGGAAAAGTGTGTTAGGTTTTTTACCGGAGACGCTAGTTAAATCAAGTTCTAAATTTAGAACCAAATAAAAAATGTCTAGACTTTTTTGAGAGCCTTTTTGAGTTTATTTTGTTGCTTTTGAATATTGATTAAATTATCAATGTCTATACACCAAAGTCATATCATAGGCGTTTATTTTACAGGGGTCTACAAAAAAGTCTGTACCAACCTTTATTTTCCCAGGTGGGTTTTGGCACAAAACTCAACGATTAGAAACTCAAACATGGATGGCAAACAGCTGGCCGTTTGTTTGGCTACAGTTTGTGATGACGAAACACTAACTGTGTTAGATTTGTTCATTTATTGTTTACCAGCAAACATTTCCTCCTGGGATTCGTGAACTAAATACACGTGGCTTACACTATTGTGGCTGTTATGGTTGAATTTGTGTGGTGTAGAGAAGTAGTTACAATTTCCACTCTAAGTTTTTTAATCGACTAAAAAAGGAGGGTGCTCTCAAATCGACTGTTTAAAATAATATTTTTTGTGTCTCTACTACTGCATTTTGTCATCGATAGGGTAGAAGTAATCCCATATAAGATTAATTTAAGTCGTTGATTCAATTTTTAATTCAATTATTAAAAAAAAAACGTTCTTTTAAATACGTCATATAGTACAAAAAAGGGTGTAAAACTATGGATTCCTATGATTATGTAATCTCTTACATAAACATAGGAGGATGCCTTATATAACCATCATGTAAAATCCTAACCTATCTCAACAGTGACTGGAAGTGCACAGCCTAATGATTTGCTATTGAATATCTGGCGGGCGCCCAGCTGGCCCAGATAACAGTATCGTGATAGGAACAACTCACTGTCATCATAACACAGCCAAAGACCTGTGACGTCACCGTTACTGGAACCTAGAAAAAACGATAAAGGATATAAATAGCTACTGAATTATCGGAACCTTGAGCTGATGTCGGCTAATTTTAATTTGGGATGTCGAAAAATTATTTTTAGTACAGATTATTTTAAAAGTACCAAAGAGGAAAAAAAACAGAAAATAACTTTTTCACTTTCTTTTACTAACTTTTTTGCACACTGTACCTAAGTACTCGGGATCTTATCAAGACCTATTGATCAAGCAAGCAAGTTCTAAGTATTAGTTACATTCATTATGTTTCAGTCTTTATCTAAAAAAGTTAATGAGCGAACAACGCCACTAAACATAACATAAAATAAAGCTCTATTTTATAAACAAAAAAATATAATGAAAGTTCAGTCTAATATTATTTGCTAATTATATTTCACCCTCCAGTCTTGTAAGCAAAGTCTGACCTTTAATTTTTCCCCTTCAGTAAAAGTATTCGAAGTACCCTTAATTAAATAATTAACATTTTTGTACCAGAGTCAAGATTTTTAACGAATATTCCTTTATTAATAACATCTTCTTATAAATACCTAACTGAGATTTTTATTTTTAACTTAACTGGGGTGTTTTCAAAGGACGTTGGGGTCTTAGAATTCTTATAAAATTCTAAATAATGTTCAAACATAATGATGAATTCAAAATAATAGGCCAACACTATTATTTGATAGATAGGGTCTACCTTTTTGCAACTTTTGAAAGACTTGTGTGGGTACGGATCATTATTACACTTTTTTTAAGTTGTTTTTTTTTTAATTGGTAGAGACTATTTTCGGGACTCGTCCCGTAGTCGATTTTATATTGTTCATTGATTGTCATCTTATGTGATTAAAACGCTCTTTAATTTATTTGTAAAATTTATACGTACCTTTTACAAATATTAATTTAAATAATTATCTTAATTATTTGCTAAAATACGTTCGTAATGTATACAAGTATTTATAAAACGTGTAAATAACCCATTAATATTTTGTTTATCAAACCGATTAGGTCAGACAAATAGTAAATGTATTAGCAAGCTTTTATAATTTATTAACTGTGCAGGTATAAAGCTCTGTAAGTTTAAAACGTTAGTTATTTATTATTGGTCTATATTGCAAGCGGTCAGCGTTATACGTTTGCATGTTTATTTTACGGATGTAAAACATAAATTTATGAAAACCGAAACTGTGAAACAAAATGGATAGCAAATAAACAAGAATGCAAATCAATTCAAAAAAATATGAAACTATGGTGCCAATTGTATACATTTCTCCTTTCGCGGCAATTTATTTTTGACCAACTTCCAAATGGAGAAAAAACTTCCAGACTAGTATATTTGCGGAAATTACACCTCAAATGTCTTTTGTGCAAATATCTTGACTCTAATGCATGAAAATCGCTGTTTTCTATACCTTGTGTCCTTTTTAAAATAGAAAGCCGGACCACCTCGCCGAGTAAACAGAGCTAAATTAATGAATTGCCACAAACCAGTGTGTTTCATCACTATGTGGTAATACTGCACTCTTTTTACGATTTAACTTGATTGGATCATTAGGTTTTTTCAGAACAATAATAGACTATACTGTGAACGTGTCTCCTAAATTAAACTTGGTTTTGTAGAAACCATTTCGGTGTTGAGTGCTCCATTTTGTTGTTCTTTTTTGTTTCAACTTTGAAAAATATAAGCTGTTACCAATGTTTTTTCTTTTTATTATGTAGTTTTTACTAATATGCCAATTTTCCCAGAGGCTTTTTCTTAGAGAAACATAAGCGTATGATACAACTTAAATAAAATAGAAACTAGAAGCGTTTATGTGAAAGTAACTAGTTAAATTTTAAGATTGCAAACAAGACGTACGATTTAAACTTTAGTTTATGTTAGGTGTTGTTTTTTGTAAGTAAATACGTGCACTTCATCTTTAAATCGAACTGTAACATTAAACGTGTATTTATTTCGTCGTATTAAGTCGAGCATTCCAACCTACATTAACACGTGCAGTACATACCCGTCCCTATTACGGCTGGAAACCTCCCTAACGAGCCACCGGCCCACCAGCAATGAACTTAAACTTTCCACTAGGAATAACTTCAAAAGAGTTCAAAATTATGAAACGTCATTAAGCGACGCCAGAAAAAATAATATAATATAAAAGTCCCTTTGAAAGGGCGGAAAAAATATTGAATATTCATGACACTGTATATACCCGTAGGCCGTAGGGCACAACTGAGGGTTGAAAAAAAAAAGTTAATTGAATTTCACAGAATATTTGGAATCTATTTAGATTTTGAGTGAGCGCCTTTATTTTGAAATTGGTTTGAAAGCTACCGTTTTATTGTTCGTGTAATTGTAGTTGTTTTGCAATCGTATAACATGCATGTAAATTCAAATTTGCCATTCATAATTACAATAGGTGCAATCTATACCACAGTGTAGAGCAGATATTTTTAACAAGATTTATAACTATTTAATTGTTTATAACTATTGAAAGTGGTTTTATTTAAAAGCGTACCCCCGCAGTCAATCGTATGCCAGCCCCAACAGAATCTTGGAAATAAGAAGACAGAGATTAGAAATCATACATATCAATGTAACTGTTGCGTCTGTATCCTAGCTTAGGTAAACATAATGTATGTTGTAAATGCTAGCCTTAGTTTCATTTAATATCGTGCTGATTTCCCCTCAACTACGACCAAATAGATTCGGAAATGCAATATACTTAGAATTCACTCATTCAATAGATACGGTACAGATGACGCCAATAAGATTTATTTTGATGAAAATAAATGTCGAGTTCAATACTAACAGGACCGGCGAGGCTCCGGAGGTCGGAATAAAATGAAATTAATGGACACTACCGATACAACGTACTTGTATAGGAAGAACAGAAGTTCCACTCCTAGTGTTATATTCCAGTCGTATCATCCAGCCTTTACAGGACAAAAGCCCCTAAAAAGGAAAAAAAAACTGGCCAAGTGCGAGTCGGATTCGCGCACGAAGGGATCCGTACCACCGTCGTATGAGAGCCCCCCTTAAATATTCATTATATGTGGTTTTTAGTATTTGTTGTTATAGCGGCAACGGAAATACATCATTTGTGAAAATTTCAGCTTTCTAGCTATCACGGTTTATAAGATACAGCCTGGAGACAGACAGACAGCGGAGTCTTAGTAATAGGGTCCCGTTTTACCCTTTGGGTACGGAACCCTAAAAAACAAGCATGAGTTACACTTGACATTTAATAAAACAGTTTTGATATATTTACTCTATCCTACTCTATTTCTAATACTTTATTTAGTCTCACTGTAATGGATATATAGAACCTACACTAGAATTATGAAGAAATAGGTACAATACATATTAACTTCTATAACAAAAAAAATGTTAAAAAAAACTGTTTTTGCAGTAAATTTAATTCAAACTACTTCAGTCCAGGATGACAAAATTTTCTTTGTGTAAACCAAGATTCCGGGCTTATTTCAATTTTACCTTCTCTTTAATTTGTACATTGTCTAAGCAAGGCGGAACATCGGGCGGGGAAAGTGGAATTATTCAATTTCCGTAGAAAGCAAACCAAAATCCAATTGGCACAGGTTTAAATCGATTTAAGTTTGACTAGACGTTACGCCGACGATGTTCATATTTTATTATGTTTATATAGGCCTGGAGACAGGCTTCCAACAGATTACACACATTATACGTACATAAGTTAATATTTGGATTTGGAGTGGTTTAGGGTACCGTATTATAAAGAAAAGGCTAATAATGCTGAAGCCCTTTATGAAACAATTTCTTTTAAAGGTGTCTCGGGTTCATACCCTGAACAGGTCAATGTAGAAAACCGCTTTTCCACATTGGCTCGTGTCTTCGTTTCTGTGGTAGCTTTGCTTTGCTTTCTCTAGATCCATAACACAAGTGCTTTAGTAACTTAGTTTTATGCTAAAATCAGCACTGTATGTGATGTTTTACACATTTATTTGCGCATGTATACGAAAACACACGTCTCTACTATTCAGTATCATGATATTACCTACAGAAATTGAAAAACTATTGACTCTAAAACGATTGGTTTTTCCTGCATTTTCCATTCCAGTGTTTGTCGATAATATTTGCCTGTAATGTTCATTAAGTTAAAACAAATATTTACTCTCGATGAAATAACTGCCTGAACGTTTCATTTGTTTTTGGCCTAATAACTTTTTATGTAATGAATATCTGAAATAATAATATCATAATAATATAATATATTCTGGGACACACTCGGTCATTTGACTCCAAACTAAGAAGAGCTTGTACTATGGTGAACAGACGACTAATAAACATACAAGTATATATTTCTAAATACATACATATTATAGATAAATTACACCCAGACACAGAACAAATGATCGTGCTCATCACACAAAGATTTGTCCTGGGTGGGAATCGAACCCACGACCTCCGGTATAGCAGTCAGGGTCACTGACCACTAGACCAACTGGCCCGTCAGTATAAAAGATTATGATGATGATGAATAATAATAATTTATATTCCCATGTTTAAGTTATAAAAAGAAGAAAAAAAATATAGTAAATTTAGTTATTGCACTGAAGTTTACAACACCTTTCAAAAAGCATGTTCCGTTGTTGTTGCTTTACTGCTATTAATTTTAAATGCTTTGTTATTAATTGCCTAAATTTTGATCCTTGATATGAGAATGCGCTATTTAAATACAAATATCTAAACATTGACATACATTGCACATTGCACCAGTAACAGTAACAATAAAATAAAGCGAGGTTTAATTAATTAATTTAATCATTTATGTACGTACACATACAATATTAAATAAAAATTGCATATTTATAAATGATGTACAAAGGTGCCGCTTAGGTTTTAATAAGATTATAAAAATATATAAATAGTTACCTTCAACCCTGTAATGTCTTAACTTGTAGTAAATACTTCAGTTGAATCTTAGTTCAAGTTGCGTGGGCCGGGCTCACTCCAATCTTGTTTATTGAACTGCTTCAGGGCCTGTACTATGAGATCCTTAAGAAGGACTGCTGGCATCGTGGAAGTTGGACAGCGCATTGCACTCGCATCGCGCTATCTCGCTTCCACAATGAAAACAACCTGCTTTAAGAGCTGATAGTAAGCGCGCTGGTCGCGTTGGCGGAACATTAATGTTCCACTTTAATTATGGACTAAATCTTTTTAAGTAAATGTTAATTGAAGGCTTAAGTATTTAACTAGCCAAAATATTAGGGAGTAAGTTCGGATACTAAATAGTTAGGTATTATAAAAAACTCGATCTGGAATCTAGTCAAGATTTTTGTCTCAGAAGTATTAAGTAGCTTTCTAGTTTTATAAGATTAGCGGTCACCTCGCATTTTCACCTGTCTTTTTTCACTAAGGAGTCAAGCGAAAAGCCTTTGTAACGTTTCTCAAGAATAAGACTAAAATGCTAAAAACCTTTTTGTAGTTTTGACTGGCGGTTTAAGGGATTTGCGAGATCAAAGAAAAAGCTCTTTAGACATAAAGATATTAATAAAAATATCGCTGATTAAATAATGTAAAAACTTAGGTATATTGCGATCTAGAAAGCATAAGATATAATATAATAAATAGACAATAAGCAACGTAGACAGGGCATCTTATTATAGCGATTTAAGTTACTAGTAATAATAACTTCAAATGACTCAACATAAAATTGACAAAAACTTTTTGATATCAAGACTTGGAATTAAATATCATCTTTTATTAGACTATAAAAATCGAAAGAGCCATAAATATTGAGAACTGCATTGATTTCGCACACCACTGACTGTTGCGAACTTTTGTAATATAATCAATAGTTATGAGGGTGCAATGTATTTCGATGTTTAGATTCTTATACGCTATAATAGCTTATTTGGTGAGTAAGGAGATATAAAGAATAATTCTTAAAAGTTATGTATATATTTAGCAATGATTTTTAATGTGTTCTGTAGGTATTTGCCGAACTCAGGTGCGAGGCAGAAATGTATTACGGCTACTAAAATCTCTTCTGCAACAATTCTACATAACGGTTTCTTCATATTATTAGTTAGACTCGGGTCATTTTGACGACCTCCGTGGTCGAGTGGCGTACGCACCGGTTTCAAGGTGTCGCTAGCTCTGAGGTCCCGGGTTCGATCCCCGGACGGGTCAATGTAGAAAATCACATTTCTACATTGTCTCGGGTCTGGGTGTTTGTGGTACCTTCGTTGTATCTGAATTCCATAACACAAGTGCTTTAGCAACTTTCTTTGGGTTCAGAACAATGTATGTTATGTTGTCCGCATTTATTTATTTATATATTTATTCATTGTTCTTTTGCTTCATATTGTACAAAAGGTACTGCAGGTTTTTCTGACGTAATGCCCAAAAGTAACAAAATGTATTGCTAAAAGTCGACCTTACGCAAACAGCCAATAGCCAAATCCGAATGTTTATGTAAGCCTTGTTAACAGTTATAATTAGACCCTTTTCACGGACGGACGGTACCTACAGCTTTTTCTATACAAAATTCATTTATTATCTCAATTTACTTGTTATAATTTCCTGAGCTCAAGCTGAGACTAAGATGTTAATGAATAGAGTTATTTATGCTAAAATATTAAAGTCTTTAGACAAGACTGACTCTTAACGCGGATGAGGAATATTAAATAGCTTCTTGATAATGTTTTCTTGTATTTCAGGATTGAATGTTCTTTTTCAAGCAAAGCATTTATGTATATCGGTCAGTTGATATTTTCTGTAAGTAGGTACATAATTCTTGCGAGACGCTTCAGTTTGAGCGGACTCAAAGGTAAATAATATATACGATATGTATTTCACCTACAATAACACTTTAGCTAGTGCAAATAGTACAAATTGCAAATGTTTTAAAACGTTCTATTCAAATACATTGAAAAAAAAAATATATCAAATAATGTAATTTTTTTTTACACAATGTAAATAATTAACAAAAGGGGTTTTCGTTTAATTGTTGGTATTTGATAATATTTTATGCGAATAACTCTGGACCCGTTATAGTGTTATTCCCAAAGCTCTGCAACTAGTCTCCATAGTGCAACATTCCGGGGGCCGTTAAAAAGAGATTTATTCATCGCTTGCAACAATTAATGCTCAAGCTGCACTATTCTGAGGGCAGCCTGCATTATTGTGCAATTACATGCAATTTATGCGTTAATAACATAGACTTAAATTGCGCCTGTCAAGTATTGATAAATTATTTTATGATTTATTATTTTCATTGGTGTCAAAATAAATGAGTTTTGACCATTGGGCATTAAGTCTGTTTTTTCTACGTTAGAAATCCCACACTGTAAAGTGTATTTTAGTCTGTTTTGTCAAACATTTGTTTATTTTTTTAATTCATGTAACAAATGTGTAACCAAAACCAACACGTAATTCTAAGAAGTCTTATAAGAGATTAAGCTTCTAAAATATATCCAGAAAATACTCCTAAAATATAATATAAGTACCGTACAGTTGTGTACATCTTACCGAACACCGGTCTCTATTAATCTTTTATATGAAAATAAAGTGGACCTAGACCTAAAATAAGAGATATATAATCTCCACAACGATAGTCGACATCCGATCCAGTTATTTATTTGTTTCTGTGTCAGACACTAAGAGTAAATACAAACTGGTAGGATTTTTTTTTGTGAACATTAATTTATATCAAAATAACATACATACCATCACGCCTGTATCCCCGAAGGGTAAGGCAGAGGTGTACCAATGTACACCCACAGTTCGCCGGTATGTTTAGGTCCCATGTAATTATAGGGGGCGAGCCTATTGCCACTAACCGGGCGCAAATCCAAACTCCGACCTGCTACTGAGAATTTCATAGAAAAACCTAATAACTCCTTGGTCGACTTGGGAATCGAACCCAAGACCACTAGCGTAGCAGTCCCGCTTAGAACCACTAGGCCAACGAGGCAGTTCAAAATCAACATGCATTAAACTGTATTAAAAAACTTGGAAGGTTACACACACTTACGAACAATTTGAAACTTATTTCGACATTAATTTTTGACTATATTATTAGTAAGAAACATTTATATTAAAATAAATTTTATATTTCACTAAACGTAACAAATTCTCCACCCGCAATTGCTGTACGCGACTGTACATAATAAAACCGGACTAATGTTTCCATATTTTGATTTCCCCTCCATCAGCCGAGTTACTTGCCGGATATATTTTTATATTTAATACCACAATGTTGACTAGGGAGGCAGAATCAATTTCCTCTCGCCGAGATTACGGAGACATCAAGCACACTTTAAATTAAAATAAAAAGCTAAGACTTAAAGAATAATCAGACCAAATAATGAAGGTAGACGGAGCGTATACAAAGGAAAGTAGATTCTACATTTTTTAATTAGTCTGTGGAATCTGGTTTTTAATTATTCTAAAATAGGTTAATTCAAAAGAACAGAAAGTTAGGGTCTAAGGAAAGAAGTCCTTCATTCTGCGGTATAATATACCTACTATTACTATTGGTGAGTTACTACGTGAATGAATTGCGTTTAGAAAAAAGAGAACTCCAGTTGTATTTAGCTAAGAAATCTGCGTCAATTATAAATAAATAAATGCGGACAACATCACATACATTGCTCTGAACCCAAAGTAAGTAAGTAAAGCACTTGTGTTATAGAATTCAGAAACAACGAAGGTACCACAAACACCCAGACCCGAGGCAATGTAGAAAAGTTGGTTTCTACATTGACCCGTCCGGGGATCGAACCCGGGACCTCAAAGCTAGCGACACCTTGAAACCGGTGCGTACGCCACTCGACCACGGAGGTCGTCAATTCACTGCATCCCTCATAATTTACAAGGATAAAATAAAACCCATAAAAATCTGATCATAATTATGTTTAAGCCTGCTATGGATAAGTATATAATATAAGCCTCTACTCAGGATATTCAAATACATTTTTATAACAATATATTATGACTGTAATCATAGACATATTAAAATGAGGAAAAATGGGAAAAGTGGTAAAGGGGTGTGTCTGCGTCGTTTTTCTTTTATCTATGACTGTAATAGTAATTTACACTACTCCCTTTCTAGTACTTATCCTAATCTAACCTTTATTCAAAAAGCCAACATCTCCAACTGCACATAATTATGCAATGCCATCCTCCCCTAAAACTCGTACAAATTCTTTCTAATTACAGCCCCGTGATGAGAGGCACCGCATCCAATTCCCTAAGAATCACAGCGCATTAATCTCGCAAGCCATTGGTCGCGTGTAAGCAAACTCATTTGTTTCTCACCTCGCTCTGATCGCTTAATTACAACGCATGGGGTGAGCGATGGGATCTGATAAACTCACGAACATTTTTGTGAATGTTGTATGGGGAAGATTGGGGGTTAGTGAGAGATGCAACCGTTTAGAAGGCCATACTGATTAAGGAAATTTTGGGAGATATTTCAAGAAGAAGTTATAAAGTGTTCAAGACGATATTTTATTGATTGATTGAAAGTGTGTATTTAAATCAGTCCCGGAAAAAACCAGAGAGACTGTTTACACACTTTTGTTTTCGGGTAATTAATCGATACTCTCAAAAAATCTTAAATTAAAACAAATTGAGCAATAGAAGACTTATTTTTAATTGTTTTTCATCAGAAATGAATTGAGCTATAACATTGGCAGGAAAAAAGCATTCCACAATGATTTCGTGAATTTACATCGGAAACATAAGGTGGCCGGTTAATTGTGCCTCTGAGCGTATTTGAGTTTTAGTGTGATAATGGAAGTGAAACGCTAACATCTTACTAAGACATTGATTTTCGTCCAAAACCATTCAGAGTCTATGAATAGATCGTCTGTATTGACTAAATCTGGCAGCTGCGGAATAAAGTAGACTATTTCAAGCGAGTTCTAGTAAGCAGTGGCTCGGTACAAAGGCGAGGCTCCTATAAATCACACTTGCTGCTTCATACACTACTTTTAGAGTAAAAGCTTTGCCGAATATTCCTGATATCTGAATCTTCGAATTTTCCAATAAAATTGTACGTTATTTCATTTCTAATGTGGATGAAAGAAATATATTTGCTTAACTTTGAAAGCTTATAATTTAATACGATGGAAATTTTCTACTCTTATGATCAGGAGCGTGAATGTTTATTTTTCGAGTTTTACCGCATTATTGGTTTCGTTGCTACGAGCCAGTAAATATGAAGCGGTCCCAGATTAAGAAAGTGTTTGAGTTATTCTGTAAAAGTTTAAGGGTGACCAGAGATTAGTGTTATGGTTGATGCTTGTTTATGGTATTTATCATAATCGTAATGGCTCCTACACACACAGTGCCGGCGGCAGTGCCGCCGTGCGAGCCGCCGGCCAAGCCGCCGTGCGTCCGGCGGCATTCAAAGCCGCCGGCTTTGCCGCACAAAGGAGCCACCGGCATGGCCGCCGGGCTGTGCCGGCGGGTTACGCGGCTTGCCAGCGTCATTTCATTTGTCCTTGTCACTAGTCATGGGTCATACTTGCAAAATCGAGTACCAGGGCTTTCAAGTAAGTGTATCATAAGAAACCAGGTCCAAAAACCAGGGCTCAGAATACTTTCAAGTATTTTCTATCTGCATAGGAAATTGAACCGTGACTTCCTATGAATAAGGAGCACAATCGCGTTTACAAATAAATACCTACATAAAGACAAAGTTTCTACTTTTGTTTAATCCAAGCCCTGTTGGAAGAAAAAAATACTTGCATAGGAAATTGAACCGTGACTACTTATAAATAAGAAGCACAATCGCGTTCACATGTAAATACTTGCAAAGACAAACCAGTAAAGTAGAATAAATTGTTCTGAAATCAGCGTCCAGCGAGACTCGGGTGGACTCGGGCGAGCGTCGAGCCCCGACCGGAGCGAGTCCGAGTAGCCGTATAAAATACTTTGAAGTCTTGCAAGTATTTCGGGTCGGTACCTGGTGTACGTACTTGAAAGCAAATACCTGGTGTAAAAACCTGGTCGCGTAAATACGTACCTTCCCTAATTGTCACCACTACTGCGGTTTGTTTGTGTGACGTCTGTGTAAATATGAATGATGCTTGGCGGCTTTGCGCGGCTTGTGCCGGCGGCTCGTATTGCCGGCGGCATAGCCGCTCGGCATATACCCGGCGGCATTGCCGCCGGCACTGTGTGTAGGAGCCATAAGCTATAAAAATGTATGTGTTTAAATCGAACCATGAGAGACATACATTTTACATTATGTAACAGCTGTTAATGATGGCGAATGAATAATACCTGCTGATGTAGAATATAAAAACGTTTCCACATCATTTTTGGCATCAGCTTGCCAATGGCTTTGCTTCCTTTTATACTAGGTGAGCAATTTCACTCAAATACTACGTACACGGTAAAAGGCTCTTAGGGGCTCGTGGCTAAGTGTAATCCGTACGGTTTGACAGATAAACAGGTTAAGCCGCGCTCGCCGCGGTTGATCCGTGGATGGGTGACCATTTATAACATACCGAGACCCCTCCGTGTTTCGGAAAGCACGTTAAACAGTAGGTCCCGGCTGTCATACATAAATCTTTAGCAGTCGTTAAGTCAATTCTGACAACCAGTCTTACTATGGGATACTGTGTTCCCCAGTAAAATGGGTTGTGGAGGTCAGATAGGCAGTCGCTCCATGTAAAATACGGTATTCAGCTGAATCCGGTAAGACTGGTAGCCGACCCCAACATAGTTGGGAAAAGGCTCGGGAGATGACTATTAAAAGGATCTTAGAACTAAAATGCGACGTAAGAATATGTATAAAGACTTCTACAACATGAATCACTACCGACAAATGTGTGTAATGTTAAGTGTGTAGTGTTTGAAAATGTTATGTAAAACAGAAGTGGTGTAAATCATGTTCATGTTAATGAAGATAATATTATTAATAAGACGATGACAAGGTCCCAGTACATTTGTTGGAGACAAATTATGATAAGATTGGACCAAGTTAAGTTGTGGAGCGGTAAACATCGACCGACGAATTTTCCGTCTACATTCTTGTTGAGACTGGGAGCTGGGATCTCGAATTTATATTCATTTGCATTAATGATTTCAGGGTAAACAACAAAAATGTAGATATCCATAAATTACGTAGTTTACTAATGTAAATGTTTACATTGATGTTACTGGAATAGCAATTGAAAGAGTGACGATATTCAAATTTTATCGTAATGTGTAATTGTATCGTAACTTTGTATTACTTCTCTTACATAATAATTTACATGGCTTGATAGTGTAATACTTTACAGTACCTATTCCAATATTTAATGAAAAAATCTTCTTCTTTGCACGAAGCAGTTTGTTTTTACAAAATAAAATATTTAAAT
Organism: Autographa pulchrina; assembly: GCA_905475315.1. NCBI lineage: Eukaryota > Metazoa > Arthropoda > Insecta > Lepidoptera > Noctuidae > Autographa > Autographa pulchrina. Next base: position 11,696,015 of record FR997781.1, read on the forward strand.
ATATATAAACATAATTCATGTAAAGTTGTTGTAATTACAGTGATTACTGAGAAAAATATGAATCTCTGATCCACGCTCCTGGCCTACACCGTTCTCGTCTCAAACTTAAAGTACTCAGAAGTTCTGGGGAATTTACATTTTCAATGCGAAATTATGTCCCCCGATGTCCCGGAATAAACGTTCCGCACTTATGCAAAAATAACCAGAAACTAAGTACTTGTACAGACTATTAGCGAGCTCTGATTGACTTGACAAACAGTTGCCGAAGTTGCTGCACTCCTAGTTAGTGCTCGGACTGACTCCTGCACTCATTCATTGAAAGTTTTATTTAAATGAAGTGCGACGAAAGTGTACGAAATTGTTTCTTTAGTGTTTGTTGTATTTTTTTTCTCTGCTCTCAATTGATTTCAATTACTAATATACGATCGTTGTGTATCTTTATAATTCCACACTTGACTTCACACATTTGATGGATTTTTAAGATTTGTATTTTAGCAGGTCTTCGAAGCTAACTAAAGTTGTCAAAAGAGTATACATACAAAGTGGGAATGCACATCACAGCTTTGAGTAACTTCAGAGCTAAGTATTTTACTGTTCTTGCCTTCATGCAACTATAGTAACGCCGTGTTTTTGCTAACTTTTCTTGAGAATTTGGTATTATTTACTCTACACAAAATTTTTGAGAGATTTTGATTAATTTGTTTATTTTAATTATTTTTCTTACTTGCTGTAACAATTAATATAAGATATTAAATGTATCTTTTGGACGTTATTTTGACTGTGATTAGATTTGAATTCCGATTTTATTGCCTTAAAACATACCCTACATTATGCATTTATTAAATAATAATAATAATAATAATAATAATAATAACTTTATTCACAGTTTTACAATTAGTGGATACATGAGTTTCTTAATATCTACTACTTATTCTCTAAATTGTAAAATTCACAATATCTGATCTCTGACACCCAAACTAAGATCAAACTTGTATTATGGGTGTCAGGTCTCTCTAAGGTTGCACAATTGAATAAGATAGGTCGGAGCTATGACGAGAACTCAAGAACTTATAGATTTTTGTAATAAAGAAAGCTTATGAAAATAAAAATTATATCAAAAGAAAAAAAAAAACTAATGAAAAATTAAAATAGATAAATCACCTCTATTGTGAGCGTGCTTGCGCACCCGCACACATGTGTGAGTGTGGGTGTGTGTGTGTGAAGGTGTGTTAGGGTGTGTCTGCGTGTGTGTGAGTGTGTGTATGTTCCTTTATAGTCCAAAATTAGTTTATGTGTGAAAGTATTTTTTCCACCTCCTCATAATTGTGTGTCATTATCCATTTACTTACTGTTCTCTTACATTCAAATTTATTGACAGCGTAAACCTTACAGTGCTTATTGACTGTGTTATATATGCGACCGCCAAGAACTCGGAAATGCCGTTCTGCTAATTTAGTTTTATGTTTTTCCGTAGGACACACTTTTGCTGGTCTACGCTTTTTCTGGCTATCAGGCTTATAGCAGATGGACACGTGTTTACGGAGAGTAGTGTAAATTGTTTATCCGTAATTGAATTGTCACCATAGATTGATTAGAAAATAATTTGCAGTAAACCTAGTAATGAAATAAACTAAAATGGATTTTCAATTCTTTTATACAGCAAAATATGTATTACATACTAAACTTTATAAAAAATATCTCCATATCATTGATCACTCCTAACAGCCGAGGCTTAGCAACACCTCAACACTATACTAGATTGATTCCCGGGCGTTACCCGAACACCAATATTTTTCAATCGACGTTATTTCACCAGTTTTTTATGAGACCTCATGAAAGTGTATTGTGGGTGACCGCGGGATGACGCATGAGACCAACGTGATGGATGCCCGCCCTTTCTCACTGTCCAGCCTAATGTACTGGCTTTACTCCTGCCAACATTGTGCAAGGGAAAACAAACCCTATTGTCATTGAAATAAAACAGCTTTTGGGGATTTAGAAGGTGTCATTGTGTTTTGTTGGGAAGAAATTTGGTTTTCTAACACAGGATTATTGGTTATTTATATTATATTTTAATGTGAAACCATAATGTATTTAAAAGTGAAAAGTAATACTTAAGTTTCCTAAAGATATGTTGAGCACCCACAAGTATTAACTAACGATTTACAAGGTTTTAAAAAAATAAAAAAAATGAAAGAATTTACGGAGGTGCGAAAGATCTCAACTTAAATTGTACTTTTAAACCTCCGAGAATTAAAAAATACGGATACCGATAGAGATGTTTTTTTCTGGATTGTTAATAAATTGGAGCGCAATATTAATCCCAATAAACAAATACTTAATTTCCTGTGGACCGGTATTATTTTTATAAGGAGGAAGGTCTGTTTTGATGAAAATAAAAATGAACTAAATTTTACATTTATCTTTATTGATAGGTAATGGAGAAATATTCAAGATTTGAATATATTATACTCTTACTTTGGTATTAAGTTTAATATAATAATCCAGCCTATAAACGTCCCATAGCTGGGCACCGGCCTCTTCCCATATAGAGAAGGCACGAGCATTGATCACCACGCTTGCTCTCTGCGGATTGGCGATTTCAGATCCCAATTTTGGAATCCAGGTTTCCTCACGATGTTTTCCTTCACCGTTTGTCAGAAGTGTTTTAGAATAATTAACAAAGTACAATAACTTTGAAAAAGCCACATTGGTACTTGCCTGGGTTCGAACCTGCAACCTTGTGCATACAAATGCGTTCATTGAACCACTAGGCCACCACGACATTCCGTTAAGTTTACTTTTCTTTATTTCATAGCAATATTATTTCTTACTTTAATGGGTACCCTCAAACCGACAAATTTGGCTGGGATCCGTTTCAGTGTCGCCAAATAGTCCCATAAAAGCCTTCCCAGAATCGACTACAGCAATCTCTTAAAAAATACATTTTGTTATGATTAAAATACATGTTTAGTTTCGAGGTTTGAAACGAGATGGCGTTACCAGCCTCAAATCTAACATTTAAACAGAACATCACTTGAAATTGTTATGAAAGTAAGGGTAGCTCAACATAAAGAAAGATTGTGCATAATTAATGGGGAACAACAAACCATGTTCAATGTATAATTTATTTTTAATCTTAACGGTATGATTGTCACCCTTAAGCCAAATATTAGGGAATAGTGAGAGTAGACCAGTGATTATAAGCCCCTTACATGATACCTACGTCTCAACTACAATTTAGTTCCGTTTGAACCCACCCATTACAATATTTACCTGAGGCACGTTATATTTAGATGATCATTCTAAAATATAATATTACAGTAGATAGAAATAAACTTATACAGGAAGTAGAAAAAAGGTTAAAATTAACCAGTACCGTCAATTACAGCATCCCAGTACCTTACATGAATTTGAAGGTTTATTGAGCTAACACCTGAAACAGATTTAAACTTCGGTTCGATGACCTGTCACGGCAATGACCTTACAGTAAAGGTCACGGTATCAAATTAGATTCCCGGTAGTACTGATTTTCTGAAAAGATTAGATTATGGTATCCTATTAGAATAAATTCATAGTTTTTGGGTAACGGTAACGACTATACTTGCGATCATGTGTCTGATAGCAGGTTTATCGTGATAGACATATTATTAGACTAGGGAATTATTTGTGTTTTTTTTTATTAGAAATAGATAGTTGCTTGGAAAATTTGTCAATTCAGACCTCACCGGTTCACTGTATTCAAAGGACAATAAGCATCATCATCTGCCTATCCTTTTCCCAAACTATGTTGAGGTCGGCTACCAGTCTTACCGGATTCAGCTGAATACCGTATTTTATAAAGAGCGACTGCCTATCTGACCTCCACAATCCATCTACAAAGGACAATAATACCTAAGTGGTAAAAAAACTTCCATGTTGATTTCAGAGAGAAGGTGAAAAAAATAGGTACGACTCAGCTTACACTGTCATACAACACCGTTTTATTATCACAATACTGTTGTCATAATAAAACCTACTTATTTGAGCAAACACATAAAACAGTTCTAATAATATAACAAACGACGTAGATATTTGTTTACGTAAATAAAATAAAACAAACATCATTAGGGAAACGGAAGTGAGCAATGGCTTTTTCCTGTCGCACGGCATAAATATGTATGTTGGCAGCATTGTGCGTACAATGTATAATGTAGTGCCAACCGAAATATATTGTAGCAGGGTTCCAGCCAGTAGGCTTATATAAGTGATCGGTAATTCAATAGCCTTTCTATAATGTGAGAAGAATAACTTGAAAAGCATTCAGAGCTTTTTACTTTCTGAATATACTATAAGATCAGGGGCCTTTTCTTTTCGTTCCTTTGATTTTCTTTAACTAAATACGATATATAATTATGTATAGCTTTTGACCATGATGTTATCTGCTTGTACTGTCGGAAACACTGAAGTATACTATTGCGATGGAACTGAAAAGCAAAGGAAAAATTCATTAATTATTATAATGCCGGGAACCACGGTACCTAGATTGACAACGCGTTGTCACCTGATCAAGAAGAAAAACACTGATAGTTTTAGCCTGTAGGAAACATACCCCTCCTCATTCTTTGCAAAAGGGTTTTCCTGAAATCGACAGAAGAGACTACGCGTTTGTAAAGAAAATCTATACAGTCACCTGATGAAGTCTCTCCTGTAATAAAGGGCCTATTACTCGTGTCTCATCGCAAAAAAATATTTTGAACAAAAAGTACACGTCTTGTTAATATTGGTACGTATTAGTAACACCGTTACAATAGAGTTACATACATTAATTGTAATACATAACTGCGTGTGTTCATGTCCGCCGTAACTTTGTGTGTTACCTAAATACTTCTAATACTCTTAGAGTAAATATCGCTACACCACGAAACAATAATAAAAAAGAAGGCTCACAAGAAATTCGCACTTTTTTAGCAAAATAGCTAGTATATTGTAGAATTAATATTATTTTATCTGAAATCTAATAAAGGTACCATCTACTAATCTATGTAGTGTCAATTAGCACTATGTATATTTTTACCATCTGTAAGTTCACTAAGGGCGCCCTCTGCGGGGTTTGGACCTCGACCTATCAATCTGATTAGGCAAAAACAGTAAGGGATAGTTGGATCTATGTATGTATAGATCCTATGTCTCTTTGTCCTTATGGAACTTTAGAAAATTGTTCAATAAATTCTCTTAATCTTATTGACTTTTCAAAAACTGACCTTCTGCCAAAATCCCGTAGTGGCCTAAACAGCTATAATAAACCAGACCATTCCAGTTTTATCCAGTCATTACTAGCGGCCGTAAACACAGGCGGTGGCTACCACGTGACCGGACTGTGTACGCCTACTTTATGGCCCCACACTTATCATGGAACTTTATACGTACACTTAAATATTGTACGTGCTTTTAGGAACGTTGTAATTATTTTTTATCTTTCGAATGAGCGGGTTAGGTTTGTTTTTTGCCCGATTTCCTGTCTCTTTGTACAGGAGCTAAAGTGGTTGTTTCGCAGAATCATCTCATGAATTCAGTTCTCGAATTTCCATTGATGATTATTCGTAGAAAACTGTCAAAGGGATCAATTCTGAAAGACAATAAGTCGACAAGTACAGACAAGTAGTCGAGTCAGTACCTACAAGTGAATTGAACACATACAAATCAATTCAATACCAACAAGCTAAGTTAAATAATCAAGTCATATGTATGCACTGATAATAATAATAATTTATAATTCATCTTAAGTATGTATTCAAAATATGGTTCTGCAAAAACCACCACTTTAGCGTCTATAGGCAGAGCTATTGACTGTAGGACAGGAAGGAAGTAAGTCAAACAGAAGAAGGCTCTTCAGGTTATGAAAAAAAGAAAAGAAAAATACATGTAAAGGAAAAGATCATTATTGTTACAGTATGTGTAATAGAACAGGCAGGTAAAAAGCCATATTATTTTGATAGAGACGTTGATTTTTCATAATTATTATTATTATGTTATGTCAGGCTATAGGAAACATTTTCAATTGTTTACAAGTAGGTTCAAAATCAGTCGTCCTATGTAGAGAATTTTAGTGCATAAAGAGCATTTACTACATACATCAAAAACTAATAAAAAGGTCAATAGGCCTAAATCGTAATCAACATTTTCAGCTCAAAACACAAACAAACACAAAACTAATCCCGTTATTAACAACCAAAGCGATCCAATTAACACCACTCACTTTAACTCAATAATATCTCGATAAGACATCAAATATGAATATAATTTCGATATCCAAGTTTGTTATCTCCGAATGAAATACAGGATCCCTATTAACAGCTGATCTTGACAGTTTAAGCGCTCACTAATAGTTGGTTTTGGTAAAGGACTGTGCTCACTGGGGCGTAACGCGTTCTATTTTCTGAAGCGGCCTCAGATGGGAGATGACGAGCATTTTTCATGCTCTAAAAACGTTTTTCGGTCTCAGTTTCATATTCATATTGGCGACGTATGTACTGGTTTAGATAAATGCTCGGTTTAGGAGCGGATATTTTTTAAGTACTTTGGGATTATTTTATTTGTTATGGAGATTTTGGTTTGATTCACACTGAAAGCAATCGTCGATATCAAAACATTTCGGTAGCGGTGTTTTTATAATACGTTTGCTACTGTCTACTATGACAATAATTGATTCACTATTGCCCAAAAAAACACGTGAACTAGAACCATAAAGTTTTATTATCCAATGAACCGGAAATCTTTCGGTACATCCCTCGTCAAAACCTTAGGTAGTCAAAATTTAAGCTATAAACTAGGACGATAGTAATCTAGTGTAAACAGAGCCTGGTTTGCGGCAAACACAAATATTCAATCAGGCCGATACCGACTTTATCTAGGATCTACCGGCCATAACCGAATAAAGGCTAAAATTGGTCGAACGACTTAGTCCACATCAAGATTAAGTTAATCTGATTTTAAGCCTTTGTTTGCGTGTTTAGGCTGCTTATATTAACGCTATCCTGTTAAAATGAATGAGATTTTACTTTTATCATTTGTAGTCACGGATGGGATAAAGATAAAAGTTTTGATAATAATACTTGTAGCTCTGAGTAGTATACATAGGGAGAGGAACATTAGGATTTGTATAAATAAATTACATGAAAACCTTACACTTACACAAATATAAGCTAGGAAAGCTTAAGGCGTACATAATTCGATTTCGTAAAGTTACAAGAATTAAACAACATTCTTTAAGAAATTCCACAATGCCCTAGCTACGTTTTCAACTCAATATTTAGATACTCTAAAACTAACAACAATTACGTTCAAACCACAAGTCTCCACGAGCAACAATGAACACCATTAATTAAAAATCCGAAAAACAAAGTCGCCGAACAAGAAACAAATCATCGGGTATAATATCCATATATAATTAAATTCAAATCAAGGACAAAAGGAGTGAACAATGCGGCCAGCGGCGGCGTATTCATTAAAAGTTAAATTGGGAGCGTCGTGATTGGCACCGACTCTGCCCGGATAACGCTTTCCCTGTTTTTGTGGGCCACTGGGTGACGTATGTGGGTGACATTGTACGGTGTTTGTAAATCTCGTTGTTTATGGATATGTAGATTTGTGCTATGAAGTTTTGGGAGTAAAAGTTAACTATGATTTCAATCTTAATTCATTAACTGAAAATTGACGAAAGACATTCGCACCTAGAGTCGTCTTCAGTTGCAACAAGATAACGTTTCTAAAGCGCTTATACACTGTGATATGTTTCTTAAGCGGTTTACTAGATGTAAAAATATTTTAATTTTTTCTTGACTCATATCTATTAAAATAGTGTTCAATATTGTTGCTAGATGGCGTTGTCCACTACAACTTTTCGTTATCGTAATTACACTGGTGAAATCTGACTGAGTCAAGTAGTCAACAGCATACAACATCTTCCGTGATATTTTCACGTTTTATACCAGGATATTCGAACATTTTTATTTTCACTGGGAAGGAAACAGGAAAAAAAACTTTCTATCTATTAAAAGGCACTTAATTTGCACGTCAACTCTGATATAATTCGTAATCAAAACTCGTATCAATCTTGGTCCATCTAAAAATAATTGCGTTCACGGTATATTTGCAAAGGTCAAAGAGCTGGGCAGGGCTAATCTAAGTTTTAATGGATATAGATGTCCTTCGGAAAGGCTCGGAGGTCCAAAACTTTGTATTGGCCCTGTGTGATAAGTTTGCCCAAGAATTTGTGTGCCATGTTGACTCGGGAGTTATTTATGTTAAGTGACTAGTTTTTGGAGACTTATTTTTAGAAAAAAAAACAACAACAAACTGACAGTATGTAGACTTTTTAACTCGATTATTCTGAACATGAACTATGACACATTCATTTATGACAGAACATTCCTAAACCTTTCTTAACAATTTTTCGAGAAAATGATTCGCAAAATTTAACTATGGTGCGAAAGGTTAATAAAAACCAGCACCAAACTTGATACATACATAAGGTAATTTGCAACTTATATGTATACTTACCTATATTACAGGGTCTTTGCAACTTAGCCATTGTTTCTGCCAACGACCCTTCATAACAAGTTAATATAACCTTGTGTATAAGCAGCATTAATACTCCAATGTCCGGCATCACCATAGGGTAGATTCCCCGAAGGCCCTTAAGTCCACTCCGCTAATTCTTTGTTACTGAAGGTTTCCGCTAAACTTTTATTCTTGTAAACCCATTCGGGACCGCACTTACATTTTATGAATACAGTTTTGTGGAAAGGATCTCCGTTTTAGAGGACGCAGACCCTGTTGAATGGTTTATGTGTTCCAGAATGTTCGATTAGTTTGATTTGTTACTGTATGATGCTCGATTTGGAAGGTACGTGCGTAAATTTTAATGCAACGAGATGTTGGCAATGATGTTTCAATAAATATTTAAGTGTGGGAAGTAAACAATCTTGAAAAGGGTTTTAACGTGGAACACTATTCGTCGCTCTCTATGCAGAATCCTTGATAAGAAAAATTGTATAACCGTGAAATGCCAAACCGAAGCCTACCTGATCAATGATGAAAGAAAAAAGCAAAGCTCAAGATATACCAAATATTAGAACAGGAATCTACACAAATACGCAGCGCAGGCCAGTCAGCCGGTTTCCACGCTCCGGCACGACACATGAGCTAGTACTCAGTAAACATCTGGCATTCCGGCAATTTCTCCGTAAACCCCCGGTTACGGCCTACGTACGGCGGATTTATTTTACGATAGCAATAATCATAACAGAGGCATATGGAGAAAAAAATATATTGTTTGTAATAATATAGTGGGCAAGTTTAGGTATTGCCGCAACGATTTCTTTGTGAAACTCACCAACAATTTTAATCTTAGAATTGTTGACTCGCCACAATTTTGTTAGCAATGTGATGAAGTTTGAGTAGCAGTTGTCAGACATTGTTTCGTACTCAAGTATACTGATTCTCCTTTATTTATTTTTGGCTACAGCTTTACTTTTATCGAAGATTGAACATCTCAGATGTTAGATGTTGACGTCAGTTATAATTGTAAATACTTAAAGAAAAGTCTGTCCTTGAGGTCCAGACGTAGGTATTTGTTGCGGTCAAGTTTTATTTGACAAATTAGATATTTTTCACGAGACAACCTTTGTAAATGATATATTAGATGAAATCCTCAACAAAAAGATTGCAGACGTAAGCTGTCAACCCAACTAATAAAAACCAACAAATTCAGATCTGATCTTTTTAAAACGTATCTTTTCAGAGTTAAAGACCCGTTTTGTAGCTGGCCAGTTTAGCCACACGCACAACTATGTATTTAAACTTTGTAAACAAGTGAATAGCAGAGTTGCAGCAGTAAAATGGCCACCATAGTTCCCACTCGTGTATCGCCGACATTCGGACAATTTTCTCGTCGAAAACTTTCCGAATAAAAATATACACGATTTCGGAGCAGTCCAATCCACTCTCAAGTTGGAATCGATGTATACATTTGAAAAGTTTACGGCAGAAATGTAAGTGGGTTTTGCGCGTTTTTATTAGTCGGCTGTAAATGGTTTATTGTCAAAGGAATGGTGTTGAATGATTGGTGAATGGATTGAAGGACCGTGAACATTTTACTGGTGGTTTTATAAAAACGACCCTTAAATTGGGCCAGTGGCTAAGTGTATTCATCACAAAGTAACGTAAACGATTTTTGAGGAAACCATTTTGTATGTTATTGAGACCGGACGTTGATTCTAGCTGTCTGTGTCTCTTCTCAAGTATAAAAGTTAAACTTCGAAATACATGCATCAAATATAAAGCAGATCCATAATATGGTAACTTCATGTATATCTTGGTCATGTTACTTGAGAAGCCTAATCACTCCATCGCTCCAACCACACATCGATATCCTAAAACTTTCTATCTACATTAGGAAGTACTAGTTCTATAAAGCCAGAGTCCAGGTGAGTTAGTTATGTAAGCACCTCACGCGTGAAATCCCGCGCCATTCAATCCTCGGAGAATTAAGAGGGGAATGCGTTACGTGGACTATTTATTAGGTTCGGCCACCGGGCTGGAGGGCACTTAGCTGCTTACGTACTTAGGAAACTAGGTTACGTTGACTTTCAAAGTTTCTTTTGACTTTTTGCCACGTTAAGATGTAGGGATTTCTTGGTAAGGTAGTGAGTTTTTGTGGTCTTTAGATATAGCCTTAAACTCATGCGGTCTACTACTGTTACAGTCCATAGGTTTCTCTAAAGAGTTAATTATGGAAGTTCCTAAAAAAAGGTTTTAGCGAACTCAATTAAACATACAAGTTAATTACAAATGTTAACGCTTGTAAATCAATACATTATTTAAACGGTGTTTCATTATTTTTTATGTAAAAAGTAAATAATAAAAGGACTAAACTCCACAGAACATTTATAATAAACTTAAGAGTGCAGTAAAGTTATACACAACTCGTTCCCGCCGTTTCTCTGGCTCCAAATCCACAGACTGCTTTCTATAATTAATTACCAACTCTTCTTCTGACCCTCAACGCACGTCACGAACGCTTTATTTATCATTGTTGCTTATAAATAGTGATGAGGTTATGCTTATTTTTATAAGATCCTTGGTATTTTACTCGTGGAAGGATTATTCTTTATAACATTTAGGGTATATACATAATTCGTTGAATTGAGTAGTTGTTGTTCAGAGGATGTTTAATTTGCTATACAGGGTGTTACCGAAAGGGTATATCAATCCAAAAGGGGTGAAGTGTACTCCTCGTATGAAGTAAGTTTACAAAATTTCAGCGCAAAATGAGCTAAATTTAACCTCCTTATATACATAACTTATCAAAAAATTACACTTAGTCATAATGTTTGACGATTTTGAAATGACTAATTTAATGTTAAAAGATTATACGACAGCCTCTTGCACAAAATCCAAATCGCTAATCCGTATTTCTCACAACACAGCGAACTTTCGAGATTCGTTCGACATCGATTTGGATTCGGTCCTGTTATTAAAAGGTTTCGGAATCCGATTACATTTAGTCCTGATCTCACTGTAGCATTACATTTCCGATCGAAAATTCTATTTGATGCAATTTGATCAAACACGTTTGCTGATCCAGAAATCCCTGTCGTATTAGAATGACGTTAATGCATTTTCGGCAACAACCTGAACTTTCATTTGTCAATTATAATGAGCGTACTACAGGGGCCAATCGTTTGATTCTAGTCAAATTAGTTTTAGATCGGTGTAAAAAATTGGAATGGAAACGACGCGACGCCTTAAAATTGTAATTGTATTGGTAACAAGATACTTAATAATACTTGTAATCGAGTCTGACTGTTGGGCAAAGACAATATCTAGTCTAATCCTTTCAAAGCCGCCAAACTCATCATGATTTCACTACGCGGACTATCCAGAAAATTATTTCCATTGTTTTGTTTCACATATTTGAGTAGTAGCAATTTTAGTATTTTATTATCATATTATGTTTACGTACCTGAATATTTTCCGCTCTATCTTAAACTCGTTATATTCGTTCGAGAGCTGATCGCTGAAACTTCCCTCGCTGGCCATCCCCTATATTTCACAAGAACTTTGCTAAATAAAATACGTATTTACCTATTTTACGGTCTTCTTAGCTCGAAAGCCCAACACCGGAAGGAAAGGAGCGTTTGAAACGATTTATCTTCAAGCCGACGCCGTTAGGGGCTGGTTGAAATGTCTCGAGACCAATGACACTGATGTGTATTGAGACTAGATGGGTTATGCTCAAATTATGGTAAATTGATTGGCTCTCTCTAAGTGTTACTGTATGCGGTACATTAAAACTTCTCTTTATTAAATTAATATTTTTTTTTGTATTAACAATTTTGATGTGATTTTTAAATTATTTACATTAATCTATCAAAATACCATACAATTTGTAACACACTTTCAGGCAAGCAATTTTATGTGCTGATTTAAATAGAAAATGATTTATATTATAGAAAAGAATTCGACGTCCCCGGGGAATAAACCGGTAATCGCAAAAATCAAATTTTACAGGAAAAATGATTTAGTGTTTTTCGAGTATATCTATTTAACAAAGGAGAATAATGAAAACATTGTTATATGACGGGAAAGCTAATTTTTACCCGAACAGTTTAAAGTATTAAGTGTAACTATTAGATATACACAGAATTAGTTATTCACCAAAATACATATTACCGAAAATGGTTTCAAACAATTTTTAGGGTACTGATATCTTACGATCCTGACTTATCAATATTATTCCAGTAATGTTTACTTACCGATTTATTATTGTAACTTTCTTAAAAATCTTTGGCATAATAGTGCTTTACTGGATTATTCAACGTGTTTTTTCATTACAGAAAGATATTGTAATCTTCAGTTACCGACTTATTATGGTAAAATTACAAATAACCATAAGAAGGTAAAGTAATGTAACCCGTATTTTATAGGAAATTTTTGGTAGTCATATTTTCGTAATCATTAAAAGCTGAGTATGTAAAATAATTTTGCTATCGGTATCTTCGAGAGAATAATTAAAGAAAACTCATAAAATGTATTAAAATTATAATATTTATTAGGAACAAAGTACTCATAGAAATCACAATTACAATCAGTCAAAATATAAAAAGTAGCCAAGTAAAAACATTAATAACTAATCAGTATTATCATCATTGGTCTTACTATTATCGCCGTGATCATTACAATTTTCTACAAAAATCAAAGACTCATAAAATCTGTGGTAATACCGTGGAATCGCACCACTATTGCACAAAGAATTTAAATGAAAAATGCCTTTCTTATAGGAAGAGGTTGATGATAAGGACGTTCCAATACAGTATCTTCTATCAAAGCATCTGGCTTAGGTTTTCGCCAACGTCGTTTGGTTTGGAATTAATTTGAAATATTTAATTCAGAATATGCCTCATCAAAATCATATTTAAAGACGTGAGTCTTTACAGACTTGGACAGGAAAATGGTTAAGTCTTGGTAGTCTCACCAAGAATCAGATGGTTTTTTGCTTGCACTAAGCACAGCATAGCGGGCACAAACTTCTTTCATTAAAATATAGTGTACTTATGTTAATTAAAATAAATAGATGACTGAATATGGGTTAAGTGAAGTTGAGTGAAGATTGCGTCAATATTATCATTACTGATAACTTTAAAAACCTGGCAATGGGCTGTACGCAGCCAAATCTTTACTTAGCATTTTTGGATAAATTGAGATTTTCTCAGCCTAATATTTACTAAAGATTTAAGAAATAGAATACTTAATTAAATAATTTATATACCTATGCAGCGCAACAACTGAAACAAGTTAAGAAAGAAAACACCATATATCACATTTTTTAATTAAGAACGATTAAATTCACACATAGTTAAATTGTTTTTTTGTCTTCAGTCACTAGTAGAAGATGGATTAGAAAGTAGCTACTGTTTCAGTAGGCGGTATTGATACTTATGTTTTTTTCAGGGCATATAGTATACGCCATGCTTCTGCACCTATGGTTAAGACAAAAAGATTTTTTACTACTAGATGTAATTACACAGACTGCTAGATAAATATATTAAATAACATTAGCAAGATTTGTAATTTTCTATTAGAGTTTGGCCAGGTTTTGTTGCGCTTAATGCAGAATAATTTAAACTTAATACTATTGTTCTCAGGATTGCTATGAGGTGTCTTAAGACATTGATTGTTATTCTAAAAATAATACTGGTTATTTTGTAACATTGTGTGACTACGATTGTTGATCAGGATAATTCAAAACAGAACAACTCAAGTTTAGTTTATTTAAATGATTGCATCTAACTAGAAAGAGTTGACTGCACAAGTGCATAGTATGCATTTATGTATAGGGCATGCCTACTTATTTATTCTAAGTTTTATCTCAACATTACCATCTCTTGAACATCTGCATGGTAAATAACATATATCGAGAACGAGGCATGGAGTGTATAATAGATGATCAAACGAACTTACCTGATGTTCGATCTTTATTATACGAAGTGCCTCGTTCTCGATATATGTTATTTACCATGCAGCTTTCGCTTGGCAACTAAACTCTTTCAGATCCAAAACTAAACGAAGTTCGTTTGATCATCTATTAGTGTGCGTAATGTGCGTTACATGTGCATTACAATGACGACCTCCGTGGTCGAGTGGCGTACGCACCGGTTTCAAGGTGTCGCTAGCTCTGAGGTCCCGGGTTCGATCCCCGGACGGGTCAATATAGAAACCAACTTATCTACATTTTCCCGGGTCTGGGTGTTTGTGGTACCTTCGTTGTTTCTGAATTCCATAACACAAGTGCTTCAGCTACATTTCTTTTGGGTTCAGAGCAATGTATGTGATGTTGTCCGCATTTATTATTATTTATTTAAATGTAGAAACGCGTCCTTGACTCGCCGAGCGCGAGCAAGTTCCCGCCAATACGTATAGAAAAGGTACGAATTTTTACCGGGATGATAACTGTAACAGTGCATTACCGAAAATGGCTACCACAATATTAACGATAATAAACCTGTAATCGCATTAACCAGATTTTTTTTCTGATATATTTAACAGTACTATTAATTTACCGAAATGTAGCCACAGAACTTAATTTGTAATAATGTATTACGTTATTTTTCTAGTAAATAAAAAATGAAAAATTTCCAAAGAATAAAAGTGTTATAAGGAAAATCATTAGAAATTACCGAAGAAAAAAAATAAAAAAAATTGTATAGGTGAATCCCGACCTATAGATGCCGAAAATGATATAACAGTGAAAAGTCAGTAATAGTATAATACAGGTTTATTCCTTGGGGGCGTCGAGATGATATACTTTTGTTGTATAAAAATGTTTAGAGAGAAGGCTTATTGCCATGATCTAGTTACTGACATAATTATTGTAGGTTATGTAGTATAAAAATGTCGCTTTTCCATAGTATTGCCATTTAGTACCTACTCAAAATCTTGTTGTCATATATAAGAACCGTCATACCACTTCCAGTGACCCCACCGGCTCATCCCTGTCACATCTGTATTGGGGCAGCAAACAACAAGAATACTTTGTAAGCGTCCAAGATTAATGTATGTTCCTCTATACAAACGTTTTTTTGAAGTGGGTCCTCGTGTACTCTATCTGGACCCCTTTAGTTAGTTCGATGGCTTGTCCTGACTTTATCTTACTTTGTTTTTACTATGTGTTGGCTGGTGTATCGAGATGGGATTGAATTTGTTTTTCATCTTATTTACTGGAATTTTGTGGCTTATTTTTTTATTTAATGTGGTTAGTAGTTGGTATAATATACATTTGTGTTTCTTAGTGTTTGTTCGCTTTTGCTTCAAAAGTCAACTTATAGCAATATTATTAATGTCTTGCTAATCTTGTTGAAAAAAAGAGACAGGTGATATCAATTGTTTTTAAAAGGTAAAACTACACATTGGCGTAGGAGTGTTTGCACCAATCTGTTGTTTTTGTAGTTAATATAGAAAGTAAAATAATAAATCGCACACAGATTAAATTATTTATATTCAACACATAATTCATTAGTCGCACTTTTGATTGGCGTTTCTCATCAAACATTACAACGGCATAATAAATGAACAATTATGATGTTTAATTATAACTTGCAAACCTAACATAAAACAATTAACTCTTATTATAGAAACATAATTATTTTAAACTAATCCTATGCATAGAAAAGAAGGTATACTGTCGGTAATTAAAATCGAATTTGCATAAATTATTCCTTGGTACTTTCTCACCTTGATACCTATCATTGGCCAAGAAAAAATCGTTTTAATCTTATGAACCATCATAAGAACAAAATTGCAAAAGTAGTCCAAAGGGGAATGACGAATCTAGGCCCAGAATTGCACAAGAGATTCGTTTTACAAAAAAAATATGTTGGTATTTTTTAAATGTCTGCCACGTATTCATTAGTCTGTGCATGTCGGTAACATTTTTTCATAAATATTAAACATTATAACGACTAAACTAACGGAACTTGAACATAACATGAGTTTCAAATGTTGCCTTTACAAAAAAATGTTGGCAGGTAACTAATCAGAATAATTATTTTTCGTTTATTATTAAAAACCGTTCATTTTCTTCCCAGAAAACATACATTATACCTATCTTATTCCTTAAAATATCTTTTAATAATAATTATTATACCAATTATTAATTAAAAAATATATCTATAAATCGACCTTTTCAAAAAATATATCTATCTATAAAAACTTTTTATGGCAACTTCCTATTGCTATGTCAAAGACTACTTTACAAAAACCCTGTTCTCCCACCCTTCTCTCTCTACAAACTTGAGTCTGATCCCCCCCACTGGGTGGGTGATGAAGGATTCTGGCTTGAACTTCAGCGTCCTCGGCATATCATCCGCTAACTCCAAGCGATACTTCTTCAGCATGGTAATCAGACCAGCCAGCATCTGCATCTTTGCGAAACGCATTCCTGTGAAACAGGACTAGTTAAAGGATTCAGAAAACAATGGTTTAGGTTAGAAATATTTAAGGGACCACTTAAAAATGGTTACGCTACCGTTACTTGGAGTATACTGGATATGGGCGTTTATCTAATCCTGTTATTCATTTGATTATTGATATGATATAAAATGTAACTATAAACAAAGTAGATACGCTCAGCATATTATGTTTGTTTCTAGCAGTACCCGCAACGTTGTTCGCGTTGATGTTAAATGCGGTATAGAGGGCACCACTCACTAACCACTACGAGATGCAAGTAAGTTTTCAAAATGAAATCGATTTGTAAACTAAATTGTCAGAAACTTATAAAAACTTGGATTAAAATATGATATAACAAATACTTCTGAAAATAGGAACAGAATAAAGTATACTGTCGGTAACAAAAAATATAAAATCCATTAATATATTCTAAAGATAGGATAAAAGGAACAATGAGGAAGAGAACTGATATTTATTACATTTATTTAATTTATAACAATACTCATTCAATTCAGTATCATTCATACATTAAACTTAATACTTATAATACTTAAAATTAAATATACTTCCTAAATAAAACATCATTTATACCTCACTATAATCATCAACTTATATTTGACTGACTGTCTTGACACAAGGTTATCGATGGGAGCAATGACGCTGTAGCGATAATTAAGGGCCTCAATTTGGTTCAAAACTAGTCACACATTTCTGACAAGCATCCGTGTATGATTGTTTATAGTTTTATAATAACTAGTTATTATGACTTACACACCAATAAATACACAAAACATAAAAACAAGAATTGTATGAAGAACCGTTAGTTATTTTGCCACCATAGGCACTAGTCGCAATTTAAGTCAGAAATACCAAATTCCATAGTTTGTAGGAGGTCTTTCACAGTAAAAGCGCCAGTGGCGCCAACTGGTGGACGCAACAGCGGTAGCCCTCTTTAAACCTTCCACAGCCAATACCTAAGTTTATTTCAATTTTTATAGACTAAACTTCTATTTCACGAAGACTCTGTTCTCCCAGCCGTCCCTCTGCACCAGCTTGAGTCTGATCCCCCCCTCAGGGTGCGTGGTGGGCGCCTGCGGCTTGTACGTGAGGGTCCTCGGCATGCCGTCAGCCAGCTCCAGGCGGTACTTCTTCAGCAAGGTCACCAGACCTGCCATCATCTGCATCTTAGCGAAGCGACTACCTGGAACACGATAATAACTAGATGATAGAATTTGAACAGAAGGCATGGACGTAATTATTTAACACAAAATTATACAATGTATTATTATTGTACGTATCTAAATCGAAATTATCTTGACCCGTTTTCACGGTTAGTAGATAACAAAAACATGTTTAACGCATCGTCACTTCCGATGTAAACAGCACTATTTACGTAACATCGCAATTTTTTATCATTACAACGTACAATATACAATGTACAATACAATACAAAACAGTATACAATGGTTAATTGAATACACATAACAAATATTGAATATTTTCCTTGCTTTTAGTATGGTTAGAAAAAAATATTCAATCATTTATCGTAGTCGACTTGAATAAAAAAGAAATATAATCAGAAACAAGGAAAAACTTACCAATACAGTTCCTAGGACCCTCTCCAAACGGCAGGTATGTGTACGGGTTGATCTTCCTCTTCTCTTCACCTAGAAACCTTTCTGGCCGGAACTTTTCAGGTTCCGGGAAGTACTCCGGATTGTAATGTAAGTAGTACACAGGTATGTGCACGCGCAAGCCTTTACTGAGTCGCATACCTCCGGGCAGAGTGTAGTCCTCCATCACCTACCGAGTGATCATACTCAGGATGGGGTGAAGCCGCAGAGCCTCAGATATAACAGCCTCCAGGTAGGGTAGCTCCGTCACACACTCGTAATCCAGTTTGTTCTTGTGACGAGCTACAAATGAATCTACTTCGGCCAAAACTTTATCCTGAATCTCTTTGTTTTTGGCCAGTTCGTAAAAAGTGAAACTCAGAGTCGAAGATGATGTTCCAAATCCGGCATTGAAGAGAAGAAAACACTGAGCTACTAACAGATCATCATCAGCATCTAGAGTCACTTTCAAACTCTCACCAGTTTTAACATTTTTCATACTGTCGCCGACTATTTTGTTGCTCTGCTTCCAATTCAATATTATATCTACGAAGTCGTTTCTTCCTGAGGGTTTATAATTGCGTGTGCTCATCACATTACTTATTAAATTATTGAAAAAATCCATTTGTTTACCAACAAGTTTCAACCCTAATCCATAAAATATCGAAGGCCAAACTGACCGAAGAAACCTAATAGCAGCCACTAATTTGGGAGGGTTCCCAAAACGCGCTATTTTTTTAAATGGGTTGTCAGCTACATCATCTGACATAGTGTTTGCGTCAACACCAAATGCGCAAGCGACGATGCATTCTATCGTATACCTTGAAGTCAAATCTTCAGCTTCAATCTGCGCTGACATTCCAATCTCACGATCCAACATGGATTCAAAGGCATAAGCACAGTTCTCGATGAGATGAAACATGTTCTTGATCTTAGCAGTAGAGAATAAGGGAGTCATGTTTTGTCGCAGCACCTTCCAGTTGTCTCCATGACTGATGAGCAGGTTCCGAGATGCGGGTTCCTTATGGCTGTGTTCAGATAGATCTCTGCCGTTAAAATAGTAAAAGTCCTTGGTCACGATCAGCTTGATAATTTCAGGGTCTTTGGGAATCAGAACAGGTTCCGTGCCATAATAAGCTCCAATAAACTTCTCATTCGGAAATTTCATACAGAGTTCTTGAAGGAACTCGCCCATAAACTTTTTCATAAGTATCCAATCTCCATAATTTCCGAGCATGAATGTCGGTTTGATGTGTGGTACATTTCTTTTCTTCCAGTAGTCATATTTACGTGTAGAGACAAAATAAATTAAGGCAAGTAACGTCACCAAAAGGTAGAAAAACATTGTGTAGGTTCACTGCGCGATTGTACCCAACTAACATTGGCCGCCTCGCTGGCTCTGACTGAGTTATCTTACAAACCTGTTTATATTTATAGCTACAGCAGTATCAAATTATCTCTCTGTATTCATAACGTGTTTGACTGATTACTGGGTGACGTCTTAACGCCTTGTGTTGGTTGCTTGATACTGTCGTATTGTTATACATTGCTCTACATATTGAAGGTGTTCAATAAACCCAATAATATTTTTATTAAATATACTGATCACAAACCGATGGTTTTAATATACGTCCTATTTCTATAATTATAATAAAGATCTTATAGGAAGTGCACCGTATGCGTTACACACGGCTGTTTCATTTATTACAACTTAACATAAATAATGTTAAAAACAGTTTTTAGAAGAACAACATTCAAGTTAAAATAATTAACCAATTCGATTTGTTGACTAACCTCTGTGTTTTTGGATCATTATGCTTACGCAACCGCACAGATTAGCGTGAGCAACTTGTGAATCATTACCGAACCCAACTGTATTGCGTCGAATTATTTACTATTCGTAAACATTGCCGTAAATAGGGGTATAATTATTCAACACTAGCTGTGCCCAACGGTTTCACACGAGTATTTACGCGTGTGAAACCGTTGAAAACTGTAATGAATTGTTCCAAGTAACCGTCCCCCGACTGCAAATATTTGACTTGTTTTTAATTTTTTAGTTCACTTTTAATATTTTTTTGACATGGCAGGTGTTTTTTATTTTTTTTTTAATTATCTTCTTCTTCTTCTTTAATCTTTTTAATTATAATTTTTTATTTAATACCTTTTAGTGATAATTAATATTTTATAGAGCGCTACAACACAAAAACATGACCCAACACAAAAAAAAAACGTTCGGAACCCTTTGCAGGCGATTTCGACTCACACTTGAGCATTTTTTAATGTCCACATAACCTATGTCACTCGGGATAACTCAAAGCTTCTAATGATACCACAAACATTGAAATCGGGCAAGCCTTTTAGAAGTTATGGTGGAATAAAGAAACTCACAAACATACATACATACATACATGAACCCTGAAAACATAACACTCCTTTTTGGGCAGTCGTGTAAAAAGCAATCAAATCTTTCCTCTTTATAATATTAGTGTAGATAATTGTTATTTTTTTTTTACTCCGTTACTGTGTAAGACTTGTTATTACTCACCAGAAACCAAACCGAAAAAAGAACAACAAGTTCGATGACGACCTAACTCGTTAAATTGCATCAGAAATAATTTAATATGATCAACTCACCGATACAAGTTCTTGGTCCTTCTCCAAATGGTAAATAAGTGTAAGGGTTGACATTACTTTTCTCATCACCGAAGAATCTTTCGGGACGGAACTCCTCCGGCTCCGGATAATATTGGGGGTTGTGATGTAAGTAATAAACAGGTAAATGGACCCGCATGCCTTTCTCCACAAGCACTCCACCGGGTAATACATAGTCCTCCATTGTCTCTCGAAATATGACCCCAAGAACAGGATATAAGCGCTGAGTTTCACCTACAGCAGCCCAAAGATACGGGAGCTCCGACACACATTCATAATTTAGTCTATTATTGTGAGTGGTCATGAATTTGTCGACTTCTTCTAACACCTTGTTTTGAATCCTTTCGTTCTTCGCAATTTCATATAAAGTGTAGCTTAGAATAGTAGCTGATGTCTCAAATCCAGCGTTGAAAAACACAAAACACTGAGCCACGAGCAAGTCATCATCAGCCTCCAGCGATACTTTTAGATCGTCACCAGTTTTGATATTTGAAATGCTTTCACCGATTATGTGTTTGCTTTGCTTCCAACTTAAGATAAGATCTAAGAAATCATTTCGTCCCGAATGCTTGTACTGTCTTTGCGCCATGACGGAAGTAATCAAGTTTTTGAAAAAGTCCATTTGTCTTGACATAAGTTTGAGTCCTAATCCATAGAAGATTGACGGCCAAACGGCTCGGATACCTCTAATGAATGCAACGTACTTTGATTGTGAGTTGAGCGATGCAATCCTTCTGAAAGGATTGTCTTGCTCGTCTTCCGTCATTGTGTTTGCATCTACACCAAATACACAGGCTCCAATGCATTCTATAGTATACCTTGCCGTCAGCGACCTCGTTTCTAACTCCTTAGAGATAGCAGTCTCGCGATCTAACATCGCCTCTAATACGTATGAACACTTCTCAATGAGGTGGAACATGTTTTTCATCTTAGCAGATGAGAAGAGAAGAGTCATGTTCTTGCGGAGTACTCTCCAATTGTCTCCATACGTTGAAAAGATATTTAAAGCTGCTGGCTCCTTATAACTGTGGTCCGATAATTCTCTACCATTAAAATAATAAAAGTCCTTGGTCACAATAAGCTTGATGATATCAGGGTCTATTGGTATCAGTACAGGTTCCGTACTGTAAAAGGCTCCAATAAATTTCTCGTTTGGGAATTTTCTGCAAATAGCTTGCACGCCTTCAGCGAAATTTTTCTTTTGCAATATGATGTCTCCATAATTTCCAAGTAAAAAAGTTGGTTTTGCATATGGTACATTACGTTCTTTCCAGTAGTTAAATTTGCTAGTGGAAATAAAGTATATTATGAGTAATATAGTAAGTAATAGGATAAGGAACATGTTGGCTTTAGTTTGGTTGACTTATCTTATGATGCGTTATTACTTTAAGCAAATTCGACGGAGTAGTGTATCTAATTAGTATTTATAAGGTGCCTGATTACGGCATAATTGATTTTGTATTTCTAATTGAATTTCCATTCTTAAGTTATCCGTATTATTCAAAAAGGTATTTCTTAATAGGAAATTAATTAGGATTACTTTCATGCGGGTTTTTTTGCTAAAGATTAAATATACATTGGCCGTAAAACATTACCATCGTGGTGACTGGTGTCACCGTATGTAGTTGTATTGTGGTACCTGTACCTTGAGTGTAGGTTAGATGTATATTACGATTACTATTATTTTTATAATTCCTGTATCTATGCCAGTACATAGATACTGGGACAAGTTATTAAATGCACTTAGAATGAGTATTCTGTGTGTATCTGATAACTTGTTTTCATAAATTACGAACGGTTTTTGTACTAGGGCGCCTTGTCAAAAGTGTCCATCAAGTAAAAGAAATGATTCAAATTTTCTTGAGAGCTACGAATGCCGCTTTAAGAAGGGTGCAAATAAGTGGGGCTAAATTGATTTCCATCGTTATCCCATTATCGATGGACGCATTAAAATGTAAATCCCAGTTGTCTTTTTAAAAATAATGGCCTGTTCAAGGACTTTGGCCACTGGAGATTATGTTCGATTGAAGTGAGGTTGTGCCTCATCAATATGAAGATTTGTTTCAGAAAATGGTGTTTCTATACGATTGTCTGTGTACTAACTTGACGGTGCAACTAGATAATTTGAAACTTTTGACAATAAGATCCACATGTTACGCCAAAAACATAACTAAGAACAGAATAACCACCTCTTTTGTCTGCGTAATCGGATAAAAGAAGTCAGTCTCGACACTCGGAAAACATTGTAGCAAGTTTTTGTGCGTCCCTAACAAATTGCTTAAAGATTACAGCCCACATTTTTTTCCTCCACCCGCTTAACGGTTTCGTCAGATGTAAAAACGTTGAAAACCTGCTCTCTGAGAACATGGCTTTGTTCAAATGGTTCCGTACGATTAAGATGTGTTTTAATGTGGTTCTATATTTGCTATACATGTTTTCAGATTTATGTCAGTAGGGGAAATTACGTTTTATTATTCAATGCCGATTTGCATTGCAGTAAACCTCTTTCTGATACGTTCGGGAATAAAGGCTTTAGTAAATCTATCCATATCGATATTATAAACAAGGCGTAGGTGAGTGCGTACGTACGGAGATATCGCGTATACTGATTTATCAGTTATATAGGTATTTCCAGTTCTTGTAATTTAGGTTGGTATTAGATAATACGGTAAATTGTTTTAGTTTGTTGGCATTAGGTTTAGTTATAATATAGTTAT
The DNA here is from genome assembly GCA_905475315.1 of Autographa pulchrina. Taxonomy (NCBI): domain Eukaryota; kingdom Metazoa; phylum Arthropoda; class Insecta; order Lepidoptera; family Noctuidae; genus Autographa; species Autographa pulchrina. The sequence continues at coordinate 11,719,992 of FR997781.1, forward strand.
CTTTATGTTATCCATGATCTCTGTCTACGCGTGTACGATTTTGGCTAGGTGGAAACTTTATCTAATCTTGTTATTAAACTACGGTCAAAAAAGAGTGATGTTGTAATGTCTAACTCAATAAGTCTTTGGACTACTTGAGTTTCTGAGTTTTAAAGTAATACTTAAATAAAAAATTCCTTATGCAAAATGAAAGTTTATTTATTTAATTTATTTGTATCGTTCGAACAAAACTGTACTTAATAGTTTCTATTTCACGAAAACCCTGTTTTCCCATCCCTCTCTCTGCAACAGCTTGAGTCTTATGCCCCCCTCAGGGTGTGTGGTGGGCGCCTGCGGCTTGTACGTGAGGGTCCTCGGCATGCCGTCATCCAGCTCCAGGCGGTACTTCTTCAGCAAGGTCACCAGACCTGCCATCATCTGCATCTTCGCGAAGCGACTACCTAAAATATAATAAAATATTATAAAATATCTAATATCACAAGATGAAACTGAATGAAAATTGAAAGTAAAAATAAATTCTAAGAATAATGTATGAAAGAATTGATGAGGTTAACATAGGCTTACCAATGCAGTTCCTAGGACCTTCTCCAAACGGTAGGTATGTGTATGGGTTGATGTTCCTCTTCTCTTCTCCTAGAAACCTTTCTGGCCGGAACTCTTCAGGTTCCGGGAAGTACTCCGGATTGTAATGTAAGTAGTACACAGGTATGTGCACGCGCAAGCCTTTACTGAGTCGCACTCCTCCGGGCAGAGTGTAGTCCTCCATCACCTCCCGAGTGATCATACTTAGGATGGGGTGAAGCCGCAGAGCCTCAGATATAACAGCCTCCAGGTAGGGCAGCTCCGTCACACACTCGTAATCCAGTTTGTTCTTGTGTCGAGCTACAAATGAATCTACTTCGGCCAAAACTTTATCTTGAATCTCTTTGTTTTTGGCCAGTTCGTAAAAAGTGAAACTCAGAGTCGAAGATGATGTTCCAAATCCGGCATTGAAGAAAAGAAAACACTGAGCTACTAACAGATCATCATCAGCATCTAACGTCACTTTCAAACTCTCACCAGTTTTAACATTTTTCATACTGTCGCCGACTATTTTGTTGCTCTGCTTCCAATTCAATATTATATCTACGAAGTCGTTCCTTCCTGAAGGTTTATAATTGCGTGTGCTCATCACATTACTTATTAAATTATTGAAAAAATCCATTTGTTTACCAACAAGTTTCAACCCTAATCCATAAAATATCGAAGGCCACACTGACCGAAGAAACCTAATAGCAGCCACTAATTTGGGAGGGTTCCCAAAACGCGCTATTTTTTTAAAAGGGTTGTCGGCAACATCGTCTGACATAGTGTTTGCGTCAACACCAAATGCGCAAGCGACGATGCATTCTATTGTATACCTTGAAGTCAAATCTTCAGCTTCAATCTGCGCTGACATTCCAATCTCACGATCCAACATGGATTCAAAGGCATAAGCACAGTTCTCGATGAGATGAAACATGTTCTTGATCTTGGCAGTAGAGAACAAGGGAGTCATGTTTTGTCGCAGCACCTTCCAGTTGTCTCCATGACTGATGAGCAGGTTCCGAGATGCGGGTTCCTTATGGCTGTGTTCAGATAGATCTCTGCCGTTAAAATAATAAAAGTCCTTGGTCACGATCAGCTTGATAATTTCAGGGTCTTTAGGAATCAGAACAGGTTCCGTGCCATAATAGGCTCCGATAAATTTCTCATTCGGAAATTTCATACAGAGTTCTTGAAGGAACTTCCCCATAAACTTTTTCATAAGTATCCAATCACCATAATTTCCGAGCATGAATGTTGGTTTGATGTGTGGTACATTTCTTTTCTTCCAGTAGTCATATTTTCTCGTCGAGACGAAGTAAATTAAGGCAAGCAACGTCACCAGAAGGTAGAAAAACATTGTGTAGTTTCACTATGATCGCATCTACTCAACTAACATTGATTTGTTCGCGGGCTGTGTCTGAGATATCTCTCGCTCTGTTTATATATAAGTGTAATATTGTGTTATCTTCAAATCATGTTTGGGTGATAACTTCTCTACGTCATGATGTTATGACGCTTCGCCTAAGTGTACGTATTCGTATCGCTCTGGCTGATGTCTGTATGTCTATTTTTAGATGTTAACATTTTGACTTATTTTTATGACTTCATGCGAAGTTGTTGGCACAGTGGTTGCTATAATATGCTAGGCACATCTCTCGTCTAAATGAGAGAAGCATCTGTTCTGTATACTTGTGTCTGTATAATTATGTTAATATAAGTGGAAGTGTTTTAATTAACGACTCGTAATATTATGTAACGGGAATTAGCGCGTAGGTACATGGATATCTTACTAGGCTTGACGTCGACTAGGTTACACCGTCCGTGGTTGCAAGCAGACTGATGCATGTACGCGCTAATTCCTGTTACAAAATATTACCATAAACATATAGCGGGATAGTTTAAAAGTTAGTAACGACAAGTTTTGTCATTTTTGTTTCATTTTGTTTACAAAACTGTTTTGCTTTATCACTCAGAAAACACTGTTCGTTCATCATCATTTTTTACACGACTGCCCAAAAAGGAGTGTTATGTTTTCAGGGTTCATGTATGTATGTATGTATGTATGTATGTATGTATGTATGTATGTTTGTGAGTTTCTTTATTCCACCATAACTTCTAAAAGGCTTGACCGATTTCAATGTTTGTGGTATCGTTAGAAGCTTTGAGTTATCCCGAGTGACATAGGCTATGTGGACATTAAAAAATGGTCAAGCGTGAGTCGAAATCGCCTGCAAAGGGTTCCGAACGATATTTTTTTTTTTGTGTTGTGTCATGTTCACTAAAAGGTATTAAATAAAAAATTAATAATTAAAAAAAATAAAAAACACGCCTGCCATGTCAAAAAAAAATTAAAAACAAGTCAAATATTTGCAGTCGGGGTCGGTTACTTGGAACAATTCATTACAGGAACCCCGAATGCAAATATTTGACTTGTTTTTATTTTTTTTTTGACATGGCAGGCGTGTTTTTTATTTTTTTTAATTATTAATTTTTTATTTTTAATTTTTTTTTTCTATATACCTACTGCTTTTAGTAAAAACAAGCACATTCATAGAAGCCATTACACACTCTTTGCTCAACAGAAAGTCTTGAACTAGAAAGGTTGAAGGACTTCTATTTAACCCTTTTACTCCGAAAAGCGTGAAGACTTTGTGCCCTAATAAAATAAATTCTAACCAATTGAATCACTCGCCTCGCAAATTGTCTTTGAATTCTTATGAATAGACTGGGAGAATAATACATTTTAATTTTGAAAAATTTTGAAGATGTTGAAAAAATATTGGTTTCTTAGGTTTACGCGAATGTTAGACATTGAAATAAAACTACTTTTTACGAAACGAAACGTCGGGACCTAAAATCTAAATATAAACCGCGCAAAAATCCGTAAAAAGTAGTTTTATTTCAATGTTGAAAAAATTTTAATGGGTGGATTTTAGTAAAAATACTGACTGAAAAATTTAACTCCCAAAATAAAATTACTGTAAACAAGAAAAAATACATATAACTTTGTGTTTTAGTCGTTGCAAATTTAATTTATTTCTATGTCGTACTTTCGACGTTGGTTGAAGTTACTAGATTTTTAAGATGTGAACAAAAAAAAAACACATAATAAAAATGACGTCAAATTAATATTTGATATTCATGTTTTCAGCCAAGATACAGAGGCTTAATTTCTATGTATAAATAGATATTAGATCACAGCTGTTAAAGATCTAGACCTTAGTGATAAGTTCGACGGTAAACATATTACTACATGTTAGTAAATTTGTACATTACCTCATTTTTGATTTGTAGATTTACGAACACCAGACTATACGATAATTTCGATAAGATATCTTGGCTTGTTTATGTCATTTTTAGTTTTACAGATTATTTAGTTTTTAGGGTTCTATATTATTTGAAAAAAAAAAGGAAGTTAAAAACTAAGCCTACAGTATCCGTTTGTTCTATTTATTATTTATAGGTACTTTAAATAATTAGAACTTCAACGTCTTAGCGAGTCGGACAATGGCAATAAAAAAAAAATGGTTCCCGTACAGTACTTAGACACGCAGACAACATTATAATGACACATGTGTGGTCATTTGTTACATCCAAAATCAATATGAATATATGGTAATCAGGGATGTTATGGATATATAATTTCGGATCCGGATATGGATATGGATATTGGTAAAATATAATATCGGTTTCGGTTACGGTTATGGATATTAAATTATTTCGGATTATCCGATAGTTTCGGTTACGGATATTAATTTTTTAAGGAACTGTAAGTACGAATAGCTGTGCACCTCGCGCTGTGACGTCATTAGGTAGCGGGTGAGGTGTCGCATTCCAGCGGAGTGCACAGTTAATTCGTACGAGTGTAGTATTTAGTTAAGACTCCGCCCTATCTGAAACTATCCAAAACTTTTATTTCGGATTCGGTTACGGTTACGGATATTTTTTTATTTCGGATATCCGATAGTTTCGGTTACGGATATGGATATCCATAACAACACTGATGGTAATATTAATGTATTTTGTAAAACTCTTTTGGTAATTTTATCTTTACTAGCAAAAACCATGGATGGATAGGTAATTACTTTCGTTCGATAGAAGATAGCAACAGTCTGCCTAATCCGTAGCTCACGTTAACAGTAAATAAGATTAGTAGTGTCCGACCGAAATTTCGGTTTCGGTTTCGGTTTCGGCCAGTTTCGGCCAAAAAATCAAGTTTCGGCCCGAGTTTCGGTTTCGAAATTCTTATAATTTTATCTCTAAAAGTACATGGTTTTTTATTAGAAAATAGCGAAGACATAAAAATCGCGCTGTAGCCGGTCAGGTATTATGAGCTGTGCTTATTCTGAAGTAAGACTGTTCTGTTGTCATTTATACGATTAATTTAATTGAAAAACGAAAATAATCTTTAAAAAAAAACTACATTTTCAAGGATATTTTACAACCGCCACCAAAACGTTTCAATATCACAATATTCTCGTTTCATTTTTCGTGGTCCTTTCTCCCATGCGAGTACCGCAGCCATATAGGACGGACATCAGTTAAGGGATTCCCCAAGACACGTACAGATGTGTTTCTTAAGAGATTCGCAAGATGCACTGCCTGTTACGAATACCAGGATTACGTATAGCGGTCTTGTTTATTTGCTTACTATTTTACTTGGCTTCAGACGGTTTAGTTTAAGAGTGGATCTGTTTTATCGCGATTGCTTTGGTTTGTAGAATTAGTGTGTGGGTTGAGAAAATATAAACTGTCGTGGTTCTAAAACTGATTTGTTACTTTCTCATTTGTGAAAGGGTGTTTAATTTTACTGTAAAAAATATGTCACTCAAATCAACGAATGGTCATCGTTTTTGTTTAGTGTTGTATACAATTTAGAAACAAATAACATATATGTAATTAAGAGAAAATAAAGTGAAAACTATTTATAATAAGTTAGTACATACGATTTCAGAAATTTAACTGTTTAGTTACACGATAATTTCGACAGCTAAATCTTATGAACACAGCCTTACCCTAACGCGATGGTTGTCAAAAAAGTGAAATCAGCTGAGATCCATTTGTGACGTCACCTGTCATTAGCTGACTGGTCATCAACTGGACACGGACCTCATTTAATTCGAGTTCGATGAACTAAAGTCCTGCCTCAAAACTGCGTAGTTATTCTTTTTATAACCCTTGCATCATTTTATTTTTCTTGTGATTCAACGTAACGATAAAGAAAATAATAGTAGGTATTATTTACAATGACTATGCAAAAGCTTAGCGATTAAGATTTAATTGATATGAAGTATGATTCTATCAGTAGAGTAAATTTAAATAAACTGATAGAGGATGAAATCATTGTTGCTTCTTTTTGAAGTTATCGTCACTTTGTTATCAGCTTAATAATCCGTTCAAGTACGAGTTTGATTCGCGGGTCAAGGGTTCTGTACATGCTAACATAATATAACATAACATAACATACCATCACGCCTGTATCCCCGAAGGGTTAGGCAGAGGTGTACCAATGTACACCCACAGTTCGCCGATATGTTTAGGTCCCATGTAATATAGGGGGCGAGCCTATTGCCACTAACCAGGCACAAATCCAAACTCCGACCTGCTACTGAGAATTTCATAGAAAAACCCAATAACACCTTGGTCGACTTCGGAATCGAACCCAAGATCTCTAGCGTAGCAGTCGCGTTTAGAACCAGTAGGCCAACGAGGCAGTTTAAACATAATATAATAATATGTTTTAAACTGAAGCTTGTTTTTTTTTTATTTATTATGCGGCCATCTTCAACACCGCTTTGTTATTTATCCTAATCCTTAAAAACTACGTATTTAAGAAGTATTTATATCTTGGTACCTAATCGGTAGATACTGTATGATCTGAATATAGCCTAAAATAATTACTCCGATATTCACGTGTCTTAAATATGTGTATCTTAACTTTTGATCAACAATGATCAATTAATAATGTTTATGGTTGTGTACATTGTAAAACATTTGTATATATAAAGTACCTATAGATAAAACAATAAAATAAATAAATTTAAAGAAAAGTTTCAAATAAAGTCGAAATAAAACAAACTTCCTATCAATCCGAAATTTAATTGGTTCAAGTGGGCCCATAAAGTTACCAGCGTTTAAAATATTTAATGTTACTTTCTCATCCTCTAACACATCCAATTTGTGGAGGGGTTGAGAGGGGGGAAGCGGGGGTGAGCGGGCGGGGAGGGGATAAGAGTCGTAAATAACACCGCTTACACTTTTCACTCAGTACATGTCACAAAAGTTGTAAACTTTCCGACATTCGTATAAAATGAACGTAACAAATTAAATTTGCGATGTCTCCATTATGCATTAGATTGTTGCTGACGCGACACGTGAATGATATATTATTTAATTGTAGCTTTTTTGTACTAATTGGGCATGATTATACAATTAAATAAAGTAAAGCAAGTGAAAGGCAGGTAAATAAGGAATCATCGAATATAATGAATGAATGTAATATATTATAATCATGCTAGTAACATCAACTACTTTTAATATAATTTTACAATTCTTTCGAAGAAGGATTTAAAAAGCTATGACCATGGTGCTTAGATAGCATTTTTGGATTTTTGCAATGAATTTACATTACTTCCATTAATAAACTTAAAAGCATTTTATTTACAAAACTATGTAAATAAAATGCTTTATGCCTTGTTTTAGTTCTTAGTTTTATTTCGTTTATAATTATTCTTATTTCTTGTGTAGGCTTAGTTTTTATATTATTGTAAATATTTCAAAAATATCAAAAAATATTGATTGATATTCAACCTTGTAGTGCTTTAAATTCTGAACGCGTAGCCACAATCTCTCACTTTCTCTCAATCGCAAAAAATTGTCACTCATCTCGTGGAATCCCATTTGTTTCCCACATCCATTTCTCGGAAAAGCTCGAGTTCTCGAGCTCCATTCAGGCATCAGTTCACAATAACAGCACGTCGGCATCATCAATCAAATCACTTGTAAATACTTCCACTTAATCATCGCAGCCTCATCTGACCCATTTTTAGAACCTTTGTATAAGGACATATTTTTTTGTTTCCAGCAAGGTAGGTTTGACGATATTTTCTTCAGAGATTACAATGAAAAACTGAGACTTATTTAAGTTTTGAAAGACTACCGTACCGTATACATTACCTTCACAATTTCAAGTAATAGTTGCGCAGTTATGTCTCGTAAATGTCGGTAATAGAATAAAAACATAACGCTTGCCTTAGTATTAAAAATCAGAAAAAAAATAGTTTTATTTACTAAAATTCTGAGCTGATCTAACTATGCATTTCTAGGAATATCATTAAACGAGCTATTTGTAACTTACTGAAGAGCATAATATATACTCCTGTCTATATCGTCTCTCACTCATTACAAATACAAAACTTGTAATTATTTTACATCCAAGTAGTATACGTGTGTGCAATTTCCGTCACACAAAGCTACGCGATAAGTTGAGAAATAATTCTCAGGGAATACAGGGGTGAGTTGAAAACACAGCGAGAGCATTTATAGAGTAGAGTTTAGTATAAAACAAAAGGATCAATCTCCAAAACGGGCGTATTCGTGTGATCGCTCTGGTGCTTTTCAGATATTGATATTTAATGGTAATTATGTATTTCATTGAAAATAATGATATTCAAATAGTACATTTTTACTATTGGCCTTCAATTTACACAATCAGTTTTGAAAATATTTAAGTTTCAAAAATTTCGCGACCAGAGCAATCATAATTGATGCCAGAGCGATCATAAATGGTGAAATCAGTGAAACAAAAATAAATATATTGATAAAATATTATTTATTTAGGCGTTTTCAGTCATATTCAGTGAACGTGTAACAAGATTATAATAATAATATATATTATAATTAAAATAATTGCTAAAATAACAAATTAACATAATTATAAAAATGAATTTTTGGCTTAGTTTCATTTATTTGGACTTAAGTAAACCACTTCTAGGTAAATGAGACAAAATTAAAAACCTTTTGAAATCAATTCTTTAATTCTTTATTGCACACAAATACATTTCATTTAATATACATATATTAATTAAAGTTGATGTACAGAGGTGAGCTTAACTCAAAATTGAGTTTTCTTCCAGCAAACCTTTGAGTTATAGTGAGATTATTATTAAGTGGTGAGGAAGATAGAAGTGTACAACATTCATATTTTAATATAAATACATACAAATACTACATATAGTACGTATATAATACAATATATATATTAAATATAGACATACATAGACTACATAACTCAAATAGAAAGGAAATGTTCTTTTATCTTTCTCCTAAAAAAGTTCAACGATAATAGCGCAACCTCTATTGCGCAAGGAATGTGGAAGTGAGTTCCAGAGGCGCACAGCACGAATAGCAAACGATTCGTCGTAACGACTAGAGGAGTGAAGAGGAGTGCGAAGGAGAAGAGAAGAAGAAGTACGACAAGGCTTGCCCCTGGGGACCAGGAATTCAAAGCGTTCCCGCAGGTAGCCTGGATATTTAGGGTTGTGCAAAACTGAGTAAAGGAGACAGAGAATATGAGAATCTTGACGTTGCCGAATAGGCAACCACTTCAATCTAGCCCGGAATTCCGACACGTGGTCGTACTTCCGAAGACCAAATATGAAGCGGATGCAAAAATTCTGCAGACGTTCGAGTTTATTTAGAAGTTCCTCCGTTGCATCTAAATACCATACATCGGCATAATCCAGAAGAGGTGGTAGAAGAGATTGGGCGAGAGTGATTTTAGTCTGAAAGGGCAGGAACTTCTGGAGGCGCTTTAGGGAGTGAAACGAGCAAAAGACCCTCCTACTTAGAGATTGATGATCCAATAGGCTGTAAAAATGTCTGCCACCAATAATGAGAGGTTGAGATTTTGTAGGATTAACTAAAAGACCAAAAGATTTAGCCCACTGATGGATATTACTAAGATATTATATTGTATTGGTGGCGGCAATAGCATTGGATATACTGTTAAAGCTACAGTGGCGGTACAACTGCAAGTCGTCTGCGTAGAGGTGGTACTGAGAAGAAAGAACTGAAGTTATAGAATTGATAAATATAGAAAAAAGAAGTGGAGAAAGGCAATAACCCTGGGGAACGCCCGTCATAAGTTTGCACCACTCAGAGGAGACCTCATTGGCACGAACAGACTGCGAGTGACCCCGAAGATAAGAGTCAAACCAAGCCGTTGCGGGAGGAGAGACATTGAGGGAAGAGAGGATCCCTAACAGTATGTTAAAATCGACTTAATTGAAAGCACTGCTAAAATCCAAAAGTACCAGGACTGTTAGGAACTTCCTCTCCATGGCCAGTCGTATGTCGTCGGTAATTTTAACAAGTGCAGTAACAGAACTATGGCCAGGGCGAAATCTGAGACTCAGCAGGCTGTTAGAGGAAAGGTAATTAGACAGCTGACCTTGAACAACGCCCTCAAGGACCTTGGATAGGACAGGGAGAATGGAAATGGGACGATACTGTGATACGGATGTTGGATTGGCGACTTTAGGAAGCGGTAGGATATTGGCCTTTTTCCAGACGGAAGGAAAGGAACTTGTAGTCAGGGAGAAATTAATGATGTGGGTGATAACTGGTACTATATATTCTAAGATGGGAAGGAACATTTGGAGTTGTAGGCCGTCATCACCTACCGCTTTTGTGGAAATGGAAAGAATAGATTTTTCAACATCTCTCTCCACAACGGCTTTAAATGTGAACGAGGTACATAAGGTACGTAAGGTAAGGTAAGGTAGGTAAATACGTCAAAATCGGTTTATGGGTTTAGGTTACCTAAAGAAACCCAGGAAAGGTTATAAATTAAAGGTTATATGCATAGTTCATCATTTGTCATTGTTGCAGTCTGCTACTACTACTTAAAATAGATTTATAACGTACAATTAATGCAAAATATCATTGCTCTGGTCTTTTTGGACAGAGCAATCACAGCCATAGCGATCAGAAAAAGTCACAAAATCATGAATTTAGCCGAATTTAAAAGCAGTAGAAAGTTGTCATTACTTCTCATAAAAAACATCATGGTGATCACTTAATTCACATAACAAACACTTTTGCAAGCTAACTATTTAATTTAAATAACGTACCATAGCAATCATAAAATTCGAGAACCAAATCCAGAACAATCATAAACTTACCTTCGTAATGTTGGAGCACGGGGACGTGGCGCACAGGTATCCTCCTCGGCGGTTAGACTACTACCAGCGTTACCTCGCGGGAGGGGAATAGAGTGTCTATAACGCGTAAATAGGGATGAGCGCGATTTTTTACCTCAGCGCAGAGTGATGAGATAAAATGCTCGGTCACGACTTTAAATTCAAATTGTGGCAAAAGTATTTTTAATATAACTAAAAATATTTTATTACCATGAAGAATAACTATTTGTTATGTAATCTAGATAAGTTGTTTCATATGAACCTTCTCATTAAAAAGTTAAAGAATGTTTTTTTCATTCAATCGGGAGTTGGGTCAACCCAGAGCGATCAGGATTTTAGGCTTTAAGATTTTTTTTTTAATATTTAAAATAAACTTATTCTTAATATTAGCCTTGTATCACGTAGATCAGACACCGAACTGTGTATAAAAAAATATTTTGAAAACGTTTTTCGATTTTAAAACGGGTTTATCCAGCTCGACATGAAAAAAAATGCCTCTGGAGATCGACCCAAAAGCGTATTTTAAATTCGTTGGTTGATTCCTGAAAACTAAGTTTGAACACAATTTTCAAGGGGAAGCTAAAGTAAAGCTAATGTCTTGAACCTAAAGGTACTGAACGTAAATATCTATAAATGTTGAAAGATACTATGGTTTGAAATAAATATGTGGAAAAAGCAACGCTTTAAAGTAGTGTAGTCACTCAGTGTGTTACCATTATTAAACCGTTGTTTATCTGTGGTATCATTATTAGCCCTTTCTCGGAGCCTTTCATGTTTTAATGAAACGAGTTCATTGCTCATCTCCTCAATATTGTCGTGTTTATCAACTTGGTACGTCGCAGCTAATGAAACTTTATGGATTGTTGAAATTTCTAGAAATATGTAAAACATTATGAAACATACACTAGTGATAAAAGTGCAAATTACTTATCTATTTTGACTGGGAACAATTTTACGAGTTTCACTTATTTTTTTTTAAATCGAGCTAAAATATCGGATCAACTACGTTCTTTTCATAAATGTGAAACTTTTTTTCGTTAAGTCCAAGTACTATAAACAAATTAAGCGAATCTTATATTTTAGTAGGAAAACTTTTCAGGCCTTTTTTCATCCCCTTTCAGGAAGTATGAAATAAAACGCAGCTGTCGTTCAGTTCCGCACACTTACCCCGCGGGGTAACTTTTTAATTATACCACCCTCCAACATTTTTACCGTGAAGGGATGTCTTGGTTATTTCTTAACTTGGACTTATAAAGACGTTTGATTTTATGGCCGAAAAAGGGGATATTTTTAGGTATTTTATGGCTTATTTTTATATTCACCTGCCAAAGTCACACACCTGTTATAGCGATTTAATAGCTTCCCAACTTCCCAAGTTTCCGATAAACTGCAAATCTATCACAAGTTCTTACTCAAAGTTAAATTATTATTATCCTTGCCTGATAGCTTAGTACATTATTATACCTAGTGTAACTTCTCTGTGCTCCTAAAAGTCACAAGCATCTTCGAAATTCTATCAAAGTTCGCGAATATTCAGCTCCTTTCGTTTGGTTGTTGTTCCATTCCCATAATTCTAGATTACCACGACAATAGTCTCACCGATCAATCTAATGCCGTATTCTCTAATAAAGTAAATTACAAACAATCTGTACAAAATTTTCTCATCTTTCCATAATGAGTGTGGACATCCAAAATCATGATTTAAGCGAGCCAATATTTTGTAATAGCTGAACTGATTACCAATTAGTGTGGAGCGGGTCCAATCCTACAGGACGGGGGGAGGAGGGGGGGACAGTGACAAACGACTGAAATATTTCACTGAGCAAGCCAGTGTCACAGTCGAGTGGCCGCAGCAGGCGCACATCGAAACGATCTTCAAATGTTTTAAGATGGTTATGAGTTTGTTCAAAATAATATGACTAATTGGCCATTATGGAATGTTTGGTCTTATAAATAAATAAATAAATAATAAATGCGGACAACATCACATACATTGCTCTGAACCCAAAGTAAGTAGCTGAAGCACTTGTGTTATGGACTTCAGAAACAACGAAGGTACCACAAACACCCAGACCCGGGACAATGTAGAATAGTTGGTTTCTACATTGACCCGTCCGGGGATCGAACCCGGGACCTCAGAGCTAGCGACACCTTGAAACCGGTGCGTACGCCACTCGACCACGGAGGTCGTCATTATGGTAAAGGTTTGATTTGTGATGATGTAATCATGTAGGTTAATTATGTGTTTAATTTTTTTTTGTGCAAAATGTACTTATACTGGAGGCATACATACGTTTACAAAATGGTACCATCAAAAAATATTTGTATATCCAGTGAAATACAAGTGATTTCAAAATACCTTTATTACGTAAACGCTATCATGGTATTTTTAACCTAAACCGATCTACAAAAAACTCGGAAATCTAGCAAAGAAACTTTGAAAAATGTCGGTGAAAACTCGTCAGAAAAAGAGGAAATGGAACCATGAATCACAAACATTGAACTACTGTAACCTCCTAACTTCGAGCGTGTAACGGGACTCATCTTTTAAACTCGTAGGTAATTACTTACTTGATAGTTTGGCTTTTTACACTTTGCTTAACTGTTTTTAGTTTTCACAGACTGAGTTGTTAATGTTCGTTCTTATGGGGTTTTTGGTGGCTTCATGGGATTGGCAGTTTTAGATGTTGTATCTGCTAGTGGTAGATTTACGATAGTTTTTCTTTTTTGCAGTCGAACAAACAGTATGGCCTTATGTTGGTAGAAACCGCCTATGGTTTTTTAGTTAATAGTTACGATAGAGATCAGGTTTTAAATAGCAATTTCGAAAATCTAATTAAATTTAGAACAAAGCTCTTAAGGATATTCATTTTATTTAGCTTTAAATTAAAAATCGTCGTTTCTTAGAACATAATTATATTCAAGCTGGCTCACAACCCAAATAGAAAAGTCACATTTCATAAAATAATAATTCTCTGAAAACATGATGAACTGCAATAAAATGAACTAAAACATTCTCATCAAAGGCGCAATTTTTACATTTGACAGTTTTTGTAATCAAAACTTTGTATGGATTCGTTGGAAATTTACAGTTTCGAAAAAAAAACATGACGACAAAAAGTTGCGGGAGAATGCCACATGTGGCGCTACTGTGCTGAGTTATGGCGCATAGTTTCATATTAAATTTCACGTAATTCTCAAAGAGACTGTAGCTTGTAAATCGCGACTGCGACTGGTTTTGACATTTCTTGTAAAGTTATTTGTTCCAAAAGTCGTATCACGAACTTAGTAAAAAAAATAAATGTATAGTTTATACCGGATCATTGAGACATTAATCTGGTTAGAATAACCATTGTTTACAAAAAATTTGCTCACAGCTCTTTACTCAATTTACGCGATACGGTAGACATAAGTGTCTACCGTATCGCGTAAATTGAGTCTTTGAGTAGTTGTTTCGTTTGATCTTATTGGTAACACTATTTATTGTGTACTAAATAGGTACTACTTTGAACATGATTTAAACTTAACGTATAAGTTTTGAACATACTTAGATGATTATGAACTTAGATAATGTTACAAGGCTGACTATTCAGGTGATTACTATCATGTGGATATTCCACTATCTATTACTCAATGAGCACAAATGGATATAGCTAATGCTATAGATGCTATATTTGCAAATAAGACTCCAACGAATGATTAAGTAATAAGGTTAATATGTTTAATTAATTAAAGTTTATTAAACTTTTTTTTTTAATCAAACGTTGCCGTTGTAACAACTGCAACGGGTCGCAAGTTACACTCGCCGTCCCTTCAGCGGATGCTCTTCATTCTCTGATTGTAAAGTCGCGCTCGCGTCGAGCTAAAACATCTTGCGGTTATGTGACCCAAGTTGCGCGGTCCTCGCGGAATGTTTCCAAAGTCTGCTTCAAAAATTATATTAAACTTTCGAAAATTCTGCAAGTTCATGTCGAATTTGTGTGGATACTTTTTGGTTTATTTAGTTGTAGAAAATTGTTGAATCAGAATGAATTGATATATCTGTTTTTCATTTAAAAGTGTTGCTATTATTTTACCTAATTTGCTATTGAACTATTTACTAAGTAACAGTACTTTTAAATGCACACAGTTTTAAACAAAGTCTTTCTTGAGTAACTAGAACCGCTACTTCACTCAAAGCTTAATAAAAAAACTCATAATAAACTCCTTAAAATACTGTAATTTTCCATAGGCAATTTAATTAAGATCATTACAACTTGAAAATTTGTACTAACTTTTGTCTTCGTCAAAAAACCAACCTAGTAACTTCAAAACAATAGTGCTATTAACCAACAAGTCCATATTATGTCCAAAATCCTTGACCCGCCAATCAAACACCCTAAGCTTCCTATATACAGTATAATTGAGTCCCAACCAGATTCCTCACCTGCTATCCTTTACAAGTATTTCCACGTCCTGCCCGCATCTACCCGAGTACACCAATCGACTGATATTGAAAATAGATTGAAATTGGATTGAGTTGAAAATTGGAAATTTTGCAATGGCGCTCCCCAAGGCTTCGGTTGCATGCCGGCTGAATATATTTTTTCAAATTACGTTTACATAGGTATAAATATACTGTTTGTGTGTCCATTGTGGTTCGCGGTTTCTTGAGTTAGGTTGGACATTGATTTTTCGCAATGTTTTCAACAAGATTTTTTATTTATGTGTGATTTCTTATTTACACTACTATACGTTATTATCTTTTGACTTTAAAATCAATAGAAAACATTGTTTTAAATTAAAAAATCACTAATTAGAAGTGATGATGTCATTTAGATAGACAATTATGTCACTACTTTGCATTGTTACCATGCATATATTCTACGTTATATCGCGATAAGTAATATACCTATAAGTGTTTTAATCGTTTCGATCTTATCATTGTCGGCAGTTTACGGTGTGCTTAAAACGAATAACTATAGATTATTTTTTTTATATTTTATTTAATAAACCCCCGGCCATTTTTATTAAATTGCTGATATCTTTCGAAAAACTTTAAAGATCTTCATAAATTGTAGAGCAGCTACGAAACATCATGGACTACGTTTTCTTCCAAAAGCAACCGAATCAAAATCATTCGCTTAATATCTATGATGCCACAGACAGACAGACACAGTGACATGCCAAACTTATTACACCTTTCTTTTTGCGTAAGGGGTTAATAAAAGAGTGGTAACAATTCGCTTTTCCTACAATAAACTTAGGTCTACGGATCAAAAACCAGGTTCATCTTTTAAACTTGGCCTTAGAATTAACGATAATCCCAATAGAACTAGTGCCTAAACTCAAAAGCGTGAAGTAGAAAACTAATACCAGATAATTCAGTTTTCAATTTCATGCAAGGCAGGCGACGCCGCGGGTCGATGCTATCATGTTTATTTACCAATAACTCGCCCTATAAAGGCCTTTGACGGAATAAATTATAACTTGAACAATTTGCGTATATTTTGTACGCGTTATTTATTACTTTGGTTGCTCTGGATAATAATGTTAGATGTTTTATGTTGACGTGAGTTGTAGGTACGGAAAAACTTGTAAAGAGCGATTACAGCATTAAAGTTGCTTGATGTATTTTGGAGATCATTTTATTTTCTTTCTTTGTTTAACGACTTGATGATGCAACTGCTTATTTTTTTCAGCCATTGTTCTTCCTTAAATGTATTTCGTCTCTTTGTCAATATCATATAATCTTATAAGTAGCCATCTAATGGCACGTGGAGATCTTCAATGACGACCTCCGTGGTCGAGCGGCGTACGCTTCGGTTTTCAAGGTGTCGCCAGCTCTGAGGTCCCGGGTTCGATCCCCGGACGGATCAATGTAGAAAAACCATTTTTCTACATTGTCCCGGGTCTGGGTGTTTGTGGTACCTACCTTCGTTGTTTCTGAATTCCATAACACAAGTGCTTTAGCAACTTACTTTGGGTTCGGAGCAATGTATGTGATGTTGTCCGCATGTATTATTATATTATTTATATTTATTGATAAAAAAAAAAAAAAAAACACAATTAAACATTTCCACCAAGTAATATAAACATAAAGGCAACATGCATACGCTTTGTGGTTTAAACTCTATTCAGCATAATTCACGTGTAAAAATTTGTACTTTTAGTATTCTGGACTATTCACTCGAATTGTCCGCTAAAGGTTTTCGCTCATTATGTGTGAATTCGGACGTAGCACGTTTCTAACGGAATGGAACTAAATAAAATGGCAGCTTTGGCTTTTTGAATTCTGTTTGGAACGTTTATTTCTCCGATATATTTTGTGTTCTGTTTCATAAGGCTATTCGGTTTATGGGTTGCTGGGCAAAACTTCAGAGCTATGCTTACGTCATACCTCTAAATGAGAATTACATAATTTCGATTCTGATTTATTTACCTATAAATTTGGGTGTATGTAAATGTACAAATATTAACAAAAGCGCACCCTTTCTCGAAAATTAAGTGTTGGTGTTAAGATATTATAAAAAATAAGGACCTAACAAAAATAAGTGACCTTTAAATACTTAATCTAATACAATAAGTAGCCAATATAACCTCTATTTATCACGACCTACAATTTTATTCTCTCCTAACATTCAACGAAAACTATCGTGATGGTAACAATAAAACACAAAATTTCTAACTGCCCATTAAGACATATTACGGAGCGGAATAGCAACCATAATAAATTTCTATTCCAAGAATGTACCACTTTTAAAGAATGCAAAACACAGAGTACTGGCATGTTGGGTTCGTGCAAAAAACAAATTCGGTAACGAAATAATGGCCCGAATAATTTTAATCTTCGGCTTGGTTTGAAATTCAAATTCGAGAATCGTAATGTCAGGTTGTGGTTGGTTACGTCTGTACTACCTCTATAGCTTTGTGGTATGTAGTCTCTTTTGTATGTATTTTGGCAATTTAGTCTTTAGAAAGGATTTTTTAATTTTCACAATCGTAATCTTAAGCATTATTATATGTACCATGATTCAAAAAGTGCCTTTTGCTTCTTTTGCCTAGCCTTTTCCTAAGCTATGTTGGGGTTGACTTACAGACTTAGGGAATTCAGTTAAATTCATTACCTAAGAAAATCTAGGAATAAGAGCCTTAGGGTGCGTCCAATGCGTAAAGCACGCCACGAGCGGTTCGCGAACGGCTCGCGAGCTGCTCGTGTAGTGCTCGTTCGTCAGATGTGGACGCACCCTAATACTTAACCAATATTTAAAGAGTTTAAGTAAATCCCATATTGAGACATAAATGTGATGAATAATATTGTATGAAATAAAGTCTATTCCACAAACATTTAAAGTAGTTGAGGGCGAACGTAATCAAAAGGCTGTTGGTATAGCTGCAGGTCGATTCCCTGTAATTCCGTATGGTAATAACCAACGGCTGGTAATGGTATTCATTGAAAACGCTCCCGAAGGGGTCCTGCTCCTCCAGCAGACTTGGGAAACTTCCACTGTTATTATAATTGAGCGATTTTTTGCGTGAATTGGATTAATTTTGGGAAACATTGCGAACTGAATTGGTGTTTGCCTTGGAATGTTATTTTAGATTTGAATGGATTGAGTTTTATTGTTTCATCCTTGATTCAGTCATTTTCATTTAAACTGGATTATTTTCCTCTTATTGTTAAGGAAGTTGTGTATTTTTTTGAAAAGCTTTGAATGAATAACATGTTTTGGAATAAAGAAATAAGTGCTTACACTAAGTATAAATTCTTGCATAAAAGTCATATGCTACATATTTAACAAATATAAATTTAATGTATCTGAGTAACATTTTTTCCTCTCGATTATTATCATCTCATTTAAAATGGTAGCATGCATTTAACAAATAGTAGTTTTAAACACTTAGTGCTAATTTAATTTCGTTCTATCCAATACGATACCGAAAAGTTATTTCAGTACCACTTAGAATCCACTCCAAAATAAAATTCTAATCTATAATCCTAATAATGCACTTTGCATACTAGTAGGGTTCACTGCCCTATATATAGTATGCATAGTGCACACATATTAACTATTCTGGCTCAGACCTCACGAGTGGCCGCAAGTGGATAGATCTAAATCTAAGGCGCTCAGTTTAGGCAATCCCATATGATAATGCCCAGTAAGCGTATTCATTCGAATAGCAATGATTTGGCTTCTCGAAGGCAAACTCTTTAACACTATTGTTCCAAAGCTAAAACATTTTACCTCGTGTTGCTTTTACTTAGGTTTTGGACACTTTTTATTGAATTAGTTAGGTCTGTTTATTTAAATCTCTAAGTCTTGTTTTGCTTACAGAATATTTATGACCTTGCTTGTTTTAGCTTTATTTATTTTAAGCTTTAAATTCTTTTTCTGTAAACTGATTTTCGTGGTTAGTTTTTGTTTTATTTGATTTATGTTTTTAGCTTATTTATTTTATGAAAGTTTTTCAATCATAATTGTGTGCACAATAGTGGCTAAGTTTATTAATTTAATTAGAATAAGTCTGAATGAGATGTTTATAGAAAACTTCTTTCATTTTTTTCTAAAAAACTTAAGAATAAACCCATGCTTGTTTTATACCTACACACTTATAGCAAGAAAATAATTGAACAGAGATCTGAGCCCTCTTTTAAACTAATTAATTCGATTGAACCGCTAATGGAATGAGCTCACTTTAAAGATATCTGCGCGGGATCCATCCAATCAGCTAATACGCAAATCATGTTTTTTACACAAATCCCTGATAATTTGATAAAGGCGTACTTTCAGGTTGAACACGAATTTGCTTATATTTTACCTCGATATAATTTGACTAATTTAATTACAGGTTTGTTAACAAAAAAGAGTCTAGCCGAAACACAGCTGTTCATTACGGAATTGGATGAGGCAACATAACAAAGAGCATGTTATGAACATTATACTAATACCAACTTAAACAAGTAGACGTTTAACAATCTACATAGTTGTCATGCAAACGTGCCTCAACGTGGTGTTAAATAAAAAAATAGAATTAGCAAACTTGCATAAAATATGTATTCGCTATAATTTGAAATAAATGATCCATAATTTATCTGCAGCAAATTGTATCTATAGAAGTTTTGTCTAAAATCCTAATAAAGGTAGGTACATTTTAATAAAAAAACTTTACGAACACTTTTTATATAATAGCCCACTGTTATTCACTTAGTACATAGGAATCCATCTTGGCCACTATTTTTCTCTTGTTTCAATCTAGTGTACTCGATAAGCGCTGGGCTAAGTAATTGCATTGCTGCTGGTTCTGCGGTTCGATACCACACACGTATTTGTTTAAAGTTTATATTATTATTGTGAGCTAATTGAATGTATTCAAACACAGCATACTTTGATACTGTGCATGTAATGTTTTTGTTAAGCTTTTAGGGCCAAAAATCTAAAAGGTTAAATAATAATTTAGAGTTATGTATTTATACGTAGACATACCTAAATATACTGTTCTTTGGTAGTGCAAGGAACTGTCATGAGGAAATGTAATTATTGTAGTAATTACTACGTCAAAAATATATGCATAAACAAGAAAGGAATGAACACTACGAAGACTACCGAGAGATATTCGGCCAAATATGGGTTTGTAAAAATGTAAAAAAATGCAATTTGTTTAAAATTCTATTTCCTAAAGGAAAATCACAGCTGCCATCACAAAACCACCGTCACTTTCTAATAAATTGAATGAGGTTATTACAGGAGGTTCGTGGTATTTTCCTTCCAAACAAGTGGACCGGTGCATTAGCTAACAAGCTGCTAGCCAGGCAAACACTGGACACATGGTTTACTTACTCGCTTTGATTACCTCCTGAGGGATTACAGATGCTATTTCAACTGTTAATGTAGGAATCAAAACGAAATGTGTTTGTAGCTATTGGAATTATTTTTCAGGGTTTCAGTATAAAAGATTGCATTATTTAGTTTTTTGTGATTTGTTACTTAAATATTTTATGTAATTAATTGCATTGTACTTTAAGTGTCTTTAAGAATACACTATCATCAACATTTTTTTATTTATTAAACTTTTTTGTAAATTATATTATTATACTCCCTCCATAGTTGCTAATTTAGAAACGTAATTATTTTATTTATAAAAAAAAACATTCAAAAATAATTCCTACTGTTTTGAGGTTGCTTGATAATAAATACATAAAAAAAATCCCATCTTCATTCTTGCTTCGGTAAAACAACCTCATTAACCCTCCCTAAAGCCGTGAATACCTTTCTTCAAATCACCGCGGATTACCAATTACGGCCCATACTGAATAAAACATTACCACAATTCCTCCGTAGGTACCTACTAACCTCATAAACAGTTGAACAAAACTCGATGGGCTTGTAATTTCCCATAGCCACAGCTTTCCAGCCGGAATAATTACCTGTTACAGTACCTAGCGTTAATTGAATCAAATCGATGTTTTGTTAGAGTAACCATGGAAGGTCTTTTGTTTAGACTTTAGTGCTAATTTTGATAAATGGGCTAACAAAGAAATTAGGTTTAGAAAAGATTTAGGTAGTTACAGTGTAAGACATAAAGAGTAATCCTTTTTTAGCTTTGTACTTTAATTGATTTGTATATTAATAACATGAGGGGCGTTTTTTTCACCTGATGTGAAATGGTTTCAATGTATTTTGTTTTATGTTATAATAATATGTCTTTGTGTATGTATCATTCACATTTTTGAAAATAATAACCAAACTGCCATTTTTGTTATTTTTTATTTCCAGTCTATTTCAAATCAGTCAATAAGAAATCACGATAGAAATTTCCTAGTACAGTACGATAACCAAACAGAAACCTTTTACGAGTTATCATGGACACATCAGTTCGCGTGATATTTCAGGAACACACTGACTGGTTGGTTTCGAATGTTCTCACAGCTACGCTTCCAAATACTTCGAAACTGACTAAAAAGTTTAAATTAATGAGCAACTTCTTGGCTTTTTAGGTATAGATCCTTATTTTATTAAGGTACCTAGTACATGGTTGCTTCTTTGTAGCTATTTATAAGTCATGTTAGATATAAACTGAAATACACCAGAACGTGAAGGCACTAATTTATGCAAATTTTCATCACATTGCCAATCGTTATTGAAAAAAGCTGTAGTGGGTTTTTCCCTAGCCTATAAATATCCTCTAAAAGCATAAACGACTTAAAAAAATTCCTTAAACCATACTAAAAATCAAAAAACATTTCCCAAGACGTAGCATGTCAAAAAATTCGGAGGCATAGAGGGTGCGATTACCAAGAATTATTACAAACTCGTTCCTAACTCCTGAGCAAGAAAGCTGCTATAAATTAAACGCGAACGTTCACAAAAGACTGGCCGTGAATGGGACCAGCACATTGTTCTGTCAGTTCAGACAAAGCGTCACTGCGATTAGCTGGCGTACGACTCATTATAATTAACTTGCGGATTTTGTGCGCCCTGCTCATACCACGACTTGTATGGTATATTTATAAGTGTGTGTGAAATAAATGGATATGTGGGTTAGTAGCTAAATGTTGCTCTAATACGTTAAATATCTTAACCCTTATATTTTAGGTTATACAGCTGTTTTGGTTATTCACAATGAGAATAAAGTTCTCGTGTTGTATATTGTTTGTTAGATGAATTGTGATATGAGGTTAAAAATGTACAACATTTTCACAGTCAAAGTCTAAACAAAAACAACCGAGCGCAAATCCTCAGTTCGCCGACTCAACAAGTCGCGGAACATCGCGACAATATCTGACGTAATGCGATTAGTCGCAGCGGTAATAGCCGGCTTTAGTGACGCGGCGCTAAATCAGCGGCCCGCAGGTGCTGCGCTTTATCATAACGTTAGCTCACGTGGTTCCGGAGCCCGAAGAAAAACATGAGCCTGGGAACTGGTAGAGAGCCCATTTGTCTTAACTTATGTCAACTTCCGAACAATTGGTGACGTTTGGAAATAGGTGAAGAGGGGCTTGTGGCTAAGTGTAAGCCGTACCGGTTTGACCGATAATACAGGTTAAGCCGCGCTCGCCGCGGTTGGTCCGTAAATGGGTGACCATTTATAACATACCGAGACCCCTCCGTATTTCGGAAAGCACGTTAAACAGTAGGTCCCGGCTGTCATACATAGATCTTTGGCAGTCGTTAAGTCAATTCTGACAACCAGTCTTACTATGGGATACTGTGTTTCCCAGTAAAATGGGTTGTGGAGGTCAGATAGGCAGTCGCGTCATGTAAAATACGGTATTCAGCTGAATCCGGTAAGACAGGTAGCCGACCCCAACATAGTTGGGAAAGGCTCGGGAGATGATGATGATGGAAATAGGTGAAGAACCTACATGGACAACATCGGGGTAATTATGTGTGTCTGGGTAATTATGTATTGCCCTATGGTACACAAATTGGTAAACTGCTTCAGATACAAGACATGCAAAAAGATAAATAATTATATAAGAGAAGAGATGATCAGGAGTCTCCTAGGTATTTCTAACCTCAAATCCATATCGAAAACTAAACTAGGTAACGACATCAAACAAAATAATATTTCCCCAACTAAAACTAGGACACGCACGAACCTGACTCCAAATCCCCATTAGGTCACAACAAGCCAGCAACTTTATGCTTAACTAGAGTAGAACCAACTATTAATAACAAAGAGGATGCCGAACTCAGGAAGTGAAGCTGCGGACAAACAATTTGAGGAAGAATCAAGAACCTTTAATGGATAGAAAATGGATAGTGTAGTCAAGTGCGCTGAGAAAACATTGGACGGGATTTTGCATAGTCAGGCACCAAGAGATAGGGAGACTGGATGAGATCATTAGGGAATTTGATTCGTGACTTTATTTCTTTAGAACCTAAAATTGTCAAGCAAGTGTGAAAGAATTAATTTGAGCGCTTCGGTGTTAAAATCAAAATCAACAACACTGTTGGTTTATATAAATTAATCTTTACTATGTGATTGGTGCCTAAACACAAGTATAAATATTTTAACAGAGATCAAAAAAGGAAACTGAGGAGTGGAATTAGCAAATAATACAAGTGTCTTGTATCGTCTTGTCTCTCAGCAGGATCCAATTTCAAAGCAGTGCCTAAGGTGACACAGACCTCTTCCAGAAATAACCTTTTTCTTTGTATTAGGCAATCGTGGCCTTTGGAAGCTCGCCAAACGCACAGAGAGATGAAATTTAATACGGGACGCCATTGAATATTTATTTATGATAATATATAATGATTTATGCCTGAACTGCTTACGGTTAATAATTTTTCGTATACTTTTGTGATGTAACAAAACTTTTTGGCAAAGATGAATGATATGTCAGGCCATGTATTATTGTTTCGAATTGTTCAAGGATGAGTAGAGGTTGGGGAGACTGTCTATAGAATGTGGAGTAAGTCTGGAAGGGAGAGGAACAGAAAAAATAAGTACAAACACCTTAATAAACGACCCTAGAAATTTTAAAATACAGTTTAGGTAGGTACTAGACAGTTACCAAATCGATCAAGTATTCTTTCACTCAAACGTCGATGAAAGACCGTTGTAAAATCTGAACCAAAATCCACTTAACTGAAACAAGTCACGACATAAACCACATTTGTTTGTAACATAAACCCGTGGAAGGCGTGAAGTAATCACTCGTAATACATGAGCTCGGCTAAGTGACCGTTTAGCGCGAACAACATCATACTCTTAACTAGAAAACTTTCGTATAACATGTAGAGTGCTTCAACTAAACAAGTCAGGTAATGGGACCAGTTGGGAACTCATGTGGGATATGGGATAATCATGACTGTACTTGGACACATGGAGTGACTTATATCTATCTATCTTTGAGAGAAATATTTGTTTAATTGGATAGTCTGTGTTTTGATGATGATAGATTGTTAAGCTTTTTGTTTCTTAAATATGAGCATTTGTTTTCGACGTTTTCAAGCAAAAAAAATCCAGTGTGAAATAATCTATAAAAAATAAATACCAAAAAGATGAAAAGAAATCTCTCAGACACCAGAACAAAAACCCAACAACATACCGGAAAAACATTTTCCTTAAAACAAACATTACCATTTATATTTTTATAAACATTAATCAGCATAAAATAATCTGAAAAGTATACTCATTTCAATACGCATTCGTTGAGGCCCAGATGTTTCAAAATTTGCACTTTGAAATACTAAATAATAATAGCGAGAAAGAAAAAAATACTTCATTAACAGCCGGAGGAAAACGACAGGCGAATATAATTTTGCTGGAGTGAAGTTGAGTGTGGGTAAGCCGTATTTAACGCGAGACGTAGCCTTAGGCGGTGGACACACAGACGCGGCGTCAGCGGGAGCGAGAGAATTTGTTAGACTTAAATGGAATGTACTGATATTCTTTCAGCAACGTTAAGAGTGTCTTGACTTTCATAAGAAGAGTACGTAACATCATTTTTATTAAATATATTAGTCAGTTACCGTACGTCAGTAGCAAGTTTTTTAATTATTGTAATTAGTGCCTGACATTGACACTGTCAACCTTGTTCGGTACACTAAAAATCAATTTCTTTTAACTTTATGCGCTTAGTTAAAAAACGACAGTGGTTTTTAAATGAAGACAGAACTTAACAGTTAAACGATTAATTTTAAAAATTATTATTACCTTCCTTTTCTAACGTATGCTGATTATATATTATATTAACTACAAAAAAGAATTTCTACACAACACGAATTATTGTTTCCTTCACAAACTACTACTTAATGCAATGTTTTGAAAAAGAGCCTAAATTACCTGTAAGTAATTCAAAGATAATTTTAATCGCTCCCGCTTCCGCCCCTGCCCCGTAAACGTGCACGTCACCTTAATTCCTAGGGGCCTGAGGGCTCTCTTTTATTTTACGTTTAATATTATTCCGGTAGGCTAATATTTGATGGGAGATCGTGCGGTTTTTGTTCGCAATCAAAGGTAGTCACCGCGTAAATGTGAATTAGCTTTTTGTGATGTATAACGAAGGTCCTTTCTAGTTTTTTGAAAGGTTTGAGTTTTTTATGTATAATAGGTAGGTATTTTATTACTCATGTGTATATAATACTGCCTTGTTGGCCTAGTGGCGCTAAGCGCAACTGCTACGCTAGAGGTCTTGGGTTCGATTCCCAAGTCGACCAAGGTGTTATTGGGTTTTTCTATGAAATTCTCAGTAGCAGGTCGGAGTTTGGATTTGTGCCCGGTTAGTGGCAATAGGCTCGCCCCCTATTACATGGGACCTAAACATACCGGCGAACTGTGGGTGTACATTGGTACACCTCTGCCTAACCCTTCGGGGATACAGGCGTGATGGTATGTTATGTTATGTTATGTTATATTTTATGTGTATATAAAAGGATTTTAAAACATAAGACGTTAATAAGCCCTATTGCATTTCTTAAGAATATAATCAGTATCATATTCTTAAGAATCCTACATACAACCAACTACATAACAAAATGCTTTATAAAAGTAAACTTTTCTATAATTCTATCGACATATAGCAAGACATTCAATCTCCAATAGCAATAGAAACAAGCCAGCAACTTGTGGTCTCGGGAGGCGAGTGCGGCACCGAGTTGTCAGAGGCTAGTTGCAACTGTGTCTTGCAGTTCGCGGCTTTCTTTGTTTAGAATATACGAAAAAATTTGTTTGGAGTAATTATTAGGCTTAAGTAATAATGAGGCTATTTATTCTTAAATTAGACATGCAGTAAAGTCATTATTTGAAAACCTACCTTTATGTATAGATACTTATGTTGTTGTCAGGTAATTTTTGGCTTACTCAAAACGTATATGAACTTATGCATTATGGTATAATTAGGTTTAGGTACTTCCCACTTTTTTTAGTATAATAGTAAAGTTACAAGTAAACTGTATTAAAAAGCCCATACTTTTATTTTAATAGTCTTAATACGAAGTTCAACAAACTACTACCTTAAAATTTCAGACACAAACTTACATTGCACAGAAGCTTTAAAATCGTCCTCCATTCATAGTCGGTACAAGAACAATAGAAATTGTGAACTGCACAATATTTCCGAGTGACATCCTCAGATATCATACATTGTTCCCACGTAACGGCCAATAACACTTTAAACGATCGTCACAGATAATAAAATAGAACAACAAAATAGTACTGCAAATAGGACATGTTTATGATGCATTCTTGTAAAAACAAAACACTATTACTAAAAACAGTTCTTATAGATACCATAACTTGTAACAGAGGTTAAAAACATTTTTGATTATAATCGCAAATATTTTGGTATGACGCAGATTTTTAAGTAGAAATTAATGTCTCAGAAAGCTGTTTATTTATATTCAAACGAATAAATTATTGTTTTATGGTTAGTTTTACAGTTTTTATTTTTGTTTTAAGGTGAAAAGGTGACCTGAAATATGGCCTGAGTTTTAAGAATTACTCACCGCTTGACTTAAATAAATATTAATGTGTATCATAGATTTTATTTCTTTGTTCTGTCGTTATACATTTTCATGAAACAAATAAATTATTAATTAATATTATTATATAAATAAATACTTTTATGTCTATTTTGGGAAGGACCCATTTTTTGTATTGTCTTATTTTGATAGTATAATTAATTCAGTCTTTCTGCATTGCACTAGTTACACAACAAATGTTTCGAACTTCTGCCTAAATATTAAGTATGCCACAAGCCCCGATAATGGTCTCAATAACTAATACAAAACAGATATCGTAAGAATGCTCATGGCTGTTCACGGTACATTAAACACCCCACTGATATGTATTATCAACTTGACAATAGGCCTCTTTATTAGCGCAAGATTAATGGCGAAACTTGCTTGAGATATCTCCCTATATGTACTTAATATGAGCTGCTATTCCGTTGTGCGAGCGAGACGCCGCTATGCGTTATGTAGAGCGCTGTCTCGCTTTCACAACAGCGACAGTCCTGTTTTAAGAGTTCATAATAGAGGTGCTAGTCATGTTAGTGAGTTCGTTGTCTGCATGCGTTGTGGAAGTTTACGGCTTTTGAAGTGGGAATTCGTGTGAATGCCTATTTATAATCGCTATTTAGGTGGTCTTATATGTGTGAATATTTAATTGAGAATTCGGCAGAGCTACATAAAAAAATAGAAGTAAAGTTTTTTTGAATTGCAGTCTGTTTGTGACCACTACTTGAGCAACCTACTTTTAATATGAAATTAACTTAATATTTTTCCCCCCACAAAGTTGTAACCCGTGTTAGTTGTAATGTGACAGTAAAACTAATTTAGTTCTAAAACTCCTAACAAAACCTAAAAAGTAAACTACTGAAAAACCACAACAAAAGGTTTCCTTCCACCCTTCCCGTAAATTGTACGTTAATTAGAGCACTTACTTACTGTAATTAATTGCGGTCACTTCAAAATGCGTTTACGTAACTCACGTAAACTGTTACGTCTGATTTACGGAATCACGTTTTGGGTCCTTGTAATACTAATGTAAAGTTGTAACTAGAATTTATGATTATTTTATTATTAAATTATTTTAAGGTATTTAATTACTAATGTAGTACCTAGTTTTGTAGATTTCCATGTGCATGTTCATTTACCATAACAAAAAACTAATTAATTTTTGAATATTCTAAACGCAATGATGTACAATAACTTTTTTCTATTTTACATGAAAGAACTTTTACAAAGAAATAATTGACTATTCACTCTCGATAGATGGCGCTAGGCTGTAACAAAAACTGTAAATTTATGTAAAGTCAAATTGAGGTTTTTTAATTTTTGTACATACAAAATGAAATGAAATGAAATATTTTATTCTTGTAAGTAGGACTATATAAATCACTTTTACAATGTCTTCCTAAGCTAGATGAAGTCGACATTTCCTAACTGACTACCCTGAGAAGAAATGTCGAAACAAACTCAGGGGTAAATCACTGCTTACCCCCGTAGCTATTTGCAGTCGTTATGATATTAACAGAATATTAAAATCGATGATATGCAAGTAGTTTTGCTGTTAGACCTAACGCGGCTGGAGCGGTGCCAGATAAATAATTATAGGAAGCTCATATTACATGAGAAATTCACATCATTTTCTAGCAAAATATGGGCTGGTATCACTTATAATTATTTGAAATATTGCCGTTGGGCTCGGCGGTAAAACTATAAAGAAAATACTAAGGTTTTTCAATAATTAATTATAACACATAAACGTTAAATATGAACAGGCTTCAATTAATTCCTATATAGGACCACTTCTGATGTTAGTTACTATATTGATGACAAAAAGTATTGGAAACGATCCACTATTGCTGTACCACTCACAAAAAAAAGGAATAACAGACAAATTCAGCATTAACATACATACATCATACCATCACGCCTGTATCCCCGAAGGGTTAGGCAGAGGTATGCCAATGTACACCCACAGTTCGCCGGTATGTTCAGGTCCCATGTAATATTGGGCGAGCCTATTGCCACTAACCGGGCACAAATCCAAACTCCGACCTGCTACTGAGAATTTCATAGAAAACCCAATAACACCTTGGTCGACTTGGGAATCGAACCCAAGACCTCTAGCGTAGCAGATGCGCTTAGAACCACTAGGCCAACGAGGCAGCTCAAATTCAGAATCTCCTCTTTTTTGAGTTGGTTTAAAAGAGTTTGACACATCTTATCATGAGCATTTAGCAAATTACCTTATGTATCCCTATTAAAGGCTCTGATTGCGTATGTTATTATCAAGAGGAAAATCATGTTTTGATATATAAAGATTCCAGATTAATCAATGACAGTAAAACTAATTAAGTAACAATCGGATAAACTAATTATATTGAATAGCTTCTGTTACGGAAGATAATGGGTAGAACCCTAATTATTGTGTTTGTAACTAATATAGTTTCCTAGAATTAATTAAGGAAGGTTCTGGTAATCTTATTACCTAATAAACTAGGATTTTGGTCTTCTTAAGCATTTGATAAAGAAAAGTTAGGGATAAAACCTAACTGCGTCTGTCTTTTTATGTCATTGATTATTGCAAAACACGTTTCTCTTATTGTATAGTTTTTTTTTTATGGTATGCGATTTTATAGTATCGGTCTCGTCATATACTATTATGTATAACTACTTAATAAACTACGTTCTTAAATAAAATTGTTTTTGTGTTTCGAAATTTTGGTTTAATATTTATTAAGTCCTCGTAGGTGCGATAAACACAAAAAATAGAATTACATGCAGAAATGCCTTAACTTATTTTCTATTTACAAAAATCTCTCTCGTAGGTACTAAAAGAAAAAGCCAACATTTATTTTAAAAGAAACCAACATTTTCAGTATCAACACAATAAAAATAAGCATTATTAACACTAAAATGTTCGCTTTATCTCGAAAATGTTTCACAGATTTTACAGTACATATGAGTCGGTTTTGAAAAACTTAACTACCGCGCCACATACTCATAAAATTTTATTGTTTAAGTCTGCAAACTTTGAAGGGTTGACAATGACCCCCATTAGTTAGGATTCACAGCTGTTTTTGCTGGTTAAGCGTCGGCAATGCGAGAGTTAGAAAAACAGTTTTATTTTTTGTATCCTCCTTGATATTTGAGACTGGAAATATAAAAATGTACCCATTAAATATATTGTAGTTGCTCTTTTTGTCATGCTTGAATAGTAGGTATTTACTTTTTAGTGATCCGACCTAGAGGGTGCCAACGGGATCCTATATACTAAGCTTTCCCTGTCCATCCGTCTGACAGCGGGCTGTATCTTATGATCGTTAATAAGCAGTTAATTAATATTTTCACAGAGTGTGTGTTTTTATTGCTGCTATTACAATTAATAATAAAAATTAAATTAAAAATCCTTGAATTTACCCCACACAAGTAGTTTATGCTAGATTTAAAAAGTATATTATGTTGGATGATAGTACGGTATGGTATGGTATTATCCTTCATATAATTCCGACTTGAATTTTGCCAGTTTTGTTTAATACAGAAAGCCTAGCAACTATAAGGTTTAAATAGATTCCCTTGATCACGATCTTTAAGTCAGACACACAGCCACAGCTAGCGTTTAGGCAGTAACCGATTGAAATCAATTGAAGCCGAGCATCGCGGCATCGGTTTAATAGTTACAATCTGAACGCCTAAGGCGTCTAACTGCTAAGAGCTTTGTGAATCCGAGATGATAATACCAACAAACGTTAGCATATACATTTGTATTCCGTACTCATCTAGATTTGAATCGATTTCGTATTGTATTGAGATTGTATCCAGTTTAATAAATGCTAGGCCGTCTGAACACGCTTAAAGGTAGTTAGAAAAATTTATTGAAATTTGTGTCTAAAATGGTGTATTAGTCCTGTAGAGTAATTGTATAGAATTATTTGTAACAAAAAAATCTTATATTTTAGCATATCAACCGACTTTAAAAGAGGAGGAGGTTCTCAATTCGTTTGTTTGGTTTTCTTTGTATGTATGTTACTTCAAAGTGAATTGGGGCACGATTTCAAATTCCAGTATTTTTTTTTGTTTGATGTCGGTTTTTTACATTTACGTCCTATCAATTATTGATTTTCTATCGGTAGTGGTGCCCAATGGTAAAACTGTATTCAAAAGATAATGATGGTCTCATCATTGATTTCAAAGGATTAACCAATTGATTTCAATCAGATTTAATGACGCGGAACGATCTGATCGTGACGAAGGTTTTAATTAAGACCATCATACCCTTCGGAACCTTCCAAATTGACAATGACAGTCCATTGTTACACAATGCAGGAAATCAATTGAATAATGAATATCATCAGCAAGTTAACGGGCATTTTGTCAATAGCATTTAGGTACTGAATATTACTGACAACCGAAAAGCATGCATTGCAGTTCTCGTGTCAAGATCACAAAGTATTTTTATTACGAGAACATCTAAGCTTAGCCTAAGAAATAAGGCTAGGTATATACTATACACTCAGCAGTAAAACTACACCAGATGTAACACATCATACTTGCTTGATTGGAACATAAGACGGCCCTCAGACGATTGAATGCCAAAGATATTAAGCGGGACGGCTCGACAATACAAGGCATTGCAAAATAATAGGAATTCCGCCTTGGAATTATTGTAAAGACCCATCTCCGATTGTTAAACCCCAATCACAATTCAATCACGGTCTGTTTTCATATCGGCCGATCGAAATATCATTGGAAATGTCGCGGGCAGGACGGCCGCGGGTGGAATGTATGACACGCGTGGGAGGACGGGCCCGCAGCGTTCGTGACAAAGAATATGTAGCATTCTTTCGTATGTTATAAGGTGGATACAGAATATATAAGGTACTTGTGAACTCTAAAACAGAATTGACAGTATTTGTTTAAATGAATACATGATCTTATAACTTGAAAATTCAACTTCTAAATTAGGAATCAAATATGAAATTCAATATTTTATTTCTCCTATTTACCATTTACAAATTCCTACTTGTATTTCAAACATTTCGAACTCTAAAAGGAAACTTAAAAGGCACGCGCACGGTCGTTATTAATCCCCGTGTATTTTCACACATGAATGGGTTGCAGCAAAACGATTTTCCATCGCGTATTCTGAAACGATTTTCCCTTAAGAATCTTTTTTACTTTGGTACATACTTCAATTGGTTGACGAAGATCGTTTACTTAATTTCATGTTCAATCTAAAAGGAATGGAATGAAATTACGTGTTTTTTTACACAAAAGATTTCATCAGACATGCTTCTGACAGATTTTTTAGACATCAAAGGATGTACATATCATTTCGGAAGGCTTTATTAAACGTTATTTACATATAAGAAGAGGCTTCTTTTGAAACAAGCCGCTTTACTTTACGATCTTAAGTTGATTGGACGTGGAAATGTCGGGAGTAATTATTTATGGCGTCATTAAGAATTTCTGAGGGATTTTTCGAATATTATTTAAGCCTGAAATTTGCTGAAGCATCGCTTTGATGCTATCGCAGTTGAGTTTCTGGCGTATTGTATGAAATTACTTAGCATTAAGATTCGGATTTATGCCCGCACGGGGAGTAATTTTGTTCACCACGGACATCGAATTTATGATGTTTTAAGTGTGCCATTTTAGCGTTTAAGACCCGTTTATTGCATGTGTATTAGTCTTCTCATGACTTATTGAATAGTAGTTCTAACTAACAGGATACATAATCATTATCATCACGCTTTTGTTATTAATTTTCCTATTCCATTTCCCGTTCATTCCAAAACTGATATACCCATAAAATCAAAATCAAAATCAAAATGTTTTTATTTCTTATAAACCAAATAAAAAAGGCGCTCAAGAAACGTTACGTTAAATCTACTGACTCTAGTTGCTCGGTTCCAAAGTGTCCTTCCTATGGAGAAGAGCAGGCAAGAAACTCCATAGGTTACTCTTTTAAAAAATTAATTGTTACAATTATTTGTACATTATTGGTTAAATATATGCGTCAACAACGCAACAAAACTACCATATGTGCCTAAAATATATCAATTATACAACTACATACTTCTGTCTGAACACTTACATCTGGTCTAAAATACCATAGAGTATCACCTTAGAGTATAGATAAGAAACTAAAGAGTGAGCCTATCAGTGTATGAACCGTGAGCACTAGTCTAGTATGAACTAGTTTTATCGCATATTTTGTATCAAGACGGAGAGCGCCGTTTTAATAAAACTATCTAAAACCCTAATATTATCCTAACAATGTCGAAACCATCGATATTTTCGCATATAAGTCTGTCGTTGCGCGAAAAATAACTTTAAATCAGTAAACGAATGTACTATATAGATACAGACAAAAAGTGCTCTCGCTTGGCACGAAGGAAAACTAGCGATACTAGCAGTCTATAGTATATCTTAAGTCTATGAGTATCACTGTTTCCAAATTGAAAAACAATTGAAAGCCGTCCTCACCTCGCAGGCAATAGACAACAAACTAAGTTCATTGCAGTGCCTCCGTCCGTATAAATCAAAGAAAATTGAGCATTATTCTAGTCCGGTAGTCGCTGAACGTGTCCGATCGCGAGCGGGGAGAGAAAGGATTAAGGTGTAAGGTGCACGGAATAAATCGATGCCAAACACGTATTACGTACTGTTAGCTGCACAAGTGCTTTGGAAGGTTTATTTTTAGCCACTTATGTATCTAAACAGAGTCCTCAGTCTTTAAAATGTTATTATAAAGAAAAAATAGATCGTGTTAATTGATATTTTTTTAGAAATAAATAAAAGTACGGTTATTATGTTGTAGATGGTACATTGACAGTGGTTTCATTAAATTAACTCTTCATTATAGTGTCGTGTGACTGAACGCCAAACTACGCAATTTTAAAAAGCTAGGTACCTAGAGGAAAAAATTTAATATAAATGCTTATAACATACACGACTGTAATTTCATGTATAATCTTCACAATGTTTACTAAAGTTTTTATAAATACATATATTTCGCCATCATTGCAAATCCTTCGTTTCTACACCATTTACCACCCAACTAACAAACTGCTCTTACAAAACTGCATCCAAAATAAAAGTACCCAAACATAACACTTTTATAGCCACATATACTTACACGTCGTTTGATTCGTCACGGACGGCCAGTCGGATTTATTGTGAAAGTTAGCTAATAAAATAGTGTCGCGGGCGTCCGACCCGCGAGAACTAGCGAGAACTCGCGTGTTACCAAGTAATGCAGTCTAGTTAAGTGATGGCAACTTTACAGGTAGAATATCATAACGGCAAAGGATAAATGCAAGGTAAACAGAATCGTTTGGTACTCTGTTTTTGAGGATGCTTATTATTTTAGATTCTTAATAAGTATCACACTATAATCTGTAGGAGTGAATCAAGGCAAATTAATGCTGACTTCTGTAAAAAAGTACTGGGTTTAAATGATAAGTCATATATTTACCTGTACATTTGAAACGGTAAAAGTAATGCAAAAGGTATTTCTGCATTGTACGCGCTTATTCCCGTCAATTATATTACTGTAAACATGCAGCGCGATAGTTTACAAGTTAGAAAAGTTATGTATTTATGTAGGTAACTTCAGTGGGCGTACCAAAACCATTACCATTACTAAGTCATACATACCACGAACATACAACTCCATCCATTTTCATAAACAAACAACATTAAAGTGTTTCAAAAACCAAATAAAACTACATTTCAACCAAACATTACGGAAAGCAAAGTTTTTAACAAAACGCCCCACTATTTATAAACCCACACTTATAAGCCGTTTGGGGTATAAATGCCTATGACATTATTTAACCCACCCAACTTATGTACGCAGTTACCTCTGACCTTATTACAATAGCCATAAGGTAGATATTTGAGTGTGTTATGGTGCTGTTTAAGTTTGTTTCGGTTGGGTCACAGCTGTGGAGCGCTAGGTCTACTCGTTTGCGGTCATCCTGGCTAAATATCCTAGAGCTAACATTGTAAAGTGCTTTATGTTTGTTATGCGTTATGTACTACAGTTCTGTTTGTTTGCTCTCTCCTGTGCGAGTGGGATACTACGAGAGAACGATACTTGAAATGATCCTGTGATTTTGGTTCCTAACTTATCATTTTCAGAGACCTAAGAAGAATACCAGACTATACGGAGTAAGAATGACAGATGAGTGTAAAAACTAAATTATCATACTAACAAATATTGTTTACTAATAACATAATATGGAATGCTTCTGCCTTCTATTTACAAAAACCTGTAAGTAGAGCATCAACTTACACAGTAGCACAAAGTTCAACCACATCTCACACCCAGCTCATACTCAGTCCACACACAACATACCGCTCACACCAGGTCCCAGTGAGTGCCTCCTGTAAAATTCCCATACCTACAGATAAACGTAAATTTTACAAATATTACACAATTTAAACCTCCCTACACACTCCATATACAAATAAACTCGCATGTAAGTTGCATGCGAGTCGTATCGAAACAAACGGTGCAGCATCTGCAGATATTTGTTCCGGCCCTCGACGGCGCATAATGACACAGGATGTCCTACCGTCTGTACAGTCCTAGTGCTGTGTACTAGGAGTGTATGCACGTGTAGTTGTATGACTGTGTTTTGTAAAGGTATTGAGGTGCGACGTGCGAAAATGTTATGTCAATGTGTTTTAAAAGTCAGTGGTGAACATAACAACCTATAAATCGGAAACTTACGACTTTATCACACTTTGGATGCATGAATGTTCATGTAGTCTGATCTAGACCTAATATAACATGTTTTTTGGCTTCTAAACAAAGTTCAGAAACTTGTACTGAAAAGTTACGAACTGATTTGGTAATCAATCTTCTAGTCTTAATGAAAAACTCCCCACAAGTTCTTAGTATTATTACTAAATTGATTTACTATAACGTATTAAAGCTATCAAGACAGACAAAACCGATATTTGTCTAAGAACGGAAAATCTAAGAAACAGTATGTAAATCTCCAGTATTTGGTGGAAGCCTCGGGCGGACATCCGACCGCCACAACACCAGGGAATCAATAGCACAATAGCAGTGCATCTCACCACCACACCATCTACCTCATGTGTTATGCATGCAGTTCCAAATGCATACGAGTACGTAAATGAGGTTTGTGTGTAAAGAAATAATTACACTTATTTCCTGGTTTTTACGAAAGTAAGGAGGTTTTAAGGGGAAATGAGAGAAAGGTTTATCTCATGATAAGAGAACGGTGATCAACACTACCTGATGTTATGGAATGAACAAACGCATACCTATTAATAAAATTTAAATATATTTATCATTTTCCGTAAATATGATGCTGATAAAATGGATTGCGCAAATTCTGAATACGGAAGAAAATGCTAAAAAGATTGATAAAATTTTGATACTCTGGCCATAATAAATGTCTGAAACATCAAATCATACTGCCAAAACAAAACAGCGCATAAATCATCATTGCATACTTAGTAAAATGTGTGTTAGTGTTATGGAGGTCAGATAGGCAATTGCGCTATGTAAAATCCTATATTCCGCTGTTAATCTCAACATAGCTTTGGAAAACCCTAGACAGAAAAAAATATTCAATAAAACATTTCGATTTCAGAACATGTGCAACTATAGACCACTCAATCGAAAACCAAATAACACAGCATATCAATTACCCAAGTTCACAGTTTAAGCAGTCAGATCACGACGTTGGCTGAAGTCCAAACTCGTATGGTCGGTATATTGAATCTATACGATTATTAACCCATACGACTTGGGGTCTAAGCAGAGATAACCGGCTGTTATGAAAATAAACTATGTTATTATATTAAGATACTGGTTTATTGTTAGGAGTTTTGTGGGGGTTGTGCTTATGCTGTGGTTACAGTAGCACCAAGTTAGAACGGGTTATTTACCTGATCTCTCATCGAATTCTGTCAATTGATTGTTTGTTAAATATTCTTATTTGGCATAAACACAATATGAGTAGGGTTGAAATTTTTCCATTATTCAAAACATTTTTATTACTATTTGTTTTAAAATTCATATGATGAATATCATTATGATGTTATAATGATAATATATTGAGTAAATTATTTTGTAATAATAGTTATGTGTATAAACTTAGTCGTACTCCCTAAAAAAAAATAAGTGGTCAAATTTTGCTAAACTTCATCAAAAATTACATAAAGCAAAATCTCCATACATTGTCCAAAGTACTAAAATTGTGTCTGTAACAAAATATGTAAAGGGGGTATAAAGGGGTACTGCCTACCTACCTGCCTAAATAATGGCTAAGTTATCTCGTACGATAATATTCTATGCACAAAGGTACGAACAAAAACAAACAGAGGTGTATCGTTAACAGCACCTGTTTGCGTAATCTTAACAAATTATGATTGTACCAGAAATACCTTTCGCTCGGCTTTGTACAGTAAAGTATTATAATTATACAAGCTTATAGCCCTGACTTTGTTTGCAGAACCTTTTTGGAACCTTCGACTTTAAATTTAGTAAAGAATTTGAATAATAACGGGTATGAAATAGGGTATTTTTGGAAGAGATTTACGCAGTTCGCCTGAACGCAAGCATAGACTTCACCGGACTTGGTACAATAGGATAGTAGATTAAGGTCATTGAAAAAGAAAAGGGTAGGTATATATAATGAAATGAGGAGTAGTTAGGAGAAAAAGGTGCAAAATATACATCATATGCATCTACACTACGACGGGCCTGTTGGTCTAGTGGTTAGTGACCCTGACTGCTATACCGGAGGTCGTGGGTTCGATTCCCACCCAGGACAAATGTTTGTGTGATGAGCACGATCATTTGTTCTGGTTGTCTGGTTGTAATTTATATATAATATGTATGTATTTAGAAATATATAAGTATGTTTATCAGTTGTCTGGTTACCATAACACAAGCTCTGCTTAGCTTGGGATCAGATGACCGTGTGTGAGTTGTCCCGGAATATTATTATATTATTATTACTACCTGATTAAAGATCAGACTAGTAAAATGTTGTTATTTCAGTCTGGTCCCTTGTTAAGTAGCATGTGTATTTTGGAAGACTGCTTAACTTTACGAAACATTACAAAATCTCCTGACACCAAATATTTTTCCATATCCCTCGGTCAGAAATGACTGGTTTAAAAAATACATAGGAATTCTTAAAACCGGTCGTTTCTTAAAAAAAGTAAGTTTTTTATAAAATATTCGACTAGGTACTACTAAACAAAATACTTATAGAGACACAAAACTTTTAGTAAGCGGAAGTAAAAGTGAAAGGTGTCGGAGTGTCCGGCTCGCAATCCGGCGCCTTATGAAATTCAATGAGCATTTTGTCTCACTCAGAACTACATACGGGAACACGTCAGTAATCCTGTGTCTGTAACCATGGAGGCCGCAAGTTATGGGAAGCAACCGTTGATAAAAACTTTTAGAGGAATTATTTTTATTGGATTACTTCATGTAGTGTTACAAGATATTTACCTAATCAAGAAAATGCTTTAGAACAACACTTTGGAGTTCATCCTTTTTTAATACAAATTTTAGTAAAGTAATTACATATCTTCATTTGGTTTTGTTATTTACTGTACCTACATACTAAGATACGGAGGAATATTAATAAAGTTTCAATAAAAATATTTATTCAAATACACAGCAGACGGATCTAACGGCCCTATTCCAGTATTGACCTGAGTTTTCCTTGGGCTTTCCCTAAGGTTACTACTACCTACCTTTTCAAATCCTATGGCTTGTCCCATACAATTTCCCCGTCGTACTATAATCCGGCGCTCGCCTGACACTTAGCTATCTAGATCTTTCTGCAAGTTAACTTCAATATCTATCCTAGGAAGAGGGCTTAACTTTAACAAGTAATTACTATCTACACTACATTAGGATTGTATCTAACATTCTTATGAAATAGATAATGGTTCTGAAGTCACTAAAGGCATTTTAGTTTTACGTATCTTTTACTGTCGTTGAGATATACCTGATACACTTAATTCATATACAGGGTGTTAAGAAACCCCTGTCCGACCCGTGAAGGTGTTATTAGTTATCTATCTGATTACAAAAATGTGGAAAAAAATGGAAAAAAAAGTAAAAAAAATTATAACCAAAAATTTTTTTTTTTTTCTCAAAAGTTGAGATTGAGAGTCGGCTTTGTCACAAATGCTACCTAATTACCAAACAAAAGACCCCCAAAAATACCGACGAAATTGGTGTAGTAGTTTTTGTTTTAATCTCAAATTTAGGGAATATCGGGGCAAAAAATGTTCATTTCAAAATCCATTATTATTGTTTCTATCATGAATTTTCCAAAGGACAATGACAGATCTCCATAGTAACTTAGGCCCAATATATATTTTTTTCACCGACAGTGTAAATTCTCACGTTTTTTTGTGTAGTTAAATGTCAGAAGCTTTTCTGTGTTTTCCACTTCTGCATAGAACTTCACAAAAAGAAATTATTCAGACTTTTATAAGCCAGAAACAAAATGATTACTTATAAAAAAACATTCTTGGTGAAGTTCTGGATAATAACTTAACATTTTTTAAGAAGTTAGAAATGTATACTTAAATTGTTGTAGGTAAAAGCTTTGTGTCCGCGTGAATTTATTGAGTGGGCCGAAATCTGACATTGTCCTTTGATATTTTATTTGGGCATGTGACAGGGGTTTCTTAACACCCTGTACTCGAAGATTTTCGAATCGATTGACATAAACATATGTATGAAAGAAGACGAAAAAAAGTCAGTCAGAAGTTTGCTAGTGATCACGACAAAAAGTGTTAATGAATACAGGGTGCATTCATATAGCGAAGTATAGGAAAAACATACGAATGAAAAAGCAAAGACATGCTCAATAAAGCCATTAAAACCTAAGCTAGCCAGCTACCAATAACGAGGTAACAATAAAAAGTGAACTAAACATTGTGACGCGAACCGTTTTTACAATGTATTAGGCGGTGCTTCGCGGGAATAAATGGGGTGTTATCAGTTAACAGCCTATTCTAATGAAAACTCTCTGTAATTTCCAGCCAAGACTGATTTCTGCGAGCCTACTGTTCCAGACGGGTGGCTCAAGTTAGCGACTTTTTGGAATATTGAAAAATGTTAGCGTGTTGCTTATTCAAACGAAAATTCTTAGAATACGTTGTATCAGTATGTAGCATGTATGTATAATTATGTGATTTTGTTACTAAAAGTGATTTATAAGTCCAATAAAATAATTTTAATACGCGCTTTGGTTTGTTCAGCTATCTAAATATATTAATAAATAGTATGACTAATTTAAAAGGATTTAATTTTAATTCATTATAAAGAAAAGGACTTTTAAACATCCTTTTGGCCCGGATTGTGTCTTTTTTCTCATATAGTAGCTGATTTAGTCAGCCAATCTTCTTTCGATCCAAACAAGGTCTGTTTCTGTTCAATAATTTCCTAAAATAATTGCTCTTCCCCCTGACCTCTAAAACTACAGTAAAGCTATGACTATTCAATAAAGCCAAGTTTGTACGAGTACATCTAACGTTATTGTTTAAATTACGAGTCTTACATCTGTGACCGGTATTGGGACGTAGGTTATGTAGAGCCTTGGATTTCCTCCAGAAATTTCATTTGTTATTTTATCATCGGAGAATTAAATTTTAAAGGTGAAAGGCTGACCTTGAAAAGGTGGTCTAAGTTTACTTTAAACACATATTCTTTCAAATAGCCGAGGAATCCACAGGCTATATAGATGGCCCTAGTATAGATAGCACGTCGCGTTGACGCACTTCAAAACTCAAGCACATATATTTGTCAACTCTTTCTTGCTTTCGTACAATTTTACAATATAATCTCAATAATCCAGCAGCAATAGTTTTTAAACTCCCAATACAAAACTACACAATTCAATCCCCAGCATTCTTATGTAACGTACCACACAATTTAAGGGTAAGTTCATTTGTATTCATTGCGCGCGTTCCCTGTCAATCGAGTGCGTCCCCTCGATGAAGATTGATGGGAGAGCTGCCGCTTAAATAAACGGCCGTGTCTCCACACACGACAATTATGTCGACATGTCGCCCTCCTAACGTTATTTAAATATAGTTCTGAGTCTGGCTTAAAGATTAAGTAGCTTCTTTTGTTCGGAATTATCTACGACCGATCCCTTTTCTTACCTACTTACGCATTAGTTGAAAGTATGGAAATAGCAACAGAAAAAGTTGACGACCTCCGTGGTCGAGTGGCGTACGCACCGGTTTCAAGGTGTCGCTAGCTCTGAGGTCCCGGGTTCGATCCCCGGTCGGGTCAATGTAGAAATCACCTTTCCTACATTGTCTCGGGTCTGGGTGTTTGTGGTACCTTCGTTGTTTCTGAATTCCATAACACAAGTGCTTTAGCTACTTACTTTGGGTTCAGAGCAATGTATGTGATGTTGTCCGCATTTATTTATTTATTAAAAAGATAAAAATAATCTGGGTTTTTCAACTTAGCGACTATTTGTGTTACATGTATGTATGAACCTATGTAGGTATTCACTAGTTACTTTAATAAACGTTTGCAGTAGTCAGTAAAAACAGAAAAATCAATGTATCGTCCTGAGTGTATCTATAGAGCTACAAATAAAAACATTTTCTGCAAAAAGTAATTCATTCTCCAAAAATATCGTCGTGTGGCTTTTGTACTTGTTACTAAATTGTACCGATTGTCGAGGAAGACCTTACCATAAAATGGTTAAAGAAGGGTCAGGGACTCAGCTGCGTTTAGCTATTACATAATGAATGTACTATATCGGTAAGAACAGAACAGAACATATTCAACTACTAGATTGGACTGCAACAACGAAGGACAGTTTGAAATTTCATAGGTACAAGACAACCTTGAAACACGCAACACTACACGTATACAGAAATATCTGTAAGTTATTTAAACTATTGTGATAAACGATCGACCAATTAAAATGCCACCCCTGGAATCTGCGCTAACTGACAAAGCTTTACATTTTATTGTATGTAAAAAGCATAGATTCATGTGCATTGACCGTGCGAGCGTCGATAGGATACCAAAAAATAAAAAATACCAACTTTTTTTCACCGGTACACTGCGGGCCACGCGAAACTATAAAATTACGTTTTATTCCCGTTCATTTGTTTTATAGATTGGATAGCCGTCCTGTTTTGTTTTTAGATCGAAACGAAATTGTAATTTTTGTGTTAGGTAACGAAGTTTGTTATAGGCCTGTGTGTAACATTGTGCGAGTCTATTCGATTAGGTGGTTTAGTAAATGGTTTAATGTATAGCACTTCATTTTAGTTGCTAATTACAGTTAATTTATTTCTTAAATAATAAATTATTATTTTTTTTATAGAAAAACTTACATTTCAGACACTGAAATTCAAAGATCCGGTTATATGCGCAATACTCTAGCTTCAAATAAAAGAATAAAACAGTAAACACGACTTCATTTTCATAAAAGCAAGAAATCTGTATGAGACATTTCAACTTACCACAGAATTATGTCTCAAAATAAACTAAAAAACTAGCCAAGTGCGAGTCGGACTCGCGCACGAAGGGTTCCGTACCACCGTCGTATGAGAGCCCCCCTTAAATATTCATTTTATGTGGTTTTTAGTATTTGCTGTTATAGCGGCAACGGAAATACATCATTTGTGAAAATTTCAGCTTTCTAGATATCACGGTTAATGAGATACAGCCTGGAGACAGACAGACGGACAGACAGACAGCGGAGTCTTAGTAATAGGGTCCCGTTTTACCCTTTGGGTACGGAACCCTAAAAATTATTCCAACCACAACACTCGTTAAAAGAATAACACAAGAATAATGCGAAACTTAAACCTCTCAACAATTGCATGCCAGTTCCAACATGTTGTACACTTTATTCTGCGCGCTAGTGTACGGACGTCGCTTGTCGCTAGCAACGACATACCAATTCCATTTTGTGGCTTTGTGACACGGTGGCACGACTTGTCATATTTATGTGACGTATAACCCGGGCAGACGGGTGTATGGGTAGGAACTATCGTAATGGTAGATAAGTGGCAAAGTCGGCAGGCATGGGGTTAGAAAGTGTTCGCGGAGTAGATTGATCGCGGATGAAGGGTTAAAGGATTCCGAAGGTTGTAAAACATGTATTTTGTGTTTTATTTTTAGTTGTAATACGAAAGAAGAAACGGTTTCCATCTCTATACTCTTTTTTGAGAAACTAGATTGTCCTAAAGTTTTTTGTTACATCAACGTTATGAAGGTACTCGTAGTGTGAAAAAAAAACATGTTAGGATTACTTACGTTTTGTTCAAAAAATGAGTTTAAGATTCTAACAGAGAAATTACTTATTTATTACATTAAGACACATTAAAGAATTAACTCTATCATGCCTAATTTAACTCAAAACTTTCTCACACAATTCACATCCCTAAATCTCAAGTAAAAAACCTTACA
Organism: Autographa pulchrina; assembly: GCA_905475315.1. NCBI lineage: Eukaryota > Metazoa > Arthropoda > Insecta > Lepidoptera > Noctuidae > Autographa > Autographa pulchrina. The sequence goes on from FR997781.1 coordinate 11,763,668, forward strand.
AATCCTATTACGGCAGTTTAACAAAACGCAGGAAGATTTAAAAAGCCGGCGTAGGGCAGGAGCCGGCAATATGTCGGGCTTTCCGTACGTATGTCATCTTAGCGGATCAGAGGAGAGTTCTCTATGCAAACCGACGGCAAATACTCATACTTTGAAATGAGAGTTCAAATTATGAGTACTTTGAGTTTACAAGTTTGAGCTAAGTTTAGGATTTCGTTCGGTGGGTTTATCAAAACTTAGTTTGGTCTGGATTTGACTAATTAAATACCAAGAAAGATGCGTTCTTGTCGCGGGATCATGTAATTTACTATTTTTATAGGGGTACCTAATCGTGATGATAATGTTATAGAATATGACTGAAAAAAATAAAGTAAAGACGCAATCGAATAAAAATCTGAGTCTATTGTTAGAAATGTATGGTTTACAAGACACAATTTTAAAAGAGAGAATGAGAAAAGCTTGTAAAAATAACTCAATTTCATTTTGTATCGTGGAAAAGGGAACAATTGTATTATATTTAAAAGTCTAACAATATAACAGTACTTCAACGTTAAAGCTGGCTGTTCCCATTTTTAGGCACAATTTCAATTACACACACAATCTAAAAATCACAATAACCTCTAGGCTATTTTGATATTTTTTCATTTGTTTTTCCTAAAATAAATAACAATTTCGGGTACAAAGCCATGACAGATCTATTTAAGTATAAAATAAAGTAATAACATTTTAAGCTGATGTCATTTATGGCGAATGACGTTTTAATAATAAATCTTTCATTTATTATTTCATAAAATTGAAGATTTTTATAAATAATATGACTATTTTAAGGACAACTATTTGCATAAAGGTTACAAAGGTTGGTCTGTATGTGAAAAATGTAAGTTGAAACCTAATAACTGAGAAGAAAGCAACCAACTAATTCGCGAGTTTTCACAATTCTGTATTTATAAAAATATTGATGTTGTTAGGCAAGTACTTAACAGGTTCTTTATTAAATTCTCCATAGAAAAAAAATCCAATTTCGAATAAATTAGGCAATTATGATAGTAAGTTGTTTTATTTCGTTTTTTCTTTTAAAGTCGAATGAATTTCAAGTATGACTTGAGGCAGCCTTCACTATATGCTCTTACTAAAAGTAGCTAACATTTAAACAATGTTAATATATAAATAAAGTCGATACGCAGTCTTCATAGTGTAATAATATGTATACCTTAGAATAATTTTAGTTTATATTTATGTTTAGTTTTGTTTATATACTTGTTTTGTTTCTTTTTATATACATTTCTTTTTACTTTTTATGTTATACCTTAGTAGTTTAAGGAAAGGTTGCCTGGAAGAGATTGCCAGGTGCAATAAGGCCGCCTTTTGTACATGTATCTTTATTATTTTTATTTTATTTTGTAATTTACTATGGACAATAAAGAAGTAAATAAATAAATAAATAAATAAATAAAAGTACCACATATTTACAATCAATGCTTATTGTTTTTGAAACACAAACAATTATAAAATATAATATGTATTTGGTGTGCCTAAGGCTATCAACTTTATAAAGGTCAGTATGTACGGACTGACTTTGAGACAGTTTTAATAAATACAATTTTTATATTCAGCCTTGTATGTTTTTAGTTTTGTATAGCTTTGAAATGTTAATAATTGTTTTATTTATTTAATAATTTATGTACACACACAAACATTTAATAAATGTAACATATTGATAAATTATGTACAAAGGTGCCGCTTATTTCTTAAGAAATTTCTGCCAGCGGACCCGCGAAAGGAGAAGTCGTCAATATTGGCAGTCAGTGTGCGCCACTTAATCTACAACAATTACAAATTATAACTCATAAACAATAATTGTTCAACCGTTATGAAGAATAAACATACGGCTAAATACGAAGTATAAAAGAAATACGAATATTATAATCCAAAAGGGTTGTTTTTTAACAATGCTACCGAATTCTTTAGATTTGAGAGTACCTTTTAAATATTATTTCATGTAAATGCAAAGTCTAATTAAGTTATTCAGTTCAGTAGCTACAGACATTTATATTACAACCAATAATGCAATATTCCTAATTGTAATCATACTAGGCCGCTGCGCAAAATACATGTACTCAAAATCATAAAAACCTTAAATTGCTTCAAAATTTAACCAGCTTTAATAGAACTAGGGCATTAAATTTGAGTATAGAATAATAGTTTATTAATTTACTGGTCAGTAGCCCTAAAAAGTGTAGTCAACTAAAACAAAATTTCCCAAAATATCAAAGAACTGCCAGAGGAAAGTGCGGGAACAAGCAACTCACAATAATTCCACAAAAACAAACACAACGTTCATTAAAAGATAATACAAGCCAGTTAATGAAGTAATATCTCTGTTTAAATATCAGATCAAAGACGAAACTTCATTACAATTGTTTGACAAGTTGAGTTAGATGCGAGCGCAGCCGCGGGGCGAGCCAGTGTAATTAAACCACTCGTTCTGCTAATACGTTTTAGATTTGTATGTTGATGGCGCTGGGGACAAGTCTCGTGTGGTGTACACGTTGATGTTGGAACTAGATAGTGTTGAAGATAAAATCGTGTAGGTCTAATTAAATATATAAAGTTCATATATCAGAAAGTCGCTGCATTTCAAAATGCTTTTCAAGTATGTAACTATATAAGATTAGACTAGAAATCGGATCCTCTACAAAATTTTGATAAAAATTACGTGGAAAAGCAGAATCTATAAGACATAGTTTGCCTTTTGGAACAAGTTCAAAAAATAATACTCGCATTGATTAAATGTGTACCAAATCCGAAAAATACACCAACATGACACAGTTTCGGTTTTCTTCGAAGAAACTTATTCTCTTACAAATACCCCGAATGTAGTAATCGTTTATCCCCAAACGAATTCTGCGAAGCAATCGCGGCTGCAGTAGGAGCGTCCCAATTTCAAAATATTTTTATGTGGTTATACCGCTTATGTTTCCTACATGAATGTCTCAATACAAATATATGTCTGCGCTTCAGTGCAGAAAGGAAATTGAATACACAATCTCAGGAATCGACCGCCTCGGCCGGATTACGGGCCGCGGCAGGGTTACCAACGGATAAATATTTCAGCCTGATTTCAAAAACCCGTTGTTTATATAGACTCATCATTAAAAATACTGAGAAACTTTTACGGCCAAAATTGTAGCATCATTTTGAGCCAATTATATCGACGTCAGGTAATATTGAGCATCAAGTATTTTATAATGAAACCAGTGGTAAAATTCTTAAAACCAATACGGAAGCAGCTTAATTAAATTAAATGAAGTATTTTTTTTCTTTTGAAAAAGGTATTTACGGAATGGACTTATGGGAAAAAAGTTTCACAATTAATATTTTTTACATTAATAAGTAATTGATTTAAAAAAAGAAGTTCTTTGTGACTAAAAACAATTTCGTCCAAAATAGAGCATGATTGCCAGCTTAAACATTTTTCCATTTCGAATGATTTAGAGGCAGCCCTACATTTCAATAACAGTTCTGATACAATATATCGCTACACCTAAACACTGCCACATTTTATATTTCCCCACAATATATGTTCGCATCTACATAATATACTTATTTACGGTGAAATGAGAGTCTCTATACAATAATGTAATTTATTTCGATACATGTTTTGTGTTGTAATATCGTCTGCGGTTTGATTGAGAATTGATTTGGTACTGTGACAATGTATGAAAAGCTTCTAAACGTGATTATGTAAAATATTTTTGGCGTGGTTTTGCGCGGTCTGGGGTGTTAAGCTGATTTGTAACATCAACCTTATTTCAACTTCATAAGGTTGTATATTAATTGGCTTTATGAAAAAAGAACGACGTCATTGAGATCGAGATCTTTTGACTTGATTGCGATCTAACATGATGCATTGTGTTATTTAATTAAGTGAGCGAATATTTTTGGAATGTAAATGTTGTGAATTCCAAAAATCGTATTCCAAAGATCGGGAGGACTGCATGAATAGTATAGAAGTTAACCACAAAGTACGCCGCGCGCGCCGTTCCGAAAATTATTTATATTTCTTATTTTATACCCCAGTTTTTGCATCCTGTATTAAAGCCGTGCTTGGTATCCATTTGCTAATACTTTAAGCTTCAACACCTTACAGAGGATTCCCTAGAAGGATAAAAATCTTAAAGGAAAAAAATAAAGAATATCCTACATTTTTCAAAAGAAAAGCTTCGCTGAAAAAAATTGCTAAACACGTTCTGGGAAACAGGAAATAAATGGAAACCGTTCTTTCAGGTAAACGTTAGAATCGGGACTGATAACGGTTCTGGTCTAAGATTTTATAAAAATGGATAAGAAGTCGAAGACGTCATCTTTTCTTTTATATCTACATACTGAAAATGACAGCAAAGGCTTAAAAAGATGAAAAATTAACGGTAATCTTTTTAAAATCATACAAAGGTATTCGTTCTAAAGTATAAGGTATAAGTAATGATATGTGTTATAAAATTTCGCGACTATGCTTTAGCCGGAATGAAAGATTTTAGCTTTATCTATCACATAAGATTTGTATTCTTCTAATACATCGTCTTATCCAGTATTCTCAAATCCACATTCTACTAAACTCATCCCGGCCGTAAAGAGATCGTATCAGCAGCATTCTCTAGTCCGCGACTCAACAGATTTACTGCGATATAGTTAACCCACTTTTTAAGGAACCCTGATTCAACTGTGAGATATTTTCTTAGAGCTTTCGAGGCGGTATGAGTGGTGTTTAGCTTCGAATTCAAGGTTTATTTTGTGTCTTGAATTCAGTATTAAATCTGATAAAGAAAAATAGACTTTTCTTTGGAAAGATAACGTATAAGTGATTTTTGTCAAGTATTTTTTTCTCTTCTGTCTTTGATTGTGATTTCAGATGTAGATCACTTAGTTTCTATACATTTTCTTGACCTATCCAATTCAATCAACCAATATTATAATTTTTTGGAACAAACCTGCCTTATAAATTGAACGTGCCTTATTTTATATACAAATACTTTCCAGTACAACGTTTCTATCACCAACTTTCAACGCTAACCTATTTTACCTAAATAGAACAGCGAGCTAACAAAGTTGCGTTGCTTAGCAAACTACCTGCAATCCTCGTCCAGGAGAGATTAGCTCGAACGTCCCAAGGACAAAGCTATACGCAGTTATACAATCAACACTAAATTGGCTCGAAGCGGCGACAATTTGACGGCAATTTGGTGTTATTACGATGCTGTCTTGTTGCCTCGTAAATTTTGCGAGGACGGCCAGCTGAATTAGCTCGGTAACTCGCTACCATTATGAAAGAAGAGGGTTAAGTGTTTTGCTAGCTTTTTAAAATGATTGCTTCGTTTTTTTGGGGATGTAATTTTGGTTGTAATTAGCACAGTAGTTAATATTTTAATGCTTTTTCTTTATTTTGTGAAGTATTTTTAGAAGCTGTGTTTTTACATTTTTTCGTTGAATTGAAAATACATAAAAATACAATGCAGCGTTGCGATTTATCACACGTTTAAATCACGTTAAGGAGAAATTCTTGTAAAATAAAAATTTGCTAGTACTCTCGCATTTTATTTTGCCTAACATAGCATAGACAGCGCTCACATAAGTGTGTCCTTAACAGCTTCCAATTTAACTTGTTCACATTGAGTCGTGTTGCCAGACTAAAGTTAACAAACCAATTCAAATTGATAATACATGTATAACTACAATTTATGCTGCAGTGTATCACTCACTCCCAATAATAATAAATAACGCGAAATTAACGTTATCGTAATTAGTGTTTATCATTTATCTGATTTTATCCTCATTATCTGAAATCATGGTACAGTTGACCACACGTCAGTGGTAACGATGATATACGAATTTCCACCTTCCTACTTTGAAATAAAGGTGCCATACAGGGCAAAGTGATATGGCTTTAGTGAGGTTTTCTGTACATAAACCACGGCAAAGTTTTGTATGGCATGCATGTTTATAATAAATATCAATTAAAACAAAATTAATTTGCAGATGTATATGTTATTTATAAACAGATTTTTTACTATGCAACAATTTTCGTAAATAACCAGTAAGTTATTGATTTACATTCAATACAAATTATAGTTTTTCAATTTACTATCTACTTATAATTTTGCACCATATTTAAACCTAAATATCTGTTTTCATAGCCAGTTTGGTAGCTAATGAGTCATTCAGCGAAGTCGTATATTTTGACAGCGATCGTCAATAGCATACCAATTATTAGCAACTGCATACGCCAGATGTATTGCAATGACGTTTTATTTACCGATCATTTAACGATATATATGCGAAAATATTTCGCATAGTATTTAAGTTGAATTTTTAGTATTCTTTGTATTTTACTTTAATTACAAAATTAGGATTTTTAATTACACGAACCTTAACCTGCTTTACATTCGTCTAATTTCAGAAGCTTATTTTATGGTGATTGACAAATTATGTCAAGTGATATCATATAAAACATTGACAGAGAAAATACTCTTTTAACGAAAAAAAATACTGTTATTATAATTATATTTTTGTCAGTATAACCTAGATTCATTTTAATTTATAGAACGTTCATTTTTAAAAGAAATAAAGTTATCATTTTTATTTGAAATATTGTGCCATTTTTTTTTGTTGTCTCATATACCATCATTAATTTCATATCGGTATATTCTCGTTCCTCTTCATAGATGCGAGTTTACCATAATCTATTAGCATAAAGTGTGTAGTATCGGGTCAGCAGATAACGCGCTCGTTACGTCCAACGAGCGTCGAGCGCGTCGATTGTTAAAACACTGTTATTTGTGATTACATTTACATTATTCACAACTTAAGGACGGATACTGTTTAGTGAATTATGATTAGGTTTAGGATCGATGTATATTTTACCATAGCATTTACGAAAAAACGATTTTATGTATTGTCTCAATGGCCCAATAGCGAAATTATATGAGTTCTGTAGAAATTGATTGCCTTTGAAGAAAATTGAAATGTAAATATTTTTTCATTGTACACACTTTCAAGGTTTGAAAGATGAACTGCTTTCAGTAATAAATACAATATTGGTTATTTAATGAAAAGCTTTTTGTCCCCATTAACATTGTTATTCCAATACAAAACTAAAAATTACATTATTACTAAAACAGTTTAACAGAAAAATGGATTCCACGAAAAGTCCTTCAACTTTTCAGATCCTAATACTAAAACAATCCTTAAAAAATCTATAAAACGAAACAAGAGGTAACAAGAAAAACTCGAGAATTCGTTAGCAGAAGTTTAGTGAAACAAAAGTAATTTACAACGGAGCTTGTTAATCCCGTGTTTTATATTAATTCCTCCTTGGTTATAACGTCCAGTCATTATTATTGAGATTGTATTCCTGTTTTGTTTCATGTTATTTTTGTCTCGTTTTGTATTTGGATTATGTTGAAATTACGATCTTTCGACGGATCTGTTAGTCGCATTTATATTTAGAACTGTAAATACTCCAAAGCTATTTTCGGTGTCTCATTCCTCTTAGTAAGACTGCTGGTACTTACATAACTTATTTATGACGAAGCTATAAGTTTTTGAAAGCTATTTATTTATCTGAAACGAAATATAGGTATTTAGTATTTTACAAGACAATCTTGTTACCAAAGAAAATGCTTACCTCACGACGGCGACGTGAGGTCAACATTTTCACTAATTGATTATTAAAATATTATGTGTTAAGAAAACGAGAACCCTACATATGTTACGCAAATATTTAATTGACTTACTTAAAAAAGATATATAAGATGTAAGGTAAAGTAAATAAAAACCTTTTTTACTTTACTAAACCCTTTACTTTTTCTTCAAGTGCTTTATAGATTTTACATACATGCATGCATATAATCACGCCTCTTTCCCTGTAGGGGTAGGCAGAGACCACTTCTTTCCACTTGCTACGATCCTTACACACTTGTTTCGCTTCGACCACTTTCATTATTCCCTTCATACATGCTGTTTTTTGTTTTTATAGATTTTCAGTATCATTGTGCATTCTAAACATCAATACTGCCCCAGTAACGTGAGGCAGTATTTTGAGCAGATAATACAGCTAATATAAATTAGGCATAACGAACAGAACGTCAACATTATTTAGTGCACCGCATTGTGCCGGATTATCATAACACTATGTTATTTTGTTATATAACACCAATAGGTCATTCATTTACTTTGTTTATGATGTTATAAATATTTAAAATGAAATATACGTTATTACAGAGGAAATCTATAGCCAGATAATTTTATTGACACATTAATATTAAATAATAATTTTATTTAGTGTGGAATTGAGGTGTGAAGGCAAAAATTAATAATTATACAGTGCGTTTTTATTAGTAAAATGATTTAATAATATTGTACTTCTTAAAAATTATTATGCAACCAACACGTAAACTAAAAAAGAGATTTCCTTTGGTTTGTTTTCGCAAAATAAATGTGATTGCTCATGGATAGAAATTTTTGAAGTAAGATTTTGTCAGCACTTAACCCAGTCGACCATTTTAAATCATTTCTATATACATACATACAACCCAGTTAATATTTTACAACAAGCCTTACTCCTACACGGAAACAGGAAGTTATCGACCTCTCCGCAACTCCACATGGCAGCAAGTTCCAAGTTCCACAAACCTCAGAACTTGGGCCACAGTACAAAATCAACATACAAAATTAGATTAAACAAAAAAGAAAGGTCTGAAACAAAAGAGATACAATACAATCGGCTTGCCGTCCTTGTCTACTTTACATTCAGCCCCACATGTCTCAAACCGACTTTATTCGTCTCACGAAATAAATCTTGCTTTATTTATACTTTCAACTAACCTATTGTTTTGAGGGATCCGCGTCGCTCGGAGAATAGAACCTTTGTGGTTTAATTTTGGTTTCAGTCTTCCTTTATATTTTGTTGAATTTGCTGTGACTTAGACTGAATACTCCCATAGTTTTGCAATTCCAAATCCACTAAATTAAGGGTTTTTAATGCTTTTTCAGGTGCATAATAATGTAGTTAATTATGGTAAGAAACTTAACTTCAAGTAAAAACTTTTCAGTAAGTATAACAAGAGAGTTTTTACTACAATGAAATGGATGTAGACTACAGGCACACATAAGCTGGTGGGTTTTCTAATCTACTTTATTTATCTACTTGATCGTTTCATCGTGTATTTTGAGAACTATTTTCAATTTAACTAACATTGGCGGAAATGGCAGATTGATTTAGACTCTTCTGATAAAGATTGTTTTACCACAGCTCTAACCGAAGAGAGATGGAAGGTAGGTAGAGAGGTATTAGCCCTGCAGTCGGACTGAAAGGGCTAAACAAATCTTCATTTTATTCATGTACAGATCCCTAAACTTCATGTTCGACACTGTCATGTCTTTCGTCTTGTTTTCCTCAGTGATTCGGAAGAGTTTTTTGTGTCAAAGTATTTGGTTACCTTGTGGTGTTAAAGTTTTGACAACCCTGTTACTGGGTGCCGCGAGTTGTAGGGTTTTATTACAAGCTTTGTAGATGAAGACACTTTGAAGAGGACAGATCGTATCGAGGATAATCGCCTTTATTCTATCCTAATAAAACTAGCTGACATTACACCCCTTGATTTTCTTGGTGAGAATGTTTTTTCCTTATCGTCCCTCGTTGATATGCTTGCTTTATTTGTTCTAAAATTTGTTCATACAGGTTCAATAGTTTTAGTAATAGCATACACAGTAATTGTACGTGCTGTTTCGTAGATTATAATATAAACAGGTACATTAATTAATGTTATACTTAAAAATACAAAGTTTTCATTTTCCGCTTACCATGTATTGTCCCACTACTAGACAAAGGCCTCTCCATTGAACCTTATGTCGCGCCACCTCAAACCAGTCTTTGCGGTTTACTTCTTAGTCATCCCACCACCTCTTCCTGGTTTAAGAAAATATACTTTTCATTAAATAATTTACATTCTCTTGTTTAACCCACATAAGAATATCCATAACAAATTATATTTTTCTATAAATAAACATACCGAAAAAACGGACCAAATACCTCGGAGTTAAAAATTGCAAAAAATATTTAACGCTGGGAAATAATCTTATCCGAAATTTTATATCATAATATTTTGGGCGAATATTTTAAATTCAACTAAAGATAAAATAAACGAATATTTTGGTGTAAAATCAAAAAGCTTTTGATATCATGGTATGAAGGATTAATAGATATTCGCTATGGCCGCAGGTTCGAATTCCGTCCACCAATATTTTAATCAAGTGCATTTATTTTGTTGTGTAAGTAAGAGTTGAATTAAAATAAGCTGAAATTTCCTACAAGCGTTTTCGCTGTCTTTCTTCACAAAGTAAATATTGCTTCGGTAAGAAATCTTAAAATAGTCGAATATAAGGCCAATACTAATACATAATTAATATTAATTTAGCAGCCACTTGATTCTGCAAAATAAGTATTGTCATTGATTTGATTCCAATTACTCCTATTGGTCGCTTTATATTAAAACTAATTGGCGCTAGCTATTTAGGTGCTACCTGTGCGGGACAAGATAAACAGTTATAGTGTTCAATAATAGATAGAGTGCGGGACAAGATATACAGTAATAGTGTTTTATAGTAGATGTCTTTAATGCTTAGTTAAGAATATGTTTAAATTTTATTTGTTAATTAATATTAAGATATATTAGTAATAGTTTTATAGCATGTTTTTAATAGAAATTGTAACGTGGCTCTCGTCACGGTAAAGTTTCGCCGTAGTTAAGGTAACTGTGCCGGAACCGCCCCTTTTCTGATTGATTTTAAATCCGGCGCTCTGATTGGTCGACAAATGTCGACCAATTGGAGGCCCTGCATTTTGGGCCCAGGAATTGTATAAATATCGAGGCGGTTTTCGGTACCGGCACAGTCAGCGAGCAGCCTTAATAGAAGAAAGATCTCCAGAACAATAAACATCATCAAGATTGAAGCCCAGTGGTATTATTTCTACACCAACCCAGTGATAGCAAATGTGTATCCTGCATATTTAATGGTCCTTCGAGCCGGATATTGTGTGGAATAGTGCCTGAAGATAGTGTTACTGGGAAGAAACTTGAAGAACGTTTTAGTGTCATCGACTTCGAAGATCAGCCGACGTCATGCCCGTTACGCGCTCCGAGGGAAGGGGCCGCAAGCCGTCGAATATACAGAAGCCGTCATCGTCTGAGGCCACTCCAGAGACCTCTGCGACCGGTACCAGTACGGAAGCCACATCAGAATCGACACAGACAGGGACGACTGCCACGGAGAGTTCCGAACAGACCTACACCTCCGCGACGACCGACCCAACCACCGTGACTTCCGTCACCACCGCCTCGACCGCCGCCTCAGCCGCCGCCTCAGCCGCCAGCGCAATCGCCGCGCCGGCAGCCACCGCACCCGCCCTCTCCGCCGCTAGCGAGCCCTCCGCCTCGCACCCTGCTGACGTCGTCGCACCTTCAGTCGCCCCCTCCGCTACGACGACGCTCACCGCAGGTGCGAAATCGAAGAAGCTGATGAAGCCGCCCGCAGCTGTCACTTCAAGAGTAAAACGCCGTGATACTGACGCCTCGACAGTGAAACGAGTTGTCAAGAACGCCGGTCCGTCGAAACCAACCGGCCCACAGCTCCTCCGCCCTCCTAGCAAGAAGGGGGGAGAGGGGAAATCGACGCATAGCAGAACAAAGATAAAGAAAATCGCCAAAGCAAAGGAAGATTTGCTCCGCCTCCAAGTTGAACTAACTGCTGCACGCCTAGCCGCGCTAGAAACGGAGGACACCGACATAGAAGAAGAAGGAGATGAAACCTCCCTCTACTCAGAAGTCAATGCCCGTGTGGACAACTGGTTGGATAACCAGGTATCTCACCCCGTCTTAGCTATCGCCAAAGAGCCTCACCGCCCTCCACCGGAGCCGACGATCGTCCACAGAGAAGCACCGAAACAAGAAGAGGTTTATCGAACACCGGCAGGAGGTCAAGGGGACCTAGCCCTCCTAGCTGAAGCCATCACTAGGGCTGTCAGCGCCGCCCAGCGACCTAAATTTATAGAGTTACCTTTCTTCAGTGGATCGCATCAGGAGTGGTTACCCTTCCGCGCCGCCTACTACGAATCTGAACCGTCATTCAGCGTCGTCGAGAATATTAACAGATTGAGAAGAAATCTAAAGGGAAAGGCCAAAGAAGCAGTTGAAGGGCTACTCATTACTAACACGCACCCTACAGAAGTAATGAAAGCTTTGGAGTCTAGATTCGGAAGACCAGAGGCGATCGCCATGATGGAGATGGAAACTCTGCGAAGTCTGCCACGCCTCTCCGAGTCACCTCGGGACATATGTGTATTCGCCACGAAGATCTCCAACGTCGTAGCGACACTGAAAACGCTGGGTTGCTACAACTATATGTACAACCCCGAATTAGGAAAAACATTGGTGGACAAGCTGACGCCGACGCTCCGGTACCGCTATTATGACTATTCAGCTACGCAGCCCAAAGAAGACCCTTGTCTCGTCAAGCTGGAGAAATTCTTTAAGAGGGAAGCTGAACTGTGCGGGCCCTATGCGCTACCTGAACAGGTGGCAGCGCCAGCTACAGCCGCACCACAAAAGAGAACTCAGCGGGTCACCAATGTTAATGTCACCGAAAAGAGCTACACGCCGAAGTGCTTCGTATGTGACGAGACAAGCCACACCAACGCGACGGAGTGCGACACATTTAAGAAAATGGATGCCAATTCGAGATGGGATGCTGCGAAGTCCAAACGCCTCTGCTTCAGATGCCTACGATATAGGAGCAAGACTCACAACTGCCGAGCTAAGCCGTGCGGTATCAACAGTTGCAAGTACACGCACCACAAGCTGCTTCACTATGAAAAGAAGATAGAAAAGGCTGAGAAGACAGAAAACGACGAAACAACAGAGATAATCAATTCGACGTGGACAATAAAGAAACAATCATATTTGAAGATCCTGCCGGTCCAGGTGAAGGGGCCAAAGGGTACAGTCAACACATTCGCATTGATGGACGACGGATCAACGGTCACGCTTGTCGACGACGACGTCGCTGCGAGCATCGGAGCTACAGGACCCGTAGATCCACTAAAGATAGAAACTATCAATGAGTTGAAGACAGCAGAATCAGCATCAAGAAGAGTGACCATCGGGCTTAAAGGGGTCAACGAACGTGAAGAGCAAATTCAAGCAAGAACACTGAAGAACTTACAAGTCTCTTCTCAACGGGTTCCACGAGAATTAGTAGAAGGATGTCCACACCTATCGGACATCAAGGGACATCTCACATACTCCAACGAGAAGCCACGTATCCTCATCGGTCAAGATAACTGGCATCTCCTGCTTACTACAGAGACCAGGAAGGGGAACAGGAACCATCCAGTGGCATCTCTCACGCCGCTCGGATGGGTACTCCACGGAAGCCAAACAAACTCCTTCGGTCAGAAGATAGACTTCGTGTCGCACATGAAGGAAGCTGAAGATGACCTCGAGGACCTGGTGAAGAGATACTTCGAGATGGACGGCCTCTGCATAAACCCGAAGAGACCGAAAACTGATCCAGAAGAGAAGGCACTTCGAATACTTGAACAAAAAACCGAGAAGATCGATGAATCAAGATACCAGACCGGCCTCCTCTGGAAGAAGGAAGACATCAAGTTCCCAGACAATTATGAAAACTCACTGAAGAGGCTCTTCAACATTGAAAAGAAGATCGATCGCGACCCAGCCCTCAAGAAGAAGTACGTAGAACAGATGGAAGCTCTTATAGAAAAGGGCTACGCCGAACCCGCGCCGCCACAAAAGACTCCTGAGAAAACGTGGTACTTGCCGCATTTCGCAGTCATCAACCCCATGAAGCCGGACAAGCTACGTGTTGTGCATGACGCCGCCGCCAGGACAAGAGGAGTGGCTCTTAACGACATGCTCCTCAAAGGTCCGGATCTGCTTCAATCACTGCCAGGTGTCGTCATGCGCTTCCGACAGCATCTCATCGGGGTCACAGCAGACATCAAGGAGATGTTCATGCAAGTAAAGTTACGCATTGAAGACAGAGATGCACTGCGATACTTGTGGCGCGGGGATCGCCGCGACAGCCGACCTCCAGAAGAATACAGAATGACTTCGCTAATATTCGGGGCATCGAGTTCACCGTCTACAGCAATCTACGTCAAGAACTTGAACGCCAAGCAACACGAAGATACTCATCCGGAAGCCGCAGCAGCCATCATAAACAAGCACTACGTCGACGACTATCTGGATAGCTTCAGAAACCTAGAGGAAGCAGTAAACGTAACAACGAGTGTGCGCGAAGTACACAAGAAGGCCAGCTTCGAACTGAAACAGTGGAAGTCTAACTCAGCGTCACTCCTAGAAGCACTGGGAGAAGAACACCGTACAGAAGACCTAGAGCTATACAAAACAGAAGAACAAACTGAACGGGTACTGGGTGTCATCTGGAAGAGAAACTCAGACGAGCTGACGTTCAACCTCAACTTAACAAGGATACCTTCAACATTAATCGAAGGAAAGCAGCCAACGAAGAGAGAAGCCTTGCGCATCGTTATGTCGCTCTTCGATCCGCTAGGATTCGCCTCGCCTGTCACCATCAGAGCGAAACAGTTACTCCAAGAGGTTTGGCGCCGAGGGACAGAGTGGGACGACCGCATTGACGAAGACTTGGCGGAGCAGTGGGAGTCGTGGATAGGACACTTGAAAAGTCTCCACGACGTAGCAATCCCGCGGCAATATTTATATTACAGCGACGCCGCATCCCTCGAACTCCACGTCTTCAGCGACGCCAGCGAATCAGCCTACTCAGCGGTCCTGTTCTGGAGGGCAGTGACTTTAGAAGGTGAAGTGGGCTTATCACTCATCATTGCCAAGGCAAAGGTGGCTCCGCTCAAGTTGACAAGCATACCAAGACTAGAGCTACAAGCAGCAGTCATGGGAACCAGGCTCGCAGACACAGTCATTGAAGAACACGAAAGAAAACCTGACAGAAAGGTGTTCTGGACCGATAGCAAGACAGTACTCACCTGGATAAGGACAGGGTCACGTTCTTACAAACCATACGTGGCTCACCGTCTAGCAGCAATAGAGGAGAGCTCCAAGGTCAACGACTGGCGCTGGGTTCCGACGAAGCAGAATGTTGCTGACGACGCAACACGAGATGTACCACCCGCCTTCGACAGAAATCATCGATGGTACAAAGGACCTGATTTTCTTTACCTGACAGAAGACTCATGGCCAATAGAATCTGTGAAGACCACAACAGAAGGACTTTCTGACGAAGAGAAGACGCATCACATAACGAACAAGAGAAGACTAAAGCTGGCTGAGGGTCTGCCGGATCCAGCGAAATTCTCCAATTGGGACCGTCTCCGGTACGCGACAGCACGCGTTCTGCAGTTTGTCAACCTCTGCAGAGCCACCACCCAGAAGGTCAACTACCGACGAACAAAAAAGAATAAGGAGACGGATCCCGCATGGAAGAAGAATAAGCCAACAGTAGCAAAACAGCAGGCGCCTACAGCGAGGAGAAGATCGACACTCCACCTACTTCCAGTCACAGCCGAGCTCCTCAAGAAAGCGGAAGAGCTGTTGATGCGATCTTCACAAGAAGAAGCCTTCACAGAAGAGATAGAAAATTTTAATAGCGGGAAGCCGATTGCTAAGGAGAGTCGTCTTCAACAACTCAGCGTCGAATCAATCAACGGCTCAATCCGACTTCGGAGCCGTATCCGAGCAGCCCAAGACATACAAGAAAATGTCAAGAGCCCGCTAGTCGTCGACGGGGATCATCCAACGGTGAAGCTATGGATACGAGCAGTACATCGGCAGCTCCATCACGCCGGCGTCGAGGCGACGATCAACGAGTGTCGACAACAGTACTGGGTACTAAGAGTGCGCCCTATCACGCGCACGATCCTTCGACAGTGCCTCTTCTGCCGCATGAAGACTCAAGCGCCACCGCATCCAAGAACCGGGGATCTGCCAGCATGTCGCCTAGCACATCACAAGCGACCCTTCACTTTCACCGGCGTCGACTACTTCGGGCCTCTCTCAGTGACCGTCGGACGCACTAGACAGAAAAGATACGTGGCCATCTTCACGTGTCTCACAACGCGAGCCATCCACCTAGAAGTCGCCGGCTCACTCAGCGCCGACTCAGCGGTAATGGCGGTCCGACGTATGATCGCACGACGTGGCTGCCCGGCTGAAATTTGGTCGGACAACGGCACCAACTTGAAGGCCGCCGACAAGGAACTTCGACAAGCAATCGACACGGCAACAGCGGAAGAAGCAGCAAAGAGAACCATCTCTTGGCGTTATATCCCGCCTGGAGCTCCGTTCATGGGTGGCGCCTGGGAGCGTATGGTGCGCTCCGTAAAGACCGCACTCGTAGCAACACTGCACGAGCGCCACCCCACCGAAGAAGTCCTCGCAACTCTACTAGCTGAGGTAGAGTACACCGTAAACAGTCGCCCGCTGACCCACGTCTCCGTCAGCGCAGAAGATCCAGAGGCCCTGACTCCCAATCACTTTCTGCTGGGAGGTCCTGGGCGCGTGCCACAGCCCGGCACATTCTCCGAACAAGACACCATCTCCCGGTCAAGCTGGCGAGCTGCACAGAGGCTCGCCGACGTTTTCTGGCTCCGCTGGGTAAAGGAGTACCTACCCGAGCTCCAACACCGGCGGGAGCCCCACGGGCGAGGTCAAGAAGTCAAGGTAAATGACCTCGTGCAGATCGTCGACCCAAACCTGCCCCGCAACGTGTGGATACGAGGACGAGTCATCGCTGTGTATCCTGGCCCCGACAGCATCGTGCGGACAGTGGACGTGCAGACCAAGGGAGGTGTCCTGCGCCGGCCGGTGAGGAAGCTGGTGATCCTGCCACTACCTACGGACGACGTGCCCGCACCGGAACGAGATGCGACGCAGTCGCACGGCGGGAGTGATGTGCGGGACAAGATAAACAGTTATAGTGTTCAATAATAGATAGAGTGCGGGACAAGATATACAGTAATAGTGTTTTATAGTAGATGTCTTTAATGCTTAGTTAAGAATATGTTTAAATTTTATTTGTTAATTAATATTAAGATATATTAGTAATAGTTTTATAGCATGTTTTTAATAGAAATTGTAACGTGGCTCTCGTCACGGTAAAGTTTCGCCGTAGTTAAGGTAACTGTGCCGGAACCGCCCCTTTTCTGATTGATTTTAAATCCGGCGCTCTGATTGGTCGACAAATGTCGACCAATTGGAGGCCCTGCATTTTGGGCCCAGGAATTGTATAAATATCGAGGCGGTTTTCGGTACCGGCACAGTCAGCGAGCAGCCTTAATAGAAGAAAGATCTCCAGAACAATAAACATCATCAAGATTGAAGCCCCGTGGTATTATTTCTACACCAACCCAGTGATAGCAAATGTGTATCCTGCACACTACCCTTAGCTTTAAGAGTACGAAACGTAGTAGTTCCAATATCAATCAGTTAGAACTTTATATTTTTATTTTTATTTATTTATTAAAATGGACATTATTTAATGAATTTCATAAAATATCGCCAAACTGCACAACAGTTTGTTGGCGATAATAGCGTTCTTGAGTAACAATATTATTTATTTATTGTGTATCTAATTATATATCATTTATTACACTTATTTATAATAATATATGTTTTATATATATATACTAAATTCAAGAGTAAGCCCAACCAGAATAACAACATTCAATCACGTCTCTAGCAAGAGATCACAGCAGAATAATATTTATATGTTAAAAAAAAAATATATATTGATGAACTTTTCCTAAAAGAACACCATATAATAAATTATTTATAAATACGTATGGTACACAATTCTCCCTTTCCGATGTAAATATACTACCGGCCAATAAATACCCGAATTCAGCCATTACTGTTATTAAAGTCGTAAATAGGCGACCGTGGTTTTGGTTCGAGGGCCTAACATATTTTTATTTTAACAACGTTGGTCGCACTTCTGTATTATTATAGCCAGACTTTGAATGTAAAGAACCGAATTATTTATAACTTATTTTAAGGAAATTAGGTTTAAATTAAATGGCTGTGGTTGTAGAGGGTCAAAATTAAACAATTACATTTTAAAATACCAAATTATAATGATGACCAATTTTTCTTTTTAAGAAAAGGCATGTGAAGGCCTACAGTCATACCAATTATGACATTATGGGTAAGACAATATGGGTTGAGGAGGTTGGCAGTCACTTCATGGAAAGTTAGTATTCAACTGAATCTGGTATTGACTGGAAGCCGACCACCGCCGCATAACTTGGCAAAGGATTAGGCAGAAGAGGCATTTATCGTAAAGTTTTTTTAAATATAAAAGTGTAATTAGGTAAATTCCCAGTTATATCCTCTTCTCTATTGTAGCAATTACACAACATTCAAACTTGTGTTTTGTGTGACATTTCAAATCCTAAATTCGAGGCAAAAAACCGCAAATGTCTCGACACGAAGCGCAATATTGGTGTAAAAAAGTTTTTTGTAGCCCTGTGTGGCGCAACTGATAGCGGGTAGACAGTTTACAAAGAAAACTGTATACAATGAATTTATTTAGTAATTTGTTTTTCAAACTGTTACTAAACTATAGTTAAGTTCATTTATACGCAATTTTCATTTATTATTTTGTCTATAATTAAAGTAGGGTCTTGTCACGAATCAATTGTTTACCTACATAAGGAATACTTTCCTAGGAAATCGATAACAACTCAAAACTGAAATTATATATAGTTACTGGATATGTCCTGTATCTCCTGATTTTAATTACACGTTTTTTTTTCAATATTTTCAGATATAATAAGTATCGAAACTCTAAAGATATTGCCAACCCATAAGCGAATCAGATGATCAAAATAAATGCTCGTTACTTATCTATGAAAGAATAAGCTTTCGCCCAGTAATCGGACATTTAAAGGCCGTAACCGTATTATGTTAATATTCAATATTATATTTTTCTTCTGACTCAGTATTTTTTTATGTTTTTTGACTGACCAACCTGTTTCCCCGCTGTCACTGCGCCCCCACCCCACGGTGACGTGTTAATGCGCGGTGATGGATGCGCGCCCGACAGCTCGGATTATTACGCGCGCGAACGATTCCAACCACTTTTTATTACTACCTCCCTTTTTCAGGTTCAATACGAATACCATTTGAAATGGAATATAACTAATATTTTTTATTGAGATTTCAAGTACACTTGCAGACTAGTAGAAAAAACTACTTAAAACTTAAAAGTAATTAAAATAAATCTACTACGTGTAATCTCTATTTAAGTAATAATGTATCTACTAAAACAATTTAGGATTCATCAAAGTCAAATACCAAATAATCTTATATATAAAATTCTCGTGTCACAATGTTAGTTACCATACTCCTCCGATTTTTATGAAATTTTATATGCATATTCAGTAGGTCTGAGAATCGGCTACTATCTATTTTTCATACCCCTAAGTGGTAGTAGGCAGGTGCTAGGTAGAAAAAATTGCATTGCAAGTATTGCAACGCATGCCGGGTACAGCTAGTAATATATAAAAATATACCATGTGTATTCAATATAAACATAAATATATAATTAACGTTTATCTTCCAAATTAAAAACATAGGTACACATAACTGTTCCTAACAGTGTAGCTAAAGTATTGTAATAGGGGCCTGAATAATATAATATCGTAAGCTATCATTCATAAGACCAAACTCGCGTGATGTATGTGTGGAGAGCTTGTTGTAGCAACCTTATTACGTGTAAATAGCAATGGACTCTGATACTTATATAAATAAGGTTAGGTTTGGTTGAATTTGTCTTGTCTCAGTCTTGAATGTCTTGGATGTATATTTTTTTATATTAAATAAGAAAATGAAATTAATTAATATTTGTTCCTTAAAATTATTTAGAAATTTACACGGAAGGAAAAAAAAAAGTTTTTACAAACATACTAAGTATTTTGTTTGCAAGGAAAAAAATACAAAGCGAATACTTAATCTGATTTTTTTTAAGTAATTAATTGTGAAATAATTAAATATGCTTCTCTGTCTTTAGTTAAGACCGAACACCAACCAAAGCAAACAAAAAGGGTCAAACTTACCTAAAAAAATGTTATGCAATATTGTAATATCCTACCACTCATATAATATTTCGTACAAGTATGTCACGTAACAAATGCCGTTGTATCGCGCTCGTAACTCACTCGAACATATCTCATCGCAGTAAATCGCTGGCGAACGTAAATTGTAGCAAATGCTATGTTTTTCAATGTTTTATCGCAATCCAATATGTGTCGCTTTAAACAAAGAATGACGTGTAATGATGTATGGGGGGACTCTATTAATGTGGTGTAGTACAGCTGTTGTTGTATGCAAGTTTTTTGCTGCAGTTTTTCGAGGCAGTGTAGAATTATTGTTAAAATGTGTATGGGATCATGATAGTATATATAAACATCGAGTTTTTAATGTTGTTATTTTTGAACACAATACACAGTAGAAAAAGAAAATAGCAGTTTTTTAATTAGGTCGATTCGACAAATTTTTGTTACATGCCTATTTAATATTTGTAAGCGAAACAATATTATTTACTTACGGCAATGAAACACAGCTTTAAGGAAAGGTAAATACCACTGTTAATCAACAATAGCGTGCATTAACAAATAAACGTATTAATCCTAAGAGTAGAGTACCGTTCGTGTATTAACTACGGAACACTTTGCCACATAAACAAGTAAATTAATTACTATAATTGTTAACAGAACTGATTAAATTCCTGCCACCCGAGCCAACAATGGCACAATAAATTTAACCTTATTTAGTTAGTTTCGAAATCAATTTACACTAAAATAACCACAGCCTAAATATATAATTGATTTGTGGCGGCCGACCGCGGCTCTTATCGATCAATTATTCCCTCTGTGGTTTTTAACGTGACCACAACTAAACCCTAGTTTGTGTTGAATTGTAGAATGCAAGTTATTTGGATATTTAGGAAAGGTATTATTATTCAACGCATTTACTATTGTGAAGAGTTTTCGCCGTTACCTAGCCAGACTTAATAATGGGATTCGTCTTGAATTTTTCGACACGCTGCTTTCAAAATATTAAGAGAATAGTGTCCTTAGAACTTTAGTGGCCCAGTCTTCTTAAATATCGTTATTTTATAGTGATTATTTCGGCTATCCGTGCAGTCAAGACATGTCTGAAGTATGTAGTTTAATTAAAACCAAGCAAGAGTCTATCTTATATCTTATCTGGACAAGACTAAACGTACAACGCGTTAAAACCAGCCCATTTTGAGCCTAAAGTCAACAATCCTAAAAACTGCTAGACCACAATTACAGGCAAAAACTACCCTTTCAATGGTTCTTTAGAATTCTGGCAACATTAAGATCTGCCATTTTGACTCGACCAAACGGAAAAATTTAATAGAGCTGCGCCTTTTGCTCGCATCATTTCCGTTGCTTAACTTTCACAGTTTTTTTTCTTTTTTCACGTTTTTTTCTGCGTGAAAAGCTGAAGTCTTTGCGTCGGCGTTTCGTTTGTAATTAATACCGCCAAGAGTTTAGGCTGTTAGTTTAATCTGTTCATTTCATCTGTGTGAGGTATTATGGTGTTGCTTTTTTTAAATGTTCCAATGGAGTTGTAATTAATGTTGGTAACATAAAAAAATACATTTTCCATTATAAACCACTTTTTACATTTATAATACATATTTTTAATAATAAATATTGTGAAAAATTAATAGTACATAGGACATGTACCTTATATGTAAACAAATAAATGGTAAAATTTAAAACATTTTGTATAAGTATAAGTTAGAATGGTCAACAAATTACCAAAACCATAACCAAATACATAACGCAATTATTTCCCAAACTACGTGAACAAAAATTCCTAAGTCACACGAAACTACAAATTATATGAAAGTTACCCAGGTACCTACATAGTGCAGGAGCTAAGTTGTGAACTATTCTATTGAGGGAACTCCCGCGCATAGCTCTGCAACTATGTGGAACCGGGTCACATCGCGCGGTAACTACATAGGCCACATACATAGGCCACATACGTTTGGTATTATATTTACATGCTTTTAAGAAGTGCTTGTAACTTCAGCACTGGATGATGATAAAAATCCGACTTATAATTTAAAAATTTTAATTATGCCGTCGTCCGTCCATTATATATTTTTGGATAGAATCAAAAATATAATTTTCCAAGTGTCTTCTCGTGGTGTTTTAATTTATAGTGAAAACAAAAATAAGCTACTTTTAATTTTCAGAAAGAGCTATTAAAAAAGAACCCAAATAATTGTCGCTATGTTTCTTTTTAATTTCTCCTTAATTTTCCTTTTCAGGCGTTACACATACCTGCCTATCCTTTTTACCTATACAGTCGTAATAATATGCATTATCCTCAAGCCTAATGCAAGTGCCATCGACTCTCGATAGTGCGAGGTGCTCACTCACTAATGCGTGCGCCGCGGCGCCGTGTCGCGCCACTCCCGAATGTTTGCTCAAGACTGTACATAGCCTTATAGTAGATGCTGGGGAGTAGACTGGACTTGAGTGGTTGGTAATGATATATAATTGTTAACATTAGAAATGTTTGAAACAAGATTGGTATTAGGTAAAAATGGGTCCACCTTTTGGTGGTTAATTATAAAATTTCAAATAGAGAGTTAATAATTCTTTAAAAAAATTGGTTAAACTTAACCGTTCTTCTCCTCTCTTCCTCCTCCTTGATATCCGAAACTACAGCCCATTTAGTCTCAAAATATTTTTCGTCCATTTGTCACTGATATTATACATCCCTTAAATCATCTGTCAAGATGTCTAAGGCCTAATGAGTATACATCCCAATTGATAACTATACTTTTTAACTTGAAATTGTGTTCGACACCAATGTATGATAATTTTCAATATCTATGTACTACGGTCCTCGTGACGATTTCCAATTTTCCATATTAATATTAAATATAAATAAATAGCAGCCTCAACGCTGTGCAAAGGTTCCATAGCAGTAACCATATTGCTATGTGACATGTAGAATCGTTTAGATCAATCTTCAATGTATCATGCATTCACTTGTAGTAAATCCTGCGACGCTTATGACAAGGGTGTAGGTGCACTCGAGCGCCACTCACTAATGCGTGCGCCGTGTCGCGCCAGCCCTAGTGTTTGCTGACGTCTGGACGGAGCCTTATTCTGAATCTATCGAATATACCAATATATAGTACATAATATTTTTTGTAGGATAGAAACAGATACTAATGTAGTGTAGTTATTAGAAATTTTTCAAATAGATTATGTTACATAATAGTGATTAGAAACGTCTACGTGAATGGGGGAGTTATTAATTCCAGTTAATTTTATTTCATCTTAGGTATTTCTTAACTTGGCGTTCTTAATATTCGATCATGAATTTTACTCCTGTTAAGTAAATATTATTTGACTTTCCCCATCAGACATTTCATCATCATGATACTTATTTCAGTAAAGGTCAAATATTGCTGCAAACTTATCAAAACGATTTTAAAATTTCATTTCACAATTCATATTATGCTACATGAAGGATCATATACACAACTAGTTACACACAAACAGTTCTGCTAGTTATTATGCAACATTGATTACTTGTGTAATTCCTTATTGGCTATAAGCTCCCAAATCAAATTTCAAATGGAAATTAATGTTAGCGTCAGATCATTGATCTGGTAATAATTGTGCTGTGTAGGTTATGATATTACGTGGTTTCATTTGTTTGTGATATAAGCGTTTATAGGGATTAAAGCCCGCGATACAAGGATTCAATTTCTTAGTGGGCGAGTTGTTTGTTTTCAACAAAAAAAAAACGGATTAGGTTTATCTCAATAGGCATTCAATTGTCGATTTAATCAGTGGTTTTGATATGATAGAGATTTAAGTTGTAAAAGCTCTTTATAATTATCTTTTTATTCGTAACCTTGATTCAGAAATCATAGACTAAAAAGTCTTTACTTAGGCTTAGATGTAGATAGACTAACCAAAAATGTAGAAGGCACATTATATACCCTTGGCGCATTTTTGTTGGTTTGGAACACAATTAATGATCCCTATAGGCAAGATACCCATGGAATTACTTTACAAACCACATAACATAATTATCACAATATTTTCACTAATACAAACTAAAATCTATCTCCTATCTAATCTCCGATTTTAGTGGAATATCTCCCAAAATCTCAGAATAGGGGTGTTTGGTGGACAATCGGCGAGTGGAATCCATTTGCACGCCCACCCCGAGGAGGTCCCTGAGCTGCAATATTAGGCTCCCAGAGGACCCTTGACCTAAGCCTGTATACTCCTGAGTGGACTGAGTGTTCTGGCACTAGATATTACTCTGAAGGATTTTTAAACTGAAGTAAATTAGGGTTTCCACATTGATTTGGTCTGAAAAGAGAACTTGTTATGTCTTTTGTATTTCTGAGTTAAAATGTTATTTTTATGAATTGAATATATTATGTGGTTGTTATTGAAGTTGTTTAAATAAGCTCTAACCTATGTTAGTATTTTTTTCATATAATACCTTTTATGAAAAAAATACTAACATGGTATGATACCACATAGGTATAGGCATTCTTTCATAGTCAACTTAAAAAGTTAACTTTTGCTTATTAGAGGCATATTATGTAGCATATAATGCTGTTAAGATAAATATGTGTGTTACACCTGTTACCTGTTATAGACTAGGAATATAAGCATTATAATAAACTTTACCGTTTCATTTTAATCCAAAAAAGAAATAACAATATTTATACAATCCTTAAAAAAACTGTATTATACAAAAATAGCTCTTTAATACACACTTCAATTTCTAACCAAATTACATAAACTCGTTACGTGTCCCACCTGTGGTATTGAAAGAACATCTCCACTCAATCAGTTGTTGTCACGTTGATGCATCACTAGCGACATCTGCCCACCTGTCTCCCAAATTAAATCCTTAGGTGTTCAAAGTTTTCTTTTTTATCTACTTTATTTCTTACTTATTTTTTTTTTTTTTCAACCGTGTCTGACACTTGTTCTCCCAAACATTGACAGAATCTTTGTTACACTGACTTAGGAGCCATAAACACGTAAATTTATAATTATAGTTTTCTCCATACTTAATTATGGAGAAAACCATAAATTATGAAATACACGTGTACAGTACGTATCTGTACTTATAACAAAATGTTTTGTGAAAAATTGTGGCAATGTCAGTTAAATAGTGAAGACAGATTGGCATAACCTGGAGAAAAGCAGAAATTGATATTCTAAGAATTAGTTAAAGAAGTTTCTGGGGAATAAACTTTTTGAAATAATAGGTGGCTTCATCAAATCTTTATAGTACCTATAAGTTATTACTTAATAGACTTATAAAATGTATGTTGTTATAAGGATAGCATCTCTATTTCGAAGCAGTAAAGTACATTTTGCAACGTTTTGTAATCTCTGTGTTGCGGTATACTGTAACATAGTACTATAATATAGTTATAAATATTTAAAATTCACAGTGATTTTGTGTATTCTACGAATGTCCTAGATATCTTTCCTTTAAAGGGCGTAGATAAAGCTTTACGAAAAGAATTATCCGACACATTGTAAGTACAAAACTTTTATAACATAAAATATCGGGAAAAAGTACAAGATATCTGAGGAAAAAAACGTTTAAGAATAATGAAGCCTTCAAGACTTTTTGTTCAATTACTTGTAAGGAATTTCTTGGTAAAAAAACGTGTTATTTAAGAAACTAAGCCCCGGCCTCTCAACCAGATGGATTCCGCGGAATTTGTGCGAAGATTCAAGGTTTTTGATCTCAATATTTGCGAAAATTATATTGTTATTTTGTATAGAAGTTTACGAGTTTACCTTGTTATTATCGAGCGCTTGTCACCTGTATTATAATACAGTATGTCTATTCTGTTAATAATTTCGGTGACAGGTGAAAGTGAAGTGACAATAAAGCTCACTTCAAAAGTGAACCCAATTGGCCTTGATTTAGAATTCAAATTCGAGAATACGTATTTGACATCTCACCGCGGATTCCGCTGTCGAGACATGAAAATAATGTTACAAAATAGCACGGCTGATCAGAGATTTTTTTGGTTAGTAGCAACTAAATAAATCCAGTTTTCAGTTGTCACTTTCTTGTAGTTACTATTATATATTTTCCTAATTGTTCATAAAGAATAAAAAGATTTCAATTAACATAAACTTTTTTATTGTCCATAGCATTAATGAACCACATTTTAAACTAAATATAAACATAAAGACAAAAGAAACAATTAAAATACTAAAAACTTTGAAAGGCCGTACTCGTAAATTCCAATAAACATAACCTCATAGTTTAATTAAACGAATCCTTGATATAAAGGCGATATCGGAATGGTAGCAAACAACGTAATGAACCATTAAAATTAACCCTTTACTGCGACACGTTGAAAGTTGGAATAGGCTCGATGGCCAATAAAACCATTATAATTCTAAACTCTGCTGTCCTTTTCTCATAATATCGTTATGAGGCTAAAGGTTTTTAAGTTATAAGAAATATACTAAGCATAATAATATTTTTTCACCTCAATTTCATTTAGTCGTTTCTAATTATGTAGTAAGAAGACTTAAATAAAAGGCAGAAAAAAAATTAATTAAAAAGAAAAGTAAGCCACAGTTTAGTAAATGTCCAAGCTGAGTGTGTCAATCATTACTTTGGATACATTATTAAAACTCTGTTTTTTATTTAATAAACCCGATTTACTTATTTCTTAAACGACAAAAAACAAGCGACTTATATAGGTAGAAAATAATAAAAAAGAATCCCGCTACAGCTTATTTTTTACACCAAGCCCTAAAAATCCTTGAGACAATGGCAGTGTTTGGAGAAAACTCTTGCTCATCAATTTTACGGCGCAAGTTTAAAGCGGCACGAGGACAATCGTGACGTCATCATATTGCAAGCGTTCCCTATTATCAGAATAACTCTTAAAACCAATGGATATATTTAAATTAAGTTTCAACTGAATTGTACCTAACTGAATAAAAACTATTTTTACTATGTTAAGTATTTTTTCTAAGTTACTAATTTACTTACAGTATATGGTATACTTTAGTTATATTAAAAACATGAATTTATGAGAAATATGATTTTTTGATATGGCTTAACTTTAAATAAAAAAGCACAGGAAGTATTGTTTTTTGTAAATAACAGTGTAGGAAAAAATTACCTTTATTTTAAAAATAAAACAATATTGACGAATGTAACGCGATTATGATATTTATAAAAGCACAGGAAAAGGTATTTTGCTTTAGAATAACAAAGCTTTTATTTCGTTAACAAAATATTTGTTTATTTTTGAGTAAAAATAATAATATTGCCTTTTTGTATTTCAGGGAATGTTTCGATTAAGTTAAAAGCGATGATAACTGGAAATTCAAATAATGAAAATGCTTTTTCTATAACTTTTCATAGTATTATTTTATAAACAGATACAAAAATTTATTCTACTTTTTCGTAATCCTTCTATACATTCAATACCTTGTCGATTTCACATAAAAAAAACTAAACTGATAAATATTTTTAGTGTGCTTGTTATTTTTACACGACTGCCCAAAAAGGAGTGTTATGTTTTCAGGGTTCATGTATGTATGTATGTATGTAGGTATGTATGTTTGTGAGTTTCTTTATTCCACCATAACTTCTAAAAGGCTTGACCGATTTCAATGTTTGTGGTATCATTAGAAGCTTTGAGTTATCCCGAGTGACATAAAAAAATGGTCAAGTGTGAGTCGAAATCGCCTGCAAAGGGTTCCGAACGATTTTTTTTTAGTGTTGTGTCTTGTTTTTGTATTGTTCACTAAAAGGTATGAAATAAAAAAATATAATTACAAAAATTAAAAAACACTTTAATTAAAAAATATTAAAAAAGTAAACTAAAAAATTAAAAACAAGTCAAATATTTGTAATTAACCGATCATTTAATTGCAGTCGGGGGACCTGTAATGAATTGTTCCTAGTAACCGTCTCCAAATATTTGACTTGTTTTTAATTTTTTATTTAGTTCACTTTTTTAATATTTTTTTGACATGGCAGGCGTGTTTTTTAATTTTTGTAATTTGATTTTTTTATATATTATTTCCTAAGCTAAAGAATTACTGACAAACTTATCTTATAGTTCCAAATGTAATAAGAAACACGCTTAATCCGACAAAATAGTACAAAACAAATAACTCAGGCCCTAAGGCATTGAAAGACAAACACAAACACTTGTCTAAATAAAGAAAGACGGTAGGATCCCTAATTAAAAGTCCTAGTACTTTTAATTAGGGATCCTACCGTCTTACACTAATTACACAGGCATTCGGAATCCGGGCCTAGTGAGATCCGTTCTGAAATCCGGGCGAGGAGACGGCTTAAAATTGTCACGACGCGTTATTTGAGAAGACATCCGTTACAAAAAGAGGCTCTAGAAGGCGTGCAGGGCTGTAGGCGGGAATTAAGAAAAAGAAAGCAATTGCACACCGTTCTAGATTGCTTTTGTGTTTACAATTTATTAATAGTTCTGTTTGTTTCTTTTTAATTTAGGTTGTTGCTTGTGGTCTTTTTATTTAGATATTTTTGGACATTGTGTCAAGGTTGGGTGTGTTAAAAGCTTGAATACTATTCGCAAAGTCATCTTTATATTTCATCGTTTCACTCAATTCTCGCTAAACATTTTAGAGTATATTTTTGTTGACTGATGACTCAGAATAACGCTTTAATTATCACTGCTTCGGGCTTTACATAAACCATTATCAGCACCACTACATATGACCACATCCATTAACACATACCAAATAATTCATAAAACTAATTATTGAAGGCACATCAATTAGTTTGCACGCCTAAGCCCTGAATCCGGCCCTGTCCGAGGGAGGAGATTAATCCCGCGTGATGGATAGCTATCCCCAATCTGTTTTTGCGTAAATGAGAATAAACTGTTTGTCCAACCTGTCACCTTTAGCCTTCTTTCATATGTTTAGGTGGAACTCTTCTGCATTCCATTATATTCCATTATTTGTGGTGATAATCTTCCAGAAGTTTCAAGATTCTAATTTGGATTTCATTGTCTATAAAATCTTTAATAGATATAATACCTCTATTTAAGATTGTGTGAAAGATGATATGAGAAAGAAAGGAGTGAATGCTGAGATGACGAGTTGCTGAGATGAATGGAAGCTGAATACGCATTGCGCCGACCCCAAATAATTGGGAACAGGGCAGGGAGATGATGACCTATATAATTTAAGACTATTACATAAACGCTTTCAAATATATTCACATAGGGTTTTACGGCATTACTATGAAAAAAATAATAGATGACTAGAGTTAGACTTAGTTATTTAACCTATTTGAGTTATAATCATTGACGTCATTCTAAAGTAATAGAAAAATCTAAGAAAAAACTGTGAATGAAGCTTCCGTTTATTGATCAAGAGTATATTCTTTATAGTAATATGACGTTTTGACCCGGTTACACCGGCCGTGGTCGCAAGCAGACTCAAGGGTCTGCTTGCACGTCAAACGTCAAGCCCAAAAAAGGTATTTATGCATGTACGCGCTTATTCCCGTGAATTATATTACTATAAAGAATATGCTTTTGATCAATAAACGGAAGCTTAAGCAAAGCTAAGCAAATTGTCGCTAAATACCTCTTCAGTAGAACCTCCATAAGTACCGTTGACAAGTCAGTTTGAATGTTAGTTTTTTGGTGAAATAAAGATTAGCCGTCGTTGTCGGGTTCACGGTGGCATCCCGTTTGAGCTTCGTGACGGCTCGCAGACTTAAAGGATTAAGGGCCAGCAAACTGGATGACAGGCGAAGACCGGCCCTTTAATTGGGATCAGCCAATCAAGACGTTTAATGGGGTTTATTTATGCTGCTTCTAATATTACTTGATTTATTCAAGGAGGTTGAAATACGGAATATAAAATGCACTCAACTTTTTTTTTAGATTTAAACCTGCCTGCTTGGTGTTACTACAATTTAAATAAGAGCTTTTTAAATCAAAAACATTAACAATACATCAGAAGTTTATAGTAAAACAAAATAACAAGGCAATGTTCACAAAAAAGCCGCTCGAGGATTACAAAAAACATCTGAAATATCAATAAGTAAATCGTAAAAAGGATTTACTAATCAACTAGACGCGTAAAACACTCAAACCTTTACCAAAGCCGTCAGGTACGCCACTTCAAAATTAAGCATTACATCAAATAAAAATATGAATATTTTCATGGATCCCGCTTCCACCTGTAAAATATAATATTCAAAGGCAATATCTCTGAGCGATTCCGCGAACCTATAAATGTTCACCATAAAAATGACGCTCATCCCTCACACCTGAATCAATCGATAACCAACCTTATGTAGTAGATTTAAAGTCTACAAGAACCGCACGAATAAATCGGTGAACGTAAATATTAGCACCTGAATAATCTGTTATATGATCTGATATTTATTTCTTCCAATGTATTAGTGCTTTCCTAAGCTCCACTCGTTTTGTTTTTATGTATGACCGTCGTAAAACATTCCAAAGTTTTAATTAGTAATTCCTAGGAATGTGTAATAGTGCGTACCTATGTATCTGTTAGTAATTATAGTGGTCTAGTACTCTGACCAATCGCCGCTAATTGGGATATCGACTGGTTTTGATGATATCCTTTGAAACCTAAATTCAAAATTTTCCAGACGGCTTAACATAACGGTTCGGTGAAAGCCGATCTGGATTTGATTTTAGGGTTTAAAATTGAGTTGCAAATAGTTTGTGTAATTTTTAGTTCAAATACCAAATACTAGTATTTTAATGTCTTCATTATCATAGTCATTTGCAGCCATTTGTTATCACGCACACAACAAAGGCCGTTCTTGTTTTTTTCTTCTGTATCTTTATCTTTTTTCTTTCGATCTGTATCTTTACCTGTGTTTCACAAATAAATATGATTGATTGATTGATTGATTCTTCTCAACCTTTTGCTGAGCTTACACAAAGTGTGTAAAGGGTTATTTACAGATCATATATATTATTATATATTTCAATGTCATATAATTTTAAATTCCAAATGTTATAACTCTTTCCTGCGTTTAATATATCTTAACTAATCTTTATGAATATGAGGTTCAAGGACAGAATAATTTCATGAGCAGAGACATTTCTATGTAAGATGGCCGCCAGCCAAGTCTGCAGGTAAAGAGGAAATAACTGCAACACAAATATGCAAGAAATATTATTTTCTTTGACCATTTTCTGACAATAATATAGACAAGCCTTTATTGTAAGTGGTGAAAAATAAGTTTATAGAATAATTTTTGTTCCTTTTTATGGAAATGCTCACATACCAATTATTTTTATTCTATGTTATTTTAGAATAGAATAGAATACAATTTTTTTTAAAACTTTGCATATAAGACAAAATTAATAAGAGCAATAATTTTCTAAAGTATTTGCTTAAGTAGTTACTGTTAATTACAGATTGATAAGCTGCGAAATAATTTTATTTAGAATTGTTAATAATGTTTTTATTTACTTACTTAACTCTTAACTAAACAAAAAATTGCTGCCAAATTACGAGGTACGTTACTGTTATGTTTCAATTCTTTTTTATTCAGCTACAACATTTTTGTATTTATCCAGAGTTCTGTTTAGGTTACAAAAGTAAGCTCGTTCCAACACAAACTTTTCCAAACTAAAAGTACTCAAGCTTTGTTCTCTAGAACAATAACAGTTCGTATGTTATGATTATAACACGGCTATGCATCGTAGTCGGTCCCCACTAAACTATAACGCGGAGGTAAGTGAGTCCGTAATTTATTCGGGTAATCGCGTAATTTGTCGCCGCGGATTGGTGTAATTTGTTCTCAGGTGCGGCTTGCTTGTTCTAAGAAATACGTTGCTTGCAGACCGGAGATTTTTTTGAGTTAAATCCCCTTTTTCCTTGTTTTGTTTTTTGTACTTGTAACTGGAAAGTAAAATTGTTTGTGAAAAGGTTGGAACTATTTCTGTATTTGGTACAATAAGCTTGACCTAATTTTTTGATGGTTATGATGTAACGGTTTTGCTGTTTTGGAAAGAAGTATGAGAAAGTGCATGCTTAGTCAATATTTATTGCTAGCATTCGTACCTAAATTGATTGTCAATCGTGAACTTCTTCTGTTAGCAAATGCTTTAATTTTCAATTTGTGTATACTGATATGTATTACAATACTTAAAGTAAGCACCACTAGGAATAACATTGTACCTATGTAACGTTTTAGTATGTGTAACGATTGCAACAGTTTCATAACAATTTGGAAGCACAAGGATAACTCTCATCGTGTTGCTGTTAACTACACTTTGTCGAGCGGTGATTATCTGCAAGTGAAATGGATTTAATGCATATGTCGGTGGTTTTCCCTTAATTCAGAGTAAGTACACATTTTTTGGGATAATAATTGTTTTCTTGTTATAATGAACAAGTAAAGTACCGATATGCTAGAAACACTCTATGCTACATACGCTTATGTAAATACATAATTAATCCATATGACCATATTATGATAAATAGTTTTAGTTGCTTGGCAACATGTTCTTACAAATAGCTTCGAACTTATATCAAGGTTTGCTAACCCCGAATCCCCATAGTCAACCATCAGGAGTCGTAAACCTTTGGTTACAGTTGTAAACTCACCTATGATTTACGACCAAAAGCGTTTCCTATAAAAAATGTTTAGTGTCAAAATCAGTCTGAAAGCAAGAGGATGGAAAATTTTGGCTTATTTTCCGCATAAAATCATTTTTGATGGAGGTCCAGAGCACCTGATTGTAGGGTTGGCATGACGAAGCAGTTTGTATCGGACAGGTAAATTGCGGTGCTCACTGGAATTACCACTTACAGTGAATTGTGACCTGTTAGCCAACGTTTGTGCATGGAAGTAAAAATGTTGCGCTCGACTTTGTCTGTTTTAAATGGACGAGTGCCTATACTTTTTGTCGTGCCAAAAATTGTGACGGTGTATAAATTTGAGTAACCCAAATTAGAAGGATTGGTTTCACCTAAATAGATAGTATTAGATTGGGAAAACATACAATGATTATAATTTAAAGTTAATTTCACAATTATACAAAAATAGCAATTATAGTAATTTGGTTATTTGGTTCCCATACATTGAAAAAACATATCTCCGAACACATATTTTGGACAAGATCAAATCTATACATATAATAAATCTGTAGAAAAGTCATTTTTGTACATTGAAGAAAATGAAAAAAAAAATAGCCAGCGTGTTAAAGGATAACTAACAGAACCCATTTCCATAAATTTTGAAATTTTTGTCTGTTTGTCTGTTTGTCTGTTTGTCTGTTTATATGTTTGTTTGTGCACGCATCACTTAAAATCTACGAATTCAATGCAGACAATGTTTATATACAAAAATTATACACAACTTGAGGTATAACTTAGTTTTTGTTTCATCGAAATCGGTTAACTCTATCAAAAGATATGATTAATTTAGTGAGTTCAAGAAGTAAAATATTACAACACGCAATTCAGTACAGTACTTGCATTACAACTCTCTTTTGCCGGGGGTCAGATTTCAGGTTACAGTATCAAACACAAACTACTTAATCGAATGGTGTAAAAAATTGAGAGGTTGTTTTCAAGAAATCGTAGATGGTTGTTAGCTATGTTGAAACATGCTATTGAATCTAGCTGATAAGGGGTGAAGCTTTAAATTTCCAAAATCATTTTCTCAACTGCACACATAAATTGGCATTATTGACAGATAAACAAGAGGGTAACCATGGCAGACTGAGGTAGCCATAGCAATCTTCAATTTAATTAGTACCTATATTTTAGTGAACTAGCTATCGAAGTAAACAGCTTGGTGGTTGAACGATTGGAAATGAGTGATCTTGCTGCAAGTTCAAATCCAGTTGTTAATGTTTGTATTTTTTTTCATGCATCCATTTTCTTATATAAGTTTGAATTTTTTGATACCCAAGTTCAAATTTCAGTAGAGCTAACTCTTTTTGTGTTTTAATAACGTATCTTTTTTAAGTAAAAAAATATTTGTAACATTTTGTTGTATTTTTAGTCGCAATAAACGACATCTTTTAACGTGAATTTTTTCTCAACCGATATAATTATAAACTTACAATTATTTAGTGTTTGTATTTACTAATCTCCGTAGGTAAGTTTGTTCCTCATTGCTGATCATTGAGGAACAAACGTGCACAACGTACACCGTAAAGTGATTCAGGCGTAAATGTCCTGGTTATTTGCTTGGAAATTTACGCATTCGCTTCTGACTTGAAAACGTAAGCTTCCCCATAGATCACTTTATAGTTGGTTAAAAACTTTAATCCACTTTTAAACTATTTTTCCAACATAATGTGTATTGTTTTCTATTGGTCATCTATATTATATTCCATGGACAAGATCTTTTTGTATTTGTTATTTATTTTCTTTTACCCAAAAACAATGATGTTTTTATCACACAATCTTTAGTATGTACTACCTCTTTAATATTCATTAAAAGGTAGCTTGCTTCTCATGTAGGTTTTTATGCGTACATGATGTTTTATTTATGTGTTTAAATTTAATAAAGTTTTTGTACCCTATTACCGGAAGGTTGGGCCGAAACCCTAAATAAAATAAACTTTCTATCGCATTCTCTACATTTTAAAATATATACGTACGGTATTTAAGCCCATCACCTTATGCTGCACCTTACGCTTAATTAAGCGAATTGTACAGGATACAGCCTCTGACTTTTATCAGGGTAGAATGAGATTGTCCTTGGACAGCTATTACTTAATCTTTCCAAACAAATAATTTTAAACACAGTTTTGGTAATTCTGCCACTGCGCCTCTCAAACCGTACGTCAACTTTTTGTAACTACCTCCTCTTTCAGTTTCATGGGTCTCATGTCAGTCACTGTCTATTTGATATCCACTCTGAATTTAACTGCGTAGTTCATTTTCGAGGTTTCGCACCAAAACCTCGCGCCCTGTAGTCTCACTAGGGACTACGATACCAACAAGAACTATAGCATAAAAAATGGACTAATTGGTTTTTATGGATTCGGTTTTTGGGTGCCCTTTGCCATTTACTGCCTAGAGCGACAGCTGCTTTCACTTTAACTCAGAGTTGGCGCTGCCAGTAGACTCAATACAAAAACATAACATAACATACCATCACGCCTGTATCCCCGAAGGGTTAGGCAGAGGTGTACCAATGTACACCCACAGTTCGCCGGTATGTTTAGGTCCCATGTATGGGCGAGCCTTTTGCCACTAACCGGGCACAAATCCAAACTCCGACCTGCTACTGAGAATTTCATAGAAAAACCTAATAACACCTTGGTCGACTTGGGAATCGAACCCAAGACCTCTAGCGTAGCAGTCGCGCTTAGCGCCACTAGGACAACGAGGCAGTCAGTACAAAAACATTGACCTTCAATTATTGTAACCAACTGGGTAAAGCACAAAAGAGAAAACATACTACATATATAAAAAGAAGATAAAAGAGTCAGTTCAAAACTGCCCAAGGTAGACATATTTTGGACATTGACATCGAAAGCCACCATGAAAATGATAATTTTTTCTCACGGTTCTGGACTTTGAAGATAAATCAAAAATTTTTAAACATAGTAGCATCAAAACCAATCCTTAAAATTTTTAGAGGTAAGCTAATTATGTAATTATGACGATGGTACTTTTTTATTTTAAGAATTTATACAAACAGCAACATTTGTGACAAAATTTACTCGGCAGTAGGCAGTTCGTGTTAGTGGCCCTCTATATCACAGTCAAATATTTATTCATAAAGATGAATGATAGGTATATAAGCGAACAACGTCGCGGGTACAGCTAGTCCCCCATAAATAATACCAATCCAAAACTTCGCCTCCACTACATAAATTGAAATTCATTTCTTCCAATTTTCCAAATAAAAATAAACAAATGCCAAACAAGATCTGTCCCAAAAAGTACTTACCTCAACTTTGCCCAGTTCTCTGACACGGCCTCTTGATAATTTAATTTTTTTCTTTCGTACGACGTATCATTATGTATTCGGGACGCATCCCCCACTATTTATTCCTTATACATTCGACTCACGTAATAAATCACAGTTATTTAATCTACTGTAAGATATATACTGGTATTTACTCGACTATTCCTATCGTAATATTTGTTGGATGCTATTTTCGTGGTCTCATATACTTTTAATCTAGAAAAGACTGACTTAATGGTATTACGTGGATGAATAACGAATGTATTCAGACGATCTGTCTTCATTATGTTTGCATCTAGTTTCTTTTGTATTTGTATTCTGATGAAGCGGATTCTAAGAATAAATGGTCTGCAATCTTTGTTTCATTTCAAGTTATTTGTAAAACAATTGTTGATTGCGCTTTGTGTTGTAAATGTGATGATATTAGTTCTACAATATAGGCAAAATATGAAAGGCTCAAACTAATTGGTACTCATATATTATGATTATTCACATGGTTTAAGAAACCTTTTACAGTTATCGTCAAAATATAAATTTGTGAGCAAATGCCCTTACCTAAGAATAGGTAGGTCTTTAGTAAGTAAAAATATTAAATGCAAAACCTCTTTACAACAAAAATTTTCAGTAACAGTCCTTGTAAAATGAAACTCAAAGCTGAATTCATAGAATCCTTGTACCTAAGATGCATGCCCCAATAACCGTGGATTAACTTTGAGCTAACGAAATATCGATGCTCTAATCCTGGATATAGGAGGTGAGTGAAAAATTAGATTGGTGAGCTTCGGACACGGCGGAACCTAGCCATAATCTCATTGCCGTGACGCTGTGCCACCGGGAAGAAGCGACGGATACATTTGACATTCCCAAATTGACAGCCTAAACTCAAAGCTTTTGACATGCTTTTGACCGTGGTAATTTGTGAACTGATGCGGGAATTTTGTTATTAATTGGTGCACTAATTAGGTGTAAGGTTACATTAGGTCGTAATTTTTTAATTTGAGTGAAAGAGATTTGGATAAATGAGCCTTTTTCATTGAAAACAGACGTCATTTGAATTTTTGTTAAATAGATATTCTTGACATTAAAGGTATTTATGGAGTCACCATAGTACACCAAAATCCCAAAAAATGCGCAATAATAAACGGCTTACTCGGTTACCAGATAGCTACTTCAATCCAATAAATGTTTTCATTTTCATATAAGAAAATAAAATCATCTTTTTACCGCTTGAGTTTACGCTTTGAGCTGACCTACGAACCCAAAGGGCGCACCGCCACAGGAATATTTGTGCGACTTTTTGGCAGGATACGGCAAATGTGAATCGAATCATTTCCGACTCGCACTATTGATTTCACATCGTTGGATTTGCCAAAGATTTTCGACCAGGAATCGTACTAAAGAAAATCGGGTTAAGTGCTTTCTAGCCTGATCGACGGACTCCATCAGGATTGAAGGACTGAAAATTTAGGCCAATTTTGTACCACTCAAGCTCTGGATTACCGTTTCATACCTATGGGAGCCGATTAAGGAATAGAACAAGTTCCTTTAAAATGTTTAGTGTACAAGTCCTTAAACCTAACGGATAAACTAAATCCTTTGATGGGTTTGCTTGTGGTCCTTAAAAATAGTACATAGTTTATTTTAAGTTAGTTCACAAAGAGAGCACAAAAAGTATAATTTTTTATTTCCTCTTTGCATATATTATTATAGTCCCTCTTTATCCGTAAATACAAAACTAGCAGAAAAGTCCTTTATTAAATAAAATGCGGATTATTACAAAAGAATTAAACTATATGAGAAGAAAATTGGGTCAAATGTACTACTGAGTAGTTCGTTACTTTATCCATTAGGTACCTTTCATCTTATTAAGCTAGGAACATATAAATTTGGCCTTTCATTTCACTTCAATAGCACCCAAAGTTAAAAACTCAATTTTCTCAATATTGCACACTGTTCATTACGTAACACTTCATATACTTATTCTTTTGTTTCACTTTACATAAATTACTCTCATATGGCTCGTGCCTTCATATGGCGTGTCATTTTGGAAGGATAAAAATATATTCAGAACAAGGCCCACATCCCAAATTTATCTCAAGCGCAAACTCCGGAATTTCATTACGACAAACAAATGTATCGATATGATTACATTATTTTCAAAGGGAAATTTCCAAGATACTTATAATGTATTGGGAATTATTGTTCCGAATTTTTTGTGCCCTCAATAATAAGGTTTTCTTTGAAACACTTGAACAAAATTGCTGGGAATTTTAAGCCTTACTCCATGAATTTTGGGATATTCAAGTTAGTTTGGTGTCGGTTCGTTTTGTAAAGAAAATACAATTTTGTGAATGTAGGATTTGTTGTGAATTTGTATTATATTATTTTTCTTTGTTCTGCCTTTTATGTTGTCATTTGCAATATTGAAGTTTTCGCCTTTGAGTGGCGGTTTTAAAAGTAATTTGTTTAGAATTATTATTAGTGTATGGATTCTGGTGGAAATTTTATACAGCTTTTCAATTTTACAAAAATAAAATATTCTTTACAACATCAATGGAATTCCCATCTGTATTATTTTATGACTTCAGCGTTTGCCTCCGAAAATTAATATTCTTTTATTCAGTTTTTTATTATGCCTCCGAGTTTTTTGTTTTATTTAGTGACACAAGATGATTTTAAAGCATCTTATTAAGGGCCTGGACCCATGTCTACGGTGCGGCGCCGTTTGCCGTGCAACGGCGCGGCGCCGCCGCCGGCTGACGGCGCGGCGCCGTGCCGCACCACGGCGCGCCGTGGAACGGCACGGCGCCGTGGCCGATGGCTGATGCTTTATTATATTATTTAATTAAATTAAATATATATATTAAAGATATAGGTATATTATATTTATATTTACATGTAATTAAATTAAATTATATGTATAAATTATATTATATTAAATAAAAAAAATAAAAAAATATTAAATTCAAATTAATTCTTAAATTAAATTAATTAAATTATTTATTAAATTAATTAAATTATTTATTAAATTAATTAAATTATTTATTAATATAATATTTATAATTTATTTAATTAATAATGTATAAATACATTAATTAATCAAATTAATTAATAATTAATTTAATTTAATTAAAATAAAAAAACTCTATATTATATTTTTTTATGTCCCTTGACACCTCTCAACTTTTTATTATTAGTTAAATTAAATTAATAAATAATTAAGTAAATTAAATTAATAAATAATTTAATTAATTTAATTTAAGAATTAATTTGAATTTAATGTCATTAATTATTGTTATTTTTTTATTTAATAGTATAATATAATTTATACATATAATTTAATTTAATTACATGTAAATATAAATATAATATA
Source organism: Autographa pulchrina (assembly GCA_905475315.1). NCBI lineage: Eukaryota > Metazoa > Arthropoda > Insecta > Lepidoptera > Noctuidae > Autographa > Autographa pulchrina. The sequence goes on from FR997781.1 coordinate 11,803,178, forward strand.
CCTATATCTTTAATATATATATTTAATTTAATTAAATAATATAATAAAGCATCAGCCATCGGCCGCGGCGCCGTGCCGTTCCACGGCGCGCCGTGGTGCGGCACGGCGCCGCGCCGTCAGCCGGCGGGCGGCGCGGTGCCGTTGCACGGCAAACGGCGCCGCACCGTAGACATGGGTCCAGGCCCTAACGTATTGGATGAATAAAAAAAATAACAATATCTATTTTTTTAATCTAACTAAGTAAGACTTTTAGTTGAGAATCTTCTTGGTTGGTATGGATAATGTACTTTTATACTTACTGGAACCGCACAATAAGTTTTTTTTTTATATTAAACTAAACAGTTTTATAAATTTGATGTAGAAAAGCATAATTCTCCGTAACAGAATGTTCAAACTACATTTAAATAATCAGACCACCACCACCAAAATACCTCTAAATAGTTAAACCAACATTAGCATCCCATTATAAGCACTATATAATAAGATGACGTCACGAGCTTCGCTAAACGCTTGTATTCGTAGCGACGCGGCACGTGCACAAACATGCATTAGCATAACCAAACGCGGCGTGCTGCGTGCCCGAGCGCTCCGGCCTGCGACGCACGGACCGAGTAAATGCTGCGTTTTACACATTTTATCTATGAAGCATATCTTGTGACTTTACTTATTTTAATAATCTTGCTGGGTATAAGAATTGTTTTTGATTTCTTTGAGGAGAATTGTGGCTAAAGCAATAATTGGAAGATTAATTTACAGTGACTTAATATTGACCGAAATTAACCTAACGTAGTTGTCATATATTTAGCCTCTTGTGTCTATATAAGAGTAGTAAAGAAAACTGTAAAATCTTAACTAAAACTTTGTTCAATCATAAATGTTAAAGATAATATTATCTTACAGCCTTTTTACAAGAAATGCATTACGTCCTAAGAAATCGAAATAGTTTATCCAAAATTGATACTTTTCTCCAAAATTCAGAAAGTTGATAACTATAGCTCCAGAACATCATTTTTCATCTATTCACGTTTAAGATTCTAAAGCAGTATATTGTGTAAGAACATAAAATATCTAGTTACTATGTCGCTTAGTAACAGTTTAGCTTTCGCTAAAATCGATGCGTGGATTTGTAGATACGGGGCGTGACTACGTGACTTCTTTTACACGTTTAACACGTTTTCATGTTCGTGGTATTTAGGGTTCCTTAGTTCCGAGAACCTTCCTTGGGCTTAGTATAATATTATATTGATTTTAATATTGTTTATCGGCTTTAATGTAAAACTGTATGAGTTTTTTGATACTTTATTTTTTGATAATTAAGATTAATAATAATTGCATGAGGCATCAAAAATATTTTTACTTTTATGGTTTTAACACGTTTAAAGGTTGAAGTCTACGTTCAATTCAATTTATTCTCAATGCGGATGCAATGTACTACATCATGTGTGTGTAAGTAAGGTAAGGTACCTTTAAGAAATTGCAAGCTACATGTATTTAGAATACATCTCCAATTTTTAACACACCAAAATCTTTATAAATCTCCCCAAATCCCTACCCTGACAGTACATTATAATCGAGGTACGATTTATCTCCGCCTTGGCAGTCCCTTTCAAACGCCATCAAAACAAATGCTACAATTTATTTGACCCATTTCTCAGCACACGTACACAACACTAACAGCTAAAGATGTTCCTTCCAAATTTTCTCGATGCTTTCTGGATCGAGTAATTTCATTTGCCCTTAAGATAGATTTCTTAAGATAGGGATGGGAGGCACCATTCGATTTGTTAATGGCAGCTGTAGATTGATTTTAATGAGAACATTATTTTTAAGCTCTTTTTGATACGGTCGATTTTTAAGGACGTCTTAGGTATTGGGTAAGGTATTGGGTAATCAAGATCCAATAACCTTTTTTTTGTGCAGACTTTTCTAAATGGAATTACGTAGTAAAATACTCAAATAAAATATGACAAGTAAATCATACTTGTAAATTATTAATATTCAAATAACTAAGTCGAGTAGATATTACCCAATTTTGACCTAATTTTGATGTTCAATAATTTTCTGGCTTAAACTTCATGTGTAACCACAATTTATTTTACTTTAAATTTTAAACCACCAGCAAATATTTCATCAGCTGACAAACTTGAAACCCAGCTCCTCGCCTACATTACGAGAGTCGGTCACGAAGAAATCCAGAATTGTTTTAGATCGTCGGCTCCAGGCGAGGGCCTTCCATCTCTAAGCAACTATTCGTACGTGATCCGGTGAACGGGAAAAGAAAATAATTCCGAGGTAATGATGTAACTAGCAAGATAAAAATGGACCTTTGGGTCGAATGATAAATTGAAAAAATAGAAAGGCGCCTGTGTAAAACGCCTTCGGAAGGTCCAAATTTTTTGCCGTCATATCTTTTGAATGTTACGCCGCTTTTGTTAGGAAATTATCGATGAAATACTGAAAACATCAGATTTGTTGGACTTGTATATTTTTATATTTTAGGTATAGCCGAGATATTTTTACTTTATTTAGCCTTTTTAGTATTGATCGGTTTCCAGTCTAACTGAATTCAGCTGTATACTAACATGGCCAATATTTCACATGAGTGGTTGCCTATGTGTCCTCAACATACTATATTAAAGTGCGTAACAAAGTAACTGAGATATTTACTTTTCACAAAATAACTCTATTTCATTGAAGAACATATTATTTTGACAGTCAAAATAACATGTTATTCAGCACTCACATGAAAAAGATTTAAATCACCTTTGTATTTTACTAAAATAGGTATGACATGTTAACAGAATTAAATGTGTCAACTTTATTATAAGAAACCAAGCTGTCACTTTAGGCTTGATATCAAGAGGCTGTTGAATTTTCTACTAGCGTGGTACAAATGAAATATCAAACAAAGCATATTGTTTTATATTCATTTCTAAAATGCATGCTTCAATGTTATTTTTTTTCAGTCTCTACTTGTTATATCAAAACTGACAGAATATTATCCAGCTGAAACATTTCTTAATATTTCTGCAAGTAGAGAGAGTGAAACCTTTATTATCATAAAACATAAGGGTGTCAAGTCACGTGTTTGCGACAAATTGAATGAACGGAGCGAAAATAATGAATGTTAGTACCGTGTCTGGCTGATGTATGAGGGTGCTAAATATACACAAACATTGTTTTGTCAATCGATATGTTGTGACAATACTGACATGAGGTTTGAACGGAAAGCTCTTTCAATTTCTATTAATCATTAAGTTTGGTTTGTGTCGGTCGGGACTCATTTGTATTGATTATAAAGAGCACATAAATTGTTACTAACTTTATTGCAAAGAGGTTCTAATAAGTACTAATACGTACAGAGTAGATTGGGTAAAATTATTCTGACATCATTGTGGGTTAATGTAGTGCTAGGTTTTATACCGAAAGCATGTAAATAGTTTAATTGATATACACATACTATGCTCAACGTTATTAGTTTTCTTTAAAGTGAGTCTAATAATGAAGCTTTTAAGAAATTAAATCTCAAAAAAATCCAATTTGCCTCGTTTTAAGCTCGTAGGTATCAAATGGGAATCCCTAAATGTCTGAGCCACTACCACGAATTGAATTTAAAAATACATCAACGAACTTTTCTAATAAAATTCACAGGTAAAGATTGAATTGAAAAGTGTATCTTCAAGTACAAAGATATCTTTCTATAGAAATAAACACGTAACGAAATATTCAGCTCCCAATATAAATTCTTTTTTCTCGATTCCTTTTGATTCCAACCATCTTTCAAAATGTTATCGCTCAGAAACTACTTGTTTAATAGAGCGCCGCCACAATGGTGTCCCCCCGGGAAAGTCACAGGTAACAATAGGCCAATACCTTTGAAATAAATCAAACCTTGGGTCTTACTGAACATTATGCTTTCGACTTACTCCAAACACTACGGAATTATCAACTTTAAAACTATCAACACAAAGGTCATAATTCAGTAAAGTTACAAGGAGTCTTATTTAGTTCGTTCAATGTCAAGGGGTTATAGGTTGTATTTCGATAGACTTAGAGGCAGTTTTGGTGTGAGGTGTTACAACATTAATCAGTGCCCGTCAGTTAGCGTCACAAAAGCGTCAAATACTCGTAGTGGATGAATGAAGTAATTTGTTTGAAATATACATAGATATTGTTTTAGTTGGATTAGTTTAATTTAATTTAGTTTTGAAATATTTTGCCGTTCACTCAACATGATTTATTTTACTGTGGGTGTACGTGGCCGCGTGGGTTCAAAAACATTCTTAGATGAAGTCATTGTAATTGAGTCAGCTTTATAACTTTGTTTGTAAACTAACTGTAAGTACATATTATTATCATCGTTTTACTAAATCACGAAAATGAATGTGTTACGTTTTTATCCATTTCTGAGCCTGTACTCAATTTAATGAGTTTTCTATTTAGGATTAGAATCGTGTTAATAGATATTAACTTGGTATAATTTAATTTAATGCACTTAAACTAAAAATTCAACTAAAAAAATTAAAAAAATATTGTGCAGAATATTTAAAAACAGTCCCAAGAGTAACTAAACTGTACCAATTATCTCACATACTCTACATTCAGGTAATTGTTCGGCCATTAAAAATAACTTCCATTCTCATATCTACTCTTTGGCTGTATATTTGCGGTTATAAACTCGTTACAGAACTCTATAAGCACTTTCGAGGCAGTAAAATAATATTAATTGATAACATGGACTTCCAAATCACCAATTAATTCAACAATTATAACTTCTAACTACATTCATAGGGCGAGTACAGTCGGAGTCATAAAGCAATAAAATATTATCTTCATTTTGTTTTGGGTTCGTTTTTTTACATTAATATTTTTGTGAGATTGTAATAAAACCACTTTTACGGATTTTTTTCGCGATTTATATTTAGGATTAGATTGCCCGTGACCATGATACCTGCAAAGATGTCGAAACTTCCCAAAGGTCCCAAACCTTAAATCTAAACCTGAAGTAGTTTTATTTCAATGTAACCTCAGAGATCATAATAATATGTTTTCATGTTTTTTACACTAAATCTTTATTGATTCTGTACAGCAACCACTTTTTTGATGATCCATATTATTATAAGACAAAAATAATGTGCACGAAAGTTCCACTTATGTATCCACTATATATTATGTATAGTTGTAGTTAAAAACACTTTTTATTGACACTATTTAATTTTAAGTGACAAACTTGTTCCTTTAATAAAACTAAATTACTCGTTTATCTGATTGCTAAGTTCAAATAATATTTGAGCTTGCCTGTACAGGCCAATATCCGGAAAGGGTAGTTGTAAGCCTCCAGTTAATGTACGCATATGAAATTCAATGAGCTGAACCGAGATGATCCGAGCTAAGCCGACGAAAGCCGAGCACAGCCGAACTTAGCTATTACTTAACTATTTAGCTTTTTACTCACATTAGAAGGTAATGAAATATATATTTTAAGGGTATTGTGGTTAGTTTTTTATTAAATACAAATATTGAGATGAAACCTTTATTTGAGTATGTTTGTTTGTTTTGGTTTTCGTTTTTTTCTAAGAGAGGAATTTGACAATCGGAGGAAACAAAAAATATTTAAAAATGATCAGTGACTGCATATTAATATCTTATCTAATAGTAGTTGGCGCCGGCGGTATTATATAAATCATTATTGATCTTCGTAATGCACTATGTCCAATCAATAAATAAAACATAGTACACGTATATTATGAATACTTTACTACATGACTAATTATCATTGGGATAGCTACCAAAAACGAATATCTAAAAGACTACTGAATTACTGTTATTGAGAAACCAAAATACCTTGAAATATGTAATCTTTTTTCTTGTTATCTTTTATAACTTTAAAACAACCGAGGCATAGAAAGCATAATAATATTCAATTCACAACTGAAAGGTAACTTGGAAGCAACAATTGAGTAGGTATTACAACAATTCGATCGCACTTGAGTACACTTGAGTCTAAACAGGTAGTTCATGCTGGCAACACATTCCATTTTATGATACGTATTGTTACAATAGGGTTGCCAACGGCTGTATCTATTCTCCATAATATACTCCATGTGAGCATGGAAGCTCCTTGGAATATGCGGTTATAAAAGCTTTATTTAAAAAGTCTCCTTAAATTTGATAAGATTTCATTGATTCTATACCCCACGTAAACTATGGTATGTACAGCAGAAAGAGTGAGACTAGAAGCCGACTCCAACAGAGCTTGGGGAAAAAGCTAGGAAAAATATGGAGTAAGGTAGTACGGAAAGACTTGGGGAGTTCTTTGCCCAGCAGAGGGACGGAATAGGCTAGAAAAAATGGAGGTTAGAAAGGTTGTGTGACGTAACTGAGTCATCCCTGTAACGTCAGTATTCTCTTAACTGATAAAAATCTGAGTTCTCGTGAAGTTAGCGCCGCTGGGAGGCTAATGCCGCGCAGTGACGCCGCGGAATTCTAAGCGAGGGAAACATTTCGGGTAAGCACGAGCCTTATTAAAGCATAGGTTCCGTTGTAAATAAAATAATAGTTTATTATTGAAATGATCCAGCATGCAAAGCATAAAAGAGCTGAAAACTGTACTTTTTTTGTTTTCAAACAAAAGACGAGTTTTCAATTTAAATAACATTTTGTTCCAATTTAAGTCCTCTTACTTATAGAAAAGCAAAGAGTTTCGCCTGATTCTCACAAAGTATTGCGCATACCACGTTACTGTGGTGATCAATTATAGTTTGAAATGTAAATTACATATACGATATGTATTTAAAATATTTTGACAAAGATAAACCTTGAAAACAACTTCGAAATAAAAATCATCAAAGTTTGAAAAAAAACCACATTGTTTGTGCAGTGGAAATTGGAATACTTATTTTAAGAATATTATGGAGAAAATTGGAAAAATATTCAGGGACAAAATAGTGTGCCAAAACCATAATGCGGCGACTAGTGCCACATTCTCGAACGGAACCTTAAACCATTTATTTTTTCCGTCGGCTCGTTTTGGAGGCTCGTTTAATTTGGCAAATGATTTACTTGTGTTCGTGAAAGGAAAAATCGACCGTTTATACTGCCAAGTTCGTTTGTCGATAAACGACGAAGGTTTTGCATTTTAAACAAGTATATTTATGGTACGTTTTTACTCTATTGCTTAAGGCTTTTTTGTAATTCAAGAATAAAGTCGTTTCACCGTAATAACTTATTTACCTCTTCTTTGAAAAACAATCTTAATAAAGATAAAAATAAAGATAAAGATAAAGATAATAACTAGTTATAAATTGTTTGTATGGTTAATATTAATACAAAATCAGGTTACATTAAAACAGTAACATAGCATTTTAAATGCATCTGTAAACGGGTTAAAAAAATATTTCAGTATGCACGCCACATTTAGAGTAAAACGCTTGCAAAGCAAAAATCAGCTAAACACACAATACACCTGAGCAGCTCAATTTAGAGCAGCTTGTTCGACTGCTCAAGCGAGCCAGACTTTTTGCAAAAAGAACCTCGAATTCTGATCATCTACAAAACATAAACAGAAGTTCTATTTCAAAATTTCAGTTTCTCAACAATTTCACTAATATCCAAACATTCTACATCATAACAACTTATAAGGAATTTTTAATTTGTAACATTGAACTCAACCTTATTATACATTTCTATAGATAATCTATTACGATTTAGATTTTCTGTATTTTACATGTTGTGAATTCGTAGCATGTAGTCGGTGGCACGTAGTGCTACGGTCGTCGTAGCCGCGTAGACGCGCTACGAGTAGTTTTCAATACAAAATTGCTTTGAGTCGAGACCCGTAGAGAATTTGTGCTACATAGCAATGTAAAGTTTTGCGTTTTATTTCTATGTTTTGAACATTTGATTGTTGGATTAGTTTTCTGGATTATTTTCGAATAAATCTCTGGTTTTCTATATTGTTCTTTACGATAAGAGAAAATAATACTACTATACATTTTGTTGATGTCAGCATTAATTTCAAGAGAGACTCAGTTCTCATGTAACGTTGTTAATTAACAACAATTATTTTATTTTATTTTACTTTAATAGGGAAACAAACAATTGTACAATCTTACATCAAGGTATACAAAAAGGAAAAAAAGTTAAAGTACAATCCACTACATTTCCACAGATTACTATTAAATTAAACACAAAATTTAAATCATTAAGTTAATAATTAATTGCTAATCAACAATATTTACAGGCTTAATTTTTTTTCGCGTAACAGAAACTGTTTAAAACTCCTAAATATTGACATCATATTTTAACTACCTACCTCTTTACCCGTTTAAACATTCACACATAATCGAAATATATTTAAATTACATTTTTTAACCGAGAAAACCCGACGCAGTGACATACAGATATACATCAACATGTAGAGATCCTTTGAGGAATTCCAATTGTGACGTCACAACAGTTGCCACCCCGACAATGTACGACTCAAATTTAATTCAATGTTGGACGCTTGAAATTTTCTAAATTTTTAGACTTTCGTATATTATGCATACTAAAGTGTTTTTAGTTTTTGAAAAGGGAGTTGTAAAAGGCACTTTGGACGTAAAATATAACAATAGTTATATTAATTAAGATACAGAGGCACTTTAGATAAAGCTGACAATTACCAAAGGGAAATAATTGTGTAATTTTGTTTATTATTTAACATTTAAGTAAAAGTAAATTTAAGAATTAAAGAAACCCGTTTCTGTTGCGGATTTATTTTAATTCTCGAAAACGACTTTTTGGTAGTCATAGTCATGGGTCTCCCAAATAAAAGCCGCGATAAAAGCCTTTTAAAAATACCTTTACTTCAATGCCTAACATCCGCGTAAACCTCCAAAATCTGTATAATTTTCATCATATTTCTATGGAATTCGGATATCAAGATTTTTTTGAGACTCAAATACTTACAGATAACAAGCAGACAAACACGATACGAGCTAGTTTGGCTCGTATGAACTATCGCTAGGCTCTATATCAAGTATCTATTTGAACATAAACCGTTTATCGCCCTGCTATCGCTCGGACAATGGCGGCCGTGGGGGGGGGACATCCGCTTCCGACGGATCCGGAAATGGCTGATATGTGACTTTGTTTTGCGCCGTTTGTCGAGCTTCCCTTATTTACCGTTTGTAATAGCTGTTAATATATTATGATATATCGTTAGCTGTTGGAGAAGCAATGTTTTGTTTGAAGAATTGAGCGGGAAACGAAAATAAAATCCATGTTATTAAACAACTGAATTTTGTGCTTACATAACACCAATGCCTTGATCATACTTACGACAATATTAATATTGTCTTGCGGTCATGATTATATTTGTACTTGTATATCTATGTTCAATAGTAGTTTTAATTCTTTTAAAAAGTTGCACACAGTTAGCTGCTATTATATAGTATACCGCTCCTCTTATTGTTATATTATATTGTTTCTCTATGATTTTGTGTGGGAACATGAATTTTTAAATATTTAAGATAATTATGTGTACTTACATAAATGTTATAGTTACAAATCAAAATTTCACCGTACATTTTTTTCGTAACTGGATACTAAAAAACTAATTTAAAACAGTTAACAAACGAACAAACAATAAAATTTTTCGTTAATATGTCGATGAGAAACACTTTTAAAAAAAGGTACTTTATATGGTTACGAATAAAAATCACTTAAAAACAATGAGTTGCAACTAAAATTTAAACTTCCATTCGAGTATTGACCACGAAAAGTGTAGTTAAAGCTTCTAAAATTCAAAATCATAGCAGTAAAAGCCAGCAAACTGCAGGAGCGAACAAAGCGTAGTGATTTAAAGCGCTTTACGCTGCACAAACTATTTACGAAGTAAAAACTTGTGTCGCTTTATTGTATCGAGTCTGCTACACCGCTGCATATTCCGGAATGAAGTACAATCTAAAGAGTTCGTTTAGAGAGTTTCGATATGAGGCTCGTGGCTCCAGTTCAAGTCCTACAGAGAAATCATATCAATCATAAAGGTTATCTTTCGATTCAACTCTCGCCGGCTGGAAAGACTAGCAAGTTTTTTTTTGTAACCTTTTCCGCTCTAAGGATTGTAATGCTTTTGCCGCGGCTTTTTACAAAAATTCAAACCGCCTGTACAAAGAACACCTAGACTTGGAAGAAGCGTTTGTGAGTCAACCAAATGTTTGTCTTATGCAGGGTTCGAATCCCAGAAATCTGGGATTTGAATCAAAATTGAATATAATACAATACCTACGGCAATATCTACGGGCGAAGCCACAGCACTGCGTCATTGCAACGCAGTGTTGCGGCCAGCGCTATATAGTCAAAAAAAAAACATATTTTTTATTTTACTGATCTAGGTCCCGTGCTTTGGATAAAATAATAATTGAAGTTTTAATTTAGCATATTTTACTTAAGTAATGACAAAAAATTTACAAAGTATAGGCATAAAACAAAAATTATGTAAACAACTAGTTGTCAGTCAACGAGTCGGCGGGAAGGCGCTGCACGTCGCGAGCGCGCAGGCGCGGGTATGACGCCAGGCTCAGCACGCCGCACGTGTTTCTAGAGATGTCCACGGCCACGTAGCCGCCGTTACCCCACTTCGTCGCCCACGAATTCTTTACGATCAAGTGGTCCTTGTTGCGGTGCTTCATCCACCCCACCGCCAGCATAGCGTGCCTAAACGACGCATCCTCGCTGTAACACACGTTATAAAATTAAATTATTAACTGCATAATTTTGTCTAGTTCATTATATAACCTTTATTTTTAACATACTGACCAGTTTTCGATATAGTAACTTCCATTTTTGATTGAAAAGAACGGATCTCCGATGGTCATAAGCACGACTACAGGACCATTGTTCTTGATCGCGACCTGCGCAGAGTAGAAAAATTAGACAATGCGGCCACTGCCTACAGTCAGCCAGCGCTGTGGGTACGTTACCTTGATGGCGGTGGGGTTGTCGGCGGTGATGTTGACGTGCCCGCTGATGCGCGTGACGGACGGCACGTTGTTCGCGCGGCACTTCGACTTCTGTGCCAGGGTATAGAGTAAGCACTTGTAACAGTGGTCTTAAAGATAAGTATTTCCTATCCGCACGCAGTAGTTAAGGTTTGTATGGTCAATCGAGAACGATAAGAAAAAAAAATACCGATCGAATCTTCAGATACGGGATCGATTTAAATTAGGGTGAAATGTCGATTCGTGTTCCCGAATTTATGTGCTTTTTTATCATTGAACAGTCTATGTCTGCAAATTAGACTACTCGAACACAAATATTCTCAAGCATTACTCGGAATGTAACATGTAAACTATACTCAATTAAGATGATACATGATACGTACTTTGTCTAGGTATTTGTATTCATCAAATGCGGGCAGTCCTCTGTCTTTCATATAGTTGTAAGCGGAACTTGGCCACGTGGGCATACATCCTTGTCCGCCCCATCTGGAACGCAAGGAGCGTGTGAGAATGTGACGTAGCGCTCCGACCAGCGCGCGCAGCTGTGGTACTCACGGCATGGAGCAGTCCACGACCGCCTGTTCACTGAGCGGCACGAGGCGGTTGGTCTCCACAAACAGTGCGCCCTCCACCGCACCCGTCGTAGCGATCGCCCAGCACGATGCGCAATCCTTTTGGACTGCACATGAGAACATAATATACGCATGAGAGACCTGCAGAGAAGGAACATTAAAATTTCAGAACAGCGCTAAACCGTAGAAAACTCACAGCGCACATGGGTGACGGCACCGCGCTCGCGCCAGTCGAATTCGAGCGGCAGGCGGCCCCGCAGCGCCTCCAGCTCGGCCAGCGAGTGCGGGAAGTTATCGCCGGGGTCTGTATCCGACGGCTGCCCCACACCCAGAAGTACGTTTCGCTCCACATCCAGCCGGTCCGACAAGAAATTGATTTCCATCTCGAAACTGGCACCTTGTCGGTTGCCGGACTCCGTATATCGAGCAATTTGCATCAACACGTTCTTGCGCACCGCTTCTTCTACGTCGTCTAAATATACACGTTGGTAGTTTCTCTTAAACCTGAAAAAAAATTACGTTAAACGTGTCAATACAAAATGGATATAAGTAATTAGTACATTGCTACGTGCAGAGATATTGACACTCACTGATCTATCATATTATCGTAGCGTGGGTCACGACCCACCATGGTGAATTCACGGAACGGTTCTACGAGGTCTATCTGTCTGGTTCTCTCAACATTGTCACAAGCCTCTTCTAAATAAATAAAAACAAATATAAGTACGAGTAGGAAAACGTTTAAAGCAATCAAATGGGATGGAATAAACGTTACAATACAAGCAGTTTTACGCACCGATATTCAGCTTAAATATAGCAGAGTTGTGATTTTTCCTAAGGACTTCATCGAAGTGAATCACGTAATTGTCGCAATTCGTGCCCAGTACCGAGCTGTCGACTGTCACGGTGTACCTGCATCCAAAACTTAAGTCAGTAACACGAGCGAGTCGAGCAACAAAACGGAAAGAACTGGATGCGCGCTCACCGAAGAGGAGTGGTGGTGTAGTTGTCCGAAGCTCGCCTCACGAGCAGCTCGTGGCGGAAGGTGAGCGCCTCCCCGCGCGCGCCGCCCAGCTCCCCGCTGTGGCCGGACAGCGTGTACCGCCAGCGCTCCGTGCGCTCCGCCCCGCGCTGCACGTACCCTGCAACACGCGCTCCCGTCAGCATGATCACATGATTTCGCTGACGTGGCTACTCTGTCTGCCACTTACCGGCAAAGGAGAAAGACTGCAGGTCAGGTAAAGCAGGCAGCGAGCGCTCTGCCAGTGTTATCCTGCGCACAGGCGTCACAAGACATCGCCGCACGTCCCTCTCGCCCGTGCGGTCCACGTGGATCTGTATCACAATTTATTAATTATGGGTTCACAACACACCATGAATTGAATACAATCACCACGCATTACCTGCACGCTTTGTACGCGTCCATCACGTCTCGTTAAGCGGTAGGTGGAGGTGGAACCGTCGTGGAAGTCCATACGGAAGGCAGCGCTGGCTACATCCCACCTGCAATAAACCACAGCAATATATAAGTTATAGAATCAGGCGTTACTTTGCGGAAATCCATGACATTAAATATTATGAAAGATATTTAGCTTTAATTCCGCTACCAAAATCCAAGCTTGGAAGCAGGATGCAGTCCCACCGTCCCGCCCTCATGCAATATGCTTAAATTTTTACTCTGCATGCGCATATTGCATGAGGGCGGGACGGTGGGACTGCATCCTGCTTCCAAGCTTGGATTTTGGTAGCGGAATTAAAGCTAAATATCTTTCATAATATTTAATTTAACACAGCAATATATCAGTTATCTCAACAACAAGCTTAAAGATATCTCAACACTTTCTTTTACTTTAACAAAACTCTTGTTATTGGTGTCTATACCAAAGAGTTTTGTTTTGTTTAGATTTGGCATAATTAATTGCTTTTATACTTAAAAGAAGTGCCGTGCACGTGGTGGCACGAGGCATGGCAGCAAGCAGTCAGGCATCAATATAATAATATTGTACTTTATCATATTATAGTCAAATGTTTTAATAGCGACATACGTTGGGTTTAGAGCAATGTGTGTGATGTTGTCCATACCTTTATTAATTCATATAACAATAAGATAATTAAAAAAAAACCATTTGCAGAGATCAAACTAGCAGGGCAAATTGAGTAGTGTCTGCATACCAATACATTGTACCTAAATTTATTTTAAGCGAATAAATATTTCTGATTCTGATTCAAAGCAGCTGTTGTTAACAAGGATAGCTGACCTTCAACAAAGTCGCAGGTAAAGATAGCGTAAAATAAACTGGACGCACCATAGGGAGAAGGGCTCGGTGAAGCCAGCACGCTTCACGGTCAGGCGGCCGCGCACGTACATGGAGCCCTCAAAGCGAGGCGGTGGTGGGGGCACCCCGCCCTCGCCCCCTTCCCAGATCCGTTTTTTACATATGATTCGCTTGAGCCCAATTGACTTTTGAAAGTCTTTTTGAACTATAGGAGGAAGATGCACATCTGTCTTCTCCTGCTTTCGAAACAACTCTACCAATAGGCTAGAGTCCTCTGCAAGTTAGATACAGAATTTTGGATGGTGGAACATAACATGCTTATAAAAAGAAAATGTTAGTTGTGTAGGCTTACCGACGGGTGGAAAGCTGGGCACGTTACTAGAGAGTCGCTCGTCTTTAAAGGTGCGACTTGTTGAGCTACTTGGTGCTGGCGGCGGCGGTGGCGGCGGTGGTGGGCCTGGTAAAGCTGCCTTGCGGGTTGTTGGGGCCGGCGTGGAAGGTGGCGGCAGTGTCGGCGGTGGCCGCGCCTCGCTCGACCACGCGACTGGAGTGGCCGGTACGACCGGTGCGGCTGGTGCGGCTAGTACGGCCGGTGCGGGTGGTGCGGCCGGTGCGACAGGTGCAGCAAGTGCAGGAAAATAGTTGAGTTGTGGATTGTAAGCTGGAACTGTTCCGTACAAAGCTAGATTGTTCGGCGCGGCGGGGAAGGGCGCGCTGTAGCTATCGTAGTTGGTGATGCGCGCCGGCTGCGGGCTCAGCGAGCACTCTGCAACAGTCAGAGCTGAGCGTGGCGAAACCATGTCTGTGGTGAGTGTGGTGTGGCTCTTGAGGTGTAGTGGTACTCACGGGCGGAGTTGGCTGGCGCAGCGAAAGGCACGGGAATCGGTACCACCAGCACTGGCAGGGAGTGGCCGCTTTCACCGCCTGTCGCACAAGTGTCACGAGTTACATCAACAAACCATTACAATAATGCGTTGCAGAGAGGTATTGATGTTTGTGTGATAGACATCATCACTGATTCGAAAAGGGTCCTTGAAGCAAACTCACGTTTGTTTTCTATGTGAGTGTCCAATATTAGGTCGTATCATTCATTCAGCTGATGTTGAATAACTATTCATTTATGCCTCTTTTTATGAGTTTATCAGAATTGTTCGATGAACTCTCATCTATAATAATAATATTCCGGGACTACTCACACACGGTTATCTGATCCCAAGCTAAGCAGAGCTTGTGTTATGGTAACCAGACAACTGATAAACATACTTATATATTTCTAAATACATACATATTATAGATAAATTACACCCAGACGCTGAACAAATGGTCGTGCTCATCACACAAAGATTTGTCTGGGTGGGAATTGAACCCACAACCTCCGGTATAGCAGTCAGCAATCTTTGTCCGTCCCTAAATATGAGAGGTTGATTTATTGTTGTATTACGTGAATGGTACTCACGCAGCAGAGTGGGGACGAGGTTAGATATACTAGGATACCAGCTGTTCGTGGGAGTTCCTGCTCCCGCCGCCGGCGTCCCTGGAACCAGCCCCGGGTAACTACCACCACTAACCCCAGGAACGTTACGCAAGTATTCTGTAACACAAGAAACATGGAAATATGGTTAAAGCTAATCATATAGGTGAAACACGAGCAGTTTTTAAAAGTTCTACAAATGGGCGTTCGTCAGCTAATTTTTTTTCTATTTTTTTTAATTTAGCCTGTACTATCCCGCTGCTCGGCAAAGGCCTCCCCCAAGTCCTTCCATGTGTCCGCAAGCTAAGTTATTTAGGAGAAATAGAAATGTTCGTCGTTATGGCTTTAGAAAAGTTTTTCTGAATGCATTTTCATGATATATAAACCAAGTAAGTAACACGAGCCTGAATGGCACTCACCTGCAATGAGGCCCTGCCAGCGCGCGGCATCGGTAGCGGAGGCGAGCATGCTCGGCTGCGCGCTGCACACTGCGGACATACGGTCACACCTAATACTGCATACTTAAACTAAAACTAATTAATAATAAAAATATCCTGGGACAATTCACAAACGGTCAACTGATCCCAAACTAAGCAGAGCTTGTACTATGGTAACCAGACAACTGATAAACATACTTATATATTTCTAAATACATACATATTATAGATAAATTACACCCAGACACAGAACAAATGATCGTGCTCATCACACAAAGATTTGTCCTGGATGGGAATCAAACCCATGATCTTCGGGATAGCATACCCGTTCTTGATTTAAAATGGTGTAACAAACCCGACATTATTTTATGTGATAAATATATCTCGCAGTGCCCTTCTTATCTTGTATTATCTCTTTAACCATTCCACCGTCCATATTATATGCAGTAAAAAGGCAAAATCTTATTTTAAACACTTGAAACAAAAAGTATCCTATCTCCTTTCTCCTGGTTCTAAGCTAGCTCCCCATCAATTTTCAGCCAAATCGGTATAGCCGTTTATGAGTTTAAATAGTGTAACTAACACGACTATCTTTTCTACATATTATATAGATAGAAGAAGATAGGGATAAAATTGAGAGATCTATGAAAAATTGTGTTACAACTTTTATACCCTATTCTTTCAATAATCTTAATACAATGTGGTGTGCCTAAGCGCGCCCTCACTTACCGGCGACGCAGAGCGCCAGCGTGACGCACAACCCTCTCATGCTGCGCTCCTTTCTGACGCGAGTTCTCTGCGATGCGTCACGACGCGACACGGTACAACACGGCGCGATACCACCCGACTCTCGCGCTACGTCGGTGTAGGCGTGCGACCAGATATCGCACACTTACACTTATGACGCGAATTGTCTGATCGACACTTGTTAGTTCAGCTCATCTTCATCTTATTATCCCCACCCCAACTTCCATCACACTATAAAAAAAATGATTACTATTCATCTATAATAATAATCTTATACACTGAACTTAACAACAGAATAAAGTTAAGGTCACCTTGTCGAGATCTAGTGAAGACGCCTCGCACGCATGTCGTGCACTTTGTTTATGTGCTAATGTGACATTTACGAAAAAACGAGTATGCATCGGACAAATTGATTGTATATAAAATATTCAAAACAACACGGAAGCACCCGTTTGTGAACTATGTTTATCAGTTGCACTGGTTCTAGAGTATCATCAACTTGTTTACACTTTTGTTGCTATATTACTCTCTCAGATGACTTATACCACTCATTGACCTGTATTTCATTCAATTAATCCATTAGTCCAGTCAAAATCGACATTTCAGTTTGCATAAATTCGCATAGAGCTGAAAATTGGTGGACGTCTCAAGTACACTATTATAAATGAAATATCAAAAGTCCCCACTGATCCAACTTGTGCAAAAAAAAATACACAAGGTCCAATGTCAATAATATCACCTTTGCGCATTACGGTACGGAACCCTAAAAATGCGCCTCATACACTTCCTCATAGGTGATGCGGAAATGTGTGCATATGATGTAGAATATGACTATTATAATATTCTTCAATCCTTGTCATCACGATATCTCCGGAATGATGATCTGTAGGGAAAAAGTATTGAGACAATTTTGTAGAAAATTGCATGATCTACAACTTTTGTCTGACCTATTTTAACGATAACACTTGCCATTTATGAGGAAAATGTGAAAAGGTTATATTATTGATATTGGACCTTGTGCATTTTTTTTTTTGCGGAAGTCGGATCAGTGGGGACTTTTGATATTTCATTTATAATAGTGTGCTTGAGACCTCCACCAATTTTCAGCTCTTTGCGAATTTATGCAAACTTACAAGGATTTTTTGTCTATTTTGACTGGACTACCATCCATCTCTTGGTCCATCTTTTTGGTCTTCCTCTGCATTTATAGTAATGTATACCCATTTACAGTCATACTTGTTTAGTTACGTGACCTTCATCCTTCCTCAATGTCCATACCACGACAAACGGTGACCACTCATCTTTTCATTCTATAAATGACAAAGTGAAATCAAATAAGAAGTTAAACACTACATGTCTACCGCACCTGGGCCCAACAAGCACCAATAAATACTTCAACGGGTCACGTGCGGAGAGACCAAACTCTAACAAAGTTAAAACGTTCACAATTAGATAGCGCCATCTATAACCAACTTCAGACTATGTGTAACTAACTCAATTACTTACTGCTACTGAAATAGGCGTCATTTCACAGTTTGGGGACGAAACTTGCCCGGCTCCAGTGAGCAGATGTTACTACGAATTAATGTTACAGGAATCCAATAATGACAGTATAAATGTAACTTTTTTTGTAAACTATCCAAAACAGTTACACGTGAAAAAAATAATTGTAACATTTTTATACTTATGATTAATTTATGTAAATTATTTATATTATTATTCCTAGGTCACAGGTCGATTTTGAATGCCACTTGATAGAACAGAAACAGTTTTTATACGATTTTTATTAACTAGCATTGCCAGCTGTGGTACAAAAGCCTGCATTCATAATATCTTCTGGTATTTACAGTACCATAAACTACATAGACTGGCGTCTGAACTCTGTCCACTGCCATTCAAAATAATACCAATTATTAGCCATCTCATAAACTAATGAACATGTCCAAACTGGGCGAGATGAAAGGAATCCTGTTCACACGATCCTGTCGGCAATTATGAACAAGTAGGAACATGTTCAGATCAGACATGATTTCAACTATCGTTTAGTTGTGTCGGACTTGTCCGAACTTAGGTAACTGCGTTAGTACGAGATATGGTGTTAATGAACAGTTTGGGGTAAAGAAACTATTCGTGAAGACCGATCTTGAAGTTTTCTTTATTTTTGTGGTCAGTTCTGAGTAGATTATCTTGGTAAATAGTTACCTTTTTGAGAACAAAAGGGTACTAGGGATGGTGACAATTTTTTTTTTCCATCTTTTTATAATATAAAAATATTAATCACATATTTTTTCGTTAGTCCCGTAAACAAAAAATTATGAAGATACAGTGACCACAAATCTTGCTTGACGTCACGTCTAAGGTAAAATTTTACCAACCCGTGACGTCACAAGCCCCCACTCCTAAACATTAAAGCGGTTTATCTTTGTATTTTATAATTGATTTAATAAAAGAAAAAATACGTGTTTATTATAATAATATTTTGATAATCTAAATGATGGACTAAATTGATTCTGACGTTTCATACCCAGTCATCTACCCTATTGTAACTATGTTACTACAATTATTCAATTCGAAGGGACCCACGATTCTCAACAAAATAATTAGCCTAAAAAATCTTATGAAAATACATACTGCAATCTATATTGAGGAGTAGAACTATCTTTTTTCAGTACAGAAACCAAGTTAAACCATTTATTATTATGAAAACTATCACAATGGTCCAGAAATAAGACATTTTTTTCAAGTTATAGGTATTTAAACTAAGTTTTTCAACTTTAATCGTCGTATAAAGTAAATACAAAAAGGACAAAAAAATATAAAAAAATTTAAGGATGTACCTTCTATATAGGTACCAACAAAAATATGACGAATGAAAATATAAAAATCGTTACAGAAATATGGCATGGTTCTTTGTGTATTCAAAAGTTTCGGTAAAGTAATACCGCAATACGAAAGTCCTCCAATAATTAGATAAATTCAATTATTTTATCATAACTAAATGCAAAAACAGTAAACATATTTCGTCTTATTTCTTTATTTTAATTTATTTACATAGAACACGAGTCCTCATCTATTTGCAGTTTCAAGATACTTCTAGAGCGTAATATTAAATGATATATATGGGCTCCGTTCGTTCCGTTCGTGCACAAACAGAAAGTTTCGCCACTAGATCTTATGAGAGCCATGACAAAGTGCTATATCGTTTACACGTTAAATTAGTGCTCGCTATAAAATCAAAAAGCCGCCGTTGCTGGCTACTGTCACACCGTAGCGTAACTTAAATACTTTTTTATATTTTATCTATGTGTAATGTACTTCAAAATTGGTAGTATATTTAATAAGATTTCGTGTAATCTGATAGTGCTGTGTAATTCATGAATAATGGACAAAATAACTAGCATATTAAGCGCAATGTTCGAAATAATGGTTCTGATCATAATATTTTGTAAGTTAAATAACATCTATTTCTTTATTTACAATTCAATACTTAAATCTAATACAAGAACAAACACTTACAACTACACTAAAATTAAATCTTATATAAATAAATAAAATTTATTTAAGTTAAATTGTATTAGTAACAGGTACAAAATTTCATCTAGCAAAAGTTGAAACAATGAATGTTACGTTAAAAATATGCATAATAGATGCGAAATTGTAGTCATTATTTTCACGCAAAAAATAACACTAAAATACGACGAGCAATAATACATAAAACTCAAATATTGAAACTTGCGAACCAAATTAGATTTCTATCAGTTAACACTTCAATTTTATTACAACGGCACACAGTAAACTTTTATGTTTACCCATAACATTTCCATTTCACTCTAATATGATTGAAATCAATACAGTATGGTTTATTTAAACAAACTGGATCGAATCATGCAATCAATCACATCCGGGTCTCTGTTGGCTTTATTTTAATTAAAAACTGTTGTTTGATAAAACTTGTCGTTTAGGCTTAATGAAGTATCACAAACAAGTCTAACGTTTAATTATAAATTATACCTCGTTACACTTCAATACAAAAAAATATATTTGATAGATATCAATATAAAATATATTCTCCTCCTTAAGTTCTTAAAATAGTACATTTAACCATTGAAAGTCATGACTCTAGTAGTTTTAAAATCCGGTGTCACTATTAAGTTGTAAAGCTTGCATACAGTATAAATATTTAGTAGAGTGGCTACAAAAAGGCTGTTCGCTTCGGTGTAAACGCAGTCCGCTCCGTCAGCCAGTAATTCTCGATCTCGGCCAACGAGGCAAGTTTAATGAAATTCTTGCTGCCCCCATCTCCGGACTATGCTTACACCATGTTTTTAACTTCTTTCCTAGTACTTGTTTTGTGAGTTAGATATAAAAATGTGTACTGGAAACTGTGTGCATAATATATGAACGAAGACACTGGCAGCTGGTGTTAAAAGGCTCGTGTTTAATTACTGGAAGTATCATAAATTTTAGGGCTGGTCCTAAGTGGCGCTTAAGAGGATGTAATCTATAATTTCACGCAGTACCTTAGTTTTGCTATAACATTGAATTGCTTTAGTAGAAAATGATGTTTATAGGTTTATGAGTACCTTTTGAAGTTTATATTAAGACAGAGGGAAGTACAGTTTAGTTACTTTTTTAACAGAATAATATTACATACACAAACTCCATTTTTCTCACTTAATCCATGAAACATTATTTTGGCTCTGTACTTATACAACAATACCACGTAAAATATAACTTTTACAGATTATACTTCAATAAATTATTTCATTTTTCGATACCAATATTTTCTTTATTCAACTAAGCAAACTATATCTCCATTTTTAACAATGCAACAAACCAAATTGAGTCGATCTCAAATCAATGGCCGCGCATATTAATTGCCTAGTTAGACCATAATTAACACGATTATCAGCTGATCACAGATGTCGCGAACATTCAATTACACGTGTGATTGATAAACTAAATTCAACTACACATGTTTGTTTTAATTACTGAATTAATATTAAATGATTTGTTTCTAAAAATGTTCTTAGCCGTGTTTGGGATTGGTCTTTTTGCATGTAATAACGCCATTTTGTGTAAACCTCATGTTGTTTTGCTCTAATAAATAAAAATATATGATTAGGTATCCACGTAACAAAAGGAAGAGAAATAAATATAACTTTGTGAGTAACACGTATATTATTTTTCTTAAAAGAAATAGGTACAAAGAACCTGCTTTTTTTTGTTCACATCACAAGACATAAAGATATTATCTTACAAATAAAATACTATTTATCATTTATTTCCTCCTAAAATACAAAAACTAGCCAGCTAATTTCAGTAATAATTAATTAAACCATCTTATTAATCGTGTAATCACAGCCAATTACAAAACATGCGACCACAGCCTCAGTGGCAGTAGTTCTGCATTAATTTAAAGCTTGCTATAAGTAATGGCTGTCGGCTGTCCCCCGGGCATAGTTGAATAGCGTAACTCGATAATTCTCCAGAACTTAGTTAAATTCTAAATAATATTTATTAGTGTTAGCTTTGATGGTAAAGGATCGAGATGGTAATTGCATACGAGCTGTTCGCTTGGGATTATGTGTCGTGATATGCAGCGAGTTAATTATATAATGTAGGATTCATTTAGTGTGGAATTTTTAATGTGAGAAGTACTGTTTTCATTTGTTTTTTAAACAATCTATTTATTTTATATTATTAATTATAATAATACCAGCCTAAAAAGGACCCACTGCTTGGCACAGGTCTCTTCTTATATAGAGAAGGCACGAGCATTGATCACCAGGCTTGCACATTTGCGGATTGGCGATTTCAGATCCCAATTTAGAAATCCAGGTTTCCTCATGTTGTTTTCCTTCACCGATTGTCAGAAGTATCTTGGAATAATTAGGAAAGTACATATAACTTTGAAAAAGCCTTTTTTATCTGGCATGTTAATATTTGGAAAATTGTGATGCAACTTATAATAATTAAAGGACAATTATGTTTTTTATTATATCTGACCTTTCGTCTGTTAAGATGTTTAGGGAAATTTCTTAAATACTGGTGTTTCAAATGTCATCGTATTTAGTTAATAAAAAGATACGTGTCAAGTATCTCATAAGAAATAGCATGCCATTATTTGTCTTTAAAGTCGCTACAGTAGTGAGTCTAACACTCTAACTTAACTAAACAGACATAAGTTTAGAATCTATAATTTATTAAAGCCATGTTTACCGTACTTGCTCAGTTCTCTGTATTTGGCCAACGTGTTTGTCTTGTGTCCCACTAGTGTGACTATTCCAGGTTTGCAACTTGTGCAAACGTTAGGATTATAGTGTTGGCGAGTTGGGGCCAATGTTGCCGCAAATATTTGTAGTTAGCTTAACTTGAGTTTGTTAAATGGCTGTTATGAAAGTTTTGAAGTCTTGTGAGCTTAGTACATTCATCAGTGCAAAAACATATTTTGTATCACTTTGTTTTTAGCTTCATTATTAGGCGTTAAATATTATAATAATACATAACTTTTAAATGAATGATAAAGCTAAATTTAGGCGCCGGATTTGTGTGATTCATTAATTTTCAAAATATATGGTTAATATATAATGTTATTATGCATTAAATATAAATAACATTAATTCCAAACATCATTCAAACGCAGCTCTAATCGTGTCATGATTATTTAATAACATACATTTTAATCATAGCAAACATTTGTAATACTCGTTAACAATTTGATGTAAATTAATTTAATGGTAGCCCACGAACTGGAAATATAAACACGAGATTGTTTATGCTATTATTTAGACAGGTGTAAATTACAGCCAGAATTACTTTGGTTAAAGGCTAGGTAGTGAATAATGGTCAGAACAGAAGCCTGGGGTCAAGTAAGTCAGACCCTTAACGAGCTAAGTGGTTGAAAACGAAATAGCTATGTAAAAAGACATAGTTGGTTGGACACTAATGTAAAATAATTAAAGCTTCACATAAAAACAAAACCATTAACTAACTTGAACTGAGAACCCCCTTTTTAAAGTCGGTTAAAAATGATGAATCATACAATTCCTAAACATTTAAAATACTAGTAAAACTAAGAGTCAAAATAATGTCAAAACTCATCATAAACAAGTATCTAACCTAAATTGTCAGATTCCTACCATTGCAGCATTGGGACAGATGTAGACTATTATCAAATCGAAAGGTTTTGAATATAACTTAAGATTACAACAATAATATTTATTATTCAAGACGCAAACAAGTAACTTTTACAATCACGTTTGAATTGAAGTCGGGACGTTTATGTAAATGATGGCTTCAAGAGGCGGAATTACAAATCGACTTGAACAAATTATTTTGTATAGCCGCAAGATGTTATTGTTACGAGAACTCCTTATTGGGTGCTTCTACTCGTAGTTCCAGAAAATGC
Source organism: Autographa pulchrina (assembly GCA_905475315.1). Classification (NCBI taxonomy): domain Eukaryota; kingdom Metazoa; phylum Arthropoda; class Insecta; order Lepidoptera; family Noctuidae; genus Autographa; species Autographa pulchrina. The sequence goes on from FR997781.1 coordinate 11,827,074, forward strand.
GATTAAATACACTGGGTATTTATTAAATAAAGATTTCTACAGAAAATGAGTATCCAGTGGAAATCTCTATAGTTCTTATTGTTTGGAAATGCCATAATTGATTACACATAAATGTTACAAAAATCAATTTTAAAGAATATTGGAAGCACTCCTAAAGACTACCTTATCGCGTAACAAAACAACAGTCGGTATGGAAAAAATGGTTTTAGTTTTTTCATTATTTTCGAATGTATTGTACATATTATATCTAATGACAATTACATTACTTCATGTCACATTATCCTTCCTCGATTAAATAAAACAAATAGTTTTATATTTATAAATAGATATTAATAATATTTAGAAAAAAAATCAAATCCCTATTTCAAAACTATGCGATGAATAAAATTCAAAACAAAGCCTGTCCGGCTGTTAGTTGCTGTCAATGCAAACTGTATGTCGAACACCACACTTTTAATTGGTTTTAGGCCATGCGGGTAAAAAACTGGTGCTAACAACGTTTGCCAATCGTCCACCTTTCAAACTAGGCACTTTATTCTACAGCCTGCGTGTCCTCAATGTAGTTTTTATTACACAAAATTGGAGTTTCAAACTGATATAAAAGTAGAAAAGTTTTAGTTCATGTGTATTTTTTGGGATTGTATTTTTATTGACTCCCGATTAGATTATAGGCATTAGTTTTATATTCATATTGATTTTTATTATTCCAAGCAATTTTCGATTGAATGTTATGTTTTCAAGGCTAAAGCGATTTTGATGAAACTTGAAATAGGTTAGGTATGCTTACATACTAAGAAAGGACAAGGACAAGTCTAAGGTCTGCAAGCTCGGAGCGCGGTTTTAAGCTAGTGAATACATAATTTAGGAGAATACCTAAATAAAAAAATCACGTTATTTTGTACTAATAACATCAAAATAAATCAAGCTCCCAATCAATAACGAAGGAACAAAACTTAAGGATCGGAAACATTGGTAGTCATAACAATTGAACTAGGGTCCACTTTATAAGTCGCGTGACCTTGACGTACCGACCGGCGCCGCGTGCCGCTGACGACTGAGCCCAACTTGGTTACGACACTAAATTTACTTATAATGGAGGGTAGGCCCCAAATATTTTTGGATAGCTTTAATATAACGGTTTTGATAATAGTAGTTTTATTTTAGTGTATCTTAGTTTGAAGTTTTGATTATTGCTTGTGGCAGCTTACTTAGAAAATAAGTAACATTTGCCAGTAGGTATTAATTTCATTCACCATTATAAAACTTTATTAAAAAGACTAATAGGTAAGACTATTTTTTACAGATTTCGTCGCGGTTTATTTTAGATTTTAGTTTTATACAATGTCTAGCATTTATACATACATTTATGAAGAGTAAAAGCTTGAGTAATGAGTATTTGTATAAGGTAGATACTAGATATGACATAACATTACCTGGCAGAACACTGATACTATCTGTTCTCAGTAAATCTAAATTACTTTTAGTTCTAAGAAGGATTTGTAGATGACAGATTCATAATAACGCAGGTTTTATTCTACAAATACGCAATATAAAATAACGTTGGATAGCACTTGATAATTATTGTTAATTTACACATCTGCATACCTTAGTAAACTCAAATACAAAACTCCTAAAATAAAACTAAAACATGACCAACTATGTACAAACAACTACAACATCCTACAATTATACTAATTACAACTACTTACCAAGTCCCTCTAATAATTGCTCTCCTAAAGTTTTTTGAAACGCGCGCGTCAAGGAAATTTGACGGTGAACTTAGTAGTTCGGCTCTTAGGATAGCGATTGTCGCAATTGTAGCGTCAATCGTCTGTACCCAAATTAACGTCCTAAGGTCCTGTAATTTGTAGTTCCTCTTGGGACTGTAGGGCTGCTAACAGACCTATCTTGTTGTTCTAATTGTTGTAGCACTTCAGTTGTTGCTTGGTACGGTAAATAAATAAAGTCTCGTTAGTTTGTGATGCTTTAAATTTGCTTGTAGTCTATGTAATTTAATGTTAAGCGTTTTTCATTTTGCAGTCCTTGTTTAGAACATACGTTTTTAGAAGCGAAGGTGAATAAGAGTTAATAAAAACGATAAAATATAAACTATGACTGATCATTAGCAGATCGCTTTGCTTATTTTAAATGCAAGGAGCAAGATGAATGACAAATTTAAGAAAAGATAAAAAGTAGTATTTAAATACAAAAATCTAATTGTTATTTAGAGTGGTGGTATCCTGTCAACCCTATTAGCGGTCCCTTGTAAGGCGGTTAGCACTGGCCCGGAATGTCATGGGGGCAAAATACACGTTTTTTGGATACAAATAAACGTTTGCCCCATTTACTGGTGTATTGTTGGTTTGAGGAAAATTAAGTGTAGCCTCGACTTTTATGAAGAAGGTTCGAATGGGACTGTGGGGGTTTGTTCGTGCTTTGGGACAGGGGTTTTGAAAAATGATTATTATTATGAAGGTACAGCTTAGGCAAGAAAAAGGTAGCTAAAACTATTATTATTAATAAGTCTGTGTACAACTAATTAAGCCCGCCATTGTACTTTGTTGCGTGTGTTTATAAACTATAGCTAAATTAATTAATTTTTGTTTGTTTCTTTTAGGATGAGCGGTTACCTCTAATGGTTTGGCTAAATACTTTATATAATAATTAATTAAAAGAGAAAAAAAAACTATTGAACAAAGCGAAACTTTAAGAAATAAGCAATATTGTAACAATTGTCTTAACTTGATATATTCGTACACCGAGACCGGTTAGACATAGCGCACTTTTGTAAATGTCAACATCTTGTATACCTTCCTAAGAATTAATGATTTTGTCTTTGTCTTTGAAATACTTATTTTGTTACTCAACAAACACATAATTCAGAATCTCATAGAAATAATACCAAGGTAAGTTATAGCCAACATAACCTATAGGTATTTGATGGAGGGTAAGGGGTGAATCTGATGTCAAAATAACAGGAAATAATAACGCCGCAGACATTTTTATTGCTTTTTTATTTCATCGGCCGTTCGACCTTTTTACAACGAAAATCTATGAAGTTCCCATGGAAGATAACAAATATTGTTTGTTATATAGTAAGCATTAGTATAGTTACTATTTAGTAAATTAAATGATGTTAAAAGAAGTAATATTTTTTGTTTTTTTTATATCTTAACTCTATGCTAGTCCAAAAACCTATATCATAAGAAGAAATCCACTTATAAAAGAACAATAAAATTAAAATAAACAAGGCTTCAAAAAAGTTGAAAATCATCCTCATATAGAAATTCAAATCGTCGAATAGTAATAAAAAGTCTCGTCTATATTTAATGTTATTCTTTGACACAAAAACATTTACTTCCAGAGCCGAAGTATTTCGATTGTCATGGGACATAATATATTATGTAATATCTTTTAGATAAAAACAGCGTTTCGGGATCCTACTCCACATAGCATTTTTTTTTACCCTCTTGTATTTTCTGGAAGAACACGTTAAGGCAGCCCGCCCACGTCCGATAATCGGTGACCGACTTTTTGTAGGAGAAAAATAGAACACACTGATAGCAATAGTGCAACGCACACGTCCTACAAAAAGTAGGTCAGAATTTAGTTCTAAGAATCGGCGGAAAAGTCGGCCCGATTATCTGACCTACAAAAAGTCTGACGTGGGCAGCGAAAGAATAAAAGCATTTTTGGTATTCAAATCTGTTGCTCTTTTGTAGTAATTGTAAAAACGAGTAACCTTGCACGGTTGTGAGAATATTTTCTTCCTCATATGGTAATGGTATCGTAGGTGAACTATTAGTGTGACATTTTTTAAACCCGTTTCGCAACATCATATTTTAATATGGAAGAACTGGTTTCAAATAACGGCGGATTCAACTAAACCAGATTGTTTTTTTGTTTGACAAGTTTTTACTTAATATTAGATTAGTCACTTGCGGTAGGGTATTACATTTGTTGCGAAAGTCATGATTTGAGAGCAAAAATTTAACAATCAGTACGATATTTTTTTGTCTTTATGACGTTATACGTTGGCAGCACAAAATTGCAAAAAAAACGCTTTTGTATTACATAATTTTTTTTTTTTAATATAAAATTAGTTCAGTTTATCACAATGACAAAGCTAAACAATGACTTTGACCTAAGATCAAGGACACCGCATTGATATGGCATCAGTGATTAATTACCCTCTGATAATTACTGCGATTAGCCAGTTAACTTGGTGGCGCTGATCTTGGTAACTACCGATATTGACCTGCGACCTCTGATTGAGGTCTGTTTGACCGACCAGTTAACGTAACCGGTAATTCAAGACTATAATAATATTAATTATGATGCAAATTATTAGCTCTTAGTTTTTTTCTATTAAATAACTGTACAGAAACAACAGTTATAGAGCCACTGTTTTATAACAGGTTTTTTATACCTAGTCTATTTTCAATCCTCCTATTATTGACTTGTCAAAGATTTTAAATAATTGACTGTAGGTAATCTGTCTAAGAAAGAAAAAATAATATTACTGGTTTTAGATAAAACGGTTTCTTTACGTTTTATGTGTAATAATATGTATTTGATATATAATTATTCTAATTTATAAATGTAACAGTGTAAAAACCTCTTCTCATAAAAAGAAGGAACATTAATCTACACCTTTGACGACCTCCGTGGTCAAGTGGCGTACGCACCGGTTTATGGTGTCGCTATCTCTGAGGTCCCGGGTTCGATCCCCGGATGGGTCAATGTAGAAACCAAAAATTTTCTACATTGCCTCGGGTCTGGGTGTTTGTGGTACCTTCGTTGCTTCTGAATTCCATAATACAAGTGCTTTAGCTACTTACTTTGGGTTCAGAGCAATGTATGTGATGTTGTCCGCATTTATTTATTAATTTATTTACCTAGCTCTGCGGGGTATTTCATATTTATTAAATCCATGTTTCCCGATTATTTTCCTGTTTTCCTGCATCGTTTATCAGCTGTATTTGAAATAATAAATATAACCACATTTCGGTCCCAACTAGACATCAAAGGCCTTATACGATTTCGGCAACTGAATCAAAGCCGCTCCATTATTACATATAGTAACACTAAATAATTACACGACCTCGTTTATTTCTTACATGATACCTAACTCGTTACGTAAATAATTCTGAGATAGAAGCTCTCTATTATTCGGCCGTATTCGCACTCACGGCCCCAGTCTCATGAGATAGGCATCATTTACGAGTGCTTTGTATAACATCAAACACTAAATCACAACATGAAACATCACAGTTTTATCTCCACGAAATTAAGAGCATTCTTTTGTGAGAAAAAAATAAATTTAGAGATGGACCGATACAGCATCCATTCAGACGGTTAACTGCTTTCCATTTAGTCGAAATAATGGGTTACAGCGTTCTGAGGCACCTTATTTCACTTATCGAGCGCCGACGAGCGCTAGATCCGCTTTTTTCGCTTCTTTCGCTTCCTCAGCTCCTTTATCATGGTAAACACCTTTGTCTACACTCTATTAACTGACAAGTATGTCTTGTCTGTTAAAAGGGTTCGCGTCTCGATTTTTCGTCTTTTTCGTGCCCCTTTGTTATGTTAAATACGTCTCTAAAGTTTTCTTTATTCAGGCGTTGGATGTCGCGCTTTTAAGGCTTTCTCTCTGATCGTATTCCAAACATTATGCTTGTATGCCGAGAGTAGTAAGATAAATAGTCGGCATCGGTAAGTAAATCAGAAGTAAAAGCAAAGAATTTTTGAACAAGCAATTTATTTATGTAAAACAAAATCATTTTTGCAAATAGCACTCATATTATTTTCAAAGAAAGTCCTATTCAAGCATTGACACAGATAAATTTAAACCATCTTCCTAAAACCCAAATATGAAATCTCAAATATAAATAATCTAGTCCAAACTTAACAAAAACAAACTATCGCGTGCGTTATTCTTATTTATATTAAGTTTTCAAGCCCATTCTCAGTTCGTCCACGATTTCTTAGTTTTTTCTTATTTATTTTGCATTATTCATTCTCTCCACCAGTAAACTTGGTTCCGCAGACGACGTACTTTACAATTCTCGTAAACGGTGAAGAAAAACGCTGTCAACTTCAATAGTTTTTATGAGTTTGTTCGTTCGTGAGACGACGGGTCATAATCTGTAGTGTTTCTTTCAGAATATACTAAACTGTGGACTGGAGTTTCTGAAAAATAGAGCTAGATAATTTTGTTTAAAAAGTTTAAGATATAAATTCCAAACGTTTTGCTAAAATTACAAACTTGGCTAAAATTACTTACCTACCTTGGATGCTTGATCGGTACCTCTTTTTTTTCTAGAGTATAATGTTATTACATTCTTATTATGTTTCGTGCTCGCTTTATAAATTATAAACTTAAGTAATCTGTGCTTAAATTGAAATAAATAAGTACATTATATGATGATAGAACCAAAATCACTAATGAAATAAAAGCCTATTTCTCTGGTCCTTCGCAGTGACGTAAACATAAACATCTAAGTATACATAAGTCAAAGCATCCTAAATTTTCAGCTTCCATGCCATTTGTACCTCAGGTTTGACCACATAACCATCCTCGTTAACCCTCCCTCGCCGGACGACTGCGTACTATAATTAATTCCATGGCGTCAGGGAGATGATTTAGACCCCAACCAAGGGCCATAAGTTATGCCAAAACTATACATAATAGTTCCTGTTTTAATTTAAGATCAACAAGGAATTGTGGCGTTTGTTTAGACAGTGAATTTAATTAAGATTTTAGTTTCCCTTAGAGTTGGCGGCGTACCGAAGGACCACTCCTGGCAACAAGATTAAAATAACATTAATAAATTGGTATCATAATAATATAAGAGAATACACAACAAAAGATAATGGAAAGCATGTTTTTCTAAATAAATCTATTCTTTTTTTTTTAATAAGGTTTTTTCTTGTTGTTATGTTTTGTTGTAAGCCTTTTGTATTCGTCTATTTTGTGGCTTCATTGAGTTGTGTGGGATAAATGTAAGACGTTGGGAACAAGGATTAAAATATGTTCTTAGTTAGTTTCTTGTTAGGGTCCTTGTATGTTAAAAGGGACCTAGGGAGAGAATGCGACAGTTATGTAATTACAACTTAGGCTGGATTAGTTGTTCATGTTTTCGTTTTCTTGTTGCAATTAAAGCTGGTTATTCGAAGGACCAGGACTAGAATACTGTGGTCCTTCAACACATGTATACACCAACTAAGGACCATTAATGGACCATCATTACCATAATAATATAATCTATTATATTGTTTACATTTACAATGAAATTTGCGACGGCAAGTCATAATTTGTTATTGATGTACTGAGCGTCCGCAAGACGTCCAACGCGGCCCAAACGGCCACGATTCATAATTTATTTATTCGTAAGCATCAAACTTTAATTAATAGATGATAAAATGTAAATACATTCATTAAACAGGTAAATAATGTAATTCTGATAAAGTTTTAGTAAATAATTATGTTGGTAATTTGAATACTATTTAAGAACCCGTTGTATTTTCTAAAAATACTCGTAGACTATACGTCATTGATCACGAAACTAGAATTACAAAGGCAAATTTTGTTTTTTAGGAATTATAACGTTATTATGAGGACTTTGACACTTCATACTATGCTTCCAACCTACATTTGAAATGAAGTAACAAAGACAGTTGCCACTATAGTCTTAACCACAAGCTCTTAATTCCATACAATTCCATACATTTCGCCACATGTTGCAGTCAGCCAAGTTGTTCTACTTCACTTATACGAAATCATGGCTCTTACAAATATTATGGCCATAAAAGCTATCTAGGGGAGTGAGACGTCAGCGACCGGCTAGCGACGGCTACGGCCATGATAGCCACTTTCTAATGGCTAAAGTGTCGCATGTATCTGCCAGGGAACGTGCGAATACTGGAATAGAATCTTATTACGTTATTAGAAATATTACTTGAAGATTTTCGATTTCTGATATTTTGGTGCAGGTGTTTAAGGACGATAAATATTTAATTAAAATATACAAATTGTTTCAAATATTCTTTATTTTATTATACGTTTATTTTTATTCTTACAGACAGTTAAAATTGGAATAAAAATATAACTGTTTTTCGTAGAGACAGCACCTCGTAAATTCTTTAACATCGCGTGTTAATTATAGCGAGTTTCGCTGAGTCGTTGGCGGTAACGTTAGTTAGCACCGGACGTGATCCGATCTCCCTAATAAACCTAAAGATAAAAGTAAAGGATCACTTAAAACTGGATTAGTTGGCCCTTACGTGACGTCATCGTCGTCATACCAGCCCCACGAACCAATCCTTGACCAAAGTTCTATTCCAAGCCCAATTAGTTGAGGACAATAATCGTTGAAGTTTTGAACAAAACCCGTTTGGCGTTACTCCAGTACAGAGCTGTAATGAGGGTTTTAAGTCTAATGAATGAAACTGAACTTCTACAGTTAGGCGACATACTGAAATGGCGCGGCTGCGCTCGCGTGTTAACGAGTTTCGCGATATTGTAATTGGAGTACTGTTTTAACTGGCTGGTCTTTTAGAAAAATTGGTCCTTCGGTAGCAAGTAAAAAAAAACTTATATTCTAAACTATCTAACTTTAATTTTTTTTATTCAATAGCAACCCTTACTGAATCCTAAATTAGATCAAATTTTAGCCGACTTTTAAGACCTTAAAGAAAACCTAAGTAAATACCTCTATTTATCTTTTACCATAATAAAAAATTACATTATTTATTTCATGGCCTATTGAGAACAGCAATTTACACAACAAACAATAATCTTCAGGTTAAACTTCATATTGATTTCTGATACCCACTTTTTCCTAGTTATCTATAATACATACATGGTAACGTTTAACCTTGAACACCGTACCAAGTGACCTTGCCGGCACCATCCGCTACTATATAGAAATTATTATTTTTCTGGTTCTATACGAGCGTTATCTGCTCGCTAGGTATTTCCAAGCCAGCGCACACCAAAGGGACAAAGGGACAAAGCCCTTAAATGTGCCCCATAGATATAATATGTAACTAGAAACTGATAGAGTAGGGGCAGAAGTTCCATTTGGTATGGTTCTTGGTTATTTACATAATAATGTTGAAAATACTGTTTCACTCATTTTTATATTACGAATATCTATTTAAACACACACATTGAATTATTGAAACTTAAAAAGTTGTGTCTATTTACTTCTGAAATAGCATTTTTATCAATCAAGCAAGCATTAAAAATCAAGCAAGAACAAAAACAATATTTACATTGGTATTATAAAATGATACTTAGTGATACTGCATTTTTATTTTTGTTGAATATAATATTTTTAAAACTAGTACTTCTGTATGTTTTTGTCTCGTGAGTAAACATTGCATAGGATATCGTGTGAGACTGCCAACGAACGTGATTAACGTTTAGAAAAGATGGAAATTGGAACGATCATTATAAGGAGGAGTTAAGAGTCAGGAATCGTATGGCAGAGTTTGGGTTTGTTCTGAATAAACAATGTATAGCATAGGTCTCTATATATGTCTCTACATTGATAGAAATATACTTCTCTTAATATTTTTTATCGTCAGAATGTTTCATCCTTGTGGGTAGCAATGACCTCTCTTAAGGCTTTTCATAATTAAGTTATTTTTTTAATGTGAATAAAATATTACAGCTTTAATATTTAAAATATTTTGTTAACGAGGGTTAAATGAAAACGAATGCCTGAGAGCAAAAATTAAATTTTTAATCATATTTTTTGCACATAGTTCAAATTATGTTTTGCTTAATTAATTATTTGTTCAATGTGATTTAAAATATAGAATTCAGAATTTTAAGTAGATGTTGTTGGTTACAAACAAGCCGGATAAAATACAATATCGGCGTGAGGCCTACGAAAATCGTAGCGTTTCGTAGCAATTTGTAGCTCAGCTGCCCTACTCGCTACGCTTAGAATGTTCTTATTTCTACAAAATAGCACCAAAGGAGGAATTTCAGGATACATTCTAACTTGCTACGAAGTTCCATTGAAATCCTTTGCGTAGCGCGCTTCAAACATTCAAACGAAACAATCATAGAAAGTTTTTTAAAACAAAAAACTTGTCGGAGTTGTAGGGCTGCATAAAAGTTTCCAAGCCACTTGTTATCATCCCGTAATCGCCACAAACGACACCCGAGAGAAAAGAAATTTTATTATTTTTCAGAACAAATTCTTGAATAAGCTTCGCGAGAATTATGTATCTGCATATTTTAAGGGTTGTGCGGTCGGGTTAAGTTGTACCATTATTTATGTAGTGTTGCAATCTTATGTAATACATTATGTATGCGGTGGCTACATGCTCCGATCGCTGGGGAGTTCATGTGGCTCTAATACTTCACTGTTTGCATCGAGGATACAAAATGGAGTTCTATTTGTTTTGGTTAATAAAATATTGTTCTTTATCTCTGCTATTCACCTTATCCTGTTGTTGCATAGAGAAAACTAGAACGGTAATGTATCTTTACGATAGCTTTAAGATAGTTATTATTTATGAAAAGATAACCACGTGTTATGTGATATTACAATAAGCATACGCAGAAACAATGTAACACTATACAACATTATACAGTCAGCAACAAAAGTTTGCTTACCATTGTCTAGTGTAAGCAACAAAGCATGTTCAACTTTCGTTGCCGATTGTACATAAAGATATCTTTCTGACCCAGATACAATTTTAGCAACATCATGCACTGTATTGATTCCTCATTTGCCAGCCTTCACAAATGAGTGGAACAAACAAACATGAAGATATCAATCCCTACCATTATCCATTATTTCTTTATTCGAACAATCATTAATCACTTAACAAAGTGAGCCAAAAATCTTAATTATTTATATCATTTATTAGTCTGCACTATTTTCTTTTGTGTATATTAATGCTGTTTTTCAATATAATTTTGTAAGTTTATAAACTTCTGCTAGAACTGAGTATTTTTTTTACCTTATTTGTATACATGCATATTTTCATTATGAGTATTATTCCATGCTTATTATTTAGTCTTAAAATATTACATTTTTGACTCATTTTCTCCTAACTTCCAAACAAAAATGTACAATGTTAAATAAACGCGCAAAACGAAACGTAATTATAATAATAATAATAATAGTTCTTCATCGTATCCTCATATTATGTTACATTATTGAATTCAACCCCATAACGAGAAACTTCGAAAGATAAAACCAACCAGAACAAAAACAACCAGTGAAACATCTCACAAGTAACCAAGTATTTGTTCACGGTAAACTCTAAAGAAAATAATGTACCCAAAAACCTATTTATGGTAAACAAAGGACGGTAAGATTTCAGTATTCTCCTTAACATAGAATACATCGGAAGGGAAATCCAATTGTTTGACTAAATTATTTATTTTCTATCTATTTCGATTCCTTGTTCTTTGAATTATAGTGAGTTTTATATACCAGTCAGATTCAGAAACTATTTTCATATAAATTAATACAAATCTATTTTAATTTACTACTCGAGAAAAACGTTTCGAAAGAGGCTAGACACAAAATACAAAGTTAAGTCGTTTTAAGTGAGTTATTCAAAATCTTGTCTCGAGGTTATAAATATAAAGAATATTATAGCCATTTTCTGTATTATAAGACCTTAAAATGGATCATATCCTTAATATCACCTAAATATATAGGGCTATGTTTGGTAGAGACACAACGATGACCTAACCCTTGTTAAGTGGTTCTTAGTAAATTATGTTGTTGAGATATTCAAAGCTTTAAAATATAGAACGAAATACATCTAAATAGTAGTGTCGTCTGTTTTTCTCTTATTGAGAAGTATGTGAGACAGAGAGAGACAGTATTATATTGTTGTTTACATATTGTAAATAAAAGTAAATGTTTATAAACATTATTTACATCGTAACAAGTTTATGAGGCCGCGAAGTCCGCTTACTGAATTACGTTCATCGGGTTAACTTGACTTTTTAAACGAATTTCACAGCAACTGGGAAATTTTCATAATATTTTGAGAATATCAGCCTGCAAAAGTTAAAACTTCAGCTTTCGTTTAAGCTTCAAAACTAGGTTTTAACGTAACTGGATGAAAAACGGGCGATGTTTTACTCTTTACTAACAGTATAAAATATGGGAAACTGGAAAATAAATATTACTTTTTTTGTCATAAAATCTTCGTGATTTGATCAACTCCTTAGGGATTAATACTTGTTTTTTATCCTTTCCCTGCGACATCAATACCGACATATCAGTATTTAAAAACCATATTAAGAAACCATATTTGCTTTCTCTAGGTGTCCATTTGTTGTTTTAAATATAATTACTATGTACTTTTATGTAATTAAATGTAGGTACTATTGACGAGATATCATACTATTTTTTTTATAAAATCCAAGAACATTTTTTTTTTATCCAAGGCACAATAACTACAACGGTCAATGCTTTTACTTCTATACACACATACATAATAACCAACAAATATCGAACACTGAAATACATTAAGTTGTTCATGAAACTATTACCGCCCTAAAACTTGTGAAAGCCTCCGTCATCCCGACACAGATTTAGTGCAAGAACGCGCGTGTATGGGTGAATTAGAACCTGCGACGAGCAAGTTGGAACACGGAGCTACCTGATTAATCTCTCTGCGACTTAGTTGAATATGTCTCCTGCTCTTCATTACAAAAGGATTTCAGAATTAAGTCTATCAGCTGCCAATTAAAATTTAAAAAGTTTTTTTTTTTTTTTAAGTTAATGATTGGATCTATTATTTTTAATGGAGAATAAAAATAAATTTCATTTCTTTATATTTTGATTGAAAAAGTTTTATAAGATCTTTATCTTACAACATAATTATTGTGACAAATCATGTATAAATTAACATATTGAACTCGTACGCAATCTAGGATAATAATCATTTTACTTATAGTATGGGAGCTAGCAACGTTTGGAAAGTAAGAATTTTAGGTCAGCTGATTTTGTGATTATGTCGTCCTTCTTGCTCTTTCGGTTAGAGTCTGGGCTATCTGGCTGGTAGCGGTTGCGTTCATTAGTGCGCATCCTACCTGTGCAGGTAATAATCCTGTATTTTAAAAACATTTTAAGAGGCGTAATTTTTAATTTTTTGTTTTGAAATAAGTCTACCTGATATACTTTTTTTATTGCCAGACATTTTTGACAATGCTAATTATGTGCCATACGCAATTTTTTTATTTTTTTTTATTTTAAAGTATTTTATAATGTCTGTAATTTTAATATTATGTTATTTAAAGATAAAAAAAACAAAATTAAATTGCCAGACTTGAGATTGGATGCGCACTAATGAACACAACCGCTACCGCCAGCCAGATAGCCCAGACTCTAACCGAAAGAGCAAGAAGGACAGCATATCACAAAATCAACTGACCTGAAATTCTTTCTCGAAAACGTTGCTAGCTCCTATAATAAGTGTGATGCTACGAATTGGGGAAAATGGTTGGGGGGGGGGTTTGAGTCTACGAAGTGGGGAGATTGGTTGAGGGGTGGATCTACGAGTGAAATGCTACGAATTGGGGAAATGGTTGGGGGTTGAGGCTACGAATTGGGGAAAATGGTTTGGGGGGGGGTTTGAGTCTACGACGTGGGGAGATTGGTTGAGGGGTGGATCTACGAGTGTGATGCTACGAATTGGGGAAAATGGTTGGGGGGGGTTTGAGTCTACGAAGTGGGGAGATTGGTTGAGGGGTGGATCTACGAGTGTGATGCTACGAATTGGGGAAAATGGTTTGGGGGGGGGGTTTGAGTCTACGAAGTGGGGAGATTGGTTGAAGGGTGGATCTACGAGTGTGATGCTACGAATTGGGTAAAATGGTTGGTGGTTAAGGCTACGAATTGGGGAAAATGGTTGGGGGTTGAGGCTACGAATTGGGGAAAATGGTTTGGGGGGGCGTTTGAGTCTACGAAGTGGGGAGATTGGTTGAGGGGTGGATCTACGAGTGTGATGCTACGAATTGGGGAAAATGGTTGGGGGTTGAGGCTACGAATTGGGGAAAATGGTTGGGGGTTGAGGCTACGAATTGGGGAAAATAGTTGGTGGGGGGTTGAGGCTACGAATTGGGGAAAATGGTTAGGAGGGGGTTTGTGTCTACGAAGTGGGGAGATTGGTTGAGGGGTGGATCTACGAGTGTGATGCTACGAATTGGGGAAAATGGTTGGGGGGGGGGTTTGAGTCTACGAATTGGGGAAAATGGTTGGGGGTAAGTCTACAAATTGGGGAAAATGGTTGGGGGTTGAGGCTACGAATTGGGGAAAATGGTGGTGAGGGGGTTGAGTCTACGAAGTGGGGAGATTGGTTGAGGGGTGGATCTTCGAGTGTGATGCTACGAATTGGGGAAAATGGTTGGGGGTTGAGGCTACGAATTGGGGAAAATGGTGGAGACGGGGTTGAGTCTACGAAGTGGGGAGATTGGTTGAGGGGTGGATCTACGAGTGTGATGCTACGAATTGGGGAAAATGGTTTAAGGGGGGGGTTTGAGTCTACGAAGTGGGGAGATTGGTTGAAGGGTGGATCTACGAGTGTGATGCTACGAATTGGGTAAAATGGTTGGTGGTTAAGGCTACGAATTGGGGAAAATGGTTGGGGGTTGAGGCTACGAATTGGGGAAAATGGTTTGGGGGGGCGTTTGAGTCTACGAAGTGGGGAGATTGGTTGAGGGGTGGATCTACGAGTGTGATGCTACGAATTGGGGAAAATGGTTGGGGGTTGAGGCTACGAATTGGGGAAAATGGTTGGGGGTTGAGGCTACGAATTGGGGAAAATAGTTGGTGGGGGGTTGAGGCTACGAATTGGGGAAAATGGTTAGGAGGGGGTTTGTGTCTACGAAGTGGGGAGATTGGTTGAGGGGTGGATCTACGAGTGTGATGCTACGAATTGGGGAAAATGGTTGGGGGTTGAGGCTACGAATTGGGGAAAATGGTTGGGGGTTGAGGCTACGAATTGGGGAAAATAGTTGGTGGGGGGTTGAGGCTACGAATTGGGGAAAATGGTTAGGAGGGGGTTTGTGTCTACGAAGTGGGGAGATTGGTTGAGGGGTGGATCTACGAGTGTGATGCTACGAATTGGGGAAAATGGTTGGGGGGGGGGTTTGAGTCTACGAATTGGGGAAAATGGTTGGGGGTAAGTCTACAAATTGGGGAAAATGGTTGGGGGTTGAGGCTACGAATTGGGGAAAATGGTGGTGAGGGGGTTGAGTCTACGAAGTGGGGAGATTGGTTGAGGGGTGGATCTTCGAGTGTGATGCTACGAATTGGGGAAAATGGTTGGGGGTTGAGGCTACGAATTGGGGAAAATGGTGGAGACGGGGTTGAGTCTACGAAGTGGGGAGATTGGTTGAGGGGTGGATCTACGAGTGTGATGCTACGAATTGGGGAAAATGGTTTAAGGGGGGGGTTTGAGTCTACGAAGTGGGGAGATTGGTTGAAGGGTGGATCTACGAGTGTGATGCTACGAATTGGGTAAAATGGTTGGTGGTTAAGGCTACGAATTGGGGAAAATGGTTGGGGGTTGAGGCTACGAATTGGGGAAAATGGTTGGGGGGGGCGTTTGAGTCTACGAAGTGGGGAGATTGGTTGAGGGGTGGATCTACGAGTGTGATGCTACGAATTGGGGAAAATGGTTGGGGGTTGAGGCTACGAATTGGGGAAAATGGTTGGGGGTTGAGGCTACGAATTGGGGAAAATGGTTAGGAGGGGGTTTGTGTCTACGAAGTGGGGAGATTGGTTGAGGGGTGGATCTACGAGTGTGATGCTACGAATTGGGGAAAATGGTTGGGGGGGGGGTTTGAGTCTACGAATTGGGGAAAATGGTTGGGGGTAAGTCTACAAATTGGGGAAAATGGTTGGGGGTTGAGGCTACGAATTGGGGAAAATGGTGGGGAGGGGGTTGAGTCTACGAAGTGGGGAGATTGGTTGAGGGGTGGATCTTCGAGTGTGATGCTACGAATTGGGGAAAATGGTTGGGGGTTGAGGGGTGGATCTTCGAGTGTGATGCTACGAATTGGGGAAAATGGTTGGGGGTTGAGTCTACGAAGTGGGGAGATTGGTTGAGGGGTGGATCTTCGAGTGTGATGCTACGAATTGGGGAAAATGGTTGGGGGTAAGTCTACAAATTGGGGAAAATGGTTGGGGGTTGAGGCTACGAATTGTGGAAAATGGTTTGGGGGGGCGTTTGAGTCTACGAAGTGGGGAGATTGGTTGAGGGGTGGATCTACGAGTGTGATGCTACGAATTGGGGAAAATGGTTGGGGGTTGAGGCTACGAATTGGGGAAAATAGTTGGTTGGGGGTTGAGGCTACGAATTGGGGAAAATGGTTAGGAGGGGGTTTGTGTCTACGGAGTGGGGAGATTGGTTGAGGGGTGGATCTACGAGTGTGATGCTACGAATTGGGGAAAATGGTTGGGGGGGGGGTTTGAGTCTACGAATTGGGGAAAATGGTTAAGGGTAAGTCTACAAATTGGGGAAAATGGTTGGGGGTTGAGGCTACGAATTGGGGAAAATGGTGGGGAGGGGGTTGAGTCTACGAAGTGAAGAGATTGGTTGAGGGGTGGATCTTCGAGTGTGATGCTACGAATTGGGGAAAATGGTTGGGGGTTGAGGCTACGAATTGGGGAAAATGGTTGGGGGTAAGTCTACAAATTGGGGAAAATGGTTGGGGGTTGAGACTACGAATTGGGGAAAATGGTGGGGAGGGGGTTGAGTCTACGAAGTGGGGAGATTGGTTGAGGGGTGGATCTTCGAGTGTGATACTACGAATTGGGGAAAATGGTTGGGGGTTGAGGCTACGAATTGGGGAAAATGGTTGGGGGTTGAGGCTACGAATTGGGGAAAATAGTTGGTGGGGGGTTGAGGCTACGAAGTGGGGAGATTGGTTGAGGGGTGGATTTACGAGTGTGATGCTACGAATTGGGGAAAATGGTTGGGGGTTGAGGCTACGAATTAAGGAAAATGGTTTGGGGGGGGGGTTTGAGTCTACGAATTGGGGAAAATGGTTGGGGGTAAGTCTACAAATTGGGGAAAATGGTTGGGGGTTGAGGCTACGAATTGGGGAAAATGGTGGGGAGGGGGTTGAATCTACGAAGTGGCGAGATTGGTTGAGGGGTGGATCTTCGAGTGTGATGCTACGAATTGGGGAAAATGGTTGGGGGTTGAGGCTACGAATTGGGGAAAATGGTGGAGAGGGGGTTGAGTCTACGAAGTGGGGAGATTGGTTGAGGGGTGGATCTACGAGTGTGATGCTACGAATTGGGGAAAATGGTTTAGGGGGGGGGTTTGAGTCTACGAAGTGGGGAGATTGGTTGAAGGGTGGATCTACGAGTGTGATGCTACGAATTGGGTAAAATGGTTGGTGGTTAAGGCTACGTATTGGGGAAAATGGTTGGGGGTTGAGGCTACGAATTGGGGAAAATGGTGGGGAGGGGGTTGAATCTACGAAGTGGCGAGATTGGTTGAGGGGTGGATCTTCGAGTGTGATGCTACGAATTGGGGAAAATGGTTGGGGGTTGAGGCTACGAATTGGGGAAAATGGTGGAGAGGGGGTTGAGTCTACGAAGTGGGGAGATTGGTTGAGGGGTGGATCTACGAGTGTGATGCTACGAATTGGGGAAAATGGTTTAAGGGGGGGGTTTGAGTCTACGAAGTGGGGAGATTGGTTGAAGGGTGGATCTACGAGTGTGATGCTACGAATTGGGTAAAATGGTTGGTGGTTAAGGCTACGTATTGGGGAAAATGGTTGGGGGTTGAGGCTACGAATTGGGGAGAATGGTTGGGGGTAAGTCTACAAATTGGGGAAAATGGTTGGGGGTTGAGGCTACGAATTGGGGAAAATGGTTGGGGTTTGAGGCTACGAATTGGGGAGAATGGTTGGGGGTAAGTCTACAAATTGGGGAAAATGGTTGGGGGTTGAGGCTACGAATTGGGGAAAATGGTGGGGAGGGGGTTGAGTCTACGAGGTGGGGAGATTGGTTGAGGGGTGTATCTTCGAGTGTGATACTACGAATTGGGGAAAATGGTTGGGGGTTGAGGCTACGAATTGGGGAAAATGGTTAGGAGGGGGTTTGTGTCTACGAAGTGGGGAGATTGGTTGAGGGGTGGATCTACGAGTGTGATGCTACGAATTGGGGAAAATGGTTGGGGGGGGGGTTTGAGTCTACGAATTGGGGAAAATGGTTGGGGGTAAGTCTACAAATTGGGGAAAATGGTTGGGGGTTGAGGCTACGAATTGGGGAAAATGGTGGGGAGGGGGTTGAGTCTACGAAGTGGGGAGATTGGTTGAAGGGTGGATCTACGAGTGTGATGCTACGAACTGGGGAAAATGGTTGGGGGTTGAGGCTACGAATTGGGGAAAATGGTTAGGAGGGGGTTTGTGTTTACGAAGTTGGGAGATTGTTTGAGGGGTGGATCTTCGAGTGTGATGCTACGAATTGGGGAAAATGGTGGGGAGGGGGTTGAGTCTACGAAGTGGGGAGATTGGTTGAAGGGTGGATCTACGAGTGTAATGCTACGAATTGGGGAAAATGGTTTAGTGGTCGAGGCTACGAATTGGGGAAAATGGTTGGGGGTTGAGGCTACGAATTGGGGAAAATAGTTGGGGGGGGTTTGAGTCTACGAAGTGGGGAGATTGGTTGAGGGGTGGATCTACGAGTGTGTTGCTACGATTTGGGAAAAATGGTTTGGGGGTGGTACTACGAATTGGGGAAAATTGTGGGGAGGGGGTTTAGTCTACGAAGTGGGGAGATTGGTTGAGGGGTGGATCTACGAGTGGTTAGAGTTAGTATGGGAGCTAGCAACGTTTGGAAAGTAAGAATTTTAGGTCAGCTGATTTTGTGATATGTCGTCCTTCTTGCTCTTTCGGTTAGAGTCTGGGCTATCTGGCTGGCGGTAGCGGTTGCGTTCATTAGTGCGCATCCTACCTGTGCAGGTAATAATCCTGTATTTTAAAAACATTTTAAGAGGCGTAATTTTTAATTTTTTGTTGTAAATAAGTCTACCTGATATACTTTTTTTATTGCCAGACATTTTTGACAATGCTAATTATGTGCCATACGCAATTTTTTTTTTTTTAATTTTAAAGTATTTTATAATGTCTGTAATTTTAATATTATGTTATTTAAAGATAAGAAAAACAAAATTAATTTTCCAGACTTGAGATTGGATGCGCACTAATGAACGCAACTGCTACCGCCAGCCAGATAGCCCAGACTCTAACCGAAAGAGCAAGAAGGACAGCATATCACAAAATCAGCTGACCTGAAATTCTTTCTCGAAAACGTTGCTAGCTCCTATACTATTATTACAAGGATATTTAAGGTAAAAAACTAGAGCGGACAAATAAGGTATATTGCCAGTTTCACAATAGCCTCAGCTTAACGGTCATGAGTGTCCTTTAGACGATGTAATATCACATGTAAAACATTAAAACCATTTGGATTCCCTCGCACAACACGTCGGCCCACGAGACAAGGCAAAGTTAGCCGAGTTGCCTCCACGTCGACGCTTCATATTACCAGGTGTAATATCCCAGGGGTACCTCCTACAATCATCCCCATTCTAACAAGCAAATAACAACCTACTCACTTTCACCTAAAGTTGAAATTTGAATAGAGGCTCACAGTTTTTGGAATTGTGATTTTTGCAGATAATCTTTATGTTAAAACCTGTAGGTATACTGCAATAAGGCTGCGTGTGGTTTTAAGAAAATATTTGTATTTATAAAGGTAGAAAAAAATACGTTTTGTTTGTATACTGTGTTGTATGGGACGGTATTATAGTAATTAGGTAGGTTTACGTATTCCTTTTGGTATGACAAGAAATTTGAGTTTAAAAATAAAAAACTGAACTCATTTATTGCCACCTAGCAATTAAATTCTCGAAGTGTTTGTATCTGCCCTCTAATCCTAGCAAACTGCCTACGTACTAGTTTTCCTATAATAACATAGTAATCACGTACATGTAGTCTATTCGAAAGTGGTGGATAGACAACCTTGAATCTCCAAAATCAATTTGAATTTAATTTACTGTGACCTAGACCTTTCTGTTCGTGTTGCTTCTCTGTTATTATTTAGATTAACTGCTCATCCATTTTCAAAATAAAAATCTAAACAGGAGCAAACAAGCTAATTTAAAATATTTTTTGGACGTCTCGTAAGGTAACTCAAAATATGGATTTCTAGGTTACGTTTTTTGGAGACAATTTAAATAGTTTTTTTTTGTGATACAAGGTTCTTCCTACATACCTTATAAATGACTAGTTTCAAAATTATATAATTTATCAAAACATGTAGGTTTGATTTGATATAAATATTCCACAAAAATTAAATAACATTCATCAAAATTGGAGTAAGACTGTAACTTACATTTAAAAATGTTAAATCCTACAATTTTATTTTCCTCGTAAATTTCTCTCGTGTGCGCCTCCCCTTAAGTTACAATTTAAACCGTATGTCCTTCCCCTCCACATAAAGCACGGCACACACTACACTACAATTTAGCGCGACTCGCACCCGCTCACGGCTAATCCTTACAGTGTAGGGAGACCATCATTCTTGTACTTTCTTAAACAAACGTGAAAAGACAGCATTAACCTAACTTGCCGGATTCATCTGAATGTGAATTTTGACATGCTTCTTTTCTTGATTATTTATTTACTACTACAAACAATTTTTATACCAGTCAAGCTACGCTAGCTTTAAAATATAAATGCCTACAAATGAATTAAAAAAATCGTAAACTGGAATTAGTGCTCAGGTGTCAAAAAATTATTATTTTTTCACAAAATGTCATTATTAGTCTGCATCACAAATATTTATGTCATTAAGTAATCTGTTTGCCTATTATGCGACATGAACATTAATAGATATAATTTGGTCATGTAAACTAGACCATCAAAGGTTTCGGGTACTTGATTATATTTCTAAATCTTGCGATCATAATATCATAGCCGAAGAAATAAAATCACAGTTTTAAATTAGCATCCAACTGCAAACCCATGGTCACAGTACAGCAGTAGGGGCACAAATCCGTGCAACACGCGTATGTTCACGACGACGTAATCTGATGGCACCGACACTGGAACTACGCGATTACATCAAATTGAAACTAAGTGAAAGAAAGACAGACTTACGATGCCCCTCAAATGTTTTTATGGAGCAAAATAAAAACGTGCTATTTACAAGAGTGGAGGTATTTTTAAAGAATTCATGCTCAAATACCTTGGCTAAGAGGGAGCGGTAGAAATATCGTAAATATGTAGCTAGCGTAAAATACTCGTATGTAAACTCTTTGCAAATAGAAACAACGATATTTCTTGTCGCTGTTTTAAAGAAAATTTTGAAGTAATACACTTATACCACACTCATTGATTAAAAATACAATGTGTGTTACCTCTCCTGTTATTTCGTACTTCCAATACAATTACACCGCAGCTAATTTATCATTCCAAACACAATTACAAGGTAATTAATTTGCATGCAATTCACTAATAAACCCACCGTTCTAAAATAAATATAAAATCAAATTGCGAACCTGTAAATTCTCGAATAATATAATATTTATCTAGCAAATTGAATATTAAAATACATTCGTTCAAATCCCGGGAGCAGTGCGTTCATTTATGAAAATAAATTCATGAGGCGCGTAAATAAAACGGTTTGATTTTAAACTGAGCTTTTGGAGTCGTGACCTCAAAAACCGCTGAACTGAATCAGCTGATCCTCAGGGGATAAGACTTGTCGTTATTCTAGCACAATTTTTCTTTTGATAGTTGACTTGTCCTTCAATCTTGGACGTTGATATAAGGGTTAAAAGGCTTCAGTGAGCGCCTAGAAAGTCTCAAAAAACATTTGTAGATCTCTTTATTATGCCGCTTAAAAAATCAATTAAGCATTTCTAGAGTGTCTAATTGAGAGAGTTAAATAAGTGCACAGGGTACAAATTCTCGCTACCTTAAATAAATGACTGATCAACTTGACATATTACAAGTACCTCTAAAGAAGAAGACCATAATAATATACAACAGCGTGCATAAACAATACGACAGCTGTCAGTTACCGTCACAACAGTAAAACACAGGTCACAGTGTCACTCCAAATTCAGCTCCCTAGAGAATCAATCCAACGTTTTTTCCCCGGATCAGAAAATACCAAAACATTGAAAATTCAACGGGAACTCGGTCCGGGAGAATTTCCTGGGAAACTAGTTCTAGCCGCGTGCAAAATGCAATATTGTAAGTTGTTATGATTCGTCCCGGGAATAGTTGCGAACATCCCGACTGTTGCCGAAATTGTCAACGTATATTTAACTTTATCGTATGAAGTTTACGTTTATTGTAATAGTGTGTTAGTGTAATGGGTTGGCTGGTTTTAGTTGTCTTACGGTTTCTTGTATTGTTGAAATATGTGGCTGATATTCCAACAATACAGTCTCATATAAAATTTATAAGACTGATTTGATCATAAGCTGAGGAAAATATATTGTATTTCTTAATATTTTTTGACACTGTGACAGAATTTATAGCACGACTTAAGCAATCAGGTATGTTTTTGTCCTGAAGCATGTTTATATCTCAAATCTTCAGAAAAAGGGGAATTAAATAAAAAAAAAACACATGGAGATCTCTTAATCAAAAGCTAAAATGAACCACACCATAATTGATCTAAAATTGTCTACACTTCGCTAATCTGTGGAAACTAGTGAAGTAATCGCATCATTAGTCATATTGGACGTTGGTACATCATTTTCAGATATCTCTTGGACCTAATATGTCAGCTACAAGTACTACTTAACTGATTACTTAGGTTTAGTTTCTGGTTGGTAACCTTAATAACTCATACTTTATATAAAGCTACCTAGTCAGAAATGTTGGTTCCCAAATTTAGTCCTGTAAGTTCGCAGTCGCTTCTATCCGAGCCATTTATAATTCATGAAAGTAATTCCCTGAAACTTTGAAACATCCTTACATCGAAACTAAAACAAAGCTTTAAAAGTGTCTCACTTAAATCGAAGAATCGTGTTACTATTTCATTATTTAAGGGTGCTCACTTGATTAATCAGTTTCTACGTCGAGCACAATTTGTCTTTGTAAAGAATGTAGCTCGTAGTTTTTACTGCAATCAAGTTACAAGGTTCACTTGCTGGCTTTATTTAAAACTTGATGCCAAGATTTAATCTTGATACTTGATTTTTTATTGTCCTTGATTTATGTAAAGTATCAATTAGTTTTCGTGAAGTTGCTAACGCGACGGACTTAAGCGAGGTTCTACGAGGTTTATTTTGACTGCTTTTAGTTTAAAATTATATTTCTTTTTTCGGAAATTCATTCTTATTATTGTAATTGCTGTACAATGGTCACAATAATATTATTCTTATATTTTATTGCTATTCTTTTTTTGTATTCATGATAATATATATATACTTAAATGTAATGCAGGATTTTGTAACTGTTTTTGATATAACTTCACTGTCCAAATTATAAATATGTTTTTAACATGAATTCCACAGCTATTTAATTTAGCCACTGAAAAACAATATCGTCACATATTAGTTGACAGTAAAAACCTTCATATCCCAAAACATTTTACCACAAACTATTCCGAGTGATCCCATCTAAATTCTTTATCCAGTGTAATCAAAAAAGGGTTTCGGAAAATTCTCGAAAACCGCCATCAAATCTTTGTCGAATCCTTTTCTTTGGGTCACTATTCACGGACCATAAGACCCATGGATAGATCATTAAGCAAATGATTCCTGTGGGCAGCAGTGATCAGAATCTTTATGTGCCTAATGAACTGCTAACAATGCTTCGGATTACACCAGGTTTTCCTTGTCTTAGGCCCGCAGGTGATCCCCGAGTAATCGAATTCCAAATATTGCGTTTGATGGTAGCCAAATTAAGATCTATTGAGGCTTTGTTTGTTTGAAGTAATGTAACACTTGCTCAGCTGTATTTTTTGTTTATGTCATGATTAGGTAGACTCAATCGATAACCTAACAAGATTAGATATAATATCTCACTATACTAAAATATCATGGCTTACAAACTAGAATAACATAACATAACATACCATTACGCCTGTATCCCCGAAGGGTTAGGCAGAGGTGTACCATTGTACACCCACAGTTCGCCGGTATGTTTAGGTCCCATGTAATAGGGGGCGAGCCTATTGCCACTAACCGGGCACAAATCCAAACTCCGACCTGCTACTGAGAATTTCATAGAAAAACCCAATAACACCTTGGTCGACTTGGGAATCGAACCCAAGACCTCTAGCGTAGCAGTCGCGGTTAACTAGGCCAACGAGGCAGTTTACTAGACAACCAACAACCAACACTAGACAAACTAGAATAAGTACATAATATAGTGAACCCCTAAATATTGTTTACGCTACTATTGAAAAATGTGCGTGACCTTTGAAAACAATAGACTCTATTTTGACCTTCAGTATCTCTAAGTTAATGGAAGGTGTATTCTAATAGAATCATTTGTATGTGTTCACACGTAATTGGTACCATTCTCATTAATCTGTCGCCTACACGGACATCCCACCTACCAGCGTGGGCAGGATGGGCAGTTGCTAATATTTTACCTCGAAAATAACTTCCGACTATAATCAATAATAATTTATGTTCACACGATGTAAGATTATGTATAAATGTTCTATAAATATTTTTTGCTACATATATATTTATTTTTGCCTATTGTACATATTAGGCACCTACTCTTATATTCAATATGACTATAAACATTTGGGAATAAATGCCACCCTTTTGTCGTTAAGAGAAATAGATATAAATGAAAATTTAGCATAAAACCACAAATGAATTACACAAAAATTCATCAAATCGTTTATTAAGTACGAAAGCGTTTTATTAAGTGTTTCATAAGAAGCGGAGTAAATAAATCCATTAACACAAAGAGGGAATCTAAAAAGATAATAGATAAGAGGCCACTCGCATGCCCTCCGCGTAGCCCTCAGTAAACTTGCCTTCGTCACTCCCGACCTTCGTCAATGGACAAAAACGTTAACGCATAACACCACCTTTCACAAAGCTGGGTAAATGTTCGCTTAGGTATTGGAGATCTGTTGAGACCCAAATTGCTGCTTATTTGGAGGATTTTTTGTGAAGCTTGTTAGGTTGAACGTATTTTGTGAGTTTTGATACATGTCGCTGTTGACAGATTTTTATATTTATTCTAAGCTAGAGATGAGATTTTCATTTGCTTGATATTTAGAGAATGTGTAGATATCGTGTCAAGAACTAATTGGAGGAGACGTTAATGAATGAAAAAATATACTTAGACGGTTTGTACATGAATACTTGGGGTCTGATAAAGTGTGCTCAGTTGTACTGAATTGCCAAAAAGGTATATAAATACAACGGCCCACTGCATCTCACTGCTTATATTTAAGGGAATAACAGCTTAGATATTGAAAACAAACATAGGTACATTATATACACCGAAAACATATCTACGAAAAAAAAAACATACAAAAGAAATCCATCATGCACACACAGTTCCAAATAGTTTTCATGTAGGGTTGGTACAAATCTCCGCCACTCACATACAAATAGAGACAACAAACAAAGAAAGTGTTGAGTGGCATCCCTCATCACGCCATTTATCATCGTCAATAGGGTTTGTTTGCAGAGGCCACCGTTTAAAACTGCCTCCATTCCTGCACCTACCATGAACTCTAAACACGAGAGCTTTTGTCGTTGTGGAAGCGAGACACCGCTACGTGCAGTGTAGCGCGATGTCTCGCTTCCACAACGGCTACAGTTCTGCTTTAAGCGTTCCTAGTAAAGGTTTTGTTCTCTCAGGACCAACGATTCGGTTTGCCGACTTTTTAACCCTTTTTCGAAACGATTTATCTTCAGTAGAAGTCGATATCGTGTTTGTTTGGTCTTTATTTGAAGTTATTGCTCCGCATTTATTGAGTGTTGAAAGTTACTGTAGTTTTTTTAGGGTTTTCAAGAAAATTTTGTTCTTTTGACTTGGTGTATAGTATTCAGGTACTTAATTTATAATAACATGTAGGACGTAGGTATGATATGATTTTTTGTAAACACAAAATAAGTATACTGTAAAAATCAATGACATCATAAAAAAGAAAACATATAGATCCTTCATCCAACCTCATAAATACAAAATAGTCAAATAAATACGAATTCAAAAGCTACTCAAAATCAATATAAATGGCAAAACTTTACGTGACATTGATATATTTTACACTATTAATTCACTTACTTTGTGGTCAGGGATCTTTTTCGAAAAGATTATTTGGCAGTTTACTAATATTAAGGCTTTTACATAGACATAACCTTTATGAAAAAGATTAGAAACTGTTTTATTACTTTGCAGTATACCATAATAACTTCAAGTTTTTAATGTATTTATGCTCAACTAAGTAGTTATATTACAGAAATTTGATACAGCTAAGTCTAAAACCGGGAATTGCTAAATCTGGCTAATCCCCTAATCTAGGAATATTAATAGATCTTGATTGGTAACACAATTTAGTTAGGAACTCTATTATTTATGGCCGCCTTGGGTTGATAATACATTAACTAAAGCAGTTCGCGTATAAATGGAACACAAACACTGCAGTGGAATAATGATCTATTCTAATACGAATATTGTTAACGCATAACGTAAGTTGGTCCGTCTTTTATGGTTTCACGGCTAAACCACACAACCGATTGTGATAAAATTGAGTATAGAGTTCGCTCATCCAAGAAGGAACTGCCATTTTTTGTCACGATAACTGATATAAAATAACTACAAGTGCGACTCTGTGTGCGAAAACCAGAACAATAATTATAATTATAAATTTTTGACTCATTTTGAAATATGTTATTATTACTTTAAAAATATTAAACTAGCTCACAGAGAATTCTTCATTTATTCATTTCATGAACCCAGTTTTCTTAAACCTGGTATAAGAACCCTAAGGAAACAAACAGAATGTTAATATTAATGCCTTTTCAAAAGGAAACCTAACCTAACCAGTATTAAAAATTAGTTTTTGTAAATATATTTTAAAATGTTAGTTATGTATGTTTTGTGCATTCATGATATAATATTTTATGGTAAAATTATTTCGAATCTAGTCTATTCATTTCTATCCAGCATGACGACTTATTATAAATAGAAGTATGAAGATATGACATACCAATGTGTAACATGAAAACGTGTTTACTTTTATTATTAGCTTGGTACGGTGTTAACGGACTGTTTAAAATTAAATACTGTTTAGTTTTTTTACACGTCGTTTACAAGAATTTCTTAATGTAAAATCATGATTGCGTAGCACGGAAGTTAAAACAAATATTAAGATTGCTGGAGTAAAAGTCTTTAGTTTTGAATCCTTTAAACATTACTTATAATTTGAACATACACAGCAACTATAAAAAATACTAAGGTTGTTTTTCTCCACTTCTGACTACATTGAATGAATAAAATAGCCACTAAATGCACAGTCCAAGTGCCGCAAAACGTTTTAACTATTCGCGAAGCAAAACCCGCATTTCAATATTTAAAAAATTTCAAATAAAACAAATGAATCTGCTATAAAATTGACTTCAGGCTTTCCAACCGCACCAGACGTCACTTGTCATAATTATTATGACATTCAAAAGAAAACGCAGCGAATTTCTCTACAAACGTATTTTCAAACACCCATTCAATCAATTTTAAACCTTATTTTCAGGGCAACAAAGTTCTCCTAAACTGTAACCTGTAACTTGGTCAACAAACTTTTACTAACTATTGGAGTAAGGGAATTTAAACCGTATTGCATTCGGAAGAAGGTCGCAAGTATAAGTATTCGAGTGCTCCTTCCATTTAAAGTACGGTCCGCTTTTAATTTGTCATATAAAGCGTGATTTATATTTTAAAAGTTGAACGGCTACTGCGAACGTGTGATTCATACATTTTACAGGAGACATGTTTTAAATAATTTCAAGTTTATTACGGCAGTTAAGTCAAGGTATTTATTTTATTGAATTATTGTGGCAAGCAGCTTGTATAATTGTTAAGTTACATTTTTGAGAAAGTCAATTGAATTTCAATACATTTAATAAAAATTATTACATATTATTTGGCTAAAACTCCTAATATTTTAGTAAGTCTAAAACGCAAAGAAAAAATATCAATATTAGTATACGCAGTGGTCAAAATATAAACTGTATTTATTTCTAAACAACATGGATAATTAACAAGAAACAAAAATAAATACTGCATTAACTACATGCTAGTATTTAAATAACATTTTTTTATTAAGAGCTTAGCTTAAAGTAAATATCGGAAGCAATTTTCGAGGCAAATAGCGTCCGTTGCAGGATTGCATTAACGACTGCAAATATAACACACGCTGTATAACCGGCAGAACACCCTGTACGGTTAGAAGGCTGTATACAGGGTGTGGTAAAAAGTGAACATTTATACGGAGGTGAGGGACTAAAGGTGAGGTTTGTGTGAAGGTAAATATTTTAGTAGTTAAGTAGTTTTTCGGCCATTATTTGTGAGACTTATAGCGTCTTTATCAGGTTTTTACTAAGACTGGATTGGTTAAGGTCTGGAATAAAGGATGTTAGGTAAGTGAAGAATCTTGTAAAACTAATCTATTTACCCAAACAGTTTCAGGCCTCATTTAGGATTTAATTTAAGACTGGTTTGCACTCAAGTGGATTTGCGTAATTTACTGTATCTGGCGTATTTCAGACATTCCTACGATTACTAAATAGGATATCTAGACTAGTTTTATATTTAATACGGCTGTGCTCGACGTAGTCCATCGTCCACATATTGTAACTCACCATCAAATTATACTTTATAAAATAGTAAATAATGTATTATTGACACATGACTAATGTAAAAAACTCTGCCATTTAATGACAAACCTTATTTTTCTAATCGCTCCCGCTCTGCTTATCACAAACCGCTTCCCAACCAAAAGCAGCGTACGAAAGCGGTCTCACAAGAAACACAAGTACTAACGTTCAACTTAATGGTTGCATTCCACGTTCGACGGTTTTCACCAGACGTTTCTTTACCTAGCTTCGACTTTTTGTCGCATACGTCCTTTGTGGGGCTTAATGAGATACAAGCATCTATTTATTTTGGAGAATAGGTTTTGCGGGGTAACTAAATGTATCTAGTACATGTCTGTCTGAACTGATTTTTTAAGTTCGTTGCTTACATATCCTAACATACAAGCCGCGTTTTCGAAATTTGTATGCAAAGTGTGGTTGAACCTAGCATCAGGCCGCACCGAAAGCACTGGATTTTATAAAAATAAGAAAATAATAAGAGATCACAAGATGTCGATTTTATTAATTTAGACGCCTACCGAGACCGACGCCTAACAAGGCCGACGCCTTGTAAGACCGACGCATACCGAGACCGACGGCTACCGAGACCGACGCCTATCGAGACCGACGCTTACCAAGACCGACGCCTTTCAAGACCGACACTTCCGAGACCGACGCCTAACAAGACCGACGCCTTGTAAGACCGACGCATACCGAGACCGACGGCTACCGAGACCGACGCCTATCGAGACCGACGCTTATCAAGACCGACACTTCCGAGACCGACGCTTACTAAGACCGACGCCTTTCAAGACCGACACTTCCGAGACCGACGCCTACCGAGACCGACGCCTACCTAGACCGACGCTTACCAAAATCGACGCCTATCGAGACCGACGCTAACCAAGACCGACGCTTAGGAGACAGTCGCCTTCCAAGACCGACGCTTCCGAGACCGACGCCTACCGAGACCGAAGCCTTATAAAACCGACGCCGTCCGAGACCGACGCCTACCAAGACCGATGCCTAACGAGACCGACACCTCATAAGACCGACGCCTACCGAGACCGACGCCTAACAAGGCCGACGCCTATCGAGACCAACGCTTACCAAAACCGGTGCCTTCCAAGACCAACGCCTTTCAAGACCGACACCTTCCCAGACCGACGCTTCCGAGACCGACGCCTTACAAGACCGACGCCTTCTTAGACCGACGCCCTATATGACTGACGCTTACCAAGACCGACGCCTTTCGAGACCGACGCCTACTAAGACTGACGCTTCCGAGACCGACGCTTACGAAGACTGACGCCTAAGGAGACCGACGCCTTGTAAGACCGACGCCTTGTACCGACGCTTACCAAGACCGACGCCTTGTAAGACCGACGCTTACCAAGACCGACGCCTTGTAAGACCGACGCTTACCGAGACCGACGCCGACCGAGACAGACGCCTATCGAGACAGACGCTTACCAAGACCGTCGCCTTCCAAGACCGACGCCTACCGAGACCGACGCCTACCAAGACCGACGCCTACCCAGAACGCTTACCAGGACTGACGCTTACCAGGACTGACGCTTACCAAGACCGACACCTACCGAGACCGACGCCTTGCAAGACCGACGCTTACCGAGACCGACGCCTTCCCAGACCGACGCCTAACAAGACCTACGCCCTATATGACTGACGCCTCTCGAGACCAAAGCCTATCGAGACCGACGCCTATCAAAAACGACGCTTCTGAGACCGACGCATAACAAGACCGACTCTTCTGAGACCGACGCCTAACAAGACCGAAGTCTTCTAAGACCGACTCCCTATATGACTGACACCTACCGAGACCAACGCCTACCGCGACCGACGCTTACCAAGACCGACGCCCTGTAAGACCGACGCTTACCGAGACCGACGCCTACCAAGGCCGACGCCTAGTAAGACCGACGCTTAACGAGACCGACGCCTTATAAAACTGACGCCTTATAAAACCGACGCCTTATAAAACCGACGCCTTTTAAAACCGACGCCTTTTGAGACCGACGCCTTATAAAACAGATGCCTTATAAAACCGACGCCTTTTAAAACCGACGCCTTTTGAGACTGACGCCTTATAAAACCGACGCCTTATAAAACCGACGCCTTTTAAAACCGACGCCTTTTGAGACCGACGCCTTATAAAACCGACGCCTTTTAAAACCGACGCCTTTTGAGACCGACGCCTTATAAAACCGACGCCTTTTAAAACCGACGCCTTATAAAACCGATGCCTTATAAAACCGACGCCTTATAAAACCGACGCCTTATAAAACCGATGCCTTATAAAACCGACGCCTTATAAAACCGACGCCTTATAAAACCGACGCCTTTTAAAACCGACGCCTTTTAAAACCGACGCCTTATAAAACCGACGCCTTATAAAACCGACGCCTTATAAAACCGACGCCTTATAAAACCGACGCCTTATAAAACCGACGCCTTATAAAACCGACGCCTTATAAAACCGACGCCTTATAAAACCGACGCCTTTTAAAACCGACGCCTTATAAAACCGACGCCTTATAAAACCGACGCCTTATAAAACCGACGCCTTATAAAACCGACGCCTTATAAAACCGACGCCTGCCAAGACCGACGCTTTCGAGACCGACGCCTAGCTAGACCAACGCTACCAAAACTGAAGCATTCCGTGATTGACGCGTTTCAAGACTTAATACGATATCGTTCTGAATTGTAATAATATTTATGTTTAAGAAAACTAGAGCTATTTATTTTAATTACCGCTCTTAACCTGAAACAGTTTTCATCTGCTTTAAATATAAAGTCTAGGTGTAGATTTCTGCGGAACCTCTTTTTTATGAGACTACGCAAGCAGTGTTTCTAAGAAATGCAGAAAATTATGAATGTAAGGAAATTGAAAAGATGTGCCCTTTAAATAGACATTCTTTGCACAAAGACTTAATTCGTCTGCTCCTGGTTTTCTAATTTTTCATCTTTACTTTGAAATAACGAATCTATTTACGCCAATAGCTTTTTCTATTAATTTTTTCCCCTCTTTGGAGACACTGACTTTTTATTCTATTAGTTACCTATTAATTTTTGCATTTAATTAGTTTGAGCTACGACTATAAACAGAAATAAAAAAAAAGGATACTTTAGCTTATTAAGAGCCATATAAGGTTTCACGATTAAGACTGAAATGCAGTCATGCATTGCATTGCATATTGCACAATAAGGTCAAATCTACTTAATACTAGAGCTACTCTACAAAGAGATCATGCCTTCTACGATCATATCATAACCTTTGTATGTCAGCTATACCCCACTTAACAGGCTAGCCTACACAGGATGTTCCATTAGCGTCGCAGAAAGCGTAATATTTGGCATGCCCCTGTTCCATCCATTTCGTGGAACCATGAATAATAGAGCGACATCAATACTGAAATAGGTTTCATATCTGATTCCCGAGTGGTAGCGAGCTGACATTTTTTATGTTGACAGCGATTTGACGGAGAAGCATTCGTCAGCAGAAGGGGGTAGGAATCGCTTCGCTGCCTTAAAGTATCGCCAGGTATGGCACTGCCTTAGCGGTTCTTTAATACGAATGATTGGTGGAAACAAATTGCCTTGTTGAATTTTCACAAATGAAATAAAACCACTGTAGGTACATCGCGGTAAAAGTATATTTAGGTTTTTTTTACCATATTTCTAAGCTTTTTCGGGTGCCATGGTCACGAGCCAATCTGTCCTGAGTAGTTTTAATTTCAATTCAAGAAAAACGCTTTTGCAATTTGTAGTACACAAAAAGTTTTTTTTTTAATGTAATAGTTAGTATTCATGTGGCGAACCACTAGGCATTTAATTTGAATTGAATTGAAAGTGTTTTTTGTTGTATTACCTTTTCTTAATACTTGCATGATAGTATAAAATATTTGTAATTGATTACCGGCCACTAGTTTTACCCGTTTTTAATTAAGAAAAGGCAATATAGCAAAAACACTTCTAAAATAATCAAATTAAATGCCTAAACATAAAAGAAAAGCCACGCAAAATACTAAGAAAGCGTATATTCCCGAGCGGCTTTTAAAGAAAATCTTATGAATTCAGCGTAATAAAGATGCAAATGTGTATATTTTTTTGCTCGCCAGCGCACTCCCGTGTCGGTTCAGTTGGAAGAAAACTTCACAAATGTCGGCTGTGACTCTATTTACACTGTCTGTCAAAATAATTGTGCGCAGAAAAAGTCGCATATTTTTTTTAAAGGAAACGTTTGCTCGTTTTTGTTTCTCCAACCTAGACGCCTGAGTGACTACGAATATTTCTTTTTTTTCTAATCAGTTTTATGTTATATCGCTACCTGTAGGTAAGTTATAAAGATATTCTTGAACAAAGTTTTGTTTATTCATATTATTATTGTTAAAAAATATTGTGTAAAATAAGTAAATATCCAAAAACCAAAAATATAAGGTTTACATAATACCAAATTTAACCTTGAAAAAACCTCAGTTCATCAATTTTACATTATTTTTAATGAAACATTTTAGTCCGTACAGTCAGGCTAAACTGCATGATAGTGCAGTACTAAACTGCAACCACCAGAAGCCTTCACATCTTAACTCAAAAGCCAACAGGGACACCCAGACAGACAGACTAACAAAACCAGAATAATATTCAAAATCCACTTCAAATTTGTCACTAATACAACTTTTAATGGGTAGAGCCGTACCCTTGTCACCGATGGGTGCGTCCGTCGTTATTGTTTTAGCCAAATGTCAATATCCAAGATAATCTTCAGTTAGGAATAGAATTTGTGTTTGCGAAACCGTCACGGGGAGATATTAATTTGGTGCTTGGATTTGGGAATCGTGTTTTGTTTTCGGATGTTGGGATGTAGAGTATTGTGGAGAATTTGTAATGTATGGTTTGTATAGGTACTAGTTGTGTACCCGATAGGAGGTTTAGGAGGAAGTAAACACGCGGGAACACTTATGAATAGTCTATGTCTATCTTACTATACATATAATATATAATAAAATAATATAAAAATGTTGGGTTAGTTATAACATTCATAAATCAAGAACCCCAAAAATATCTTTGTTCGATTTGTTGGTTTTGTCTCTTTTATTTTTTTAGCTAGTAATTACTAATTTTTTAATTAGTTAAAAAGCAGATATATTATTATAGACTTTTTGGCTTTTTGTTCAAAATGTACGTGGCATAGTCCAAGAAGAACATTCTCAAAACCAACACTCATATAATTGATAGCCACAAGTATACTTGCTTAGTCCTGCACATGATCCAGTGTAATGACGTCACTAGGACATGAAAGCCTACTGCGAGACACTGAGCTGCAGTAATGTCGCAGGCGGCGGGCAGCGCTTAAAGCGGCATTTAGCGGAGATTACCCCGGGTGCTGTACTTCGAAGACGAAGCGCACAGTTGCGATTTATTCAGGACTCTGGTTGGACTAATTGTACTGGTCATGGAAAAAATTTGGAAGTACCTTCTTCTAGTTTGGTGTAGTATTGTTCATGATATAACTTAACAATAATTGGATTATTACCAAAACTTACTTAACACAGATTATAAGTGTAAGATTTCAATTTAATAAATGGTCTTACTGTTCGAGCCTTAAATACTTAGAGGACATATAATATTATTTGGACTAAAGCAGCAACTTCGAGTTTCACAAAAAAGTTTTGATTTAAAACTGTACTTACGAGCTAAACCAACGGAATTCTTAATTTTATTCTGGCAACAAAATAGAGCAACAATTCAAAAGAAAATCCTTATTTAAATCAGATAAACGACCAACAAACACAAACGCAATATACATAAGTACGCACTGACTAGCAATAAATAAACATGGCGGCAAACCCAAGAACAGTGCTGTGACATAATTGATTGAATGCTTCGCCTAGTTTTATGAATAAAATATACGGGTCCGATTGACCGGCCACCGCCATACTATATTTATGTCAACATGAATATTCATAGCAAGACTTTATGCCAGTCAAGTCTGACGGATATTATGTTTTGGTTTGTATTCAGATGAAATATGTATTTATCTGTAGGCTTTAGTTGTCGAATTGATCGCCTTGCACCAAAATCAAATAATATGTTAAAAATTTCGAGATTTCAATCTTAGATATCCTATTTTTTTGCATGCCGATACAGTCCGCGTGTATTAATAATTACATCACTTTTTTGCACCAATATTCTACATAAGTCTATAAGGAACAATATCGATAGGAAGTTGAATATATCTAAATATTTATGTATCGTCAATGTCCTTCACCTCTGCCTAATGAATTAGGTCCATAATACTGCTACTACATAATTCAACTCGTAAAGAAACACTGCACGCATTCAGTGAGATTTTGAATATTAAAACTAGTCAAGTTAATGAAGTCGTGAGCGTGCGTCGTGTCTTACGGCAGCGTATTAAAACAATATCAGCGAGATATTACGGACACTGCAGCTTGCTTATATTGAAACATTGTAATGTATTTATGTGTAGCGTAATTAACTAGCCATTGTAAGGGCAACTTAATGAAAACATTAAAATTTTATGTGTCCTATTAAATTAAAATTATAAAAATTAAGATGTATATATAGCTCTGGGTAATGGGTGCGTAAATGTCTGATATTGTCAAATAGTCTATGTAATTTATTTTTGTAATTTAACAAAATCGTGTTAGTAGTTCAGAAGTGTGTTGAATAATGACACATTCGGCAAGCGATCGCTTTTGTTGTTAACTAAAGTGCCGTTCGAGATTTTACCTAATTTTTCTAACAGATAATTTTAACGTTAATTAAATATGAATCTAACTCTTTAGAGAATGATTACATAAAAACTTGTAAAAATTAGTGCAATAGTTTTTGAAGAAATATAAATTTACAGCGAACTTATTAAACATCTACCAAAGATCAAACGCTCAACTCACAGATTGATAATCTTAAACACAATAAAGTTCAATCAAAGCCCCCCCTCCATTGCAACAGGCTTAAAACTAAGATAAAATATTAATTTTTAATCTATTTTAATACGGAATGAAAAATATAAGGCAGCGGCAAAAAGCTGCGCGAGAAGGTGTCGGCGATACCGCTCCGAGACTTTAATTAATAATTGAAAGGTGAAAAATGTGAAATATCTCGAGCCCCGATAGAAATAAAACTATTAGGAAGGCTGCACAACAGGTATTTATACTTTAATCGACTTAAAGAGGTTTTGCCGTGGTTTTGCCGCGGCGACTAGTTTGTGTATTTTTCTCGGAATAGCAGACTTAGTCGTGATTAAATAAAACGATCACTATCAATCATAAACATTATGATGTTCAAATTGTCAGGTATACCTAAATCTTATCTTTCATGACAAGGCATATTTTCATATTATGTTTTTTCTCTTATAATAACTACATAAGCACGGTTTTACCATAAAATAAGGCAGTGGTGCTCGTCTTACTAATATTTTTACATGGGGATGGATAGACATTTTTCATTTGAAAACATAATTATTTACTTCCTACATATTAGGTTCTTAAGACATTGGCATTACATTACGAATCTATAAACATTATTTAGCATATAAAAATCATTTCGTTCAATACAAAAACAGATTCCCACAATCACGTCTAAACATTGTTCCCGCGCCATGTGAACTCCGCCTTACACGAGCTAATTTCAAATAGTCACGTCCCAGCGCAGGTGTGGCCCGGGAATCGAATCCCGGACCGATCTATGGATAGAACGGCTGTCAACTGCTTATGTAATGTGTGTGATACATTATATTTATGTTGAGGTGTTTTGTAAATATAGGTAAATTGGTTTATGGAAAGTTAACAATCCAAGGATTTTTTATAAAGTAAATTAAATAATTGTTTATTTTTATTACTTAAAATATTGTAAATATTTTAAATTTAATTTCATCAATAAAACATATAAATTGGTTTTTATTAGTTGTATTTTTTCTGAATTTGTGAATTTATTTTTATTTTCAATAACTAGTCTTAATGTTTTGATTATATCACATGATCAAGGTCAAATTGAAAGGTTAGATGGAGTTCATATAAGTTCAAATTGCTTGATATACCTACCAACTAATTTTGCAATTAGACTTACGCATTTTTTTCTTGCAATTCAAGAAACTATATAAACATTACTAAAATAAAGAATTACACTTTTTTGTTATTTAATTACAACTTAATTAAAATTAACTTCTTTAGGTCAGAGATAAATAAAATTAAATGATCACTGGTATTCTCAGTAGGTCGAAACCGTGTTTATAATTCGGTAATTCTGAAAGTTTAACGTAATATACAAATATTTAAGTTTTGGTTCTGAGTATTTCTGTATTTAAGTTTCACATAAGTTATTTCAATTCACAAGATATTATACATTTTGATGAAAATACCACTTTTTAATGTGATAACTACGAAATAATGATTCTTGATCATAAATTGTAAATTTTTATACCTATGTTATATTTATTATTATTTTGTTATAATAAATTCTGCAACATGTTACCATTTTTAGTTTATTTTATGTGTAAATAATCATAGCCCTCCTGTGACACAGTCGGGTAAAAATAGAAAAGAGAAATTTCTTAGTCCCGTAAATCGAATAAAA
This sequence comes from Autographa pulchrina, assembly GCA_905475315.1. Lineage (NCBI taxonomy): Eukaryota > Metazoa > Arthropoda > Insecta > Lepidoptera > Noctuidae > Autographa > Autographa pulchrina. The sequence continues at coordinate 11,864,559 of FR997781.1, forward strand.
CTATAGAACAAATCTTATTCTTCCGAAGCACGTAATATTTTATCAGTTCTAGTTGTAAAGGCGAACTAATTTTTGTTGGAGTAAACTTGTGTTAAAGTTAGTATATCTCGCTAGTGGCTGTCTCGCTGCGGAGTCCGGACCAAGTTGGTCGAGGCTGTCTGGAGACATGTAAGAGGGTTAGGGTAATTTACTTACGAAATTATGCTGGTTTATATTGTTTTTATTTATGTCTTGTCAACCAGTCTTACCATGGATATGTATAGATACCATACTGTGTTATCCAGTAAAGTGGGTTGTGGAGGTCAGATAGGCAGTCGCTCCATGTAAAATACGGTATTCAGCTGAATCCGGAAAGTCAGTCTGCTTGCGACCACGGGCGGTGTAACCCGGTCGAAACGTCAAGCCCCAAAAAAGCTATTTATGCATGTACGTGCTTAATCCCGTGAATTATATTACTATGAATCCGGTAAGACTGGAAGCCGACCCCAACATAGTAGGGAAAAGGCTCGGGAGATGATGCTGTATTTATTAATGATGTTGAAGATTTATGTAACCGGATATCTTTGTTCGAGTAGAAAGTATCCTATATTTTGATAAGGACTGAGTAATAATTCGGCCATCTTGCATCGAAATCTGTTAAGTTGTTTTTGGGTTGACGCAACAACAACACCAACATGCAGTGTAGTAGTTAGTCAGAATTTCTTGAACTGTGTCATTATAAAATTTACCTGAAATAAAAATGGTTAGTTGAAAATTGTCTAAATTAAAGAAGTTTTTAATAGTATTGCGTTGTTTTACTTTTCCCTCCTTATACATTATTCAATCTGACTATCTATATCTAAATGGAAAAATGTAACGTCTAAAAATAGCCGAGAATCGTACCCACATACATCGAATGGAATAGCATCCCCCGACGGTAAGTCGACAAAATTATTTGCGCTCTAAAGCGGCGTATGAATTTATAAGCAGGACCCGCTTACGGAATCCTAAAATTCAACTAACCCCTGGAGAAAGTTTCATCCCTTACGACCTTCGAGAAACTTCCCTTGTGATGTACTCCGAATTTACAACCCTTCTATACTTGTTAATTTTCTTAAACTATTGTGCGGAATTTTGGGGGTTAAATTTTGAGTTTGTTTTAAGTGTTTTCTTATTTTCTTTTTGATTCCTTTGTCTCCTAGCTTCATTAATATAGAAACAAAATGAAAAGACTAAGATAAAAGATTTTTGGCGGTTTTAATTCAAAACACTAATACTCGTCGTGATTCGTGCTCTAAATGATGAACTAACACTATTTCGAAATATCAATCTTTAGTATCCATTTCTATTACATAACATAACATAACATACCATCACGCCTGTATCCCCGAAGGGTTAGGCAGAGGTGTATCAATGTACACCCACAGTTTTTTATTATTATTTTATTTCTATTACATAGCATCCATACCTATTATTTCACAATTCAAGTACCTAGATGTTTTGATAAGTAGGCATAAATAATACTTCACAATAAACAGATTCTTGAGTCTACAATGTTAAGTATTTCTGATTGAAAACCTTGAGCCTAAAGGCCAAAACACAAATTGAATACCAACTGAACAAAATAGTTCGAAAACACTTCAAGTAAGTAAACCAGGTCAATTACAATTTACAGCTTAATTTAAACAAGAACACCAATATCCGAAAATACTGAACTAATTTCGAGTAACCAAAAAAGGCTCTTCGATTTCATTATGCAGAGGCCAGCCAATTGTCCAAGTTTTATAATAAAAGTAGGATAGTGACCATGAACGGGGCATTATCATGTTATTGTAAACAAAAGCACGGGTTCCTGTAGTCGTTACTGGCTGGATAATGGTATAAGTTTTATTAAAAAATTCCGACATTGTGCCCGCAGGAGGGTTAACTTGGATAGAATGTTGTGTGCCACCTGACTGCGTGCGGGGGTTAAGGTGTGAAAGGAAACTAGGTTATACTTGTCCCTAAAAGGATTTTCCATGGAAATAGGTAAACTTCTCTTGCGGTAAATTCAATTATATCGACTTTAGCAACATAACGCGAGATGAAAACATCTATCTTATAAACAAAAACTAATCTTCTAGTATTTAAAAACTACACTACCACTTACTATACTACACAACTACGCTGCAATTTCGATTTAAACATAAATTAAATTTTCATTCTTATCTATCACATGGCATCTAAAAACGACTAAATAAAACCCCTTTCTCTACACACAAGTCATACATGGCACACGACAAAGAAAATCCAAGACCAACTAAAAAAAAATCTTTAGTTCCAAAAATAAAGCGAGCTTCTATAATGATGACGCGGTACTGTGATCCCACCTGCATGGTGAGGTTCGCGTCAAAGGAGGAGGGCAGTCTTTGACGACAAAGGCATAATTACTTTGTGGACGTCTATCTCAGTGCCTTCAAATGACAGGGATGCGATAACCTTAGATTTACAGGTAAAAAGATTGAGGTTTGTAGTTACGGTAGTTTAACCAAGATTTATTTTGTTGAATATGTATAATTTGAAATTTATATATAAATTTCTCGTGTCACAATGTTAGTTACCATACTTCTCCGAAACGGCTTGACCGATTTTTATGAAATTTTATATGCATATTCAGTAGGTCTGAGAATCGGCTACTATCTATTTTCATACCCCTAAGTGGTAGTAGGTAGGTAGTAGGCAGGTGCTAGGTAGAAAAAATTGCATTGCAACGCATGCCGGGTACAGCTAGTATCATTCTAAAACTATTTAAGGGGCAATTACACGAGACAATTTCCAGTCAAGACTAGCTAGCCTGGCTGACAGACTAACTAGCACGCTCGTTATTACACCGGACTTAATATCGCATGCTACTCAATCGCCAGTGTGAAGTTTTTGGTGTTGGTCGTCAGGTAAACAAGGTGGACGATGTCGATATCGATATTTTTAGTAATGCGCTAATAAGTTATTATTTTTTAATAAATTTAGGTTTACCAACATTTTTACACATACTTAACGTATAGACAAAGATTTAGTTTTAAGTAATATTATGTTGTATTCGCATTATGAAAAATATAATTATTTGTTTTGTAAACACATATAAAATTAAGTACAGAAAATAAAATCAAATAAAAGGTACGCGAATAATAGATGTCTATACTAAAGCCAATCTGGAAAGAGAATGAAACGTTATTACTAATTACGCAATTATCAACTTTGACAACATGTGTTTAATTAAGTTCATTTTAGAATGACAAATATTACCGAAAAGGGCCTAAAAGTAATTTGAATGTGATGGAAACTGAACTGTTAGTCATTGAATTAAGGTTCATAATCCCAAAGCACGGTCATTATTTCTTGAATGTGGCTGATATATAGTCTAAAATCTACTGAATAGTTACAAATGTTTTTCAATAGTGGAGATGAATTGACAAGTTAAAAAAAATAACCATTAGAATTATAAAAATAATGAGTTTCGAAGGTGCAATCAACGCAAAATCCTAAATAGTGTATATTATATTTCATCCTATTTTTCCACATGTGAATTATTTTAGCAGTTTTGAAACTGCACATGTCTTACGTAAAGATTGTGCAACCCTAGGTGTATCCGTCGGGCGGTCGGTAGAGGTCAAATCGCGTGCTTACAAGGTTAAAAAGTGCGGCAGCGTGCTTGCTCGTCGCGAGAAAGTCTAGTCGAGACTTTCTGCGGGCTAGGTGCGTGGTGTAGGGTTGCCTCCTGCAATTTATTATATAGTATCGTACTATGTTCATTATAATACAGTAAATTGTAATATATATAATAGGAAAATAATATGGTACGAAAAATAAATTGGTACTACATTTTCAACGGTAAATCAACTGTAGCACATTTTTATTTTCAAATATTTAAAAATATACTGGAATCTTTGCACTAACGTAATATATAAGACATTCATGGCAATGCTTAGTTTCAATAAATTTAATTAATTACTTTTAGTTAACAAAATCATATAAAAGATAAGCAAATAATAGATATTTTAGTCTCAAAAAAAACTACTGAATAGCGATAAATGCTTTTCAATAGCAGATATCAATCGAGAAGTTAAAACGAAGTACTAAAAAAATAATAAGTTTCAAAAGTCAAATCGCAAAATCCAAAACATGAAATAGAAAAGTAATCAAGGTATATTGTAATTTTATCCTATTATTAACAATTGCATGAAATAGTTTACTGCACTTGTCTTACGTAAAGATCGCAACCCTAGGTGTATTCGTCGGGCGGCCCGTAGAGGTCAAATCGCGTGCTTACAAGGTTAAACAGTGCGGCAGCGTGCTTGCTGGTTTTCGAGAAAGTCTACAGAGACTTTCTGCGTGCTAGCTGCGTGGTGTAGGGTTACCATTTATAAACCACTCCACATCTTTTTTTTACAGATTACTGTCGATACTAATGTGATTAACAGGAAAGGGTTTTTTTTATACCAAGTTTAAAGGTTTCGATAGTACTGGAAATTCATTATTTGGTGTGCGCTGAGAAAACTATTAATGATATATAAAAAATATGTTCTACGTGATTAAAGTACTCATTCCTACCTACAAATAAGTCCGCGAGGTACTATATCTAGCTATCATAGTTAAGTCATAATAGTATCCTTCGTGTTCCTAAAATATGTAATTAGATCGCCGGTAGAAACAGAACTTTGATAAATTCGTATCTTAGTATTAAATCTTATTTAAATTAACAGTTTTGTTATAAAGAGTATTTATGAAGCAGTGAAATAGTGTTTAGTAGGTACTTACTTTCAAATAGGATATTATTATCACTATCACTACATAGTATAAAGCAAAGTCGCTTCCCGCTGTCTGTCTGTCCTTGTATGCTTAGATCTTTAAAACAAAGAAACGGATTTTGATGCGGGGTTTTTTAATAGATAGAGTGATTCAAGAGGAAGGTTTATATTATATGTATAATACATGCATAATATAGTAGAGAAACACAGATAATCCTAGAGGTTTTTAATGTAAGGTCGTAACTAAACACATTTTTTTGCGCTTACATTGCAAACGCTGGCTGAACCCTACGAGTTAGATCAAAATAATGTACTACAATATTGTGCACCTTAAAAAGGTCTAAAAAAAAGTCCGCGATGGTATATGTCTATCTCTTGGGGTTAACCCACAATAACCATTTTTTTATCCTTTACTTATAAATTATTTACGAAAAAACGATTTAGAGCACTACAGCATTAATTCTTATCCAATTATTATATGGCCCTTTACAGCATGTAATTTAAATGAATATTTTCGAAGATTTAAAATGCAGGGACATGGCGGTTGCGGCGGTACCGGCCGGGGGGCCCCGCCGGGGGCCGGGGGCGCGTGCCTATACCAAATAGTGCGTCGAAGGCCGCGCTTCGCGCTACAGCACTTTATGTTTATGTAGTATATTTAGTATCAGCATTGCACCCGTGCAAAGCCGGGGCGGGTCGCTAGTATTAGATAATTAATTTCTTAGTAATCACGCGTATAAACATTCAATACGAGAACCGTTCGGCGCCGTGCGCCGCCGCGCGCCGCAGCGCTATAAGCTTTCCTGTAAATATTTTAAGGGTATATATGCTTTGTGTTGTTTGTATATATACTTTCACTACAGTATAGTATCGACAAAGCAAATATCGATAGTTGACGACACTAGACTGAACAAACCGGTGAGCTACCGATCGCACTGAGGAAGCACGCTAGTTAGCGTGCTTGCTGGCTTACTCTTATTACACGTTGAGTTGTCTTATTAAGACAGACTGAAATCGTCTCGTCTAATAGCTGCTTAACTTTCATCGTCAAGAATGACAGATATATTATATTCCCGTAGTTTTTTATAAGACATAAAATTTATCAATAAAAATATTAACATTTTGCTATTTTTAATCTTATTGAACTGTTTTTACCACAAAATAATAATAAAAACCAAATGTAGGCCATTGCCCTTTATTTTAATGAACCTACAGTCTGTTGGTAAAGCCTTGATAAGTTATTTACAGTCTATAAATGAATTCGTAGAAGAACGAGGGAACTTCGCTGTTGTTTGTTATAATTTGCTTATAATATGTTGACTTTGGACACGGCTTTCTATGAAACAAAATTAGGTCTTTAAATATATAGAGCCCTTATAATAGCGGCCTGTAATTGTACTGTATACTGGCTACAGGCCTCTTCTTATACATGTACAGAAGGAACAATATTTTTTATCGCCAAGCTTGCTCATTGCATGTTGGCGATTTCAAATTCCAATGATGGGTTTCCTCACGATGTTTCCCATCACTTATTAGGAAAGTATCTTCTTGAATATAAATCATTTTTTTCATTTAAAATGACATATCAATAAAATATGAATTCAGCATCACGTCGAACAGAAAGTGACATTTTATTTTCATACTAGCGGCCCGTCCCGGCTTCGCACGGGTATTTAACACATTATTAAAGTTCAAGTTAGGATTGAAGGTTTCTGTGTTATTACTACTCTACACTCTTTATAATATTAGTATAGACACTCCCGTACCTCAGTGATGCTTAAATCGCATAGTTAGCCGAGCAGAGTGAGCGACAATCACGCGACTTTTTTCTAATTATTCTTATATTTTAAACTCGTGATATCTTTCGAAGGGAATGTCCAAAGTGAATAATTCAAAAAGTTACATAAAGGTATTGAAGCAGTTTTGACTATGAAGTAATTTATTTTGATAAGGATCAATACCAAGTAACAAATAAAGAGCCTTTTCTAGCGGCGTCCTTTCAATAATATTTTTTTTAATAAAATATCTCTTATTGTGACCTAACTGTAATAGTTAGACATATGCTGTCGCGACACTTTTTGTAGATAATTATATGTTCTACAAAGACGTAGTACATTATTTTGTTCTGTAATCAATAGTTTTCGCAGCGCACGCGATGCAAGATAGTTTTTTGGTAATTTTTTCACACCTTGGTTTACATTATTGAGGTTTTAGTATGGATCCCTAACTTTTTTGAAAATTTTATATAGCCTATGTTCACCGGAGATAGTGTAGCTTCTCAACAGTGAAATAATTTTTCAAATCGGTCAAGTAGTTTCGGAGCCTATTCATTTCAAACAAACAAACAAACAAACAATCAAATCTTTCCTCTTTATAATATTAGTGTAGAAGTGTAGATGTAGATAGATATAAATCATAACTTCTGTTTTTTATTAAATCGGTTCAATTATTCTGACACCCCACATGTCCATTGTAAAATGGGTCACTTAATTGATGCCATAAATCCCACTACAGGGAAACTTTGATAGGATTTCCCGACAACTACAAAAAGTCCATTCTCGGAAGTCTTATACGATACTGTATTTTTGCGTAGGTACGAGTATATAAAGTGACATTTAAAATTCAGTGCGAGGCCAATGTGTTGATCACCTGCTTTTGGTACTTTTAAGTTAGTATTTTAAGCAATAACCAGTGTATTGTAATTTGTAAGGTAATTATGTCATTACGACAGCATGTATACTTGTATTTTGAAGTCAATTGTAAATTTTAGGAAACTAGGAGCCCTTTCATAAGACTCCTGTGTGTGTATAACATTACGATTTAAATCTTAAGTATAAATGCAGTAAATACAACGCCTCCAGTACACGGACTGCACGAGCTGTCAACCGCTTTTGCGCGTCACATGTACCTCCCGGTTCTTGGTTCTGAAAAAAGTTGAACTGCTTTAACAACTCTTTGCGCGTGCAGTCTTAAATTCATATTATCACAAATACTCCTACCATAGTAAGACGGTAAGACCTCTTATTGGTTACATTGAACTTTATTACAGAGCTGTAAAGATAAGGTACAAACGATCAGTTTACTTTGGAAATATTTTCCAATTTTATTATTCTCTATAACAATAATATTATCATGAAGTCGGCTGAAGTAGGTGAGCTATTTATGACGAAGTAAAAAAGTCGATTGACTTTTTGTGATCAAATTGATATAGCTTACTTTGAGCAATCAATTTTTAGAGCGACTGTTAAGATTATTGTTTCTGACTACTTGTAAAGCTAGTAGAGGAATAGAAATAGCTTTTGATATTTTTATTTCCTAAACTTTTTGATGAAGTTGTCTTTTATTACTATGAATGGATCGCAGTAGGACAAAATAGAAGAGTTTTGTTGGAAAATGGGTCGTGGCTAAATAGCTATTTATTTGTTGCTATATTGATATTTAGCTCATTACCTACTATGGTTTAGCTCAAAACTAAACTGACTACATTCGTATAAAACGAGCGAATAAAACTTTAGTAAATTGAATAATTAAACCATCATATGCTACAAGGATTTCCTAAATTTTTAAATACTGCTTCATTTACATTAGATTGATTGAAAAATCCTACAAAACCAAAAACCTTGTTTGTCCCAAAAATAGTAAATTTCTCCCAATTAGTACCACCTAGTCTCGGCTGATGACGTCATAATGACTTCATCGAAGTATGGCTTTGCTCGTTATTTGTATTTTGTGGTCATCACACTAATTGGGGGTAAATTGTTCGATAGACTAATTAATTGTCGGTCTATGTACTTGTTGATTATATATATAAAGTTTTGTTATTAGGTAATATCTATTAGAACTTCGTTTTAGTTCGAAAATTGGTAAAACATAGGTTGAAGAATCTGCTTCATTTCAAACCCGAATCACCCAATATTCCGGGTCGAAATGAGTTTTAACTGTAAAGGCCTTTCCAATACGGTTATATAATAATTAAACCAGAATATAACAAATGAATGGTAATTCTAAAAATAAGAGTCTATTAACCAATTCCAGTTACCAACAAAACCACACAGAAAAACAAATGCCAAACCGCAATTAATAATGAACACAAAACTACAAATTTCAATTCCCAAAATGAGACATCGATCACACAGCAGCTGGATATAAAAACCTTCGTCAAAAGCCTTCCCCGAGGAGTGGGGGCGCCACCAGCTAATCCAACTTATAATGGGGACCAGCCCCTCGGCTGGGGACCAACCTTTGTCATCCCCATCCCCATCGAACTGGGTTATCATTTGAATTTTATAATACGTCTGTAGTTTTTATTCCTGTTTATGTTATGTGTGCTTGTTTGAGTTAGATTAGTTTCCGTAGTCTTATGGGAGAGTAGGTGTGTGGGAGAATGATATTTGTTTTTATTATGTATTGTTGTTACTGGTTCTGGGGGTTGGAGGTGCAACGCAGTGAGTTTTATTGTGTGTGTTCTTTTTGCGTCCTGAAGTTTATTTATTTATGTAGACACAACATACACAATTAAACAATGAATATTAGGTACAAAGGTACCCAAGTTTTTTGGGACGATAAATGTAACCTGACCATGTAATTAATTATACTTACGATTGCTGAATTTTATAACATTTCTAAATTCCTGTACCTTGTTTTGAAACACAAATGGCTTTTGGTTCATAATTCTCCGAAAAACTTATCATACTCTTATTATTTTTACACAGGACGTCCAAAACCTATTTGGTCATCCATTACTCAGAAACTGGTTTTGAACTAATCAATGAATAGATGAAAATATAATAACGCAGCCTCCACAAATATAACATCGCTCTTATTACAGAGAGACATAAAATCAAATTGTTTCAGAATCTTCAGATCAAAATAAATTTTATGATTCTGTGTTCCGACGACAGACGAAAAACAACTAGACCACAGATGATAAATTAGCTGTAAATCTTGTCTCATTCCTTTGAAATAACAAAGAAAAATACCTAAAACATATCTTCACCTTTTCTTTATACCGTTGTAGGGCAACGCTAAAAACTATATCCCTTTGTTACGTTTTACGAGTTAGCAAAGAAAATATAAAACTAATAAATTTTATGTTTCACCTCCATTGAAACGAGTAAGGAAAATATCTTTATTGGCACGTTCTTAGAACTGTTATTTATTGTTTCATCTGGCTGAGATGAAGAAAGTCTTGAAATGCGCTAAACTCAAATAAAACTACTTTATTTTTTTTTATTGAATTAAATTTCCCAAAACAGTGAGTTCTGTTAATTTCGGCAAACAAAAACTTACAGATTTTCTACTTAACATAATCCTAATACACTACTTGTACTTGTACATTTTAAAATATCAATTCATCTTTTCTATATAGGAGAGCTTGTTTATGTTACACTAGCTGTGCCTGCGACTTCGTTTGGATGACGAAACTTATCAATGAGTTTTAAACCGCAAAATTAAGTTTGTTTTTTATTGTTTATACTTTTCCGGGATAAAAACTACCCAGTGTGGTGCCCAGGATAATAAAGAATAATTATACCAAGTTTCATCGTAATCGAACCGGTATTTTTTGCGTGATACCTGAACAAACAGACAGACAGACAGACAAAAATTTTTATTTTCACACTTTTCGGTTCGGTGTCGGTCTAGTAACACCCCCCGCTATTTATTTTTTCGATATTTTCAATGTACAGAATTTTCACTTCTACAGATTTATTATAAGTATATAATAATATATAGATGTACATAAACTGTGTTTCGAATTTCTTGAGGTTTTTAGAATGAAAATGCCGTTTTCTTCTATATAACTTGTTAATTTTAATCGAAAATTTGCTTGACAAAGTTAACGGTGTGACGTCTAGGTGAGAATGAACAATTTATAAATTATTTTTCTTGTAGGTACCGACAAAACTAAGCGCCTACTAAAAATATAAAATAATCATCAACGTGTACAAACTTTGCTAATTGAAAACTGTGAGGCGCGCCTCAACAGAGCTCAAAGTTACATAGAAAGCATCACTAGAAGATATTTTTAGTGTTTCAACTCTATTTTTAACCGGACTTCAAAAAAGGAGGAGGTATACAATTCGACTGTTTTTTTTATGTTTGTTACCGCATAACTTTTGACTATGTGAACCGATTTTGGTGATTATTTTTTTTTATTTGAAAGCTGGTGCTTCCCATGTAGTCCAATTCTGACAACGGGATCCATAAGAAATAAATTTAAGACTAATTTTGAAGTCGGTTTTTTTTTTTTTTAAAGATTTTTTTTACCGACATTCTGAAATACTGCTTTGAAACTGTATAGGATTATCCTTATCGTCAAAGGTGAATATAGGTAGCTGCTTTTTCACCCATGTAACTTGCTACTTCTTTATACTCTAACCAAATAGAATATGAAGAAAAACTTCAGAAAATAATATAAACGATAAAACTGTAACGGGTTGATGTGCAATCATAAGAAATATTAAGAAAAAAATGACACTAAAGGCATCTTCATTTAAAATGAATCCAATTTTATATTTTTTTGTTTGTGAGTTTGGAAGTTTGGTCGCGCATCATACATAACTGCTTCATGAAATTGAATATAGTGTCGACTGTAATGTTGCTAGAAGTCTAACTGAATGTATAAATCATCTTGATAATTTCAGGTGAGCAAAGTCACGGGTAAAGTCTTGTCGTCAATGTGACATCACCTATATAGCCTCCGGTAACGAATCTTCATTTGACTCTCTCGCAAAATAAACACGGCAGAAAAAACAATAAGCGATCGTTTTTAAAGGCTCGCATCACCAGCCAATCGGCAAACGCTGCCTAAACTCACAACTCTACCTATCCTTATTTATTTTGTCGCAAACTCGGAGCAAGAAAAAAGAGATACGTTTGTAATAACTTTGGCATATGTGCTATAAGATGTAGGTTGTATATGAAATTAAGAAAAAAAAAGGTTATAAATCTATTGAGTATTTCTTATGGAATTTTATTTTCTTTACCTTCAAGAAGATGTAAGGAAAAGAAAAATGAGTAGGTATTTACTTTCACTGATCTACTCATTTTTTAGAATTTTGATGGACCTAAATAATTTTAATTTTTTTGTCTTTAGAAGACACACAAACACATTAGTCCTACTAAAACCTACTTTATACAATTATCTCTTCTCATTGCGAAACATGGTTGAAAAGGTTACAAAATGTATTTCACTATATTTATTTAAATTAATACAGTACAAAGACAATACATTTCTAAAGCCAACCCCTCTCACTTCCGGAACTCCCCAAAATCAGTACATATTACTAGAATAATACACGTTCAAAATTGATCAGAATTTAGCTTGAAGTGATATCGCGTCGCTCTTGATTCCTCGTTCAGTGGTTCAAATCAATCGTGTTATGTCAGCCAGCGTTGATTAAATTGAACGCTATACGTTTAATTGATATCAACCCCTACATATTTACTTTAGACGGAATTGCCATGTTCGATAATTGTCTTTTTCGGATTCCCTTTTTTGTGGACGGATTTATTCATAGTGATGTTGGACGTAAAATATTTCTGTTTATTTTTGATAGCTTTAACTGTTCTACCGTGCTTTTAATCTGTTGGTTGGGCTTTCGGACTTTACATTATAATTTTTATTTTGACATTTCCTTCTGAAATACTTAAATTTGTGTATAATGAAAATACACAACGAATATTTACCGTTAGCAAAGCCGGACCCGTATCACTATCAAAAAATCTACAATCAACAAATCAATCCAAAAAATTGAACTCTTTTGCACACAAAACATAACATTTGAAGTTATTTATATATGTATTGTTTGTTATCAAATAAAATGGCTTACTTTAGTTATATTTATGTACAGACCAAATAAACCATGGATCAAATCCTGGGATTGAGCTACTTTAGCAATAGATTTCTATTCATACGAGCATGTGGGACGTTTCCGGCTGCCCAGGGTTGACCGCGCCCCGCATAAAGGAAAATATCTTCACAATCAGTTCGGACCCTTGTGTATTTTTGTCAAATATTAAATATTTCATTATGTTATGGACCCCATTGTCCGCTATATTGACGTCAAATCGAATGAAATCTTCGGTAGCGGAATGTATTTGGAACGGAACTATAATTGTCAACAACAGATTTTTTTCGCCATCGTTCCATGTGTAGGTTGAAAAGGTCTATAAAACTGTCAGTGTCTTTTTCAGAAAAAACATGCTAACAACCGCCGCTCATGTTTTCAAATACTTTACCTATTGTTATATCCTTAGTGAGCGCTGATGTTTTGAAAATAGAAAATATTCCTTGCCTAAAAAAAATAATCATACTTAAATCCTAAATCCGACAACCCAGCATTAAAATCTGCCAAAACCAAAGCATCAGTAAGGAACCTTGAAAAAGTATCAACAACATAATTTCCCTTTCCATCCTCAAGGCTACCTATACCTCACGCATCACCAGTCTGTATCAATTTGATAACATAAAGTTTATTGCAGTTGCCTTCGATACAGGGTGTTTCCATTACCCTCACGCCAACACTCGCGAACAATACCGCTTAGCACACGCAACATGCATTATTCAGGTGCTCCTGATCAACGATGTTAAACTTGATGTATTAGAAGCTTTCATGGAAGAGTACCTGGTCTTTAATGGCCGACATTAGGAAACATCAGATTCTCAAGTTACACTAAATTTCAGTGAGGAAAATTCAATTAGCCTGTATGCATTTAATATTGTGTAATGTTTTTTATTGATATTTCGCAGGCTTCATTTGCGTGTTATAGTGTATATTCGATTTTTATACAACTACAGTATATTTATTCAGTACAAACAAATCTCTTATATATAAAATTCTCGTGTCACAATGTTAGTTACCATGCTCCTCCGAAACGGCTTGATCGATTTTTATGAAATTTTATATGCATATTCAGTAGGTCTGAGAATCGGCTACTATATATTTTTCATACCCCTAAGTGGTAGTAGGTAGGTAGTAGGCAGGTAGGTAGTAGGTAGGTAGTAGGCAGGTGCTAGGTAGAAAAAATTGCATTGCAACGCATGCCGGGTACAGCTAGTAATACTCTAGATTTCACCCTTGAAAGTTGTTCACAAAGAATTTCAACAATAATCGACAACAAATACGTTTTCAAGTTTTACTCGAATAAACAATCAATGTGGTAGGACAACACTACCTTACCCGACGAATCTGAATCATTTGTACCATACGTTCCTACGTATATACTACTATGTACTCATAGGTGTAGTCCCAATTAGCAGTTCGACCAAACCTCAACCGACTGTTCCTGGAACTCGTCTCGCAGCAACAGAGCTCTCCCTTTTGTTTAGGTTATTGGAAAGAATAAAAAACAAGTGCAGGGGCGAGTGTTTTTCCTTACCCGATGCACGGGCCTTGATTACGGACCTCCACATATTGTTCTCTGTAGGTCTAATTAGTTCCTACGTCCCGATTGTTGACGATTAAAAAATCTGTTCGCATTCAACTGTTTTCTTTTCATTTTTAGAAGTTGTATTTAGAATGCAAAAAGAACTGCTTTTCGAGATTTGAATTTTGACATATCATTGATGCTTATTTTCTTTGACAAAGATATTATAAAAGTTGTTTATCGTTTTTGCGTCTGTTTGGCAAAACCGTTTCATATTTTTTCTTTCGTCTCCTTAACAATATAATCCATAACGACAGGATAACGAGTTCTTAACATGTGATACTTGAACACACTGACGTATCTATGTAGGTGTGTATATAGCGTATTATCGATTTTGTTGATGACTGAAGAGCCTTGAAGCCATCGAAGTAAAAATATTTTTTAGATTCCTCTCAAAGGAGGAAATAATTTATAAAATGAGGCACTCCTTTAGATTGGTCGTTAGGACAAAATGTTAAAAGGTCAGAAGGAGGTTGACGTGATCTTTCGAAGGACAATTTCGTGCTTTAATGTTGGATTATGTTGGATTTTACTTAAAATCCTTTGGTAAATGTCAACATATTCAATTATAGAGCTCGGGTATGGTATCAAGCTAAAAAGGTTGTATTGAATTACATCAAATATTCATCATACGTCTTTCTTATACAAAGTATCTTTAAAATATGAGAAAATATAACTATGCTTTAAGTATGTGCATAAAAAAAATTGGTGATTTGGTATTTTTCATTCAAAGAGATTTCAATTTAGACAATCTAAGCATTTTGATGACTAAAGCATTTCACAAATCACTGTCATATAAATAAATTAATAAGATAAGAGACGTAAGTATCAAAAAACATATCGAATCAAAAATAAAAACGTACAGTCATCATAAATCATCATAAACAGAATATTACATCAATAAATCTAAATTGGAAGTATTTAAAGGCTCATCAATGAAGTTCAAGCCACGTAACGTATAACCATGTCAAATACCATTAACCTCTTATCCTCGAACAAACGCAGCCTTTGGCCCCATAAATTATAACCTATTATGATAAAAATTACTAACTACCAAAATATTGTATTCGGGCGAAAATGCAGAAGGACAACTATACTCAAAATAAAAAAAATATTTCACAATTACAATTTATAAGTGTTTATTGACCTTGGACCAAATCAGAGTTAGTTTCACTTTAAAAATAGATAAAAACTCGAATTGTAGAAAAAGAAAAAACCTGGATAGGTTATAAATAAAAACTTGCTATCTATCCTTTTCCCTAAAACGAGACAAACGCACAAACATAGTTACAATATTCTTTTCATAATAGTGATCATAATTTTCTGAACCTTCTGATTACACTTTCATAATAAAGTACGAGTAACTAGATTAATGGAAGCAGTCACGTATGACCCCCGGAAACGGTGACGTCACTCACCCCTTATTATGACCAAACACGGAACCGCCAGTGAAAGTTACAGTAATAGCTCTTTTGTCTTATGATGCTATTATAACTAGTCTTAAATTCATAAAGGATTTCCATACTATCAGGTTTCGTTAGGTATAATCAAAACAAGTTCGGGATAGTTACACCACTTGTGACTCAACAACGAGTAGATTAGATTAGAATGATTTTCATAATCTTTGATTGGTTGGATTCGTCTCTGCCCCGAATCATAGACAACTAGAAAAACACTTAAAACGGGGATAGATACTTACACGGAAAGTACCGTCTTTTGGTGGCTTTTATGACACACTTCGTGATTTACCGAAATATGAAACAGAAACTATTGAATTATACTATACACTGATGTCAGGACCATTACTAAAAGAAATGTAGTTTTTTTTAGTGATATGTTATCCTCTGAATCATCAATACTTTCAAAAACAAACACACATCCACGATTTAATGGAACTTGTAGATTGTAGTTAAATACAATTGTTTAATGTGAATAAATAAAATAATCCCTTTTGTTAAAGAAAGTCAGATGAAGTAAGTTCATAATTTTTCCACTTTTAGACTTTATGTAGACAGACTCAATGGTATAAAAATGCAGCTAACTTTGGGATTCATTAACCTTTATTTTTTATTGTACAACAGCATAGCGTAACGTTTTTAATAACCTGAAACTTAAAAATTTAAATTTTCAACACAAGCAGACGTTAATAAAATGAATTCAACGTTTTAGTGTAACTTTAAAACGTTTTTATTACTCGGCGTTTTTAATGTAAACCTTGCTTAGTTAGTTTTTAGCGTATTATTACACAAAGGTTCTTAACACCAATTTGTCAAATTTTAATGAGCAAGCAGACCTCTTGGCCTGAGCCTTAACAACCAATTTACTTGGTAATACAAGTTAGGACTAGTTTTCAGAATTTGGGAGATTTACCGACTGTCAAAAGTAAATGTTTAATAATGCTTTAAGAACCATGGAGAGGCTTCATTATATTGACAAATTGCCAACCATCCACTGACTAATCCCAAAGATCAAAACTAAACTTTTATTTAAGGTAAATATACATAATCCTTTATTACCAACCTCGTCCTGGAAGAAGACTGCAAAATTAAATGATTCCTTACATGCTACTTTCAGTTTTCAAAGAATACTGAATTTCCCAGTAAAATGGGCAGTGGACACACAAAGACTCACAAAGGCAGTCGTTACATGTTTAATACGGTCTTCACTAAAACCGGTGAGACTAGAACGGTGTACCTCAACATATTTTGGGAAAAGATTTTAACAGAATTATTAAGCTTGTTAAATTTCATCGAAGTACCTGAATTTTGTTTTGGCTAACCATATTTACCTGTATGATTATTTTCGCAAATCATATCCACCATATTTACATTTCTGTTCCCTCCTCTCGCTCCATCGATGCAGGATTAACGCGATTTGCCAACAAATCAGAGTTATTCCATTAAAACAGGATCCGGTACGTAAACAAAAAGGAAAGCGGTTTAGCCGAGGCGTTTTAAAATCGATGGCTCACGCGGCTGACGCGGGCGCCACGGATTACTGTGTGAGGCACGTATGCCTGTGTTGTGTGGAGCTTAGTACATAGTGTCTGGGAAGATAGAAGCTAGACACAAACAATAATAATTGTCTTAAAATACAATGTAGCTGACACATAAATAAAGTTCTTTTTTATAAATTTCTCTCATTAATATATTTGTCATTTTATATTATAAACTGAGTCTACTTTATGTAATGATATAGTTTAGTATTGCTGAAAATTAAACAACATAAATACGTGTGTGACACTAGTTATTCTAAAAATCGAACTTAAAGTTTCTTCTTTATACAAGAGACATGATGATGACGAAAATGTCAAAAATCTCTTTAAATATACCTACATCATTTAATACAACTCCATCTACTTTGCAGGAACCAAAATACTATTATAGTTCTAGAACATTACCCCAGTATTTTGCATCCAACGCGACAATACGTTAGAACCGCACTAACGTAAAACTCATACAATACGTCGTCATAAAATCATTTATCAAATCTATCCAAACTTTCCTAACGCCAGCAAGTTTCTCTTTAAATCGTGCACATACCTGGTTCTGTGTTACAGCAGCCATTCATTCTCTTCGCTTTGTTTGCTTGTACGGTATAACTACAAGAGTGGTTGGAAAAGCGATATTGTCTGTAGGCGAACGTAATTATAGTAGACTGATAAATTAATAATTTTCTAATCTAATTGCCTGTTTGTGAAGGTAGTTGGAATATGAGAATTAATTAAGTACTGCAACAGAAACAAGGTTGAATTTTCAAGGCTGTTGTTATATCTAATTTGAGGCGTATAAGATCAGTCTTATACGCCTCAAATTAGATAAAAAAAAAAATCAGAGATGTTCTTTATCAGTAAAGAACATCTCTGATTTTAATAAAATAGGAAAATACTTCTTAACACCTAGTAATTGAGAATCAATCGTTAGTTACTCTAGATTTTCAAGTAATATAGTACTAAAATGTCAAGAACGTACCTTACTAAGAACACACTGCAAACCACTTTACAGAAGAGCAGAAAAAAAATAGCATGAGTGGAAAAATACAAGTTAAATAAGAAATACATAGTATGACGGCTGTTGGTCGTTTAGAGGACAGAGGGTCACTTGAGGAAAAGTCAGTGTTATTGAGGGCCCAATTAGCAAAACTAGTTGACGACATCGAACAGCCATTTGCAAAGGAAATAAATGGAAACGCGTGCTCAATAAAAGCAATTTGTTTTCCACTTTATCACCATACAAAACGTTTATTTATCTTTTTGTATCAACATCTGGTCTTTTCTTTTATTTATATTTCTGAAATATTAAGAGTTATTAGATAGGATTTATTTCTAAGGCACCTTCATATTTTGCTCGACAGTATACATAAAAGTAATAACCATGATAAGCTCTACAAATGTAACAGTTTTGTGTACCTATTAGCAAAATATATTAAAAACTAATTTGAGATCAACAAGTTCATGGTTCTATCGTCCCAAAAAGGGATTAAGTTCAGCTTTGAACTCATATCTACAATCGCTGAAATTGTATTTACTTGACCCTAAAAATACCGTTTACCGGCAAATCCGGGCACACACTATACACTTTACCATTTCCCAAACAAAATCCATTACGAACAAACACAAGTAAGGCACACGTTGATCGGATAAAATAATTCAGCAAAAATTTTCCGCTGCGAAAGGCAGACTTTTAAACTTATAGAAATATTTTCATCCCAACGAATTTCAAGCCAACCGGCTGACACAACTTTTATGAAGGAAACAAAAAAATTACGAATAAACTGTAGTTATAACTGAATTCAAACGTAATTTCCATCTGTCAAGCTCAGAGCGTAATGTGAATACTTTTTCATTTCAAGTTTTAACGTTTCTACATTTTCGGTAATTATAATTCGTTCGCGCTGGCTCTGTTTATACTTCTGTGTCGGCCATTTTAATTGCGGAATCCTTCAATGTTTGCCATAGATGGACATTTCATGTGCTGCTGACATTGACACCAGATTTTGGTAAGACATTGTCACTATATTATTACAACGTTAACAAGTGGTTGGTTTTATGGTGAAAACTCTGCAAGCTTCTAGGCGTTTTTATTCGGCGGCCTTGCGTCGCGTGGCTCGGCATTCGTTAATTCTTACAGAGTGAATTTTTGCGGTGTACTATGTAGCCACTTTTTGCTCGTACAAAAAGAGGAGGTGGCATTTCACGCTTCCCCGTGGCGCTTTGTGCCCCCGGTGCAGTTTGCAGCACAGTTCATTTTTGGGTTTGGACAATTACGTAGGTCTGTTGGTCGGACATGAAAAGAGAAATCCATTGGACATGCAAATAGTCTAAATTCCGGTTGAGCTTACGTCCTTTGTTTTTGAATACACGATTTTTAACGCCGCAGAAATCTGTAGCGAGTTACAAAATGCACGTGGATATTTTTATTAATTTCAACAATAAAATTTTAACTGTGGTGCATCAACAAAAAATATTTTTATAAATGTGCTGTCGTATTCTGGAAAATGGAAACGAACAAACAAAACTTTGCATCCTAAAACGAGGTAGACGGAATAAAAAATACAAACTTTTAGCACAGTATCCATAATTAAAAAGACTACCTTATCATCACAGGTTCGCAGCCATTTTAAAATGAAAAAGTCATTCATTCTTTTATACGCGATCCTTTTCAGAGCATTTGAATGACGTAACGTTTCGTACGTGAAAAGTTTACTTAATTTGGGAAATGTACCTTTTTATGTATTTATGGACTTTAGAAGTCAGTACGGATTTTAGTACAATTGTGGATGAAAGCTAATACCTAGGTACTAATCTATTCAAAACATAATGTATATCAGATCCCTTGATGAAAATTATAATACCATTTAAGACTTTACAAAATTATTTACGCATCCGATGAACAAGCCTTTGGAACAAGAGTTAATAAAACAATCACAAATTGAACACTTCGTCGGCCCAATACAAATGATGCAATAAGTCAAGCGATCGTTATGTGGAAATTAATTAAAGTTCTGTAACTGCAGTCGTTAATATAAATATGGAAGTTTCCGTTTTAATGTTGCTGATATTTTTATTAACACGAGGCAATTATTATTAATTAAGGGGTTTTGACTTTCTGCCTAATCAATTTATTAAAGTGGTTTAATTAGATTTACATTAATTTACTGAATATACAACATGTAACTCACTTAACCATAACATTTAATATGACTCAATATACTTTTATGTATTATCAATGAAAATTAGACAAACCAACAAATCTGTTAAAAAGTAGATATTAAAGAAGAAAACTTACTCTTAAAACTTTACAAAAAACAAGAGTTTCTTATCTTAAAACATCTATATCATGAGCAAAAATATGTTTAAAGAGGTCACAAAATCAGCGATCAGCTTGAGTAACCACATAAAATAAAGACCAAAATAACTGCACCTGTTTACAAAGCAATCCACAACTCACGTGACGTCACATTTCTAAAATAAGAACAGGAACTTTCAAAGCCACAAACAGGTAACAATATAAAACTAGCTACATACAACACAAAAACCCTTTTACACTTGAATGAAATCCCATACCCAAAGTCGAACATGCGTCATACATTTATTAAATCAAAATCGGAAGGAGTCATTGTAAAAACCGTCATTTTAGCGGCCGCCTACCCAGCGGCGATACTCCCTTTGATCAGCGAACCGGAAATGAATAAATAAAGTTCTTTTGGTACCGTTTCATTATTCATACGTACCGGTTGCTTTCGTACTGTTGACCAGCTTAATACCGAACCGCAGTTGATTAGCTCGCCTGAGAGATTACAGCTTTTGAGTGAATTAACACTCAAGTTTTCTGAAGTTAAAGAGATTTAATAATGGTGAGGAGTTTGTTGACCAGAGGTTGAGATCTGCGTGATGGTTTTCTTAATTTAAAATAAATAGAGCACGCTCCATTGGTTTAAAGGCTAAAGGTTTTGCGCGTGATTAAGAATAGAACAAATATTTGAAAGTATAATAGCGCTCAATTGTGTTAATGACTTCAGTGAAAAGTGATCAGAGATTTTTATATGTTTGATATATACCTAAATATAAAATTTATCTAACATACGTAAAAAATAACGAACACGTAACACGATATTTCAAAAAGTGTAGTAGAAACATAATAAGAAATAAAAATGAAGCCGTTCTTGAAATTCCTCTGCTCCTGACATCGTTAAACTTTTACAATTTAAACACAATGGGTACTCGTACATCTTTTCACATTCAAACCAAATCCCACCGCATAATTAACCCGCACTCGACCTCTCCGTAATAAAACACTGACATTCGTTCAATTCGTTCGTTCGCGAATGATAATCGCTAATTGAACATGAACACGTCATTCACGTTAACTTTGACGCGGGTGAAATTTAAAACGCGAATGAATTTGAGTGACGCATGACGCTTATACTCTATTGGACCGCCAACAGCTTCTGAATGATTTATTGAGTTATTTGATTTACAATTCTTTCTTTATTCGAACGCCCTTCACAAATACTTCATTAGATTTTTAAATTATACTTTTATATTCTAAAGTTAAATGTAATTAACTAATTTAAGAAGTAAGTTTAAAAACTTAGATGATATCTAGCGTTTCTCTTAATTTAAAAGCTGTGAAATCCAATTAGCATTTCAAAACAGTTTTATCCGACTCACAAAAGTGAATTAAATGCTCCACAATGGAGGTAAAAATTCTGAAACTGTAGAACACTTAATTTGATGCGGGTTGTGAACTACATATTTTTATTACTTGGGAGCATACAACAGTTACAAGATTACTGGCACGTTCAAATAAAATTAAGTTTCTTTTATTTAGTTGTTTGCATTCATTGTTAATTCTGTTGAGGTTTTATTTCTATACTTCTCTATGTCTATTTCATAGAATAGTTACACTAAATTTAATAAAAAAGCGCAAAAAAAAACAATATGTATATGGAATGTTTTTACGCTTCTGACATTTTAAGCTTGATAAGTTTATAGGTCATGTAGATAAATAAATGGCACTTAGGGTTCCATTCAAACAATACGAATATTACTATTAACATACTAGTCTATTAATAGTAATATTATGCTTCGTAATGGCATTTTATAACAATATGCAAAAGCTGCGTAAAACGCTAGGGTTACTCCAAGGATCAATTCTGGGGCCTTATATTTTTAGTTAGTAATTAATAATAATAATAATAATTAATATAATTTTAGTTAGTAATAAATAAATAGTTTTTATTATACTAGAATAATATTATTTAGTTAATAACGTTTTACAATTAAGTGTTTGCATTAACATTGTAGCCTCAAAATTGTAGTACTTTAATTTTTTTGTTTAAACTTCTTTCTCAACTAATTAATATTAATTACAGCGCGCTCTAGACCGATGGTACTACTGAGGGATAATTATGATTTACTATGGTTTTAAATAGTCTTATTTACTTTTAATAACTCTATTTTAATTCACGCATAAGGTGAAATGTGTCAAATAAATATATTAACTAAAAAGTGCCTTTTAAATATTTATTTGGATATGGAAACTGTTTTTATTTTATATATTTAACTTCAATAATTTAACATATAATAATATACAATAAAAATTACAAAAGTTTATATACAACTATACATAAATCTAGTTTTTATTTAAGTGTTAAAATATTTGTACATATACATACATACAAGCAAAAAAATAATACGACCAACTCAACAAATATGTCGTTGAATTTTCAACAAAATAATCTTTATCGCCACACACAAATCCGATTTTTATTATATCACCCGAGATTAAAATTTGATACGAACTCACAACAAAGCGCTATAAAGCACGGTTTTATTTCAAACATTTGTTTTGCTGGAAAATAACGTTTTTACTGAACATACTTCTGCGGAGCTCATGGTCCAAAAATGTGCACGTTATAAACCAACACAAAACGGAAATGAATTTTCGAAATGTTTTATTTCGGGCATGACACGAAACAATTATTACGAAACCAACAAAAAAAATCTTATATTTATTAATGTTACATTCATTCTTAAATCTGACAATGTGAATAGAAAAAGGCGAGAATTCAATGTCTCTAATCATTTTATTTATTAAGAATTATTTACTATTCGCCCTATTTAACGTTACGTTAACGTTTGCTGATTTTTTAAGCAGTTTTGAAATATAAATGCTTTAACAATGTCTTTCTATTATCCTACTCTTATCACTGAACCAATGCTGGTGGTAGACCAATTTCTTATATTATGTACCTGTGTACCTGAATAAGTACTCTATTACTAAGTCATAAAATAACATTATGACACTCAAGTATTACGTATTCACAACTAAATCCACAGGGTGGTATGAATAAACATGTCGGTTACAAATGGACATTTCTAGTGGCGGTTATTTTCGACTGCATTCTGTTTAGTGGGTTTGTGTGGCTGCATAACATCACATGTAATGTTACTAACATTAGTGCTTTATGTTTAGGCTTTTGATTTAATTCGTATATCGGCTCAAATATATTTTTACTTGTGACAATACCTATTTCAATGGTTCTGGGGCCCGAGTCCGCTATTTTAAGTCAGTGAGTGGCGGGTTAATAAACGTTCTAGTGTACTTGTTTTTGTCCCTAATTTTCGTATTCAGATAATTTTAGTTTAATGACAAATGTACACCTACTTGCCACTGTTGTCATTGTAGGATTGCAAGGGACTGTTCTTATCCCCTGATTGTGTGTATGTGATCGCCTATTTGTTATGGGTCCACTTCACAACATTAACTCGTCTTAAATGATGTAAAGTGGACCCATAAAATAATACTTTGCTTTTGATTTAATTTAGTCCTCTCGAAACAATTGACTAAAGCTTTAGATGGTTCTTATTGACCAACATATCATAACAAATCGAATCCAAACAATTAAATATAAATATCACCAAAGTACCACATACTAAACTTATATCTCTACATTAAAATTCGCCGTACCGTAGACACTGGATCTTCAAAACAATTGACTTTCGAAACTAACAACAAATAGTTTGTGAGACACGCAAACAGAAAACTCGCAGAAGTACCATCCTTGATCTTGCTTGTTAATTTTCATACGATAACTTTATTGAGTGGGATCATGAAGTTGGCCCAAACTTGCCAACTTAGCTTAGCTTGACGTAGCTTGAGCTTATTAGATAAAGGGTATAAGCCTCTCATGGAACTGTCTTATTCCTATTTACTTAAGGAATAGTTGCTTGTCTGCAGATTATGTGACGAAACTTGTTATACTAATGTGTGGAGATAACTTAGGTTGTATAATTTCTTGATAACGAGATTTAAGTGCTTTAGGCTAGAGTAGGTCAACACAAGACAAGGGACCACCATTTATACAAAACTCTGTGTTCCTGGTATATAAATACAGCGTATATTAGGCAGCGAGACGTCTTAAATCGTCCAATCATTTTAAGATATACAAAAAACATTTGAAACATAAAGTGTTTGACTACCTTCTATCCCACATAGAGGGGAGTACAAAAATAGGCAGTACAAATGTATGTGGTATAATACGTAGGCTTCGCTAGTGTTCTAAGAGACAATAAACACAGTAAGTAACGCATAAATCCAAGTTTTATTCCTTTATGCGTGCGAATGTGCTGCTGGGGATGCGTAGCGAAGGGACTGGTGCCTTTTGTCTATTCACCGTTGTATTATATTGAATTTCGTTGGTGTTTTGAGAAGTATTTTTTTTTTTTAATTTTCAGATTTAAGTTTACGTAGAATTTGTATGGAGCTTGATGATGATCAAAGATTAGTAACACATGTTTATTACGATTTATGAAAAAAAAAACCAGATACATTCGTTTCGAATATAAGAGTATATCTACTCTATAACACTGATTTAAATTGTAATGTTCTTGCAAAATTTGAGAGGCAGTAGTAGTAGTAATAGTAAAACGCTCAATTAATCTCAAAAAACTTTCTATTTATGACAAAAATACTACTTCATTCTAGTCTACAAGTTTTATTTACCAGACCAATCAAACCAACTTAACACTCAACTCTCGAAAGGTCAAAAAGTACCCATCGCGACACGAGAAGCGTCAACTTTAACCCATGTCATAATTTCTCTCCGGCCATTTTGTAAACATTTACTGGTGAGCTGGCGATAGGCGCCACCTGCGTCACTACGTCACTTACAATAAGTAAATATGTAGGTCTACCCGTCTCGCTAGAATTTAGGTCACTAACTAATTTTTTAGAACCATTTTAAATATAAATTAGTGGTTTACAAAAGAGATAAGCAAAAATGTCAAATCAAAAGCAGGAAAGGACTTGTAGATACATAATATACTCTTTCAGAAGATAGAAATGGTATAAATGTTGATATCAAATTAATTTATTAAATTGGCTTTTAGATCCTGAATTAAAATATGATATTAGCTTTTTCAATAGCAAATTTCTTGGAAATAGCAAGGCACTCGAGAATTGTGTTCGATATATTCGAGAATTGTGGGTATTCTACAACCTACGCTCGGATATTAAGAGACATATTTTCAAAGTTATTATATTATTATAATTTACTAGAAGAAACTTGAGCCTAACCTTATTAAACTGAAATAATATACATTACTACCAACAAACACAACGTGTTTGAACATGGTATAATTTTGCAACCACAAGCATTTACGGGTTAAATAAGTTCGTGCATTAATCTAGCAGATTTTAAGCAAATATTTCGGAAATATACTCTGTACATGTTCAACGCTAACATCAAGTGCGGAACCTTAAATATCGCTTGAAATTCTCTCCGCCATTTCTTTTTTTCGTTACTCTGAATATTTCAAAGCTCCACATGAATCCTTTGCAAGTGTACTGTTATTGTTCTTTTGTATAGCTGTTTATACTTTATTTATCCATAAGGGGATTGCAGAGAAGATTGCTAAGCGCGCTTATTTGCCCGCGTGTTTCGTTTGCTACTGAATTGATGTGTGGTGGGATTTCAGATGGTATGTGCTAAATAAAATTTGAATGTTTTCGAGGATTTGGAACGATTAAGCAGTTATGACAGCAATTCTACCTAAACGTTAGTGATAAATTTGCTTAAAGTTAAAAGTATATATCCTGATAATAGATTAAGAAACTTGTTGTTACAAAATAATTTGTATTTTCTTAAGCTATATTAAAAAAGCGTCTGCTGTTGAATTTAATTACACGTAACATGATTTAAAATGCAAGTAATTAAAATAGTACTTCAGTGCAACAAGTAGACAGGAGCCAGCCTAGCAGGTAGTACCGGCAATACCTCGCATTCTTGCTTTGAGCCGCATAGTTCTCGCAAGTAGGACGAAGAAGGTGGCTTCACAACTATTTGCATTGAGGTTTACTCCACTTTTAGCTTCATTTAACGGTGAACTATTTACGAACATACTGTAGATATATTTTTTTTATGCTTTAGGTTCTGCCAGAAGACACAGGTCTAGATAGCCCTATATTCGTGTAGATCGAAAAATACCTACTAAAGGAGACGGAGACTACTATACAGAAAGTAAGATTTTAAAGGTAATTTTTATCTTTGTTAAGAAACAATTAGTTTTTAATTAACATGATGAAAATAAAACTATTACTTTCCATTTACAGAATCCACATAAGCTAAACCCCAAAAGCTTTTACATTTCCCATCTCATAAAGAGACACAATCATAATATCATCCCTTACATAGAACAATTACAACCCACCCTAATGCTAATTTGGAAATAAATAGCCGCTGAAATTGTCGCGTACGACAAATTTGTTGCTTGTTTATGACGCAGATTGTTTGGATGTCCCATTTTTGTTTAATTTATCGTAGCGCCCTCAGGAAGGGGAAGTTTCGGGCGCTAATTACCCGAAACATTAAAAGTACCTGAGATCTGATATAAGTTGGGGCTCGAAAGAACGCGCCCTTTGATCTCAGAGTTACGCGAAGTTTGTAGTTTCACAGAAATTGTTATCTTCATTTACATCGATGAAGCACACTTGCTTTAACTATGAGAGTGTTGCCTACAAACTAAGTAAGTAAGTAGAATAGATTGATTATAATGATCGGAGGAATGTTTAGATAGAAAAAGTTACTACTTAAGTTGAGTAAGCTCAGTGGGTGGTCAGATTTTCAGTAGCTACATGTGTGTGTATGTGTGAGTTATGCATTTATGATTCATCTACGATTTGTGATTGAACAGCTTCGTATGATCTTTCATGTACCATTTACGGATAAAAAAATATAATTATCGAATAAGCAGTCATCTATCATACAAAAAATGTTGAGACCAACGTCTACTATTTTACATTGTTTACTAGCTACGTTAGGTAATTTCATTTAATCAATCTCTTATAACATCGCACATGTCGTCCGTCTGCGCGTACCAAAGGTTTTAAACTTTAACTAGCGAAAGTAAATACTCCGGCCTTATTCGGGCATCAAAGAAAACTATGTGTCAACTACTTATCTCTCTTCTTTAGAGAAAATCTTCAGGATA
Source organism: Autographa pulchrina (assembly GCA_905475315.1). NCBI lineage: Eukaryota > Metazoa > Arthropoda > Insecta > Lepidoptera > Noctuidae > Autographa > Autographa pulchrina. Next base: position 11,892,246 of record FR997781.1, read on the forward strand.
CATCCGGGATTAACAGATTCCGTAATTTTCTTTTCCTTTTCTTATCAGATTGGGAAATTAAATTAAATTAGGTTTTCATTTCCTGAAAGGTATTTCTTCTTAAACCCCGCTGTTAATTTATGTACTTAAGTGTAATTATTATAATGTTATACTGATCGTCGGCTATTATTCTCGAAGACACAGGACTTACTGCCAATTTGACATACTTAAATTACATAACATAACATAACATACCATCACGCCTGTATCCCCGAAGGGTTAGGCAGAGGTGTACCAATGTACACCCACAGTTCGCCGGTATGTTTTAGGTCCCATGTAATAGGGGGCGAGCCTATTGCCACTAACCGGGCACAAATCCAAACTCCGACCTGCTACTGAGAATTTCATAGAAAAACCCAATAACACCTTGGTCGACTTGGGAATCGAACCCAAGACCTCTAGCGTAGCAGTCGCGCTTAGCGCCACTAGACCAACGAGGCAGTCTTAAATTACATTAGAATTAAGTGGAACAAGTAATTGATGTTGTAACGACTAGTAAGGACAATGATTTAGAAATCAAAGTGAAACATGATCTTATTGCGTCATTGCAAGCCGAACCAATTAAGACACACTGTTGTGTAACTGGTATGTTACATAAACAGAATGCCTGAGATGGCAGGATCGGTTACTGACAGTTATAAGTTAGGCCGTCTACGTCGAGAGCCTGGCACTAGCCCAGCGAACGAAATATATATACTTATGGTAATTGTTTTATGCTGACTCCAAATATGCCAAGAAGGATAGTTACGTAATATTTATACACTTACTTATTTATTAGTATTTTGAGGGTTTTTTGTGATTTTCATTTTTGTTTCGCGTCCTTGACTGTCACACTACAATAGCGCACACAACTACGTAGCTAAAAAATCTTATTCTATAATATATAAAAATCCTTACATTAACATTATTTTTTTTCTGAAATAATTATCAATATGTAGTGATCCGGAATACAATGGTATATAGAGAAATAGCCATATATTCTTAATCAAAGCGTTATGATCCTTTTCACTATAACAATAAATCTTCTAAAGGTGTGACTCCAATTTCATGGAAAACAAACATAAACAAACCCAGCATCATCACTCTACATTGAAACACCAAAAAAAAAAGACGAAAACAGTGCTATTAACTTAAAATTTGTCCTAAAAGCTCTCTCCGTAGTCTTGGCATTCCCTTCAGTACTAACAATAAAAATGCACAACGATTCTCTTTCATAGAGACGTTACGCTTTGTCTTGTGGACTGCGGCAGAAATAGGTATGTGACAATTTAAGCGAGGAATTTTCCAATATTTGCGAAGTCTTATCTGATTGAATTTGTGTCAATCTGCGTTAGCGGTTTTTGGTGATTCGTTTTATAAAAATGTTTTGAGTGACGCGTGTTTGTATCGAGTGATTTTATTTAGAAGTTACGTATTGAGTGTTTTTTATTTTGAAATGCTGGGAGAATGAATCTGATATTTATGGGATAGGTTTAAAAATACTCACAATCATTTATTTTTTACGATTAGCTCGATCAGACGACATTTTATTTATATTTAATCCGTATTCGGATAGCCGGATATTTATTTTTAGAAAAGGTTTTTACAATTTTGCTTCATGTGAGAATTCAATGGAGAGAGTGTGAGATCAATGAAGGTCTTTCAACGAGGACACGACCTTCAGTTATGAAGAGCACGACTATGAAGAACATTCATTGTTAGGATATAAAGGTAGTTCGGTGTATTACGGAGATAAATATTGAATAAAAATATTACAATATTAAATAGTACACCAGTGACAATATGGTAAACCACTATCCCTGACCTAATATAGGTTTATAGAACGAAGTTATAACAATTTTTTTTTGTCTTCGATTATTGTAAACTTATATTATGTACCTAATGTTAACAGTGTCCCATAATCATTAAATAGCATTCTATTCAAAATTAAATAAAGGCACTACAAACAAAGCAACTACAATATATCTACACATAAAAGTAAAAAAAAGTACTAAAATATTAAGTTTTTTTTTTAATTTGAAATATATAATGCGGAAAAGACACAAAAAAAGAAACATACATCGAATTGACAAACTACCTCTTTTGAAGTCGGTTACAATTTAATTACACGGTTACATTAGTGTCAGCTACTACGTTCCTCCGTGAGCCAGTAACCGACAAGTGTTTTACAGCTGTCCGAGTTTTACTTTAATTAAACTTGCTCAAGTCCTCGTAATTAAAGGTTTATATTTTAAACATTATTGAATTTTCAACGTTGCACTTAAACTTGAGAAAGGATGTCCATCGAGAAACTGTAAATATGGGACTCTCAAATATTGATGCTCTTTGGTTCAAAAATATGGGCATATTTGTAAAATTTAATTGGGGAATTTCAAAGACCCTTATTGATAATGCAAGGACTCAGAGTAATTCTTTGTTTGGAACCCGTTGAGACTGTGAAATAAAAAAGTGTAATAATTGTAACATCTGTCTTGCGAATCGTACCTCCTAAACGTATTAATTATTTCTAATGTTTTTTTTTTGTGAATTTATATTTTACTTAGCTACAATTCAAGTATTTTAGTAGTCTAATGATTATCAGCGCTTTCAATATTCTAGTTTTATTTATTCCAAATTATACCACGTAAGTATTCAATAATAAATCAATGAACCATGTATAAAATATTTGCTAACACATTCAAGGAATACGTACAAATAGATTTAGTGGTACAAATCCAACTTAATTAAATATATACTGACATAGTTATCCAAGTTATGCTACGGAGAATCCAGGGATGGGAACTGCACCAAATGTTGGAATTACTAACATCTGGTTCCTGGAATTCTAACCGAAAGTCCTTAAATAGAGAATGTATTTGTTATAATGTTTGTAAGTAATTAGATTCACTACACGCATAAGTTACATATTGATAGAGTGCTCTGAATGGGCTAATTAAATTAGTCTGGTTTAGATGGAAAGATAAATATAGATGTTAGCTTGCAGCTTTATTTACTGCATTTTAAAACCTTTTTCTTTTTCGATATTTCATTTACACCTAATTTTTACCTTAGTAGTAGTGTTGTGTCTTAGAACTGGTCAAAAGTAAATAATTACCTATGGATCGATAAATTAGACATAAAAAGGTTAGACGATAGGTATTTACCTTAACTAATAATATCAAAATTATTGTAATCTTCACCAATTCTGCAGATGACTAGTTTCATAACAAAACAGTATAAAACCAGTATTTTCAAATTTTCTACCACGTTGCGCTTTCAAAGTAATTTCTTCTAAGAGGTTTTAGAAGCAATTTCGACAAAAGAATGCACTTAAGCCCGCGGATAGTTTGGCTCGAGTCACTTTTAAAAGGCATGTGCGAGTATTGACGGCTTGACGGGAACTTTTATGTATTAATCTTATGCGAAGTTCTGATAACATCTCAATTGTGCCCAGATTATTAGTTTATTTTTGTTCATTATAATATTATAGCGGATAAGTGGAAAGGTCTTCACCAATATGTAATACAATAATGCAATCGTTTTCTTATTTATTCCAAGATTCCTTTGTGAAACTGTAACAGAAAACCTGTTTACACCTCTCATTGCTGACGCGTAAATAACAAAAATAAGGACCAATAATTCATGTTTTTATCCTTACATTTTGGGTTCCTTTTGCTAAAATTTTCCATAAACAAGTTTGCTTGCCCAAGCACAACGGTTCTCGGTTGAATATTGACAAAACAAATCTATCTTCAGTTCGGGAATCTTACGTGGGGTACTGTAAATAGCCGTTTTCAGCCGTTCTGCGTGGTTTCAGGACATACCTCGTTCATTTTATTTGTTTACCGGACGTTTCTGCTAATATTGACGTATTCGATAAATCTCAGTTATGGAATACGTCAAAGCTCCATCTAAAGCGTATTTATTTAATCTCGTACTCAGGATGCTCAGGATGCCAAATAAATTCTCTTGTACTTCAATACCTACAATATTTTTATTTCCTTTTTGTTGTATATTTTTCTGTCCGTATAGTCAGCTATATTTATTGGACTGTAAAGCAGCCTTTTGGTCACTTTCGGGATTTGAATTTATTGTGTCATTGTGAACATTTTTTGATACAAAATTTTATTTGGCTCGCAAATATTTTTGTACTGAAAATAAATATTTATTTGGATTTATTTTGACTAGTACGGTTAGTATCCATTCACACAGAGGTTCCTTGAAACACGGAAGAAAACTTTACGTTCGCTTTATACTGCCGCAATTACTACCTACCCTCATTGCCTAACAAGGAAACTTACTCAAGTAAGCATCTCCATTGCAAAAGACGAGAGGTTAATTTTTACTCAATTACTACCAACTTTGAATGCATATTAAGTTATCTATGTTACCAAACACGTAAGATTAGTTCACTTTTAAGTTTGATATTTGTAAAATTTATATATGCAACTGTGGTTAGTTTAGTAGGTTAGGCTCAGACCTATTTATAGTTCATATTCATGAAGGAAAAAGTATTTTTGTCCAGACTTTTTGTGAAACTGATTTTCAGTTTGACCTTTGTATTGAATTTCAAGCAGTTTACTTTTGTTTTAAATAAAATATATTTTTAGCCACGCTGGTATTATAACAGTTACTAGTTTTGTGATAAGATTATATAAAAGCAATGCGTTTACTAAAAGATTACAATGCAAGTTTTGTATGATACGTTTATATTTGTATGTATTTAATGTTAATATTAAGTTGTGTTTTTATTTTTCGGCGAATTCGGGGTAATAAAGTTTTCAGAATCCTGACTAAATAGATTATTTATTAGATTTTTAGTGCAGTCTAACCAGTCGTTAGTTTACACAGTACAAATTCAGTTGGAAATATAAAATTGAATAGAGAGCAACATAAACCATTTGGTTTGCGTAACCTGTAACCTGTATGGTAATATCTCGTGCATAGGCCGCAGACTATAACTCGGCGCTAGTTTAGTTCGCGTATCGGTCCGGACCAATTTGTTGGTCCCAGTGTGCGGTACCAATATATATGATGGACTCACTCATGGGTTAACTATGTATTATGTGTATATACTAATTTTATTTTTGGTACATAAAAATATTATCATCTTGCGGCCGAATCTGAAACATTAATTAGTAAAAGTGACCATTAAGTTTCATGCTGTTCGTCTGGTAGCAAAAGTTAGACATCTAAGAGTTTCTTAAAGTTAATTTTCTTTTTATATTAGAAGTTTAGTGGTCTAAAGATCAAGAGAAAGACGTTAATTAGGAAGGTTTACTATTAAGATATCACTATATCAATAATTCTTCTGCTTGGTTCAAGCCATAAGTGAATAATATCCTAAAAACTAATCTAAAACCAATAGGTACATGGTAACACTGACACAAAAAAAAAACAACAGTACAAATAAAACTGAACGATTTGTATCAAAGTTTATTATTCTTATCAAATATCGGGACCTATAGGAAACCAAATAGCCGAAACAGGTCAATATATCACATGAATTTGCCTATCACGGTGACTATACATCGGCTATATACTTCGGCTATATTTCGGCTATAATCCGCAAATAATTTGAGTCTGGTGTTCGATAGCCAGCATTAGCTGCATCCATGCAAATTATTGTGTATCGTAAATATTTTCCTTCTACCCTCGTTTGGCTAATAAATTCTGGTTCAGCGTTTATACCACTGAATTGTTGTTGGATTGAGTTTGTTTATTAAATAAATATATTAATGGTGTTTGGACAGTTTCTGAATATGTAATACCAAATAGGCAAACTATGTGGACTAGTAAAAGTTTACTTCAGAAGTGATTTATTTCATTCGTGCAGACAAAGTAAAATCAGTTTGATTTAATTTTAGAACTTAGAAATTATAAAAAAAAAATTGTTATTAGAAATCAATGAACCGCGCGCCAAGGTTGTCATGCTTTTGTTTCTAACTAAAGCATGTTTTCACGTTCTATTTAAATATAACGTGATTCAGAAAGTAGCTAACACCGTGTACTAAGTTACAGCGTGTTTCAGCTGAACTGTGCAATAAAGGAGTATTTAACAATTTGTAAGGATAAAATCCGACCATAAAATTATCGGAAACCTATACGACATGCAATCTAAGTCCAAATTTACAGACTCAGACCCAAACACAAGCCCGACCGATACAAAATACTATCTACGAATAAAATCCGAAGACAGTCTAAACAACAAGCATTAAGCTGTAACAAACGATCCTTGTAAACACTCCCGCTTCTGCATAAGTTTGGATTTGCAAACAATGTCGGATAAACTTGCCAACTTTTTCTTACATCTGTATTTTTCTTATACCCTCCACTTAGAGTTCATTTTCGCTTGGCTTGGCGGCACATTTTATGTTTGTTGTACAACTCGGTGCATTTACGAAGCTAGCTGCTGGCACTCGCTTACACTATTTGCATTGTTAATAGAGTCAACTGATTCAATATTATCGATGTACTGGACCGTGAAAGGTTCGGTCGTGATGTTTTATAACGGCGACTGGACGCTTGCAAATGTACTCACAGTTTATTGGTTAGCTTCATTGAGTTAGGAAATGTAGCTGTAACTACTTATGTGGAAAATAAGGACGAATGTGGTTTGGTTGTCGAAATAGTGTGCCAATTTTAATTAAATGGTAAACTATGTATAGTTTGTGTTTACAGTGACATAAGCCAATTACATAATTAAATTATAAATTGTACGTACAATGCATTCGTTTATTGACACCTACTAATGTTATAGATGAAAAAGTAATTTAAATATCTCTTTGTTTTTAAATGTAGTTCATTTTACCAATCCAATCAGATACCCTTATACTTCTTACCCCTATACCACAGGTTACTCGACACCTAAAACAAAAAATCCTTCTCATAAAAAGCTTTCATACCAATTTATTCATGTAAGGTTCTATTTTATAATGTCTACTAGGTAACCTGCTTAACACTAGAAGACAGCTTTGTACCTGTATTCCCCGCATCTAACTTAATTAGTGTGCATAATATGAAAAGGGTTAATAACGAGCTGCATTTAATGTCTTACACAAACCCCCTTTGTCTTAAATGAGACGCTCATTAAGAACCACTGTTTAGATAGTGTCTCTGCTTGGAAACTCCTTTTTGCTTGACTTAGGGCTGATTTTTCCAACGCCAGATAATTTTATCAGAGGAATAATTTAGAATTTTTGACAGGTCTTCAATACAAAATCTGTCAAACACGAATTTTATCTCTCGAATAAAAATTATCTGGCGTTGGAGAAATCGGCCCTTAAGCAAATATTTAGGAAGGTAAGAAAATATTCCGTGTTTTTTATAACAAGAACACACGTTCTTTACTTTTATACCTTGTTGTACAAAGCTGGTTTTTATTTTTCGTTTTAGATATTATGATGTCCTTTTTGTATGTAGTTTTATTTAAAATATCAGTAAGAGGATAAATAAGACAAGATAATTATGTATTGAGTGCAATACGATACTAATACGAAGCTTAATAAAACCTAACTCTAGCAATCAAGCAGTAAGTAAAAAAAATGGTGATATTTAACTAGAGAGCCTTCCTAAATGGCGAGCCAGATCCTCTGATGCAATCGCAGTAAGTTGAACATTAACCACGAAAAGAACATTTCTTTGAATGGTTATTATTATAAAATATAGAAAGCCAACCCCAATTCAATTTCCGTTCAGTCTATTTAAAAGACAAACTTCCTCAAACACGTCAGTAACATAATTCATAGCATACAAAAAAACAAAACGTACGAAAATTATTTTTCCCCTAAAATCAAATAAGGAAAGTCGTAAAAATTGAAATGTTTGCTTTTCACCTCTTAGAGTTGTGCTCACCCTTGTGGCTATGTAAACGAAGGGGAGGCTGTGGAGCGCGGTTATTCGGTTCGAATCTGTATACACGGTGGAATGGGCCGCAAGTCGCACCGAATTCCCCTAGACTGAACAGAAACATTTTTGTTCGACACGAATTATTTCGATTTTGTGAATACCAATGAAATGGTGCGCTGTAAATGTGGCTGATAATCAAAGTTACGATATTTGTGACTTTTTTAAGACTATTTTTATTTCAAGTAATTATCTGTCACATTTTATTACAAACTAGCGGTCGCCCGCGGCTCCGCCCGCGTGGATGTCGGTTACCGCTGCAAAAAGCCTACCCAGGAAAGACACGGTATTTTTCTAAAATAAAATTTAGCCTATGTTACTCGTGGATAATGTAGCTTTCGAATGGTGAAAGAATTTTTAAAATCGGTCCTGTAGTTTTTGAGCCTATTCATTACAAACAAACAAAGTTTCCCTTTATAATATTAGTGTAGATAGTGTAGATTAGAAAGTACTAGAATCCGGGTATTTCATTCTTGTACAAAAATGTCTAAACGTAAATATGTATGTATCATTTAAGTAATACATGAAATAAACTATCCTTTTACTAATATATTTAATGTCAGAATTCTGAACTTAGGCCGTGAATCAATGTAATATCGTTGAATTTCAAGATCGGGTATCGACGCTGTTGAATTGTGTTATATCCTTGGCTTAGTATAATTGGACATAGAAGGCGACAATGGTCTTACATGACAAACTAATGGCCTTACATACAACGATATGATACTATATAATGTTTAATTAAACATAGCATAACAACACAAAATTAAAACCGTAATGTTATTGGTTTCACTGTAATAACATAAAGCCAGTCACATCAATCAGCTTAACTTGTCTATTTGATAGCTAGGCAGTTGGATAGGCCGGTCATGAAAACAACGAGACGAACCAAATCATAACATTTATTTAACGTAAGTGATTCCACGGCTGAAATAAATTATAACGAACGATTAATCACGATATTACGAGTTTTATTTACGGAAAACAGAATAAAATACCAGGGGATAATGAACACGAGTTTTTGGCCCATTTACTTGTTTATGTGGGAATTTATAATGCGATGTTTCACGCCAAGATTTCCCCTGCTTTTTGTGTTTTTCGTTTCCATACTGAAGGACTTTGTCGGTGAGATTTTTTTTTGTTAAAGGACCTACAGTTTTAAAAAGATTAGAAGTATTTTTCTTTGCTCATCGTGATAATGAAACGTCGAGAAATTTCAACACAAAATGTTTGAGTTCCCCAGTTTCTGAACGAAGTCTTTATTTTGCTCTTAAATATAATCTGTGTGTTCAGTAAAGTAATCTAGCTGTACTCATAATGAAAAAGTGAATATTCAGAAACAGAATCAACATAATATTATACCACAAAACTCCAACATTTTCGACGCAACACATTTCGTATTTCAACATTTTTATTTATAAAATTTACAAAATACATACAACTGATGACCATTTTGGTATAATGGCTGAGATAACAGTGAAAACATCATAATTCTGCAATATCAGATAGCATAACCCATATAACTGACGCGATCCTCTCTAAAAACCCACTCCACATGACAAACGGATTAACAATCCCATCCCACCGCAGTCCCCGAAATTGATTTACGTCGCCATAAAACATTTGATTCCGATCCCTTCTTCAAAACATGCATACATAAACTAAGTACACAATATTTTTGTATCGAAAGGCATTACGAGGCATCAAGGCGGAGGGGTTATTTCACGGCTCATAAAAATTTGATTTTGAAACCGAACAGAGCGGAACCTGACACTTTGTATGTATCATACATATTGTGAGACGCGCGCACTGATATTTATGCCTGATACGACCTGAAATGTAATACTTTTTAAAATATTTCCCGCGGTCGGAAGAAAATGTTCGTGGTTTGGGAATTTCGTGGCTGGAAGTGTTCGAGACGGTTATTGTTTTGTTGGGGCAGAGTTTTCTTGTGTATTTTTTAGTAAAGAGGATTACTGTAGACATCAGAAACTGATTTATGAATCTTATGCTTGGTTATTACTATTCATATTCATGAATCAGTAGCCTAAAAAGTTTTGACGCAAGCTTTCGATGAACTCGAAACATATGCTTAACCTAATTTGAGAAATAGTTTTGGGAAAATGAGAGAATATGTCAAAATTATTAAAAATGAAAATCGAGTAGTATTTTAAAAAAAAGCAAATATCTTGAACCGATCAAAAGCGAAAACATTCCTCATTTACCAACACAAATTGAAATCGAATTTGTCGTTTTCATATTCCAACTTATATGGCACACAACTGCGACAAAAGAACAAATAAAAAATGGGATTCCACCAATTTAATTCACGCAACGACTGTTACGAACTGTCGATATGTAAATATGGATGCCAGTTGCCAGGAACCGGGGGAATGTGGAAATACAAAACGTCAATCCAGATTCCAGCCCAAAAACCATATGGTCAGACTTGCGGTAGTGAAACTGGAATCAATTGGGAGCTCTTGGGCTTTAAGCTGGTCAGCTCATATTTTGGTAGGGTTTTGGTTTGAAAAATTTCAACAGATTTTTCAACGCACTAAGTAAATAAACATTGTTTAAGTAAGCAAGGAAAGAACGACAAGTTCAAAAAATCATGTAGTATCTAAATTCGAACCTGAATTTCTCAGCCACAAAACTAAGAACTTACTGAGTTTACAATCTTTGAAATTATGCATATATAAAATACGCCTTTACCATCATCTTTAAACAAAGGCTATACACACAAAGCATAAACCGTTTTCCGCAGCCGTGAACTAAGCCAAACAAATCGATCGGCCGCGAACACTGACTTGCATGAACACATAGATAAGAAACAAAAACGGTAAGTGATTTCACTGGCCCTGGCTCCGCCCGACTAACCTAGTTTTTATTGGTTCATGTATATTGTTTGATTTTATAGCAGAGTTCAATAAACAAATAATATGTTTCTTGCGTACACGGTGTAAGCTAAGCTTTATGGTGGAGTAGCAGGATCGACCAAAAGGGTGTTAGAGGCAGATGCTATTCCCACTCGTAGTTAAGAGGACGAGTTGAAAATATAATTTTTACTTGAATTTTTTTTTTTATTATATTTTTTCGTTGTATTGCTTTATATTAATTTGATTACAATTTTAGAAGTAAAAGAATAAGTTCGCATTTTTTTTTTTATATAAATTTGTAATTACAGCTCCTTTTGTGTTTAAGTTAACAGAAAAACCGTATTGATACCAAAATGTTCGTACAATTTTAGATCTAAAAAAATATACAAATACCTCTTTTCATAAAAAACTTACAAAGAGGACAAGTCTTATTGTGTTAAATTTCAAGGCTAGACTCAATAGTCAAATGCTCTTTAATCTCAGACAAAAAATAAAAGAGAGGTCTATTGTCTTAGAACTTTGAGACTTCTCTTTGAAATATTATAACTAATTAGACTACTTCTGTGAATTGATGAAAAACCTAATGAATTTCACCCTTAATGAGAACTGTGGCAAACTTAATTAGTTTACATAATTTTAACTTACATTATTTATTTATTTATTTATTAGTTATTTAAAAGGTGGATATAGCTAAGTGTTGACGGAAAATTTGACTGAAGGATTTTTAAAGCGTGCACACAGTAGTGTGCACGTCTTGCTAAATATAGAATCACGAAAATTAACTTAACTGTTTTTAACTAAAATGGCTGTTACTGTCAGAATGTAACCACTGAAGTGCAGTCGACAGTACATGCACTAATGTTTTGTGCAAACTTTTATTAAATAGTTAAGTTTAGAAAACCTTTATATTCCGTAATTGAATTTTAAGCTTACTTTGTTTTTTTTTTACGTTATACACATTTTAGGGATTATATTATCATTCATCTTTCATATAATTTTCTACAATTTCGTTTTTCATAAGATAATATAAATTGATTTCAGTAGTATTAAGCGTAATAAATGACGTCGAAGAAATAAGCAGTAAATCATTCACCAAAGATTTGTTTATAATCTGTCTAGAGAGTGGCTTAAGTTACTACTTATGTATCTCCTAGTATATTTGTAGGTACAAAATGAACGTGACTTCCTTACGTTATCTCGGTACCCTTCATCCATTACGAGTTACACTAAAGACTCTGGTCCACAACAAGAGGCCACATTCAGCTCACTCCCCTAACTCATCTGGACACATCCTAATCTCGTTGACAAATGAACTGGACCAACGGAACAGCATTATCTTAGTACTGGAAGAAACGATACCTTAGTCCAACAATACAAGGGAAAAGAAACCCTGGTGTTCTAAACAGAAGGTTGAAATTTGTGTGAGGATGTAAATAGACCAAAATCTGCCATTATGTCGTATGAGCGTAGGGGGCGTTTAAGCGAGTCCCAAGGGGGTTAATCAACTGTTTACACTATAAGATAACAGACGAGTAGATTGCTCATAAAAACCCTTGCGTGAGCTTTGATGTATGTGAGCCGAGGGCCTGATTCTTGGTGACTTAAATTGTTTCCAAAATATACGTTCAGTGCTCCGGCTAGCTTTTGAGCCATAAATGGTTTGTTTTGTATGTTATGGATAAGGAATCGACATTTCCTGATGTGCTTTGTAAAGGTATTAGTTTTATGCAATAGAAAGTGACCTAATTATCACATATCGACCCGCTTGAGAGAAATTCCGAACAGTGTTCACATAGCAGTTCAATTCTTCCGACTATAGCGGTATCAAAAGATGATTTTGACGTCCTATGTACAAAATTAATTAAAAACTTTTAACCATAATGGGGCCAAACTTTCTGTCCTACTTAGCTTTACATATAACTACCTAATTATCCCCACAATTCAAATAACTAAACCATAATCACTGTACAGTCTCAAACTAGTTCAAACCGGGTAAAACCGGTTCAGAATTACAATAGAGAAGTTTAAAATAAACTTGGCTTGCCCAGGAGTCGTGTTAAACGTCCCCGGCAGTTGGGGCTGGCTTTGAAATATCACTCAACTTACCAACTAGCCAGAGCCCGACTTTTTTCCCCGACTTTTTCCCTCGACTTTTTATAACTGTCATAGTTTGAAGACTGACTTTGATCTTTGTATGGAGTGTTTTTGTTCGACACAAGGCGAGCCGAGGGTACGATTTTATGAAGATTCTGTACAGTTTTTAAGGGTGTTGTGGAGTCTCGTTTTTCTTTAATAAATGGGAGTTGAATAGTGTTTTATAGGCCACTTTTTCTCCAGAATACGTGTCTTCTTGCAAGATAAAAAAGCGATAAAGCCAATGTATTTTTAGTACAAAGATCAGAATCAGGCCCGGGATTACGAAGATGATTTATAAAACTCGAGATTCAAATGGAGTAAAAATAATCTAAAGATGTACAGAGTGCTTTTAAAAAGTATTTAAATTGATCCGATAAAATGATTAGGTTGAAGTTATTTTTAACCGTCTTCAAAAGAAGAAATCTCCAGCAATTTTGAAACGCTTTCAATAAATGATTTTTTCGTTGCTGAAGCATACCTACTCACCTCAGAGCTGAACCCATGTACCCAATAAAACAGCATTATTAATATCAAAGACACATTCTACATAAGCCAGGTAATCTGTTCCCTCTCTCCTATAAAGGCCTCTCAAGGCCCCTGAACAAACTAATTATTATCAATCCGGGAACCCGCTCGCCAGGATAGCTTTAACTAATTAATTTATAGCTATTAACAAATACGGGGTACAATAAATCCTCGCAATTTGCAACATTTATTATTCCACATCCTGCAATGGGTAAACAAATTTATAGTGAGTCTTAAGGGTCATTTTCCTGTGATATAATTGCTGAATACGGGATTAGGGGAAATTGAGAGGGTATTTATTTTCATGGTGTTTCAGTTGATGTTTATTATAACCTGTTAAACAAGACATGGTTTTTGGTTAGGCAGGTTCAGGCATATATCTGTGTTGACCAAATGAACCAAAAAAGCTCATTTTGGGAAAAAAATTTAACAGTATTAAATAAAGTCTTAAGTAGTAACTTTAAACAAATTCCCGAAGAAATATGACCGAAATTAATTCTGATTCATTGGCATGTAAAAATGAAAAACAAGCGAATATTTTAGCACATTTGAGCCGAAATGTATCTTAAATAAGGATCTTTCGATAGCAAGACCAAGCAGCTGCCTTGGAAGTTGAGCCCAAAAGTCTTTAATATTTTACACAAAGAGCGGATGACCAATAAATTTGTTTGTTATAACGAGTTTCGATACGCTCGTAAATTTTAAACCACAGCTAAGTAACCAAATTTAATAATATAACATGTATATCTTATGCGGAGCGGGATCTTGCCAGGGCTGCTACTGGATTCTGTTACTAATGATATAAATAAATAAATAAATGCGGACAACATCACATACATTGCTCTGAACCCAAAGTAAGTAGCTAAAGCATTTGTGTTATGGAATTCAGAAACAACGAAGGTACCACAAACGCCCAGACCCGGGACAATGTAGAAAAGTTGGTTTCTACATTGACCCGTCCGGGGATCGAACCCGGGACCCTCAGAGCTAGCGACACCTTGAAACCGGTGCATACGCCACTCGACCACGGAGGTCGTCAATGCTGGAGATAAGTCTGAAAATCCAGGCTTTTTTGCTTCAATAATTCATAACTTGACTGAATTCGTTTTTCTGTCTGATGTTACGTTAGGAATGGATTATAGTATGTAAATAATTCTATTATAATTCTGAAAAAATAAAAAAAAATAGTTGTGAAATAATTAAACAGTTTTCTTAGAATCACACAAACACTAGAAGAATTTACCATATACCATTGAAGTTATGAATGTAATTATCAGACCAAACCAAATAATTCCAGTCTGCGACCCTTATTAGGCATTTAATCACTACATAAATTAACTCCTGAAAATTGCTTTAGGGCCCGATGAAGGCGACATCCAATTACGAAGCATTCAGATCCAAGTCTATTTGCTAAAGCATGTTAGGTAAAGTATTTTGGTCAGATAATGTTCTCATCATGCATGAACAATATATAGGTACCCATTCTAAGCCACAATGTTCTTGTTAAGTTAACCTAACCACCACAATAGTTCTGAAAATTTGCGACCATAAAGTTTACGTTTTATAGCCAGTCACATGACATTGAAAAAGTCACATTGGTGGTATTTGAAGTCACGCAACCCATCCCGAAATATCTCCAACAATGTGAGTTATATTTCTTTTAATTGTCGGTATGTACTTGAGCCCTTTAGAAGATCGTCATTAAACACTTCGAAAGTTCAGACTTTCCACATTTTGTTGCTTTTATTACAACTTCAAGTGTCGAATTACTTTTCTTTAATTTTGAAGCAAGATTTTAAGTTTAAATTTTGATGGAGTTAGGTGACACGACAGCAGTTTTCAGTTCATCAACCTTGTAATAATGGTTTTATTGTTTGGACTTCAGAATGTAAATACTTCAGTCACTTCTGACTTGTAAACACTTGGGTCACTTTGACATGACGGTCAAAGATTCTTCAGTAGAAGTAACATATTATTAAGTTCAACTGGCTGGTTTTTAAAGACTTTTCACCTAGAAACTCAAAAAGGATTAATGTAGGATGGTTATGACGTGCAGCAATTTTAACGGTATGTGTGTTTACGTTAAATTATTAGTTTCTTATTATTTCACATGTATGTAGGAAAATGAGCATCTATTAAGTAGCCTCAAAAACCACCGTCATTTCTTAATATTAACCATTTATTTAAATAGCTATTGGGTACATATTTTAACTAGTGTCTAAATATTAATAAAAAAACATTGGTTCCTAGTCGTGGCAGCCCTGGCTGCAAGACGTCGTTGTGCACACCGGGTGCTACTAAATAAAGTCGGCGGATCGGCCGCATTCTGTTGTTTCATATTGCTACATAGACAAACAACTTAACCTCTTCATCATATCTGATGACCTTCATGTGATCCGTAACTTTTCCAACTAGATTTTTATATGAATGTGATCAAATAAACTCCTAAATTAATGCTGAGATCTTCTATTCTAAAAGCATGTTGCTATGACAAAATTTCCAGGCAAGTATATCAAAAGTACTAACTGTAATTTATCTGTTAGAAACCTTATTACCTGTTTTATGGCAATTAATGCTTACACGAGGAACAGGAAAAGACCAAAGTACTTGTCTTTCTTAAGGGGAATGTTAATATTTATGATTTACCTGTTTTATTTATACTAAATATTAGTCCTCTGTTGCTATAACGACCACATAATCAAAATAATATAGCTAGCATGAAAAAATACGCTTGAGGGTTATAACTATTCTCAGGTAGGTAATAACTTTCATTAATATGCTGCTACCAGCCCTGTCTGGCAGTCCTCGTTAAGCACACCGGTGTTTTAAATAAAGTCGGATTGGCAACACCCTGTACATACCGGGTACGTACAGGGTGCTCCATTCGAAGCGGTTTTTGAGTCGCTGTCTACACCTGTTGATATTATGAAAGCCTTTATTAACTAGGATTAGTGCTTATCCAGAGGTTTAGTGATCCTTATAGAGATTAGCTAAAAATATTTATCGCTCACTCCCATGTTAACGCGTTGTGCTTAACTAACTGTAGGATTTGTGCAATGTATTTAGTTAAAATAAGATTAATCCTTAAGTATTATTTGCAATTAGTTATTTCGAAAATTCAAAAGTCTTTTGTATGTTCACTTAATTTTATTAAAACTTCACGTTATATGAAGGGCCCTTGAATGGGTTGTATGTATAGTGTTGTAATACATAATAATATACAAGAAGGTGTTGAGTAAAATTGGCTTTTAAGAATTTTATCTACGTATTGCGTTACTTTTTGCCATAGTTTTCATAACAGCCATTTTAAATTAAATACTGTCCCCACCGAAAATATTTATACTATCTTTCCTTCAAACAACGCAACAAATTCAAAAGGCGCCCCTAAAGTTCCACAAATGGACGTTCTATTTAGAAATATTGCAGTTTTCCTTAAATCGTCGCGTAAGTGGCGTCATAGTAGGCCGAAACTTTCAATCGTTCCTTTATCAATATTATCTACACAGAACGACGAAATGAAAGAATCTGGTCTATTCACAAAAAAGGTCTCGGAATGGGAAAAGAAATTTCACGAAAGAAACCTTTTCTTAGATGTTTATCTTTGCTGCCTTTAAGGGCCGCGGCATTTACTGTGACACTCCCACCAATATAAAATACGACGGTAAATAATAATGACGTTTACATTGCGTGATTTGTTCGTTGATGAATCAAAGTGTTAGATGCACAGCAAGTAATGAAATCAAATGTTATCAACAGAAATAAACGTGACATATATTTAGTTACGAGTCAAAGTATACAATTTAAAGATGAGCCCCAAAACAAGATAAATCTATTGACGAAAATAGCTCTTAATTTAGAATTTACATAAAAAATAAATACATTTACATTAAAATGTATAAACGAATGCTCTTAACGCTTTCATTTGGCCGTTTATATTTGTGGTGTTTATAAAGTCTTTAAATAAGAAAGATGAATAGGACTCGAATATTCTTTGAGTCTTTAAGATGTCCGCGATGATTTACAGATTGTGAGATAATTTTACTGGACTTTGTTTTATCTGTTTAGTGCTTTGTTAGATACTTTTTTGCTGAATTGTTATCTCTGTTTTACGCTCCGGTTTTTATAAAAGTGTTAGCGATTACAAGTGCTTAAAGCTCGAGTTACTTTTAAAATGCTTTCATTGACGCCTGTTATAAAAAAAGGCATTTCTAAAGCGACAATTAAAATGTCTGTACCTACCAACTTACAGAAAAAACTACAGATTTTAACTTTAATTTAGATAATTTCTTATCCCTTCTGAAATAAAATCATGATTTTGTTCTCCTTTCTCCTTTACCCACAACTTTGGCTACCACCCACGTAAACCATTCTACCTCCATCGAATTACGAATTAATGCTTGTTACCTTTTAATAAAGGGATAAGGGCACCCTTAATTACATAAAAATGTTTTCACTCCACCTTTCTTTCGCAAAAATTTGTAACGAACAGTAATCAGAATAACCGACTAGTGTTGGAAAAATTTCGATAGTTTGACTATCGATAAACTTTAACATTTTAAGCGCCTGTCGATAAAACTTCAGCAGCTTATTGAGGTTTATTGAGAGGAAAAAATTGTGATATTTTAACAATGGCTCAAAATTGTTTAGTTTTTCAGCTAGAACGATAACGTTTTTAATAATCTGGCACTACGCCATAGTTAATTGAATGTCACCTGGTTTTAATGAACACGAATTTGTTTTGATTGATGAGAAAACGTACTTCTTCATTATTACTAGTATAAGTAATTGTCTTGAATATAAATGTAGGACAAGACAATATCCAACCTGTCATAGTTTTCAGTAACAAGTTCCAAAAAATGTAATTTAAAGCTGTATTTCTACAAACGAACTAAAATAAAATGTCCGGCAGTCGATCACGTAAATGTCAACGTTGCGATTGATCATAAATAATATTAGAAGGAGCTTCAGTTTCTATTGCAGACACGACTTGACGTCCTAATTTAAACTTGTAGGTCGAGTAAAGCATAAATTAAGATTTTGCTATTTGTAAAATGTGTCGAGCAATCTCCGCAAGAAAGTAGGTCATCCCATTTTTACCGTAGCTTACAGAATCTAGCTTTACCTATTTTAATTTCCCGTACGAAACAAATGGCCTGTTTGTGTAACCTCTGATCCTGAAGAGGAAGTTTTCGAAATTACATTAGGTGGATTATATTTTGTAGTAAAATACGATATTTATTTATTTATAATGTATTTGGATATAGTTGTAGAAAGGCACATAAAATAAACACAAGTCCACCAGTGGGATTTCCAGGGAAGCAAATGATGACAATGATTTTTTTTTTTTCGAATGCCAAGTTCACATCTGGGCAAATGACTAGATATCAAAATGTTTATAATTACAATATTAATACTTTCCCGACTTATACGTATAATATATTATCTAAGTGAATTTTCAAAGCATAATGCAGCAATGTACATAATTTGGATAGATTAATATTACGCTTAAATAGCAAAACTAACTTTACAAACTTGTAACTAAAGTTCTCCGTCGTTGTTCGTTATAGTTAGTGCAAACAAAAGTCTTGGCTGTACTCTGTTATTAGGTAGTTATGTTCACACTAGAATATGTATAATAATATCTAAATTAAATAATATAAGATTTTATAAGGAGTTTTTCGATTTTGTTTTTGATCATCAGTTTTCGACTAGTTTATAATATGTAGGTAATTTTTTGTGGATAGTTACTTTGTGATGAGACATCACTACTATTTATTTCTGCTCCTCAATACATAGTTATAATATAAACATGTTTTATTTAATTATTATTTTTCATGTGATCTTAAGTTTTACCTACATAAAATCAGAGTCAATAAATAATAAAAGATTCAATGGTTATTCTCTCCTTCTTACAAAAGGTGTTTTTTTTTTTATATTTTACTTTAGAACCTACAGCCCTATTATTTCTCAAGCAATAAAATATAATATACAGAACGCCTGTAACCTCATACACTGGCTACAGCTACACGCCCTGTTCGTCACAGATAGCGGCCAGAGGCGATTGATTGATGGCGGCCGTTCGACGCACGGCGCGTGGTGCACGGTCCGTGGCCGGTCACGCCGCGTGGCCAAACGACTCGGGCTAGCGTTATATACGATGTGTCTTCTCTGCGTTGATTGGTGGAAGATTTTAATGGTTTGTGTAGACTGGAGGGTTGCATGTGTTGGTTTTGTAAAAGTGTTACATTATTTTTGTATATGATAAGAATGTCGTCGATTTGAACTATGGATGAAATGACATGATAGGCAAAAATATAGTTTTCGGGTCCTTTGGCTCACGTTAACGTTATTTTTTTATTTTACTTTTTTAAAACAAAGGGGAAGAAAAAAAGGGAAAATGTATTTCTAATATATTACACTCTCGCATAGTATTTTCAGGTTTTATAAATCAAAAGTTAAAATAATTTATCTAACGACTTATTCGACCAACAAAATCCAAAAGGATTATTGTTAAATATTTAATTTGTTATAGCTTGAGCCGCTACAAGCTTCAGGCACGCCATGTATCTGGATGACATTCATTAATTTATCCCAACATTTTAGCTTCAAACCGTTCCAGTTTTCGTTTTGTAGTTGTAAAATGTGATAGTACGGCCAGCAACGAAAGTTCCTTCATTCTTGGCATTAATGTGCGAGAAAAGTGTTGAGGGAGTTTCGTTGCCGGCTGTACGTTGGCATTAGATAGAACACGATGATATACGGCGTGTTGCCGTTTCCGCACAACTTTGTTACGTTTTGAGCGTGTGACGTCAACACTACTATTTAGGTTTACAAAACATTCTGACGTTTGTTTCCAAAGGGAGGTGTGACATGGTTGTACGGACAATAGTCCGGACAGTTTTAAATACACTTTTGGAACACACTTTACAAATACAAGGTCTGAATAGTTTCAGTAACCTTCCATGTAAGTACTTTCTAAAGTAACATTTGTACTGCGAAAGAACCTTTATACAAGCTCTTATAATAAATTATCTATTTAAGTTATAGATGATTTTATTGTCATTTATAATAACAAACGTTTTGCAACTTTAATAAGAAAGAATTTCTTCCCAGAAAAATATTCAAGGCCTTGCTTGACACATTAATTTATCAAACTTACGACTTGTCTGTCATATTTAAGACTTAGTAAAACTAAATGGTAGCTTTCTCTTACGCTTTTAACAATGACTGTTAATTAAAAAAATTGACGGCCTGTTGGTCTAGTGGTTAGTGACCCTGACTGCTATACCGGAGGTCGTGGGTTCGATTCCCACCCAGGACAAATGTTTGTGTGATGAGCACGATCATTTGGTCTGTGTCTGGGTGTAATTTATCTATAATATGTATGTATTTAGAAATATATAAGTATGTTTATCAGTTGTCTGGTTACCATAACACAAGCTCTGCTTAGCTTGGGATCAGATAACCGTGTGTGAGTTGTCCCGGAATATTATTATTATTAAAAAACAAAACTAATTTGAATAAATTTGGACACGAGGACCAAACGTAATGAGTAAAAGGACTATAAATTGAGATTGTCATTTATCAACGAAGGTCTATTTCTGAATTTGTATGCCAGTATCGTTAGTAATTTATTGAGTTTGCGTTTGATTATTCTATTGTATGCTATAAATAAATTACGATATGATTTGCTAAACAAAATTGAATTAAAGTGCAAATTAGATGTAAATAAAACAATTAATTGAATTTATAATCAAACATTTTTATTCACATCTTTACAAAAGCAGGCAAATCTAAAATTATTTAAGATACAATCCAAACAGATTTGGAATTAAAAAAAAAAACATTTTTATATCGTGTTTTGCATATCACAATTTTGATACAAAATAAAACGAGTCAAGCGTCCCCGATTTAGAATGAAACAAAATGGAAACATGTGTGTATTTATAATGCAACAATTAATCTACAGCTACTTACTCCACATCTGAAATCTCTCCAGCGATCAAGTAGGCCTTTCATCCGAAATTCTACATTCAACATACACGTCCCAAGGCCGGGCCAACAATTAATCTGACCCTCAACAAAAAACCGTTGGAACACAAAAGCCGTTGTGTTCCCTCACAAATGGCCAACAACCTCTTGCTATTATCCGCATAAATTGTTAGGGAATCATCTTTGTCCCGGCCCTTTGTTCCTGCAGCTCTTCAGCAACTCTGGTCTTCATTAAGTTAATTATGTGCCAGCCATTGTGTCGAGTGCGTATGACCTCCTCTGAAACGCTCTTGTGTGAGATTGTTTGAGATAAACTGTCGATTCATGCTAATCTTATGTACAGATAGATAAGCTTATCAAGTCCTTCGGAGAAGACATAAATATGATGAAAATACTAGTTCTGAAAGTTATGAAAACCTTATAAATGTCTAGTTAAAGTACCAATGGATCAGTAAATATTTTGAGGAAAAAAAGACCAGTTATGAAACCCTATTCAGTAATTTCTTTACAAATGTAAATAGGGCAATAAATGAAAGAGTATAATCCAGGAACCTAATTTAACGCTGCACTGTTATAACCTCCAAAAACAAGTAGAACTCAATGTGTACTCTGTAAAGCTGCAGTCATAGAAATTCCCGGCTCGGGCTCATTCCACGTTCCTCTCATTTGAGGAAAATTCCTGTTTCAGCGAAACTTTGCGTTTGGAAGAATATTTGTCAATAAATCATTTTTTGTGCGAACGTTTCATCTAACTCTTATTTGTTAAATTGGGGCATTGAACCCGGGGTTATCGTTGAATAGTCACGTTTCAGGTTGTTTGATATGTTGGAATGTTCTGTAGGTGAGTTTTAATTGAAATTCTAAGACAGGATTCGAAAGACAAGCCATACATAATAATCTCATTAGATTCCAAAATATAATGTGTACTGGTTTTTCACTTCTGTTTACCATATTAGGTATAATACAAACCGCATCTGCCTCAAACAATCAAATTAATACGTCACAAATTCCGAATCCAAACTAATCACAATATTAATGAGAATACCACCGCCGCGTTTTACATTGACGCATGAATATGCATGCCTCACCGCAACGCACTCGTACAAGTCGTAATATGCGTGTAAGTCTGCGAGAGTTTCGCTATTACACTTAAATCTCTTTCTGAATATCATTCGCGGCATGTGTCGCTAATGAAATAATTCTGTCCTACACTTTAATGTGGATCAAGTTTTGTGGCATAGATTAAACTTTTGAATTTTGCAGACGTGACTTGAAGTTGTATTGCTTTGGTATTTTGCCTAATACTGCTAATGTTGGCCCCTGCTGCAGGTTACTATTTGAACAAATAAAAATAAGTAGTGCTTATAGCATAATAGACCTTGACTCAAAAATTGTCGCACAATAGGGTAGATGACTAGGTATGAAAAGTCAAAATTTATTTAGTCCGCCATTTAGATAATAAAAATATAATATACCTACACGTATTTTTATTTAATCAAATCAATAAAAAAATACGAAGATAAACCGCTTCAAAGTTCAGGAGTGGGGGCTTGTGACGTGACGGCTAGTTACAATTTGTGCGTGGACGTGACGTCACGCAAGAATTGTACTCGCTGTATCTTCGTAATTCTTTGTTTACGGGAAAAACAAAAAATACGTGTCTAATATTTTTTAGTATCTAAAAGATGGACATAAAAATATAAATTAGTCATCATCCCTATTAACAACTCTGAAGTAGCTACTAGCAAATACAAAAACAAACCTTTTGGAAACGAGTGTTTTAAAATGCTTCCTATACTTACTTATACCAGTGGCGTGCATTCCATATACCTACTCAAATAAGCAGTGCCTACCTACTAAAACCCAAATAACTATCTTAAAATATAAAAAATGATGTAAAATAAATCAGTCAACACTCATCATACATAATCATTAAATTCCAGATACTGAAACTTGTAAATAACCATTTCAATTACAAACAATTAAATAATGACGTCATATATGTCACATTCAAATTAATTCAATATTCAACTTCATAATATATCACGTAGTAGGATCTCGCAAAATTGCCAAGCCCACACTAACACATTAAAAAAAAACTTTGTCCATTCCCGTACGCACTTTATAGTAAAAACATAATACGCCGCCATCTTGCTTTTTATTATACAACAAAAATCCCTGTTTGCAAAGCGTGGTAGGTACACTGACATTTGACATTCGTAATTTTTTACCTATTAGGTATTTATAATATAACTAGCTGTGTCCCGCGGTTTCACCCGCGTGAATACCTAGGTCCCGTTCCCGGTGCCTTTGTATATAATAACAGACAAATAATTAGCAATAAATTAAAATTGCGACTATAATTTGAGATTTAAACTATCCTATCTCTCAAGTTGGATCGAACTGCACATGGTGTGCGAATTTTATTATAATCGGTTAAGTGGTTTAGGAGTCCATTGAGGACAAACATTGTGACACGAGATTTATATATATTAAGATATTCAATTTTCATTTTTCGTATTATTTTAAATTATTTAAAGTTAAATTTAATATCATTGTTTAAGTATGTTAAAATTAAATTACATGCCAGTGTTAATTGCCTTGAAATCAACTGTAAATAAAGCTAGTGTTTTAAAATACTAATAACTTGTAATTATTTATAACAATATTGTTTAGTTAACAAATACATAATTATTAATGTGAACTTTATTAGTATCAATACTTTTTTTTTGTTTTTGCTCATGTTTAACTTGCTTATTTTACGATATTTATTATCTGTGGCAGAATGTTTGTTTAGTTTTTGATCGTTCGCGCGCGCGTTTTTGTCTTGTTTTTCCCAACTAGTTTCTATTTATTGTGATTTTGTGAAATGGCTGTAGTTTAATAAACAGGAGCATTAATAAACAGCTGTGTGTATGAATGTTAAGGTTGTTGTGAAAATGAAATATGTTTAGATAGCATACGTGCGAAGTTACAAACTTACAATACAAACCCATCAGATGAGGGTGGTCGACAAAACTTAAAAGGTAAGTATCTTAGTCATATTAACTCAAAATGTCTGAAAATAACGCCTGACTACCGGTGTGCTGATGGTCTAAATGTTTTTTTTTTGTGTTATTAGTCGTTTTTTGATTATTAATTAGGAAATTGTTGTGTGACTTGCTACCTACGAGAAAAACTACGACGAACACTTCACTTTCGAACCCTAACTAAGAATTATACTCTAATAAGAGTCCTCAATTATCAGGTGTCCGCCGCCGCGACCCTTTGCGTTTGTGTATATGAATTAAAATTTATGTGTATTTATGGTAAAGTTCAGTGGGACAGTTCAGGCTTTAAATAAATAATAAATAAATAATATGGTAAAGTTGCTCCATGTCTGCCGGGGCCAAAAACCAATGCACGCCACTCTACTACATACTCCTACATACATTTCAGGTGATCACAAACAAAAACATTGTTTTATTACAAACAAATATTAATCAACAAATCTAATCACAAGTCACATATCAAAGCTGCATGAGAGCAAACAATACTCAGCATAAACTCCATGAATGAGGTTTGCCAACACTGTAATAAAATTATAAAGCTTTTGTACATAAAAATAATTGTTATTCGCTAGCTAAAACAATTGTCACACAATATAACCTAGTTTTAACGAGTGAATACTGAATATCCGTTCAATAAATATAGTAACAGTTATTTTTTACGCAAATGTTAGAAGCAGCGGAGTTTGTGGGCAATATTTCAAAGTACCCATAAATGAATATTTTCCTGTTCGGACAATAAATATGAGAGGCACCCAAATATGCGGTAGCGTCGTAATTTATAATGTATATAGGCGCGCCGGGAATCTACTATGAGAACAGAATTGGACAAATGGAATACGTAAGTTTACGGCTTGGTTCCTAGTTGTTAGCGTTAGAACTAATGTGAAAATAAATATAGAAATACATGGTATATGCAAATATGTTCGTGAGACAATTTCCCATAGACCATAAAGGAAAAAATTGATTAGTATGTTTTAGGCTTTAGAACTAGTTATTTTAACCTATTATTGATTTTTGAAATCGTTAACTAGAAATCATGCACAAAGCCCTTATCCGTAGGAAAAACGCCTATGTATTTTACATAAAATATTATAATACTCTTTTCACCTGCCTCTTCTGCGTCATAATCTTTGGTGCATGTCTTAGTGTAAGCCGCAAAGACCCAAGTCATACGTAGCCGCCTGGCATTTAGTTCGAAGGGCTTCAACTTATATAGATGTGCCGGCTTTGCGTCACTCCACAAACGTATTAGTTTTTAGCGGGATCTAGAGTTATTCCTGAATATTCCACGATCATAACTTTAAAATGTCGAAGCCTTCTCTTTGAGGTATAAAGAATAGAAATGTTGAGTGGCAGCTTTTGTAAGCGTTTTGGGTAAACGAGGTAGGAATTATGTACGGTTTTTAGCAGACTTTGCAGTCGATTTTATAAACTGTACAGTGTACCCCTAAACGTTTTTAAACTGTATCTACTTGCTTATGTATAAATAGTAAAATCGACATAAAATGAAATCAGAAATCACATTTAGGAGAAAAATGACCTGTGTAATTTTGTTATAACAATACAACACGTGTTTCTATTGTTTAAAATAGTATTATCTTTAACAACATCAATTAACCTCACTGTTTTATACGTTACATAAACTTACAGCTACCACTATTCATAAAATCCCCAAAATAAATTCAGCAAAATAAAATGAGAAGCAAATTTCGCTGAAAATCTAGGACATGATGTTACCACCACTAGCACTATGAAATTAACCCGTGGAGCGAAGGAAAAGTTGGCGTTGCATTTTATTAAGTTCATCTGCATTAAAATTTATTCAGAGCGGCAGGGGGCCACCGCCGGTCTCCAGTAATTGGTAATGTAACAGTGATTTCATTAGAGCCTTATTGAACAGTTTTGCATATTTAAACTTCAGTTATTGGTTTTGTGGACATCTTTACATTAAAGCTACTTATACACTGCTAAGCTAAGCAGTTACTGTAAGGGTGATCAACATTAAAATTAGTTAGTCACCTGTCTATCCTCATGTCACAGCGCTGTCATTGGTTGTTAGTCTTTTGGTCAAACTATAATATGCGAGATCAGTAGATTTGATGATAGATTATTACGATCAACCTTTCAGACTGCGGGGGTAAGTACATCACATCGAGTTTATATTTGTGTTCGTGTATAAGCACAAGTGTCGCACGAGTTAGATATTTATTTCGACACATGGAAAGTGTCGTTGTGTGTGCATCAAGGCACGGAAGTACGACATTATACATATATAGTAATAGGTGTCATCGTCTATACGATGCTTTTATAGTTAAATCTGTATTGACGTGAATTGGAAATGAATATTGATTGATCTGCTTGGTTAGTTGTATTGTTGGAGGGAATACTGAGAAATTAATCGATTCTAGTTATACGGGTTCCAACAATGTTCAGTAAAGGTATGTAGGTACTATGTATTTGTAGCCTGGTTTGTGGCTAACTCAAATGCGAATCCAAATAGTAAAATGGCTTAACATTTTCATTTGAATTTTGAATAATCATTTTAAATATTTAAACCTTTACGATTGACTAAGATTTTAAAAGTGGATATTCGTAGTTAATCGTTTACTAAATTATACTTTTTTTCATATTTGCGAAGATGTCTTACTTTTAAATCGTTATAAACTTAAATCATTGTAGACTTACTAGTAACTGAAGACTATCGTCCTTTATTTAAGGTCAACTTTAATTTAGTTTCCTTAAACAAAGCAAACTAAAAGTATACACTACCGAAAATTCGCTCAAAATGATAATAATTCAAAGACATTTCTCTAATTAATAAATGTATTTAATTTGTGTAAATTATTAAAGTTGGGACGTATTTTATTCACTGCTCACTTTGGAATAATTAAGGAGTACTTGACACTGAAATGGTACAGATAAAGAGGTTCCCAAACTTAAAGCTTAGCGATTCAGTTGTAAACAGAAAGTGGACATAAATATTGTTCTTTGACTTTCTTAGTTAATTAACCTAAAGGTTTTGAATTTGACGTGTAAGTTAAGTTTGTATTGATTTTATATAATAAATAAATAATTATCCGGCTTATTAACGTCCAACTGCTGGGCACAGGCCTCTTCCCATAAAGAGAAGGCACGAGCATTGATCATCACGCTTGTATTGAATACATTTTTTTTATTCATTTGTGATATTGGGAGCGTTTCAACTTTAAACGAATACAAAATGGCGATACTAGTACTATTAATTATTATAATCAAAAGTTTTGGACACAAACAAGCTTTACTTGTTTATCCTTAAGCATATACTTAGTAAAATTTTCGAAATTTTTACTTTCGAGTTATAACTGCAATAAAAAAGATTTAGTGCGTATTTAAACCAATAATTAAATTCCCAGCCTTTGAGGTCATGTAAGAATTTCAAGCAATCTTGTTTTAAGTTAGAAATAAGTTTCATATTTCTTCAGTTTATCGACACCGATACTCATTATAGAAGGTCTATTACTATTTATCGAGCTCATTTTTAAACCCGATATTACCGAGAATTACTTAATTGTGATACTCGATATTTTTTATACATGACCCGAAATCTTCCAGCATTTTCCAAGAACGTTTTTTGTAAACCTTAATCAAAATTGGTTCAGTATTATGTATCCACTGTTATTAAAAAAATGCTTAAACGCCTGTTAGTTTTATTTATTTATTTATATAAGTTTTATTTTAGTATAGTTGTAAGTTTTTGTTGTTCTATTGTAATTAAGTATTGAATTGTAAATTCATAAATGAAATGGTTTATTATAAAGCTGTTACTATGGTCTTGACTAAATAAAATTGTCACTAGAGATAAATCAAATTATTGTTTAACGTCTAACAAAATAATCGTTGTTATCTTCGTGCGAGTTATGTACCTTCTCTTGTGAAAACCTCATGAAAACGATGTTATGAAGTTTCTAGCTTTGTCTTCTACTATCATTATGAAACTATACAAATACAGCCTTAATATCTTTTTGTCAAAAATTGTAAAGCGACAGTATTGATCATGTTTATTTTAATAAAAAAGGTTCTGATTTTGAAGTACCTCTGAATGTTTAATAAATCTTTTATGTATATTTGTATTATATAGTATAGATATATTTTCATGCTTTTGCATCTTATGCTGTTTTATAAATCAGTCAACCAGTAGTAAAGTATCTCAACTCTTACCTATCGAGTGCACCTATCTACTGTTTTCCCGATTTTCCTGAAATACCTTTTTTTTTAGTCAAATATTCGGAACGGCAATATACTTGACAATTTAATGACTGATCCAAATGGTCCGAATTCATTCCTTCCAAAGTGTAGAGTATCTTTACGTTGCGAGCGTCACTTGATGCCTCCTAATTGCATTTCGTCGACTACCCTCTTTCGGATTACTTCTGTTGCAATTTACGCGAGTGCACCAACTTAATTTGACCCCCCTCCCCCCTCTTAACACTTTGCCGAACCGAAGTTAGAGAGTACCCTCCATTTATATCCCCGGTTCCAATAAGACTGGTCGTTTCGTTACAATCTTAACACGGTCCAATTTTAATTTTAAGGGATTGCTCTTTTCTCTAACAATGTTTTAAAGTGGCGCGAAAATAATTGGATCTATTCTATTAGAGCTCTGAGTACGCGGAAATATCTGAAGTGATGTGTTCTCGCTAAACATTATTACGAATTGCCTAAACTACTTACTGACTTCTAATTATAAATAAATAAAGCCCTTATTTTATCCCTTACTAATTTAATAAGTAAGCATTATAGGTATAGGTTAAGGACGCCAAAAGAACTTATATAATTATAACTTATCTATACTTTCAATTTCCATACGACAAATGGCAATAAAAACCCCAGCTACCTACAATTTCCCGTTTACGTTTTCCCTATTTTAAACGTAAGTAGGTAAATAATTCGGGGTCCAAAACACAACAAACAAATTAGTTGAATATGTAGGTCAAAGCTATTCCGTTTTAGATTCGATTTTATGTTATTTACTGCGTCTATTCAATGGGGTGAAATTACAGGGTCACACGATTATTACCTTAAAAAATTCTATAGAAAAATGATCGATATAGTTAATGGTTCCGATAAATGGCAATAGATTCCCTCTATTATACTGTTTACTAAAGCGAGGGTTAGTCAAAAACTTTAAGCTCTTATCTAATAATTACGTCAAGCAAATAACTAGAATAATTTAATTACTATCGTAGTTTTCAAGTCTAGATTTCAATAAGGAAAGTTATTGTTAGTAGGCTTCGTAAGAAGTTTGCCATAAAAACCTAATCTTAAAAAAAGTTTGTAGGCTTATTATTTTTTATCTTGCCTATTTATGCATTTATTGAAGCCTTGGACCTTACATTTAAAAATACTTATTCCTTGAAAATATCACGAACATTTCCGAATGTTCATACTATCAAGGATGACATCACAAAAATATCTGCAGTTACGTTTCAAACCCCATTTCCAATCACCTGTATCAAGGTGATTGGGGTTAAACTACACCCTGTATATGTTAATGGCCGCCGCCAGGATTTGATAACGGAACCCTCTTCAAACCCAACTAAAAAGGTTCCAAGGTTTTAAACCTCCATGCAGAGCTGTTCCCGACAGATAGACAAGGTTATTGTAAATAAGGAATCTATATTTAAACTATCACACATAATATTTAATTTATACATTCATAATCGTAACTATAACATTAGAAAAGTTATTAGTTTATGTTATGCGATATTATGAAGAAAATTTCATAATGATTCCAACATTTTTTACGCGATGCAGGCTTAAAATTAGTTGTACCGAAATCATGAAAAAAAAAAATAATTAGAAATTTTATAATAATTTATTTTAGTGAGCAACTTACAGAGCAAGAGCGTGAAAACAGAAAAAAAAGCACAGAACTTTCTTCAAACCAAATCCGATTACTTACAGATTATCCACACAAACTCCATTACTTTTACCACAAAACACAACAACGATTTACATAGCTTTTTACCACCAGATAAAAAACTAAATTTGGAAAAAATACAATCTAAGGTTATACATCAAAACTAATCGCAGTTGGTAGAAAAAAACACTAAGTGATTATGCTAGTAAGGGAGGCACGTGTTTTAAAAGAAAAATCTCCAGTCCACCGAAATCATATTACTGGATACGATCCCAACTCTCCGCCGCCAATTTCACCAACAAAATTGACGTGACACTGTAAAGTGCCGATAGGAAATAACGTTAAAAGAAAGAAAAAAACTCCATAAATTTTATTAAATTCCAGTCAGAGCCACAAAGAGGTATAATATAAAAAAAGTTGACACAAGACAGACGTTACCTCAAAAGTCTTTAAGACGAAAATGTTATGTAAACTGTAACTTAATTAGAATGCGACTGACGAGGCTAACAAGTGAATTGTGACGTCATAAATACGGGAGAGATTTGGAAAGACGTTAAATATAAAATGCAACAGCAGCAGAGCTTAAATTCTTTATTTAATTTTGGTTACTTTGTAACAAATAGACATTTGAAATTGAGGTTAGAAAGCTCAAATTAGTTTCTATTATCTTTTTTGTTACAAATGTCAAAGCTTAAATTAATTAAAGGTTATTTACGTTACTATACGGGCTGAATTCAACACGTGACGAGTTATGATGAGATGTGTTATGACGTGATGACTTATGACGTCATGACGTGATGACTATGATGTGACGAGTTATGACGTGATGACTTATGATGTGATGACTTATGACGTGATGACTTATGATGTGATGAGTTATGACGTGATGTGTTATGACGTGATGACTATGATGTGATGACTTATGATGTGATGAGTTATGATGTGATGAGTTATGACATGATGACTTATGATGTGATGACTTATGAGGTTATGATGTGATGACTTATGACGTGATGAGTTATGATGTAATGACTTATGATGTGATGACTTATGAAGTTATGATGTGATGACTATGATGTGACGAGTTATGATGTGACGAGTTATGACGTGATGACTTTTGATGTGATGACTTATGAAGTTATGATGTGATGACTATGATGTGACGAGTTATGACGTGATGACTAATGATGTGATGACTTATGAAGTTATGATGCGATGACTATGATGTGACGAGTTATGACGTGATGACTTATGATGTGATGAGTTATGACGTGATGACTATGATGTGATGAGTTATGACGTGATGACTATGATGTGATAAGTTATGGCGTGATGACTATGATGTGATGAGTTATGACGTGATGAGTTATGACGTGATGACTTATGATGTGATGACTTATGACGTGATTACTTATGATGTGATGAATTATTACGTGAAGACTTAAGATGTGATGAATTATAAAGTTATGATGTGATGACTATGATGTGACGAGTTATGACGTGATGACTTATGACGCGATGACTTATAATGTGATGACTTGTGACGTGATGACTTATGACGTGATGACTTAAGATGTGATGACTTATGAAGTTATGATGTGATGACTATGATGTGACGAGTTATGACGTGATGACTTATGACGTGATGACTTATGATGTGATGACTTATGACGTGATGACTTATGACGTGATGACTTATGACGTGATGACTTATGACGTGATGACTTATGATGTGATGACTTATGACGTGATGACTTATGATGTGATGACTTATGATGTGATGACTTATGACGTGGTGACTTATGACGTGATGACTTATGATGTGATGACTTATGACGTGATGACTTATGACGTGATGACTATGATGTGATGAGTTATGACGTGATGACTATGATGTGATGAGTTATGACGTGATGACTATGGTGTGATGACTTATGACGTGATGACTTATGATGTGATGAGTTATGACGTGATGACTATGATGTGATGACTTATGGCGTGATGACTATGATGTGATGAGTTATGACGTGATGACTATGATGTGATGAGTTATGACGTGATGACTTATGATGTGATGAGTTATGACGTGATGAGTTTTGACGTGATGACTTATGATGTGATGAGTTATGACATGATGACTTATGATGTGATGACTTATGAGGTTATGATGTGATGACTTATGACGTGATGAGTTATGATGTAATGACTTATGACGTGATCACTTATGATGTGATGAG
Organism: Autographa pulchrina; assembly: GCA_905475315.1. Classification (NCBI taxonomy): domain Eukaryota; kingdom Metazoa; phylum Arthropoda; class Insecta; order Lepidoptera; family Noctuidae; genus Autographa; species Autographa pulchrina. Next base: position 11,924,887 of record FR997781.1, read on the forward strand.
TTATGACGTGATGACTATGATGTGATGAGTTATGACGTGATGACTATGGTGTGATGACTTATGACGTGATTACTTATGATGTGATGACTTATGACGTGATCACTTATGATGTGATGAGTTATGACGTGATGACTATGATGTGATGACTTATGGCGTGATGACTATGATGTGATGAGTTATGACGTGATGACTATGATGTGATGAGTTATGACGTGATGACTTATGATGTGATGAGTTATGACGTGATGAGTTATGACGTGATGACTTATGATGTGATGAGTTATGACATGATGACTTATGATGTGATGACTTATGAGGTTATGATGTGATGACTTATGACGTGATGAGTTATGATGTAATGACTTATGATGTGATGACTTATGAAGTTATGATGTGATGAGTTATGACGTGATGACTTATGATGTGATGAGTTATGACGTGATGACTTATGATGTGATGACTTATGAAGTTATGATGTGATGACTATGATGTGACGAGTTATGACGTGATGACTTATGATGTGATGAGTTATGACGTGATGACTATGATGTGATGAGTTATGACGTGATGACTATGATGTGATGAGTTATGACGTGACGATTTAAGATGTGATGACTTATGATGTGATGACTTATGAAGTTATGACTTATGATGTGATGAGTTATGACATGATGACTTATGATGTGATGACTTACGAGGTTATGATGTGATGACTTATGATGTGATGAGTTATGATGTAATGACTTATGATGTGACGAGTTATGACGTGATGACTTATGATGTGATGAGTTATGACGTGATGACTATGATGTGATGAGTTATGACGTGATGACTATGATGTGATGAGTTATGACGTGACGATTTAAGATGTGATGACTTATGATGTGATGACTTATGAAGTTATGACTTATGATGTGATGAGTTATGACATGATGACTTATGATGTGATGACTTACGAGGTTATGATGTGATGACTTATGATGTGATGAGTTATGATGTAATGACTTATGATGTGATGACTTATGAAGTTATGATGTGATGACTATGATGTGACGAGTTATGATGTGACGAGTTATGACGTGATGACTTTTGATGTGATGACTTATGAAGTTATGATGTGATGACTATGATGTGACGAGTTATGACGTGATGACTTATGATGTGATGACTTATGAAGTTATGATGTGATGACTATGATGTGACGAGTTATGACGTGATGACTTATGATGTGATGAGTTATGACGTGATGACTATGATGTGATGAGTTATGACGTGATGACTATGATGTGATGAGTTATGGCGTGATGACTATGATTTGATGAGTTATGACGTGATGAGTTATGACGTGATGACTTATGATGTGATGACTTATGACGTGATTACTTAAGATGTGATGAATTATAAAGTTATGATGTGATGACTATGATGTGACGAGTTATGACGTGATGACTTATGATGTGATGACTTATGAAGTGATGACTTATGACGTGATGACTATGATGTGATGAGTTATGACGTGATGACTATGATGTGATGAGTTATGACGTGATCACTTATGATGTGATGAGTTATGACGTGATGACTATGATGTGATGAGTTATGACGTGATGACCTATGATGTGATGACTTATGATGTGATGACTTATGACGTGATGACTAAAGATGTGATGACTTATGAAGTTATGATGTGATGACTATGATGTGACGAGTTATGACGTGATGAGTTATCATGACGTGATGACTTATGATGTGATGAGTTATGACGTGATGTGTTGTGACGTGATGACTTTGATGTGACGAGTTATGACGTGATGACTTATGATGTGATGAGTTATGACGTGATGACTTATGATGTTATGACTTATCACGTGATGACTTATGATGTGATGAGTTATGACGTGATGACTATGATGTGATGAGTTATGACGTGACGATTTAAGATGTGATGACTTATGATGTGATGACTTATGAAGTTATGACTTATGATGTGATGAGTTATGACATGATGACTTATGATGTGATGACTTACGAGGTTATGATGTGATGACTTATGATGTGATGAGTTATGATGTAATGACTTATGATGTGACGAGTTATGACGTGATGACTTATGATGTGATGAGTTATGACGTGATGACTATGATGTGATGAGTTATGACGTGATGACTATGATGTGATGAGTTATGACGTGACGATTTAAGATGTGATGACTTATGATGTGATGACTTATGAAGTTATGACTTATGATGTGATGAGTTATGACATGATGACTTATGATGTGATGACTTACGAGGTTATGATGTGATGACTTATGATGTGATGAGTTATGATGTAATGACTTATGATGTGATGACTTATGAAGTTATGATGTGATGACTATGATGTGACGAGTTATGATGTGACGAGTTATGACGTGATGACTTTTGATGTGATGACTTATGAAGTTATGATGTGATGACTATGATGTGACGAGTTATGACGTGATGACTTATGATGTGATGACTATGATGTGACGAGTTATGACGTGATGACTTATGATGTGATGAGTTATGACGTGATGACTATGATGTGATGAGTTATGACGTGATGACTATGATGTGATGAGTTATGGCGTGATGACTATGATTTGATGAGTTATGACGTGATGAGTTATGACGTGATGACTTATGATGTGATGACTTATGACGTGATTACTTAAGATGTGATGAATTATAAAGTTATGATGTGATGACTATGATGTGACGAGTTATGACGTGATGACTTATGATGTGATGACTTATGAAGTGATGACTTATGACGTGATGACTATGATGTGATGAGTTATGACGTGATGACTATGATGTGATGAGTTATGACGTGATCACTTATGATGTGATGAGTTATGACGTGATGACTATCATGTGATGAGTTATGACGTGATGACCTATGATGTGATGACTTATGATGTGATGACTTATGACGTGATGACTAAAGATGTGATGACTTATGAAGTTATGATGTGATGACTATGATGTGACGAGTTATGACGTGATGAGTTATCATGACGTGATGACTTATGATGTGATGAGTTATGACGTGATGTGTTGTGACGTGATGACTTTGATGTGACGAGTTATGACGTGATGACTTATGATGTGATGAGTTATGACGTGATGACTTATGATGTTATGACTTATCACGTGATGACTTATGATGTGATGACTTATGACGTGATGACTTATGATGTGATGACTATGATGTGACGAGTTATGACGTGATGACTGATGATGTGATGAGTTATGACGTGATGACTTATGACGTGATGACTTATGATGTGATGACTTATGACGTGATGAGTTATGACGTGATAACTATGATGTGATGAGTTATGACGTGATGACTTATGATGTGATGACTTAAGACGTGATGACTTATGATTCGATGAGTTATGTATGACGTTATGGGTTATAATGTAATGAGTTACAAATATATCATCAGTCCCGATTTAATTGTAATGTAGTACTTTCGTTGTCGGCACGGAAACGAAATTTTAATATCCATTAATAGCATACTACTCAAGACTAAGTCCTGTTTCTAGCACACCCAGCAATGTATGCAGCTCATTATGAGCGTTGCATTATTAAATAGGTATAACTACATATTCTGCAACATTAAGCTGTTGCAAAATGGTTTGGAACCACAAACTACGGTAATTCTCTTACACTAGGACTTTGTGTGACATTCATTGTATGAATATTGTAGCTCGTTTTTAGGTTCAAGCATTTTTTTTTGGGGATTGTATAATAATTTATTTAAATTGCGTTTAAAACAGTAATACGAAATTAAAAACAATTAAATTAATTGCATATTTTTGTGCCGGTTTTTTTCAAATACACACTGTATTTTTCACTATTAATGTAATTAACTTTGTAGCCGATCATCAGTGCATCCAACATAACGATTACTATGGTATTATAATCTTTACGCCACGTACTTTTATTTCCGTTTAATGTGTTAAGGGTGCTTCTAAAAAACTTCTTCGTTTTCCGGGACAATCGTCTATATTTTTTCAGAATAGCCTTGATGGCAGTAGTGTTTAACACCCACATTTTGTCAAACAGGAAAGTCAAGAGCCATTTATCAGCTTTATTCCAAATCAAGAATTACGGTATTATTTTAGTAAATGGAAATTTTTGCGTAAATTGCACCAGTGACAAATTGCTCAAAAATTTGCCCAAATTGGTGACGCTTTTCTCGACAAAAAAAAAAACAATTTGTTTCTAGAAGTTAAAGCTATTTCATATTATCAAAAATCTAATTCGCTATTTTGGATTAGCCTTTAAAGATTAACAGGCATAGAAATATACAGAAATGTATTTAAGCGTTCTGTTTCCGCGTCTGTTACGCGATCGAGTCACTATCGTATCAACAATATAAAAGTAGGTAGATAATCGTTTTACACAACTACGTCAGAAAGATATTCAAACCAGATGAAGCTCACGTGGGTGTTCTTTTGTCAGGCCTTACGTCACCGCGTCACGCACAGCGTACCACATTACCCACTGAAGCGCACTGCTCCTGGCTCTGCTCAGATGGAACTTATCTTAATTGACATTCGATTACGTAGCCATTGTTTTTTAAAAGTTCTTATTTTTTTATATTAATTTTTAGATTAAATTGAAGTTTTTGATTGAGAGCTGTCCTTAATTTTTTGACGTTAGTTCGGTGACTGAATTATTTATCTGTGATAATGCTTTCATCATAATTATAATTTTATCGACAGACATTTTTGAATAAGAGAGTTAGCGTTAGATGTAAGTAAATTACTCGTAGCATAATTCAACAGATTCAACATGTACTTTTCAATGTTATAATTATAAGAACAATTTATCTATTAAGACTAAATCGTCGGCTGGTTATGTCTTATTGACATTTGACAGAAACAAATAAGAACGACGTGCTTCCATTTAGCTTTCATATCAGGCCTGGCTCATATCACGTCTAACCACATCAAAATTAAATTTATCCAAAACAAACAAACCAGAAGTTCAACAAGCGAATTGAAAACGAAATTCCTACCTCGATGACAATCCAGCTTTTGCCATGGACCTATGAATGGCAACAGCTGTGCGTCAAAGGCGTTGTCATGGCAACGCGGCCATGTAGGCTCTACTAACAATGTCGAACATATTTGTTCAAGCGTAAAGACATTGGCACGCCGCTCTACAGAGGCGGGAGATGGGAAATTTTAACAGTTCCATACTGCAGCGCTTGACGCGATGTATGTTGAGTAATTGGTTTTAAATGGTCTTGTTTTTGACGTTAGTTGTTCCAATAAAGCGGTGAGTGGCGTTTCAGATATCCTGATGTGTTTTGAGAGTACTGTTCATCAAAGCTTTATATGACAGGAATTCTGCTTTTAAATTGCCATACTATTGCCTATTTTTGCTGTGTTTTATTATGCGTGACTCTGTCTATTTTGTATTCTATACTAATATTATAAAGCTGTAGAGTTTGTTTGTTTGTTTGTTTGTTTGGTTGAACGCGCTAATCTCAGGAACTACTGGTTAGAATTGAAAAAATCTTTTTGTGTTAGATAGTCCATTTATCGAGGAAGGCTTTAGGATATATAACATTACGCTGCGACCAATAGGAGCTAATCAGCAGTGAAAAATGTCACAAAAACGGGGAAAAATATTCATACTTGAAAGCTTCCGTTGCGTGCGCTGCGTAAACGGTTCGAGTTACCCAAAATATATGTAGGAAAGAATTGTTCCTCTTTAAATGATTTAAAAAAATGTCTGCGACAGTATATGTCTATCTTTTAAGATTGACTCACTATAACCTTTTTTAAGGTAATCATTTGGTCTAAATTAATGCATTATTGCCAATTATTTGCTACAGAGTTTTATCAACATAATATTAACTTAAATTATCATTTACGCAGAAATACTTTTTTTTTTAAACTTCTTAATCGCGGTCATAATAACAGAAATTGACGCGGACGAAGTCGCGGGGATCAGCTAGTTTTGTATAAAGTAAATAAATATTTTAATATACACAGCGGAATTTTACGAAACGGCAAATCATATAACTCCTTATAACATTTTATCCGAACTAATACAATAACATAAGCTGGCACTATTTTTCATTTCTTGCAAAACAATTTCTTACAAAAACAATACTAATAAAAAGATCAGTCAACAAGTCAAATGAATCCAATTTCAATATAATGAAAGCTGACACAGTAAGCTTGGGTTTTTCTAGCAGTGACCTATTTCCGAAGGCCAATATCTGTCAAAGTCAGTAGCGAGACGCGGCCGGGACGTGGCCGGGACGCGGCCGGGACGCGGCCGACACGCAGCCGGGACGCATAGTGACGCACGGCAAATTTATACCGGAGCTTTAAAACTTATCACGTCACGCGTCACCTCTAAAAGGATTACCTACTGTGAGAGTAGAATTAAGTGCTAAATATGAAGTGCGAATTTATTTGCACTTATTTTTAGGGGTTCTTATGTTGTCTATTAATGGAATCAGGCTCAGTATCTTCCTTTATCTACAACTTATCTCTTGTAAAATTTAGATTAGTGAAAACTCAAATCGTCCTTTACTTTGGACTTAAAAATATAGAACATTGAATGATTCAATCAGTCTGTATATTTGTACAAAAAATACCTTTGTCTTCTCTGTTTTATACCGATATTTTTCTGTACATAATATATCATTACCTCCAAATCAGGCTGTAAGTTTTTGAGTTGACATATATATAACATAGCCAGTAAACACGTCCAACTTATCATTTCCCATCTGCTAAATAATTCCAATCTTAAACCGTGACTTATTATAATCCCTTACTTTGAAAGAGAAAGTCTTTATCGTAGCCTTTATGGTATAATGTAAAATACATTAAATTTAAGCGTAAAACCATAAGGGGACGCGGGATTTAACGGCGTTCGTATGGGATCAAGCGATTTAATATAATCCGTAAAGAAAGTCGGAGAATAAAGCTATACCTACGTATATTACTTCTTTACTTCATAAACGCTTCAGTTTAATGAAAAGTATCAGGAAGGATAATACTTTATGTAACATCATTTCGTTTGTGATTATTTTCAGAAACGCAATTGTTAAGTAGTGCAACTGGCGCATATAGGTTTGAAGATAAATAATCATCGAAAATGTTTCATAACATAGCATGTTGTTCATTCATATTTGATTCCAGAAAACTTGCCATTTTTTAACCATAAAAAACGACGACTAAGTCAATCAAACGCCACGCAGATTTCAAGATAAGTTTCTTCAACGCTGAAAGTTTAAAACAATAAACTGAGTTACTGCAAAAAGAAGTGACACAACATTCTTCCATGAACAACATTCTTACAAACTTCCAAAGCTTATCCAAACTTCTATAATAAATTCAAGTCGTGCAACATTTCAGAAGCACTTCACAGATACCGCATCCATATTTCATCGCTCCACTACCCCGTTTATCGAAGTCTGTAATTGACAGCGCCACCTGACACTTAGCTAAGTGATTTTTATTTATTCATGCACCTTTAGAACATTCTTCTAGCACGTAAAAGAAGATTAATAGTATGTGATGAAGATGCATTTGTTTTGAGATTAATGAATTTGGAGATCAGGTGTGAGGTATAAGTCCTACGTGGACGGAGTTCGAAGTGAAAAAATAGAGCAGGTGTGAGCATCGAACTGCGAATAATGGAATAGAATTTTGGACATCTCATTTATATGGTAGGATTTAGAATGGATTTAGACTTAAATAATGATAGATTCAGAAAAATTCAATGTGCTTTAGAAAGGCCATCAGATGTATCAATGTCAATACGTGTATTACCGAACAAATGGGCTTAAACTTTAACACTAGAACTGCTATAAGCTAACAGTTAATAAACTTGGCGCCGCCATGAGCTTATCTATTGCCAATTTAATGATAAACAAGCGATTGAAATACCAATAAATACGTCTTAATTTGAAGCACGTCTGGTATATAAGTAATACCAGACTGGATGGAGTCTTGAACATTAAACCACCATAATATTAGTTGGGTTGTAATTTACAAATAGACTCGTAAAACCAGTGGGTTGTAACCAATCAAATAGACAGGCGACGTTGCATTAAGTCTTACCACGGAGCAGTGAACGAATGGAGTGCTCAGGGTGACAATAATAGTGACAAAAGCATAAAATATTATTGTTCCAATAAACAGTCTAATAAAATATATCTAAGTTCTATTTTTTTTCCAATGCCCTTGTGAGCCACTTATTTTGCTACTATGATAAAACATGTTTTAAATTTTGCGACAAAAGTTATGACCTATCTTTCGCATAGAAGTCGAATATATCGCTTCATTTATGACTTTTGGACATGCAGTAGTGTCGTTTGGGGTCTACTGTATGGTCGTTTTGGCGCGTTACTTTGATGGTACGACACCAGCCTGGCATGGGTAGTAATAAATATTTGTTTACCATAGAAAATACACTCCGAGCACTCCATTGGTTCCATAATCTTTGAAACAGACCTATCAAAATTTTACGATGCCGACACGGAGGAGACTGGCAGAATTAGAAGTGTCTTGGATCTTTGCGTCTTAATCCCTGATAGAATATTGTGAGTCTTTAAAAACCTTTTCATGATAAAGTAGACATAAGTTATACGCATTTAATTAAAATTATATACCACTAACATCCATGAGTTTCTGAAAGCATTTAGTATCACTTTGTCTACATTGTCTGTGTGCTATAGGCCTTATTGCGCCAGAATTAGCTGAACATCTCCAGTTATCCGCCGACTGCAGACTAGACGGAGTGACGTATAGCTGACAAAGACAAGCTGTGATGTACGAGCGTTTAAGTGGACGTCCAGCCAACGTGTGGGCTTATAGCTCGCTTTATATTCTGAGCGGCTTTAGACTAATTGTGATGTAATCTTCATATTTAGAGCAACTGAGTCTGATACGGGAGTTGGCTAGCAACTACCGTTCAAGGAATATAGGGGCTAAACATAGGTATCGTGATCTTTACTTGTTAGTTGAAGATCGCAGTCTTATTCTTTTACATACAGGAATAAATCTGATAATTATAGTTTACGATAATACTTGCGAAAGATTTATATAGATTTATATGTTAATCTGGTAAAACCACTTAAAATATGTCAAAAATAAATATGGAGTACATTTTCATGCACGATAAAAGTCTCGCATTCACAAAGCCGCCCATCGATCCAAAGAGACCAATTTCAGCCATTCGTTTCAGTCGCGGCGTGTCAAAGGCGTGAAATATAATATGACGTCATTGGGCATGCCGGTAGCGTGTTAACATGTTCCGAAGTTAAAAGTATCAGTATGTAGTGCGGCTCGGTGGCGCGAGTGACGTCATCAATATTCACGGGACGTCACGCTGACGGGCCGTCAGCGTGCCGCGCGTCACGATGATGTGACGTCATGATTAATGGCGCGATCACAGCAGGTGCATTTTGCTGGCGAGACATAATAATATCATTAATATCACCTATCCTTGAGGCTCAGTACTCGAATACTCAGGTAAGCTTACGCTGGGCATTTGTCTTCCAGTCCATTGAGGTACAATCGTAATTGCGTACGGGATACAAAGAAACTAGCTGTTTCTAGCCTCCATGAATATGTGTTGAAAATATTGTGAATTAATTTCATAATATTCCGTCTATAAATGTTGTTCGTATTTTCACTATATAATAAGTTCTAGTAGGCTTCTAAATAACTTGTTAGCTATTTACTACTACTACGTAACAATATTTCTGTGTATATTAAATATTATCTACCAACGAATTCAGCCTATACAATATCAAATATATTAATATTAACTCCTTATTTAATGAACACCTTAATTCATGACTAATTAATTTTATTCCGATACTCATAACGTTTCAATAAATATAGAGATATTTAATATAGAAGCAAGTTATTAAGATATTAATAACACCATCCTTAAACCTGATTAATTTCATCAGAATCCGCTTTTTCGATAAGTATTGGTGTTTTAATTAATTTTGCCTCCTTAGGATTAACTTAAGGTAATTGAGGAGTTATTTAATAAAAGTTACTGATTAAAATTACAAATTGATGTTTTTATTGTTTTCAAATTATAATATAGATGGCGTTACTAGTTTCTGTTTGGGTGACAAATTGAATTAAAAGCTATTATAATTCTTTATTCATGGAGTGACATACAAAAATACTTGTTATGTTTATAAAGAAGACAATGAATAGACACATGAGTAAGTAATTATACAAATAAAAACAATTAAAAGGTAGACGTGACTGGTATGGATTTTTTGCATTAGTTAATCTGTTGCATAGCAGATGGCGCTACTGTTACCATTTATTTAACGAGATCGTTTTTCGACCACTCTCTTTGTTCATTTCAGCCCAAATTTTACATTAAACATTTAGACCCTAGATTAGAATAATAAATATACGTTTGTACTGGTATCGATTTTGTCAGCATAACTTTTCAAACAGCGCGACAGATGCAGCAACATAATCTTTTAAACCATGTTCCAACAAACGCCTATTTATGATATAGGGCTTGGTCCTATTTCTTATTTAATACAGAAAACGTTGAATCCATCATCATGATGTTTTAAGTAGGTAATAGAGTAGATAATTAAAATTACTCACATTACTTAGTCGTGTAGTATTTAGAATCGCGAGCACATCTTAAACGTTTTGCCTTATAAAGGATAAGGATAGATTCCAGCAGTTGTAGCTGACCTTCATTTTGACTTGCAGAAGAAGCTTAAAAAATGTATTTACACACGCTAAATTGATTGCTCCACCAAAACAAACAAAAGCTAAAAAAGATATTACCTAATAAAAGCACTTAGACTTGTTAATAATTATTCATGTTTCAAACCTGTTGTTACATATTTAGAAACACCTCTAAACTAGTTATTTATAGTGTGTTATTGTATGGCCTTGACATTTTACCTCGTAAAGATTCGCTTCGTAACTTTTACTCTCATGATCTAAACAAGTTTTCGACATAACTTCGAACATCCGTAGCCAATTATGGAACGTTTCTGGCTTTGATTGATGTCAAAATAATCGTTGTTGTTTACCATTTTTGATTTGGTTTTTTAATTAAAATTGATTTGTTCTAGTTATTTGATTTTTTTTATATCTTAAGTAACTTTGCAAGATGTGTTGTAGTTAGGTTTTAGATATAATTCATATTTAGATAAGTTAGTTTAGTAAAAGACTTGACAGAATCTAGATGCCTACTGGAACTGTTTTAATAAAACAATAAGGCTTTTAAGACAAACTAAAATTAAATAGAAAATAATTATCTCAGTAATAATTTCACGTAAGTAGACAATTAATTTTGGAGTAGCTTGTTGTAGAAGTATGCCTAATTAATAAAGCAATAATTTAACATTATTTAAATATATTAGGCGTAGGTATAATTCATTTGATAAGGACAGTCAGCTATAAAACAACACCTTCTATTTATTGAGAGTGTAAGAGCGATGTCAACTGGATCCCGAAGGACTCGGCACACTTTTTGCTTCCACTAAAGGTACAACTAAAGTGCTTTTAATATTCTAGTAAGATGTTCAATGTAGTGTCACTTAAATTCTACGTTGAAAAAGTGTTATCAGACTTGCAAAATTACCTTAAATAATAAAATTATATGAGTTAAACGTGTCCCGTTTATCCAATTATTATATTTGTCAAAGATATTTACAAAAAAAAACTATCTTACTAAGATTATTTATTAAGCTATCTTCTTTGCAACAACAATATAATTCATTTTAAATAACTTGTAGAATAACAATCTTTACATAACACGGTCGATTATCACGCGATGCGATCTCAAGTTATTTCTACAACATCTGCTTACATTGTTTCTGGTAACTAACAAACCTTGCAGTTTCATAACAAAATACAAACGCTAACCATTAAACGTGCTCAAATTTAACCGACGCTAATATACAGTTTAACTACGAAAACATGTAATGAAAACGTTTTGCGTGTAAAAGCAGGGTAAATATGAACCGACTATAATTTTGTAGCCCAAGTTCGCAGTTTGTGTACTAAACTATACTGTAACGTGAACTTACTTCAACATAAGCTTAATTAAATTAATTAGGTGAATTAGAAAACTAGTTCGTTGTTTACTTACTTAACTGATAGGTAAATGTAGTTTAATGCTTGTATACTTGAGGTAGTAGGCAGACTCGTATAAAAGAAAAATAAAGTTATTTTTACTAGTTAAACGTTTTTTTTTTATACTGTCATCTGTTATTATCTACGTTGATTTTTTCTTCTGAAAACCAGACTTATATAAAACACGTGTTTTATGAAGGATCAAAATAGGTTTTGAGGTGCTCTTTTCTGGTCATATGGTAGGCATTCCTTTTCGTCAAAGTACCTCTGCAAAAATTGAAATTAGGGAAAGAACAGGTCTTTTTTATGCGTGTAATTCTGCTTTTAGTTGTCTTGCCGACATAATATCGTATGGGCTCCGTCAGTCAAAGTCTATCATTACCACTACTAACCTGCGGTGACCCATTGGGCAAAGGTCTCTCTTCCACTCTCTATAGAGTTTCTAGTCCAAAGTCCATCAAGATACTGGGAACCTCGAAAGTATTTAACCTTATACCATTTCATAATAAAGTCCATCTTATAATGAGGTTATTAAGTGTTGGCGTTATTGCTGTGTGTCGTTATTTGAATGAGTTTGGAATTGATGCGATGTAATTGAAAGTTTGTACTTCAAAAGGTCATTGACACGTGCGATGTTTTATGTAATCGTTAAACTTTGTTTCGAAATAAAAAGGCCAATTATGTTATGTATTGAGGTTCTAAACCAATTTTGTGGTACAGAACAGCTCCTACATAAAAATACTATAAGTTCACCTCGAAAAAATATAACATAATAGATTCCCAATAATACATAGACAGGTATAGAAATGGAAATTGCGAGGCTCTAAAAACGCTATTAATAACATTGAGGAAAATAATTTATTCCTTGTTATTGGCGATTTCAAAATCGTGTAATATAATTTACTTAAGGCAGAATGTCCTTGAAAGTCTACAATAAACAAAGAAATATTGTACAGACGAGTAGAATTAGTACCCAGTGGAGCCCAAATAATTGGTACCTTATCTGTCCTCGCGGGACTGTACCTATTACTAATACTCTACCTGACGGACACGAGAATAAGGGAATAACATACCGAGGTCCCGTATCATTATAATGTATTATAATATTATAATGATCTGAGGAAAATAGTTTTTCCATCAAGAATACACGTGGAATTCAATGTATACATATAAAATTTGTATAGTATATATTTTAAAGTTACACATGAAAAATTACTTACTAAATGTATCCGGGTGTTGTGGCGCAAATTGGGAGAGGCCTATGTCCAGCAGTGGACTATGATTGGCTGAATGATGATGATGAAATGTATCTTTAAGAATTAACAAGTAGGTACCTAATCAAGATTTCTCGTCTTTTTATTTTTTCCCCTTCAGACTATATAAATCAAACCAGATAATAAGGCAGTAAATAGCGTCCGTGTCACTTTAATATATTATTAATAATAATAATAAATAAATAAATAAATGCGGACAACATCACATACATTGTTCTGAACCCAAAGTAAGTTGCTAAAGCACTTGTGTTATGGAATTCAGATACAACGAAGGTACCACAAACACCCAGACCTGAGACAATGTAGAAATGTGATTTTTCTACATTGACCCGTCCGGGGATCGAACCCGGGACCTCAGAGGACCACTCGACCACGGAGGTCGTCAGAAAAAGCAAATTATAGGTAGAAACGTTTTATAATTTTGTAATTGACTGCGGATCTCCAAACTAAGGTACCTAAGGGTTATGCCACATTGATTGGCAGCGACAGTCTACAGGTAATATGGGTATTGAAGATAGCTCTGAAGGTCGCAGAGGTCACATAATAATTTGTTCGTCGCTATGTCATAATTATTGAAGGTTCTTAGGTAATATTCTGAACTAGTTAACAATGGTCAAGTTAAAATATGGCTACATTATATCAATATTGTTCCTATGGTGAAGATTATATTATAAAATCTTCACAAAAAAAAAATACCAGAAATGCAGTAATACAGTAAGTCTTTCCATTGAAATCTTATTTACCACTGAATGAAATTATTAAACCCGGATTGACGTTGCTTTAGCTTGATCTAACATTCAAACTCTGCTATACTGTTTGGAAATGAATAAGACTGACGACATATGCATTAAAAATAAAACGTTGACTTGATTAAATTTCCTAATACCTTAAACAAACTAAAACCAACTGATTCAAGTTATAAACCTTGTCCTCTACACGTGAATGTATAAAATTACCATAACATTTTCTTATATTGCAAAAAAGCCCATAAAATAGCGATTAACACACACGGTATGTTTGATAATTAGCAAGTACGTTCGTAACGTTTGAAGTGAAGCAAAACACGGGAAATATTAAGAAATCTTTAAAAACCACATGAACCCTGCATATAAAATTAATTAACAAACTAGTTGAAAACATGGAAACGTTAAGAAATGGTTGATAAACAAACATTGTATAATAGTTATTATATGGTAAGGTGAGGATAAGTGTATGTTGGGTAATGATTGTATAGTATTTCTTTTAGGCTGTTTACACACGGCTGACATAGGCTCAAATAAACTGCGCCATACATTCCCAAAATCTTGGTCTTCAAATATATTCAAAATAGGATGATGTTAAATAATTTTGATTTCAATGCAAATGTCTTCATCGAACCCATAAAATTGATTTAATAATATTATTATAATCGAGCAATAAATAATGTTAGTTACCACAAACCTGATTTCGAAGGTATTTTTCTACAAAATTTAAATAAATGCGCATAAATACGTGTTTAAAATACACGCTTAGAAATCCCAAATCATTAGGCTTTTTGCAATGTAATTTTTTGTGTGTAAATAGCCTTAGCAGTCCATAGTGTGACCACATGAGTAGATAAACGGAACAGAGGCAAAGCTTCTTAAGAACGTGCAAAATTGTTACCTATTTTGTTAGGGTTGTCACAATATTTTTTTTTTTTTTATTGATTGGACATCATGCCCTGTGAGAGACTTCACGATAGTCACTAGGTGCTTCAATTGCCAGCAATTCGGACACGCAGCCAAATTTTGTCGGGAAACTAGTCCTACTTGCAACCACTGTGGAGAAAATGGACACTCCTTTAAAGAATGCAACATCAAATCTTCGCCCCCTCAATGCGCGACGTGCAAACGCTTCAAAAGGAAATCTGACCATCCAACTGGTGACGTAGGTTGCCCAGCCCGTAAACATGCAGAAATGAACTATATTAACTCCATAGATTATGAAGGCGCCTAAGAGCGCTAACTTTCACTTAATTTAATTAGGAGTTATACAGGTAGTTTTTATTTATTTTCTATTGTCATGACAAATCAGCTAATTTGCGACCTAGATAATTTTTCGGTGTCCGAGTCTACATTATGTAATGTTGAGGACTGTAAACATCTTCTTCTTTCTGGGGATAAAATGTTAACCGTACTTACACAGAATATTCGCAGCATAAATCGAAACATGGACGGGTTTGAAGTGTTAATGCAGAATCTAGACATCAGCTGTGATATTATTGTCCTAACTGAATGTTGGTTGTCAAAACAGACAGTCAACTTACCATCTCTTGACGGTTATTACTCCTACAGAACAGACAAGAATATAAACCAGAACGATGGAGTAGTAGTTTACATCAAAAATAATTTAAGCACAATAAAAGAAGAACCTGTATTCCTAGATTGTAATTGTTTAATACTTAAAATTTTTCCCGACACGGTAGTCATGGCTATTTATAGACCTCCTTCTCAAAACATGGACAGATTTTTAGACTCACTAGACTCAAACTTAAAATACATAACATCTTTTAAAAACATAATACTCTTGGGCGATATTAATATTAACATTGCTTCCGGGAAAACAGATTCTCATGTACATAACTATCTGAATATTTGCTCTTTTCATGGACTTTTACCAGCTCACCATCTACCCACGCATCAGAGCGGCTCATGCTTAGACCATATCATTCTAAAATCAAAAAATCCATCCAAAACATTAGTTACTAATTCTACGCTTACTGATCATCAAGCTGTTTTGCTAACGTTACAAATTAATTCACCTAGACATAACTGCATGCGTTGCTACACTAAAGTCAATATGACAAATCTAAAAAATGACATGCATTCTATTAATTTTGACCCAGTTTATCATTCTGACGACGCAAATAGCTGTTTAAAGTATTTTATTGACTCGCTACAATATGCAATAAGGAAAAACACGTACATTAAGACAATGCCCAGAAAGTACAGTTGTATTAAACCCTGGATCACACCCGGTCTCGTTCGTTGTATCAGACAAAGAGACAAACTTCACCAAAAATTAAGAATTGCTCCGGATTATGAAGTACTCTCTGTAACTTATAAAAGATATCGGAATTTTTGTAATAATCTAATAAAAAAACAAAAAAATCTGTACGATAAAAATGAATTACAGAAGGCGGGGAATAATAGCAAACTTGTGTGGAAATTTATAAAGAATTATACACTCACTTCAAAAAATCACGAACCTCCGCTTGATTTACTATCAGACGATATAAACACATCCCAAGCAATCAATAAAGTAAACAACTATTTTGTTAACGTTGGTAAAAACTTAGCTGAAAAGTCATTAAACGCGAGTATTATTTCCCAACAAAACCTGACCACGACACCCTCTACACTATCTTCATTTGTTTTATTAGATACCGACGTTAACGAAGTAGTCAGTATGATAAACGGGTTAAAGGATGTATGTGCCACGGGGTGGGATGACATTCCTAATAATATACTTAAAAGATTTAAATACCTACTTGCCCCTCCTCTAACCCACATCTTCCAAATATGCTTATCTAAAGGAATTTTCCCAAAATTGCTTAAAAAGGCTGTGGTCACTCCTGTATTTAAATCTGGAGACAAACACTGTGTGAATAACTACAGACCCATTTCAGTATTAACAGGCCTATCAAAAATTCTAGAAAAAATCATTAACAGTAGATTGGTAAAATATCTAGAGGATAACAGACTATTATCAGATAGTCAGTTTGGTTTTAGGCCCAAAAGATCAACTAGCCAAGCAGTCCACAAATTGACTGATTATATTACAACCAACCTAGATAACGGTATGCACACAATTGGGATCTTTCTAGACCTTGCCAAAGCTTTTGACACTATTTCTTGCACTTTGCTTTTGCACAAGCTTGAAACACTCGGGATAAGAGGACAACAACTTTTACTTTTTTCTGATTATCTTAGCGACCGCCATCAATATGTAAAAATTGATCAGTACTCAAGCTCTGAACTTAAAAATAGTAGTTTTGGTATTCCTCAAGGTAGCATTTTGGGTCCTACTTTATTTTTAATCTATATTAATGAACTATGCAGCTTGTCACTCCAAAATGGTGTTATAATGTCATATGCGGATGACACCGCTCTATTGTTTTCAGCCAAATCAAGAGTGGAGGTCTATGAATATGCTCAAAATGGTTTTAACATTGTGTCTAACTGGCTCCGTAATAATCTCCTAACATTAAATGCAGATAAAACTAATTCCATTTTATTCACAATGAGGAATACTAACATACCGCTTACTAATCAAAACATTTACGCACACAATAGTTGCACGTATGCTGACACTGCATGTTCTTGCCCTACTTTAGCTACAGCTGACAATGTAAAATATCTAGGTGTCACCATTGACTCAAATTTAAACTTCCGTAAACATATTGATTTACTATGTACGAGAGTTCGCAAATTAATCTACGTTTTTAAGAATTTACGAAACATAGCTGACTATAAATTAATTAAACAGGTATATTTCGCTTTGTGTCAATCCATTCTTACATACTGCATAACTTCTTGGGGTGGTGCGGCAAAAACCATTTTACTGCCGCTAGAGCGTGCTCAAAGAGCAGTTCTAAAGGTTGCTACCTTTCGCCCTTTTAGATTCCCTACCGACCAGCTATATACAGCATGCAGTGTGCTTACAGTACGGCAATTACATATTTTATACACAGTACTACACCAGCACACCGCACTACCTTTTGACCCTATACCCTCTGATAAGAGAAGAAAGGACCTAGTTTGCATAACTCCTCAAACGAAACATGCGTTTGCTAAACGTTTTTATGTATTTTTAGGACCTTTTCTATATAATAGGCTTAACAAGATACTTAGCTTCTATAGTGTTACGTACAAAAATTGTAGCAAAATTTTATCAGATTATTTAGCAAAACTCAATTACACAGACACTGAAAAACTTTTAGAAATTATGGCATGACGACACCTGATCTGTAATTGTTTACTTTTGTATAATTTTTAAGTTTTACTTTTAGATAATAATTTACCATTAAGCTTTTTCTCATATTTATTTTTAACTTTATTCTCTTCTATCCCAAAGTACTTATTTGGACTAGATAGTGATGGCCTGAAACACAGGTTTAAATTAACCTAGCTCGGGCGGGTCGCTGCCGAACATCGTAATCCCTAACCAGCATATTTTCACCAATAAAATTTTCATCTTAGTATTAGTTTTATGTTAAGTTATAATTGTCTTCAAACTTATTATTGTAAGCTGAATTGTACAACTTTATGTAAACGTTTTTTTTTATTTCAATAAATTATTATTATTATTATTATTATTACTGCTTTAAGTGATCATGGTACGGCAACAGCTCTATACAGATAACATCAAAGACGAATCTCGAATTGTAATTGTTCTGTCTACCCCGTTCGAATACAAAATGAACACTAACGCTGTTCTGTCAAAGGTGAGAAAGCGACTGTTAATGCTGCCTTCCTCTCTCCAGAAACTACGATAACTTCGTTTATAATCCGACATAAATAAGTTATACAATTCAATTCTATACCCCAAGAATATTAATAGTCTGCACCGATTTCACTATAGCCGATTGGACGATGAAAAACAGTTGAACTTTGATGTTAAACGAGTTAACATCAGCAATTGATTGTAAAGTGTTTCAAAACTCATATTTTATATGCCGGCCATGTATAAAATGTTGTTGTGTACCGTACAGTAAATAAATCAATCAATCATACTTGAATAGGTGAAGACAAATCAAACAAAACGTTTTTTAAATAGTTTTAATAGTCAGTATAATAGAATATAATAATATAATAGTATGATAGAATAGTTTACAAATTACTTACTCTAAGAATTTTCTTTTTATAATTTTTGTTTTTTTTTTTTTTTTAAATACTTTCCGTGTTGTACAAATTACTCTCTTCTTATTATAAAAAGGATCATACAATAAAAAAAAGGTACTTGCTTGAAAAAGTAATAACCAAATATTTACTTACCTAATTGTACTCCTTGGGATAGTTAAAGTATGATATATTTTTGTTTTCTCTATTATTATTCATACACACGGTACAATAAACAACCATTATTATTAATATAATACCACGTTTTTACAACTAAACTTATAAAAACTTAAACTTGCAACTAACAAAACAAACAGCGTGCGTCGGACTGACCCTTAGATTGTACACTGGCTGTGCCAGCGTAAACTGGTTTTTTCCAGTCTCGCCGCGTATGCGACAAGCGGCCAGTGGTCACGCACACATGCCCCGCGCGCTTGTGTGCGTGCAACCGATTCGAGCGGTTGTTCGAAGCTTTGCCTCTGTTCCGTTTATCTACTCATGTGGTGTGACGACACACATAGCGGTCATCTATTAAATTGATTTGGAATTACAATGGCCACTGTCAGTCATGGGACTATTCATCAGAAACAAGAATAAGTTACGTATGACTTATGTAACACTAACACGTAAAGATCTAAATGAAGCCTCTAGTTATCAAAAAGTGAGATTACATCTTTAATTTCAAAACTTAGTTAATCTATACTAATAATATTATAAAGCTGAAGAGTTTGTTTGTTTGTTTGTTTGGTTGAACGCGCTAATCTCAGGAACTACTGGTTCGATTTGAAAAAATCTTTTTGTGTTGGATAGTCCATTTATCGAGGAAGGCTTTAGGATATATAACATCACGCTGCGACTAATAGGAGCGAAGCAGCGGTGAAAAATGTTGCAAAAACTGGGAAAACGATTCATTTTTGAAGGCTTCCGATGCGTGCGCTACGTAAACGGTTAGAGTTACCTAAAAAATATGTAAGAATGAATTGTTCCTCTTTAAATGATCTAAAAAAATGTCCGCGACGGTATATGTCTATCTTTTAAGATTGACTCACTATAAACTTAAAACTTAAAATTTTGGTCGAAATTAATGCATTATTACCAATTATTGGCTAGAGTTTTATCAACATAGTATTATCTAAAATTATAATTTACGCAGAAATACTTTTTTTTTTGTTTTTAAACTTCTTCATCGCGATCATAATAACAGAAATTAAGGCGGACGAAGTCGCGGGCAACAGCTAGTCATTTATATATGAGGTCTTGCATTGTAAGTGTGTCTGTGTGTCAGTCTGTGTCATCAAAGCTCCTGAATGAATGAACCGTTTTAGATTATAATCAGGGCTTTCATTATAAAATTTTGACACGTGTTGTTATGTTTTTAATATTATTTAAATCGAATGCGTTTATTTATAGATATAGGGAGTTGTATCATAAATATTTGCAATATCATAAATATGCAAAAACACTAAATGTTAATTTTATTGCATTGAGCGATTTATGTTTAATTATAATGTATTTTTCACAAATCAATTTGCGTTTTTTATTTATGAGTGCATTCTCGATTGCTTGTCCACTTCGCAGAAGAGTTGTTGAAAAACTTATATGTATTATAATTTTAGTAAAAGGTCAAGGCTTATCATGTTTTGTAGATATATAAGAGGTTAACAATGCAGGATGTTAAAGACTAGATAATAACAGTACCTACAATAGGTTTTTACAATTTTTTCCTTGGGTTATTGATTATATAGAGTCATGCGGTAAGGAGCATATTAAAACATGGAATTAATACGACTATAAGGCAAAAAAAGAAACAAAAGTTACCAAAACATTTTATTAATAAAACCAACCGCACAATTTTAACATTATAATTTACACCAAAAAAATCACTATGAATACCTACATAAAATAATACTTGTTTGATAGAAATGCAAGACACTTTGAGATAATTATGCAAATTATGCAATAAATATTGACATTGACTTTGAAAAATGAATATTATTTTTAAAAAAACGGCTTCATCGGTCGTGTGGTTAATAAAACGTGACAGCCGGATCCAATTTCTTGGTATATGTCAGTCAATTGAGATTTAGTGTGAGCTTATTCTAAGAACCAATACAATTGTCGTCTTTCCTCGTAATCTCTTTGTCCTAATATTTTGTTGATACGTTCAAACGTTATATTCTAGGAATCGTCTGGTCTCAGCTATAGGTAATCATAATAATTTAGGTCATAAAAAGCACGACAATATTATGTTACAACGATATCCAATTTTTGGGTCTAGCCTTTTCCCAAGCTATGTTGGAGTCGGCTTCATCTCACCGGTTTTATGTGAATAATACTCTACATGGGGCTCTAACTCAGTCTATCTGATCTCTGCATCTCATTTTACCATGAGACACAGCATCCACAGTAAGATTGGCTCTGAGAAATGTAATTACTTAACTACTGTCAAAAATCGACGTACGACAGCAAACGGCTCAACGTGCTTTTCTAGGCATAGAAACGTGACTGCCTAGTTATAAACTAAAAGTTACTATATTGTTCGTTTAAATTAATTAATCTATATTATTAAGTAGAACTAAAATACAGGTTTGTTTCTACAGAGTATTAGGTAAAAGTTCCGAGCAGGTATGCAAATTGTATCGGTTTTGTAAAGTCCCTTATCGCAGTTAAATATTGACTAGTTTGAAACCGGTTTAGTGCCATTAAGTGCCATTGGCATTGGTTAGTGTGACTATGGTAATCTTGTTTATTTTTTTTTACGAAATGCCGGATTATAGTGTTGACACTACGAGAGATTTTGATGCAATAATTGTGTAAAATGATTAAGTTAAGATCGGTTGCTTCCTGACTAAATGATCGATGTACTATGTAGCCTTGAATTCTTTCTCCCTGTCCAATTCATATCAAAATATTTGAGTTTATATTTGCGGCTTACGTAATACCTACTGACATTAACAACCATGCGAATTTTGAGTGTTATACGGAGTGTTTGCATTACATCTATTTTTGCTTTTTCCTTATTTTGAACATGTTGATTATTGTTACTATTGGACAATACATAAATCAATTTTGGTCTTAGAGTCAAAAAGCTACTCAAAAATGGCACTTTACCCCTCGGCTTTAGTTTTAAATATTTAAAAGTACCGATCAAAGTCCCGGTACTTAGTGCTTGTAAACGGAACCTCAAATGCTATGTAGAGCAATACCGCTTTTAGCAGACTCTTGACCGACTTGCCCGAGGGCCTCTTTACATGTTAGTCAACGCTTGTCCACTGAAACCATCGATATTGTCCCGTTCAGATATGCTGTATCACTACAACTGGAGATATTATAGCCTAGCTTTTGAAGTAAGGGTACTACGGTTAGTTGCAACTTAGATATGACTTTTTCAATACCAGAAGAATTAGGTTAAAAGCGCTAGTTTTTCCTTTAATAATTCGCTTATTTCGTTTGCTCTGCTTGTTGCATTTAATCGATATCGAATACTTTCGTGTCTATGCGTTTCAAGTAGTCAGTGGTGTACTGACTGACTACTTGAAAAACAAAAGCAGGATCACAATGCATAACCATTGAACACATTTACCAAATACAGTTATTGTTATTGATCGAAACATACAGAAGTGATAAGCATAACACACATTTATAAGTACACAGTTTATCCACCATTTACCCTCTACCAGTTAAACGCTGCACCAGCGCCACCGGCTCTCACCTCCTAACCTTAATTCACAAAAGTCCGCAGTTTTCGTGGCCCGCTAATAAATCGTGCTTGAAACTTGTAATATTTGAAGATATTAATTTCCTGTCAGTAACCTGGAGTTTTAATTAAGGCTCGCGTAATTTAACGACGCCCTAATAAATTATTAATTCATTTGTTTTACGTTTGGACGAGACTAATGTAGTTTGTGAATGGGTCAATGGACTTTCTTAATGAACTCGAACGAATGAACTGAAAGATCAAAACATTACTGAAGGTCCTAGGTTGGGAATAAAAATGTATTATGTGAAAAATATTTAAAATACCAATTACAATAAAACTATGTGCATATGCTACGCATTCATTGCTAAACTATTGAGCCAATGGTGATGCCATACTTGGCTTAAACCATAGGCAGGCCTTACATAAGCTAGATTCTGGACATCCACACACGCAAAGCATTCTATGTAGAAAATACTTATATTTATATTCATCTGTAACATCATGGTCTAATATCAAAGTGAATTGCAATAACAGCATACCACCTACTA
Organism: Autographa pulchrina; assembly: GCA_905475315.1. Taxonomy (NCBI): domain Eukaryota; kingdom Metazoa; phylum Arthropoda; class Insecta; order Lepidoptera; family Noctuidae; genus Autographa; species Autographa pulchrina. The sequence goes on from FR997781.1 coordinate 11,948,415, forward strand.
ATTCCATGTCATGGTATTTAAGCACATGTGTGTAAACACCTGTCAAACGCGATCGTCTTTTATTTCCACCGCCCGGCCCACGGTATTTACGCATCTCATTATGTCCGCTCCATCGGTTATTTGATTTCTATAGACATGTTACTGTTGGATAACTTTAGAAAGCGAGGTTTGATATAAATGGCAGTAGGCTTGCCTCTTATTGTTAGGTGTTATTGATGTCCAAAATTTTGTCTTACGTCATGGATAATTGGGATGGTACAAATATTTCGTGTGATCCATAAATTAATGTTTATACTGACTTTTGAATTCGCGCTACATGATTGTATCCTAATAGGAATTGAAGAATTGAGGGTGGATTAAATACCATCTCCATCATGCACAAAACTATGTCACTGCATCGCCAATTCTCTTCCAACTTAGACTAGGGTAACCTGGTCAAAACTTCAAGCCCTTAAAGTATTTCTGGAAGTTCTTTTTATTTACCGTCATTTAGTTTTATCCTTAACTGTTTAACCTAATTTTGGGTCTTGTAAAAACCCACGTCATTACAAAGATTAAAACACATATGCAGAACCTTTTAAATAATAGTTGTTCATTTAAACGTTGCCGTCACTAATTAAGTTCCAAGAAAGTAAGTTTTGTCATGACTACAAGGTTACGATAAACATGCCAAGAGGTTGACAAACCGCATTAATGAAGTTGATTGTCAAATCTAACAAGTACCAATGTCACGCCTTCAATGTCATGCTGTGCTGTTGTTATTTACTGGGGATTTGTTAGGTCTTATGAATGATATTATTTTGTTTGCCAACTGTTAGTTAGGTGGGTTATTGAAAATAACGTGTGGGTGACAATTATCTAATGAGATCAGAATAAATTATATATTATGAAGACTTCTCTGTTTGTATCTCTGCGTATAAATTGAGATAGATTATAAATAGCATATATAAGAATTAATGTATACAGTTTCTGGTATTCATACATTTGTACTAAGACAATTGAGTTATAATGACATCATTCATCCTTTTTAGTTAAAATACTAGCAAATTTATATCTGCTCAAAAAATCTTTTGAACCTATCAATACAATAAACATATCTTCAGCAATAAAATGGCATGATGTAACAGATACACCGCAGAATGGTACAATATTCATATTAAATGATTAGAGGGTAAGCGTCGTATTCACAGCGTCGCGTCGCCTCAGTAATGCACGTCGCGATTGACTATAAACGCAAATCGCTCGCAAATCCAACGCCAGCGGCGTAGGGCTAGACCTACAGCGTTTATTGAGAGCTGTTTTTTTAAGTCAGTAAAGTTTGAGCTCCAAAGGTGTTTGTCTTAGACTAACTTAAAGTGTTAACACTGTATTTGACGTTTTTTCTTGTGGTATTCATGTGTTAATTAATATTAGCATAAAAATATATTTGAAACATTACAGTAAAGAAACTGTAGTTATGATTTATGTCGATTATTAGAAAATAACTATAAGAAGTACATTACCTACGTAGAACATGAAGAAAATATAAATAAAGACCTAAAAATAGTTCACTTTTAAGTGTCACAAGTCTTGGGATCGTCAGAAATCTAGACCACAGCATTAAACTTGGCCACAACCATTTAACGTCTCACCATCTATAACATAATGTAAGAACTTCAATCGCAGAAGTAATTGGCTCAATCGTCCGCCGTTTCTATAGCCTCGTTACAAGCACAAGCGTCGATTTGTCGCGTTTACAATCAGAGGGCATTGCGATGCGACTGTAGGCGGGCGCAGCCGCGGGACGTGACGAGTCTACACTTTATACCACATCTTGCACCAGAATCACTAAACAGATGCTATTGATTTTTAAAGTAAGCTTTGATCTTATCAATGTTGAGTGGAATCTGAATAGAATACGTGACTTGATGGGATCAGATTAATCTTTGTATTATTTTTCGTTTGCTTTTTTAATACTTCTGATTTCCATAAGAGGTAAACTAAAGTATGTAGTTCAAATACATAACGGAGAACAGTTGTCCGCATTCCACAATGTTAAACAAAAATAATTGGTTCTTGACAACTTTCTTACCGATCGTAATCGAACCAAAGATCTCACGATCGACAGTCACGCTTTTGACCACGAGACCAACCTGTCAATTTTATGACCTTTACCCTAAATGACCTTTAAAACTTTCTATAAAACTTATGTCATATGCCGATCATGTTCAAATTATAATATGAATGTAAAACATTTACAGTGAAAACCTCCTACGCCCAAACTTTTCCTCTTTTTAAACATACTGGGGAAAATTGTATTTAGAGCCTTTATTGTTATAGTTATATTTAACCTTTAGTAGGTACGTAATGGTATATTTCCAATCGAAGCTATTTTTGTTCCTATCAATATCAAACGTTCTATTAACCTTTAACTAGTAGTTATTCATAGAAATAATTACTTTTCTTCATCAAACACGTATTGGAATGCAAATATAACCTTATAATCAGCTAAAGGACCGTGAAACAGTCGAGTTAGTTACAATGACCAATAATATGACGTAATGTAAGTAAGTACACAAACACTTGCATAACGAATGTTACCAAAGTTGCGGTTACCGTCAAATGTCGACACACTTGATCGCTATCGAAAATTACTTGTCATTGTAAACCTGTTGTCTCTATCGCTGGTCGATGAGACCTGGCTATTGGATTTTATTTGTTTTATTTGTGTGTTTATATGAGTACAGGATGAAGGATTGTTTGCAATACCTTTATTCCCACTATGTTGTGTAAATACAAATAAATATATTTACAAGTTAAATAAGTAAGTCACATACAAATATACCACTTTATTTAAATTCAGGAATAAACATCTGTATTGCCAATTTTTACGTATTTTAAGTACATTGGATCACGCTACATTTAACTTCAAACGATAAAATATCTTCTGCCTCCCAAATGTAAATTATTTATGACTAAATACAAATAATATTAGGTAAAGGCTTCTGTAGTCTCTTTTACCAACACATGGTATAGATTAGTACATTAGAACAAAACATCGGTCAAAAAGACCAGGCATTATATAAATGATGACATCTTACAGTCACCGATGTAAGGTTAAATTCTATACAAAAAAACTGCCTTCATATTTATCTGCTAGATCAATAAATACGCGGAAGTGTCACGGTCAAGTACTAGTAGTGTTCTTGACAATGTGTACTGTACAATAATTTCTAAGAAGCTGATTGATCATGCACGTTATACTAACGAATTCACCCGGATATGTGTGACCGTCGATTGTTTTCCGAGATACTGTTCATTTGTTTCCTTAAATAGCTGGGAACCTTTTTTTTTTGGCGCGGTGGGAAACCTTCAAAAGGCATCCGGTCTTATGGGGATTTATAAGAGCGAGGAGTGTGGGATTTTTACCGCACTAAAACCACCCCATTGGTCACCATCAGCACATGAACAGGGACTTCTGTTACCCGTTAAATAACAAATCAGAAGCCCTCTGTGAGTAGCTGTGCCTACCCACGTGAAATTTATGATCGAATGTGTCTTATTGAAAGACAAAAAAATGCGATAGGTCCAGGTGGAAACGGTGGGACTAGCTTATCTGCAATTAATTTAGGTCTACCCTAACTTTATGTAGAGAACAGTGAAACTCGTGTACAGAGGCGTTTGTCGTGTGGCAGTTATTAATTTGATAGGTCATTTTATCAAAAGTCTTTTTGTATTAGCGAACGATATCATACTAAGCTTCATACGCCTAACTTTTTATGTAAAACTGCTAAAATGTAGTTACATCTAAATCAAAACAATACGGCCGGTTTAATTCCAGGTATTCTAATATTAACATTCTGCTTCCATTTTTGTGCAAAAACTTTCTAAATTTAATTAACGAAGTGTTTCACAAAATGATTGGAGCAATTTTATTACGGGCCGTAGCTTCATACTTCAATTTTATTAAACTTTATAGAATTACTGCCCTAAGCTAATCAATATACATTTTACTGTAAGCACATTACAGGAACAGTAGTACAAGTAAACTTATTAGAGAAATAAATAAAATATTGAAACAAATTAAATAACTTAAGAGCACAGTCGGCGAATTAATAAATCGAGGTGTTTACTCAAAATTATAATTTTAAATCGTTGCATACATTATGTGATAAAGATTGATAGATTTATCATAATTTATACATTCAATTGATAGTGTTTATAAAATAAATAATTCACCACACATTAACATTTCATTATTTTAATATTTTGCAGAACCAAATCGAAAAATTGACTAAATTTTTTATGAAAATCAAAATTATATTTAAATCGTAGCTTCACATTGTCTACATTATGTGACACAGATTTATAGATAAACATAATTGATACATTAAATTGATAAAGTGTTCATAAAATAAATAATTTACCACACATAAACATTTCATTAATTCAATATTTTGCATAATTTTTGTGCATCTTTTAAACTCATAAAGAACATAGATGTCAGTTTAGAAGGGGTACATGTACAGAAAAAGGGATGCTTGTAAATTGTGAAGCAGAACATAAACCTGGCACACTGCGTACCGTTCACAACAACCATCTCCCGCCGCCAAATAACTCACTAACTGTATTAAGTCAAGCAACGACTGGGTAATGAACTTATCCCACACCAGTTCACCTCGACCCCCTGATTATCCCAACACAGTACAACATCTTTGGTGGACGGATTTTGTAGGGGTCGGGTTAAACTGGTGGCTCGGTGGAAGGTTTGGGGCGCGATACGCTCATTTAGGGTAATACTTCGGCCATCATTGCTTTTTGATGTGCTAAGCAGGTAAATCAGGTGCTTTTGATTCCAGATTGCAGGTTAACGATGGTTCAAGCTTCTAATTATTAATTTTTTGAAGGCGCTTCTACTTTTAGCTTCTTGATTTTTAGCATTTATGTCGACAATTTATTTTTTTCCTATCGATTTTGTGATTTAGAACATATTGTAATAACTAGTTAACTAGCTTAACAAGACATCATTCACCCACCAGGACCTGCACCTTATTGCAAAAGGGGTCACCGGTCAGCTAACTCTCACTGATGATGAAATTCATGTAGCATTATACATTATAATGGATGAACACATGTGGTAACTAAGCGGCCATAAGCAAAAACCTTGTAATCGCCATTGTTGGCGTCGCAAATGCCATCAAACTGACTGGGTCATTGTTGTTATTATTATGTAACAAGGTATTTTAATTTGATTACATAACTTAATGACACATACATTATAACAGTCGTTTATCAATGTAGGTACCTACTTAAGTAACATAATCGGTAAATTAATGTAATTGTCATTAATGTCAAGTGCCTAAGCCATCTCCACCCAAATGAATGATGAAACGAGAGGCTCATGCAATCAGAAGGAATTTCTATTACTTGTAAACAATTCAGTTCCACTAACCCTTTAAAAATCAGAAGTGGGATGAAATGCATACAATAGTAACAAGCTCATTAAAATCCAAGCCACAAACTCTTTTCAATTAAATTCTCCAGTTAACTTGCAGACATAAAAATAAGAAAAAGAAATTGTAAAAATTCCAAATGAGAAAGTGGAGGGAGTTATCGCGCGTCGGTGGTATCTATGGAAATCTATGCGCGGCCGCGAATGGTACCTACTTTTAATTAAAAACTTTCTTATATCCTTCTGTATGCTTTTTTTTAGGTTGGATATCTTCTGGAATGTTCACGACTGCAGTTTTATGTTTAAATAGATTTACTTTTGGTTTTTTTGTTACTTGGCAGCTTGATTTCCTGGATTGATGGAAACATTTAAGTTTATGTGTATGTGTGTAAGTTTGGGTGTTTGTTAATTATTAACATTTTCATTTCAGATTAATTAGTACCCAGGTAGACTAAAGGATAATTCAATTAGTCTTTTCCCCAAGAATTTTCAAGGCAAAATCTAGTAACACAAGACCTTATTAACAAAGTTGTAAGATAGTGACGCAGGTAGAAGAGTGATGTTCGAAGCCTATATTTTGGAAAACAAAGGGTTTATACAATAGACAGAGGTTTCAAAATTTGATATCTGGGCTTTTGCTTCAATGAAAATTTGCGAACAGAAATGTCAATAACTGACTCAGATGAAAATCGGATCCTTTGTGGCAGACTTGTTTTAGTAGTTTTGTGTTTGAGTTCAAATTACGGTATGTCAGTGAGACATAAAACGAAATGCTAGAAGAGAACCAGATGACAATTATTTTGAGATAATCACTACTATTGTACCCTAATTACTTATGTGGCTCTTACTATTTTCTGAGTATTTAATGGTTTTCTGGTCTGTATCTCAAACCCATGAATTTTTATAAAACACATACTTAAGTAGCAGAGACAATCGAATTTCCAAATTGAACTAAGAAAGCCCTGTAACTAGACAATTTCGGTCACCTAATAAGAGGGGTGTAAACACAATAGTAACCACATTCTGTATGAAGTTGGGACACTTGTGAGCGGTCCCCACCTGCGACGGATCACTGATAGCTTTGCACTGTCTATGCAGGGAATGTGCTTGAAACATTCCAAATTGTGGTTTTACTTATCTCAAACTGTTTAATAATATAATTAATGTTCTAATTCAAATTGTTACTGTGATCTATTTGAAAACAATTTCGATTTTTATGTTGCTACGACATAAGATTTTTTTTAATTGCTTTTTAACAAACTTTGCTTAACTAGTTATTAGTATTTTTTAAAAGGCCTTCCAGGTTATTTGGCTAAAGAAAAAAACATTAAAGGTCTGTAGGAGTTTGAGTACCTTTATCATAAAATTAACCAAGTCATCATTGAGTTTCGCATTGTTAAACTTCTTAGTAAGTACATAATAATATATAGGTTTTCTACCATATCGTTTTCCGTCTGAAAGCTAATGTAAAGTTTAAGCATGTGGAGTGCGACACCTGCGGCTTAACGGATTACCGCCGCACTTACAAACTGAGCCGATTCATTGTACTGCACTTGTTCTGGCTACGAGTTGATAGGGTAAAGGCCCATATTATCAGCTGTGTGACTTAAGTTAATTATATTCAGTTTTATTTTTTCATTTGTTGTGCTAGATAATAATCTTATTAAACTATCATAATAAATATGTGGTTTGCCTTATTTATTGCCACAAAGTAAATAGGCACTTCAATTACTGGTTGCGAGCATCATTTTGTTTTCCGAGGATTTTTGGAAGAACTAAAAAAGGGTACACTTAAACAGTAGAAGATTATAAATAAAATTTCAAGATTAAATGTATATATATCATACTTGTTTAACTTCATTGTCTAAAAGTTGAGTTTTAATAATATACTACATAAGTTATGAGGACTATTATTAACCTAATCTTTCATATTTTTTCTTAGAAATATTTAATTAACCTCACGCAAAATTTGTTCTAGTCTAATAACATGGCATTTACGTGTAATACCAAAGTTCAGTGATTAGCGCCTCACATCGTTTTGATAATTGACTCAATTTGGCTTATTACTGTGACCTTTTTACTCCACGTATTAAATGAAACTAACATTACATAACAGATTTACTTGTACCAAAATAACCTCTAAGAGTATACTAAGAGTATACGTAATAGGTCAATGGCAATTCTTCTAAATAATAATATGTTGTTATTATATTATTATAGTAAAAAGTGTAGTATGAGTGACCAATTATTATTCTGGTCCTTTGTTATACCCCTATACATTATTTCGTCAAAAAACAAATAAAAATATTAAAGTAAACACAATAATTATTTTTCAAATAAGAAACAAAATTACAAAAGAAATTCCCTTAGAAATTGAACCAACAAAATCCAATACAATAGTAATACACAAAATGTCACTAGCCGTTTACAGTTCCTTTCACCCTACTAGTGAGAAAGTTGTCGGCTCCCCACAATATATTTCTGCAGCTCCCAATTGTGCGAGTACAAGCGTGCGGCCATATTGATTTTGTGAATACATTCTGTGTAACACACAATAAGTGCACCGTTCTCAATCCACAAGAACACTAGTTTCACGACTGTTTGAAAAATAATTTAACTTTGTATTTCTGTTTGCAACTGCTGTCATTGTGGTTGATTGTTCGGTTCAATTGTTTTATCGGCATTGAATACAGTTTCTTAAGTAACGGAGGTAAAAAATACGGGGATGTTTTAAACGGACATAGTTCAATCACTAGCCAAAATAATATTAATAAACATTAAATACAATATAAAGTAGTAAAAGAGTAATTCTAAATAAGAGTTTGTGTACTTCAGTTGGAATAACATAATAATTAAATGTGTTTAAAATATAAATATCGTACATTTAGAGCAGAATTTACAATATTCATTATTCAAAGTCCTTCAATTTATTTCTAGGAATTTCTAATTTGACGAATGGCTAACTAAATAAATTATTTCAGTCAAAATATTACATTTAACTTGAGTATTTTAATTTTAGATTCAATTTACTGAAAGCAATAGGTCAGGAGTTCACTACTTTGGTGACTCGTGAATGCACAAAATCACATAGAGGCACTAACATTATATTTTAATCGTCATTATTTAGTTAGTTATTTACATTTATTAGTTTTGGTATAACAAGACCTAGTTATTAAGGTTAAAAAGGGCAGCGGTGTTTTAGGTTAACATCTGATAACTTTAATGTTGATGATGACAAAAGAAGGCAAAACCAATCTCCCTTTGAACGTGTAAACCCAAATTACATGAAATCGTTTTAGGCGATGGATCAAAGATTCTCGGAAATAAGCGCGACGATATGCATCTATATTAAACTGCAGACCATCGACGATAGAGCACAAAATTTTGGGTCACGAGGATTCCACGAAGCAATAACCCGACCATTAAGGCTAACAGCCTATGACAGCATATGACATGGAAACTTTAAATTCACCAATTTTTAACAATCCATGTCCATATTACATGGTTCTCCACAAAAATTCTCACCCACAAAGCAGTCGTTCGTTCCATCCAGTTTGTGACTGATAAAAATAAATTCTCCGAGTTTTCAAAAGACGTAAATCAAAAGTTTGACAGTTTGATAGGCACCATTCTCGCTATTTCATGGTGTTAGTGTGTTATTAACTTGTAAATAAAGATTTTATTGGGAAACACTTTTTTACAACGCTCTAAAATGTTAAAATTACTTTTGGTTTAAACAGTTCCACATTACCATAACGTTTTGCAATCTAGGTTGAACGCATTTTGATTTTAGCTGGCGTTACTCACTTATTTGATTTCACCGATATGAAGCTGGTATACTCATGATTTGATACGCTAACACTATGACCTACCAAAAACCATTGAAACCTGAATAAAGTACATAACTATGTAAATTCCAATGAACCTCTTTAAATTAGTGATCTTGTGACATGCCTGTCTCCGATAAAGTCTCGCTCCGACGTCTCCTCGCTCAAGTGATGGCGGTTCCATTCTCAGCGACGCGAACTTTCCCGGGGCCGCTAAATCAAGTCACTTGGCGCAAACCACCGCGGTCACATTTCGCGTAATCACGGACCCTAATTGTCTAAGTTTGGTTCCAAGTTGGTGAGTGACGGTGACTCGTGTTCCTACCTGAGCTCGTTTTGTTTAAACGTTCGCAAATTAATGGGTGGTCATTGTTGGGTCGACTTTACTGGTTTACGCTTCTAATATTTTAGACCAATAGTGCCTATTTATTTTATCGTAGTAGAAATTTAAGGTCTGCAAATTATGTAATGCACTAGAAATAGTTGCATGAATAAAGTTGAACAAAACTTTTGATCCAACTTCGAGGAGTTATTTTCCTGACATCTGTTTGTTTGTTCACCGTCGTTTACAAATCCAGTTACGCTATAAAGCCAAATAGGTCATATTTGACCGAAAACTTAACACGCATGTTACCGCATTTTCAGACCACATTTCATCTAATATACTATACCAATGTTATCAAGTACGAGTACTATTTATTTATTTATTAAATACTTCTTGCACACAATGTACAATGGCGGACTTAACGCCTTAGGCGTTCTCTACCAGTCTACCAGTTATCAATCATAATCAAATATTTCAATGACTTATTAAAGTAGGTACAGACGACAATAACAAGTTACATTGATAAATTGCTTGCTGATTGAGCAGGCAGCCTTGATTCAAATCGACTACTTACAATGTTTGTTAATTATTACCTTATCACTACCTACTATAATTAGAATTTCACTTTGAATATCTTTAGTTAGTGGAATAATACGGCTCTTATTTCTGTCGTATTTGGGGTATACTTCATCTTCAATTGTTTCAGTATAATAAAGCCTTCGCAAGATAGCGCTATTCAGTATTCATAGTATTGTCTCGATGTCTCGAATGATCGTCTAAATTCTCTGATGCTCCTAATGACTGCCGTGATCATTCAAACTGGTACCATCAATGGGGTAAACATTAATTTTAAAGGAATTATTCGGGAAGGAATATCGAATAAAAAAAACTAATTAAAAATTGATGCTAAGAAATCTTCGAATCATATTGCTCCCATAAGATGTGTGCAACTGTGCGTTGCTTGACTATTTTTGCCATATTTACAAACACATCAACAGATCCTAACACTTTTTTTCTATTAGAACACCTAAAAATACTTAACTAACTAAAAAACTATGGTATTTCAGCAGTCTGTTATTAGCTTTGACCTTTAGGCCTGAATGCTATTAAAATCATGTTGCCAGTTGAATAACCATTATGTAGTGTTTAACATTAAAAGAAACCGTTCAAAAACATTTTTAGTCATTAAAATAAAAAACGGTTATCAAATAAAGGTCAATGTAATCACTTCACTGAATAATTGTGTAGGTTGTTGGTCAGAATAGAACCTTTTGGTGACGTCACTTGTAATAAGGTCAAATATAAGGCAAAGATCTTGACCCTGTCAATCAATTATTGGCCCAATAAAATAATTATGCAGGCTATTTTTGTTGTTAAATAGAATAAATATAACCTTGTTATGGTTTTGCACTTGTCAGGACAAATTATGTTAATTTAAAGTTGGATTTTAGATAATGGAATATAATAATAAGGCTGAGGGTAAACTAAAATCATGTGATAATTAAACACTGACTGAAATTAAATTGTGAAATAAAACTAGACTGTTAATCCAAAGTAGATTTGAGACAAACAAATAGGCTTCAATATAATGCATTTACATTACGTGTGAAAACGATTCCATAAACAATATACCAATTAAAAATAAAATAAACATTTAAAATGATTTTTAATTTCTGTTTCCCACCCCATCACGTAATATTAATAATTCCGTCATATTAGTAATTCCTACATCATTATAAGTGTCTGATCACATCTATGGCTATTCTGTATATCGAGACTCTTTCAATGAACCCAAACAATCCCTCAACTATAAGTTGCTAGCGTTAGGTTAAACTTAAATCATTCATTATAATCTAATGTTTTTGCATCATCATTGTCACTAGCTTTTATGGTACCCTAAGACCTATAACAAAGAAAAAGTTATTTTTTGTCCGTAATAAATGCAACGTTACAATCAAATTATAGCCTATATTTCGTGAAGCTACATACCGCCGTGACCTTAGCTCTTTGAACAAGACAAACTGTGGATACAGCGGTAATGACTGTTTGCGCCAACTTGCACTGGCGCTGCGGCGCTGACGCTGTCGTCAAATGCTGTGGTTTTAATACACATTCCCCGTTTAGATAGACTTTATCTAAGCTTTGTCTTTCCAATTTCATCAGAAATGGGAAAACTATTTCGACATTTGACGACGATTTGGTTGATTTCTAGTACTTTTATGAAAACATTAGTGTACATAAAGGTACGCGCAAATATTAGGAAATTTAAGTTCTAAATCTTTTAATAAGACATAATATATACCTTTATCATTTTTTTTCTACAAGAACCTCATTGTTCTATGATGACCAAATATCTATAAACTTAGACTTAGACTTAAGATACAGATATATTTTGACCCACTTTGCCAATTACATTGAGATAAATTGAATAAACAACACAATAAAAATGGAACACAAAAACCTTAATCTAGTTTAAGTTAAATCCCAAACACAACAGTCTACAGAATTACCAACAAGTTGTATCAAAGACACTTATTCTCAAATTAACTCGTAAACTCGAATAGATAGGCTGATACCAAGTTATATAATACCTAAGTTGTAAAATAAATAAATCATTTCTGTCCTAAAATTAAGGTTTTACAATGGCAATGTAATTTAGTTTTTGTTTTCTCGCCGAGGTTCGAATAGCCATTGTTTAGGATTGTTGTTCATTTATCATTGTCGGTTTTTAGTTGATTATGCAAATTTCGCGGAGTTTTGTTTGTCTTCTATGAGTGGACCTGAACTGTGAAATGATATGCCAGTTTGTGATGGAGTTTGTTTATAATATGGAATATTGTTTGGGATGTAATGTTGTGTTATTGATTAAACTGCTTTGGAGCTGATAATTTTTAATTTATAATTTTTCTTATTGAGGCGGCTCCAGACAGAAAAGCTTGGAGCAAATTGGGGGAGACCTTTGCCCAGCAGTGGGACACACAAAAGGTTATTTAAAAAAAAAACTTATTTATTTTGTAGGCTTAGTTTTTACATTATTGTTAATATTTTAAGTTTAATAATTATAATTTAATAAACCCCATATTAAAAAAAAAAAAAGATATTTTGAATCAATCATACTTAATTTGTTCTTCAAACCACCAGCAATAATTAAAACTAAACACATCTATGATAGGATAATATATTTTGTTAAACAAAACTTAAGTAAAATAAATATTCAGTAAATGATTGGAAATTTTTAGTTTAATAACTGATTAAATAGTCAAAATAAATTATATTTGCTTTACTAATAAAGTTATAACGAAAATAAATAATATGATAACTATTGGAAGATTTTTTTTGTTTTGTTTAAGGTGAGCCTGAATGCTGACTTCAACAAAATTTAGACAAATAGCCCCCGAATGGTAAGTTCACAAAATTCGTAATATTAAAGTAACTGAACGCACTCAAAGTTTTTTGATCAAACTCTTTGATGTGTTCGTATAAACGTTTGTAACGCTGAAGTGCCTCTTGGGTATCGTTAAAGCGACTACGTTTCAAGTGTTGCTTAAAGGTTGCCGAGTTTCAACCAGATTACGACGATAAATGCTTAAGTGAACAAGCACTGAATGTGAAATGCAACAATGATCAGAGAAGATTTTACATAAAAGGCTCAATTTTATACGTTTTATTATAATTTCGTTTTCGATGCCTATTTTTGGAAGTACTCAGTATGTAATATTAAAGAAAAATTCTTCATCAGAATAGATTCACACTATCAATTGGAAATACAAATCGATGCTAAACAGATACGGTTTTATTTTCTTTTTGCTCATGCTCTTACTTGCACCTGAGAACAAATGTTAAAATAAAATTAAATGCTTCGCACCTAGTCTTGTGTTTTGGTTGTATTAAAAAATGACATTTTAAATAATTTTTCTACATAAAACAAAATACTTAGGAAAAATTTAACAAATTCTAAAATTACTCCGAATTCTGACTTTTAACGATCTTTACATCAAAATTATTATCAAAAGTTACTAGTTACATCGAAAATTTTCAGCAGAATTTGATCAGAACCATGATCAAATGCGAATTGAAAGCGAACGATTTCATTACTTGTTCCTTCGCCCCGATGGAACACCATGTACTCACACATAATTCAATATTCAAATGAATTTTCTTACAATATGTATTGTTAAGGATCGTATTGGCAGGTAAGGACGTACTTTCTTATTGACTTCTTCATTGTTATATTTTTGGAGCAATCTTGGTCTTTCACGTTTGGTATATGACATCCAGTATCAAAGGATTCGAAGTGATGAAAATCGTGTGCCATACATAACTAGTGTTGTGTTATCCTATTTGCAATGACGTCAATGAAAAGACATTGGTACAAAAATTTGGTACAGTTTAAGTTCTAAAATAATCAAGATTATGACATAGATATTCATAGTAGAGTTAGACTAAACCACTGCCAAATGTGACGACGAAAAAGATACAAAATACTGGACAAAATATCCAACATTCGTTGGAAATTCTAGAGTTTAGTTTAAAGAATTTTCAGCACTACTGACTACTTTTCTAAGTTCTCTAATATACTTTACACCGTATATTACTTCTCCAACTACATAATATACCAAAAGAACGTACGTTTTAAAAGCGGCCACTCATGTTGGCTGCAACTTTTATTATTCATTAGAAGCAATAGCGTTCGGTAATAAGACTGTTTCTATTCGCCACGCGCATACCAGTGTTGCTACACTACTGAAATTCAACCTTCAATTTTGGGAAAATGAAAAGTGAATTTTTAGAAAACTAGCTGAAACTTGGCAAATTACGAAACGTGTCAAGGTCCAGCCGAAACTAGGTTCTGAATATTATAATTTTGAACGTACCGAGGGCTTGTTTTGAATTAATAAGTAGTCTTTGAAATTAAAATGAAGTATAATCCATGAAGAGTAGGATAATCTATAGAAGTACGTGATGTTAGTTACAATAAGGATAACACCTGGTAACTAAGCTACAAGGCTAGCCTTACATTATTATACTGTAAAAACAAAACAAACACTGGCTTACCATCTTAAAGTTTATGTAAATTATATACAACTCTTAAAAATATACTCAATAATAAATGTTATCAAACATTTCAAGCGCACAAAGAAGACTGGCAGCCTGAAAGCATTTTTATTTGAGCGAGAAAATTAAAACTTCAATAAAAGCATCGAAAACCTCAATATTTTTTACAAAGGAGAACAGAATTACCCATATAGCAACACTGGGAACCTTATCACGATGTTTTAACGGCGTCCGAACGAAGAATGGGATTGCTATTGTAATTTGTTGGAGTTTTACCGTTTTATAGTGCTTGCTTTATTCATGGGGATGTTATGGGCCCGTGTAGCGATCACTTCGTTAATTATGGATCGCGGACGGGGTTTTTGCGAAAGTAAAAAATGGGAAAAGCTATATAATAGTCGTGTGTTTTTTTAGAGGTTTTTGGACTCTTTATTTTGCTTTACTAAGGGGAAAATTTCTTTTTATTTTAGCGTTTTGTTTTAAGTTTCAAAAACTTTTACATTTTCAAACATGTACACAAAATTGTACCTAAATTGGCTTGTTCATCACCCGAACGTTGTTCGGCACCCACATTTTTATGAAAATAAGAGGCTAGCCTATAGCCACTTATCGCCTAGGTCCGTTTATCCCTAAATAATTTGAGTAGCATTACATAACAGAATTTGGTCCACGTAGTACCCAATTGGGGAACATGCTGTTCATTTTATCCACTGAGTTATATTCGCTCGGGACGCTTGAAATATTTCTCGACCTCACCTTTTGACCTCACTACCAATAGGAATGACCCCGTGCGACATTGCCTATAAAATCTAAGGAATAATCTTGTATATTTAACGGTGTGTTACCGAAACTAATATTTTGCCACAATCTGGCACGCAACTTTTATTAAATTACTCTTTTGATTTCATAATCAAAGCCTCCAAAAAAACTTTGAAGAAATACGAAATAGAAATACCTATCAAAATTAAATGGCGAACAAAACATACACAGATTAACTTTTGGTTTTCGTTACCTATATTTAAACAAAATTTGGTAAAGAAAAACATTTTCTTAGCGCAGATCTTATGACTATGCATAGACTGCACCCTGCGGAATGCTCTCAGCACCATGCCTTGTTTGAAAATCAAACGCCAAAACATTAATCATAGCAAGACAGCTCAAACTACAATGACGTCATAATTCTTACTTAAACATTCCATTTCACAGCTTCTCCGAAACATGAGCCCGCTTCGAAATTTTTCGGTCGAACGATTCCTAAAAGTTCTCAAGTGCATCCAACGCTGCATGTAAGCGGTGATAAATGAAATAATTTTATTTCTCCACGAGTTTGGAGTCTTACAAGTGATTTATAGTTGGCCCGAGCCTCGAACCCGCTCACGGGGATTACGTTCCGGAACCGCGGGGGAGGAAATAAAACTGTTTCGATTTGTGGATGCTGCTCCAGTTTTAAGGTTTTTAGTTTTCCACTTTAAACGTGGTTTTAAAGTTAACATGCGTTCGGAAAGTATTTTATCATTTCATAAAAGCTTTGTTTCGGATTCGGTGAAATATCTGGCAGATTAAATTTTAACAGTATTGTGGGTTTATTTTAAACGAACAAGGTCTGCTAGAGTGATTCAGAATTTTCGAATTTCAGAATTTTCTTGAACTTCTCGGACACAGGTAACCCCCTTCCCGGACTTGTTTCAATGTCTTTGAAAATATATTTTTTTTTTGCTATTACTAAGTGTAAATTTTTTTAATGTTTTTCAGATGATATAATGACATAATTTTCTGAAAATGGAAAATGTGTTGGTAATTTTACGCCCAATACATGAATTACTTTATTTTAATATTCATGTTTATTAAATTAATTAATGTACAATGATTTGTGACACAACTCAGGTCCAATATTTCTACAGGTGACCAATACTCCTAGTGTTTATCAACACTCAGTACCACTTATCCCTCTATATACATTCGCCGCTCCCGTAGATCTCCTTGTTTGCTTATATTAACGGTATTCCACTAGGTATGTAAGAAAACAAGAAACCATAAAATCCTCTCATCAATATTGAAGCATCGTTATTGATGTCTATTTTTGGAGAAAAATTCATTGGGAATTCCGTAGAAAAATTGGAGCTTGCTTAAAATAAAAACATGATTACCTACTTCAAAAACAGCTTTTCACGTTGATTGATTCTCGTACTTTTTGTTTATGTTTATTTGAAGTTCACTAGCTTCAGTCAGCGACTTTGCTGCGTATATTTTTTCTGTGGCTGATCCGGAATAAAAAGTAGTTGTTATGTTTTTGTAAGGGATCAAGCTTCAGGTTTCTGATGCGGTGTTTATATTTATTTTCTTGGAAATTGGAAATTCGTATAGTCAGATAAAATCAACATTTTTACGCATTTTCCTTTTCAACTGTGTAGTAAACACGACGCTGGTTAATCCAGTGTATTTTGTTTTCTTTTCGTTCGTCGTTATAAACTGTCAAATTTCCTTATACATCTTGCTTGACTGTAGTGTACATTTTCAGGAATTTTAGAGAATCTTAGAAACGTCTCATTCCTTCAAAGTTGAAGATGCTGTCTCTACGCCTTGTCCTCGTGGCATCTCAGCGTGTATTTATTAAGGCCCACAGCGGGCCTTGTTTGATCTCAGCCTGTCCTAACTAAATACTCACAATTGTTTCATGATGGTTCGCATGTGGACTCCACGAATCAAGGTGAACTGTTTTGTTTATGTTAATGGGCTTCAAACATCTATGTGCATTGGATTGAGTTATAATTATCATTTTAGTACATGATTTAACAGTAAAGTTTTCTTGTTGTTTTGTTTTTTTTTTTGCTGAAATTAAGATGCATAATAAAGTCATTCAGTGTCAAGTTGTAGAGATTACAAGGCTTATGAAAACCACTACCTTGGCTAGTCGATCTAAATACATTTTGCAACATTATTTATTAGAATTTCGAAATCTACAATTTATATTAAAACGTATCTGGTCTAATGTAAACCAGGCCACCAAGCAATCATAACAAACCAAAACACCCTTAAATCTTTTCCCGTTCAACATTCATCACAAAACATGAACTTCAACTAATTACACGCATACATTCTGACACAATAGCCTTTGTCTACAATGACCTGCGAACTATTCAGGTGCTCACTATAAATCATGGTACAATGATATCGAGTGTAAAATGCCCGCCGAAATAATTGAAACATCGCGTGCACTCGAGTCGCCACGATTCCCTATTCATGCTTGCGAGTGAAGTAGAGTTACTCAAAATACAGTTAGTTAAAATAGCGCACCCCTATTCCAATACTACTGTAGTATTGGAATAGGGGTGCGCTATTTTGAGTTTTGTGTGTTTGGTTCTAGGTATTAGGTTTATTAAGTATTTCTGATACTAGTCAGAACATCCAAAACATTGACGATGAGGCCATGGCTAAATTTCAGTTTTTAGCCATGGCCTCATACAGGCTTATTTAATTTACAATGAGTATTTGAAAATGTAATTACAATTTCCATTTAATAAATTGAATTAATAAATTTAAAAGATTGAATGATGAAAGCACTGAAACCATCAAAAATGCCATACTAAAAACTTGGAATTGCTGTATACTCTTTCCATATACATAAAGAAGGAGCATTGATCATCATCACAAAATACAAAAAAACATTAAATAGGTTAAATGTACTATGTAACATTGAAATACATTGCCATCATTATCATTCCACATTAATAACTCTTCATTTAAATAAGTAACAAGAACTCAATTTGTCTGGTTGTTATGTAAGCAATAAACATTATTCACAAAGTCATGAACTTCTGCCCCACATAACTGTTGTAGTTATTATTTTAATGATGATTGTCTTCATGTCCTAAATGACACAATATTTATCAATGACCAACCCATACAGACTTATGTGAATGTAAAACCATTAATTAACAGAATTTCTATCATATCAATAAATGCCTCACATTATTCAACTCACTACATTTTCAAGGCAATATGACCAAAAGAAACAGCATAAAATTATTATTTAAACTGAAAAGTCAGAAAATAAATCAAGCTTCAAATGTGAACAAAATATGGCGTGGTCTTATACTGAATAATAAATTCTAAGCATGCGTCCGTTGCAGCATTACCTGATACACTGAATATGAACCAGGAAGCCGCCTTCTGAATACTACACACTTTTTTGAGAATTACCTCCTTTAAGTTTTGACGGGCCTGTTGGTCTAGTGGTTAGTGACCCTGACTGCTATACCGGAGGTCGTGGGTCCGATTCCCACCCAGGACAAATGTTTGTGTGATGAGCACGATCATTTGTTCTGGTTGTCTGGGTGTAATTTATCTATAATATGTATGTATTTAGAAATATATAAGTATGTTTATCAGTTGTCTGGTTACCATAACACAAGCTCTGCTTAGCTTGGGATCAGATAACTGTGTGTGAGTTGTCCCGGAATATTATTATTATTATTATTATTAATTGCGAATTTAGCCAACTGCTACTTTATAAAATTATGTTAGTTGTAGTGAAGAAACTTAAATATTTCTTTGACAGTGAATTTGATTGATTTACATACTACTAAAATGATGTCAATAAATATTTACTTTAAGAGTTCCCTTTTGATCATTCTCGTTAAATTAATATCAGTTACTCAACTAAGCATGACAACGGCATTAGTTTCGAATAATGTGTAAAATTATTAATGCGATACAATTTGTAGCATCTCAGTAATAGCATCGTTTTGTGAGTCATTTCCTCAATCAACATACCGATCGATTAATAAACTAAATCTCTCTCATTTAGATCAAAGACACTTCAAATAAAACTCAACAGAATACATATTTGTAACTCCATAAACTACAAACGTGCATTTCAAAATATTATGTCTAAATTTGTCCTCGCGTCCCTATTCTAGACGGCGTTTCAATTATAACTCAGTTCAAAATCCAATTATATTTTAGAATAGTTAATGATACTGCTTTTATCTGCAATACATAAAGTTCAAATTTGAGTACCAATTACGATAATATTCTGTGTTCCAATACAGTTGATTATATTAATTTGCTCCTATATACGGCGTGTATCAGTACGAATATAGTAAATAAACTTAATTTCTGCTATTAACTAAATATCCGAAATATTTCCATATTCGACATTTCCATTGTTCAGTATCTGTTTCAAAATATAAATTGAGTTAAGTAACACTTACATTAATAAGTTATCAAATAATTCAGTTCACAACATTTCTAATCCTTTCTTTTTTTCTCAATATTTAGTACTGTTCAAACTTATATTAAAATGCTCTAAGAAATGACATCTCTCAGAATAGGTCTCCGCGTGTCCCCGGCCAGGCCGCTTTGATCACCATCCCGGGCTATTTCCGTCACAACTATTTCCGAACAAAGCACTGATGGGATACAAGTGTTTGTTTCTCCAGAAAACTGATACTTTATGTTTCGCTCTCAAAGTTATTTTAAGTGGTTGGCTTTGATCGTTTCGGAGTTAATGAGCTATTTATTATCATGTTTATTGGAAGGTAAATTTTTATTTAGAGATCGTTATTGCTCTTCATCTTTATGAGAAAACAAACACCATCATCAATTTCACTGTCTTAATAATAATATAAAATCATATTGTATTTTTGTGAGAGCTGATCTAATGGCGTGATTTAAATATGTAACCCAACGAACGATGACCTGAATTCTTAAAGGTAATAAAAAAGGGATTTTGCAGTATCTTCATTCGAATCTTCTAAAATGTGAGATCAAAATGTTTCTCTTACAATTTGAGCAGCATCGTAAAACAATACGCCGCGATCATATTCAGTACTTACGAACTCAAATCCTCTATTAATATGCGTCTAACAATCTACCAAGAGTTGGGAACATTATTATAATCGGCGCTCTGTATGGAAGTAATTACTTCTGGATCAAGTACTATGTATTCACAAGTTCCAACTTTATTCATGAGTCCCATTAACCCTTGTTAATGAAGAGGTGAAATTATGCTATGGGGTTCAGATCTTGTTTGTGTATTCATGGTTTTAAGAAGACTACAAAAACCAGGTACCTACTGTACACGCACAAATATAACTACGTATTACTGGACACTCGAAATGTCTATATAAAAATAATCTGCTTCCTCATAAAATGTTTTGAAGTAACTGCTCCCGTTAATTACTTGAAATGAAACCTCATTTGTTTCCACCTCAAGATTTTCCGATAGTCTTGTTTAACAACAAAGATATTAAGGGTTTAGCCGTAAGCCAACTGAAAGGCTTGATTGAGCATTCGCGTGACCCCGCGGTATTTTATTGATATTTATGGGTCCTCTATGCACCGTCATGGACTGTGGTGATCCGAATGTTGCCAAATGCTGCCGAGCGTAGCCGAGCATAGCCGAACGTTACCGATCTGTGCTGAACATTGCCGAAGTAGTTAGATTTATTATTGGTCTTCGATAAACGATGGCTATTGGTCGCATTGATGTCAACTCCAAGTTTTGGTTCCATGAATTATGTTGGTTTTTTTTATTAGGACGAGTTAGTTTGAAAAAGTTTTCGCAAATATAATTATAATAATAATAATAATATCCTGGGACAACTCACACACGGTTATCTGATCCCAAGCTAAGCAGAGCTTGTGTTATGGTAACCAGACAACTGATAAACATACTTATATATTTCTAAATACATACATATTATAGATAGATTACACCCAGACACCAGAACAAATGATCATGCTCTTCACACAACATTTGTCCTGGGCGGGAATCGAACCCACGGCCTCCGGTATAGCAGTCAGGGTCACTAACCACTAGACCAACAGGCCCGTCATTTTTTAATTATATCCTGTATATTAATGGTATTTTTAATTCTCCGTGAATTTTATATCTATCAATAATTGCTTTATTAAAAGATACTTCTAAGATATATTTATTGTTATTTTGTTATTTATATCACGTCTGTCCTGTGTAAATGCGTTTTATTCTTGCGTCAATGCGAATGATTTTATAATCGTGTGCGCGGTTAAGAGCTTATAAGGGTTTAGGAGAGGCATCGCGTGGGTGGCGCTAAGCCAGCCATATTCGTAATTAATTGGGACATCCTGGAAATTATATTATTTTGTCATATTTATCACAAAAACATGTTAGACTAAACCACGACTAAACCGAAGGGATTTCTGTAAAATGTGTTGAAAACAAATTTTATAGGTAAAGGTAGACCTTGTTTCATAATACAAATATGTAATTACTTTCTAACTGCTATTTACCTACAAAGTGGTATAGAAGCCAATAGTGCTTTATATAGTACATTATTATAAATAGAGCAAACCTTAAGTTTCCTCATGAATGTTTTCGAAAGGTAATATCCGATACAAAGAGCTGTCTCGAAGTTAATCCCGTACTCTCACAAATACTGCGCAGAATCTATAACCGATGAATATCATAACTTTAAGATACTTCTTTGTTGATACTTAAAGTGTTGACTTTGAGCTTTTTGACATGTAGAAAAGCAATAAAAGATTATGATTAAAAACTATCTTTCTCGTCCATGAGCTAAATTGTACCTTTAAAAGGTTTCATAGCATCTTACTGACCTGTATCTTTTTTTTTATTTATCATTCAAATTGTATCCTCCCGCGATTGTCACACTGCGGTGTAACAATGGCCAATGACTGTTCACCTCAAACTTCATTATGTATTCTAAATCATTGGAATCGCTCCCCCTTGCGACAAATACGGTAATTTTTACTTTCGTTGCCCCAAATTGACCCAAGGCCCGAAACTTTAACAATAATAAAATTATTTAAAAACTTGGGCAAGGAATGGGGCTTTCCCCTTTCACGAAGATTAGTTGTTTGTTGTAAACATTTAAGATAAATTGTTTTATAATGTTCTTGAAGATGTCGGAGATGTTGTGATTGACATTTATTTTGATTACCAAGTATTTAGATAAAAATCAAGTTGATGTAAAAGTGTCAGAAATAATTGAGAGATTGAGAGGAATGCAAAAAATATTTCTTTGGTTAATAAAATGAACATACTAAATTTGTTGTCTTCGTGTGTTAACCGAGACAGATAACAATATAAAAATTGAGTCTGCTGATATCACTTCCAAAGTATACCATATTTCTAAAAATTCAAGATAATATTGCAATATGGCTTTTCGTCTTTTTTTTTAACAAAATAAATATGTTCAATCACTGATCTACTTGATTTGTAACTTTGATTTTTATTTTAAACAGTACTTACCACTAAGTCTTTACGACCGCCGTCTCGTAAAGTAGTAAGTCCATTCGCCTCAGCATTGGCGGGTTGGAATAAGTGTCGGAGTAGCCACGGCCGAGCAGTACGTGTCCGTGATAACATCTTACGGCTACCCGGGAGCCGGCCAGAATCCCTTCGTAAAGATACTTCACGAAAAACCTTATTAACTTATAACAACTGAACAAAAATTTAGTTACAAAAGGGTTTTTACCTCTTTTCTAGAAACTTTTTATCTTATACCTTGGCCTTTGAAACAATGCTTTCTTGACACATCTCAGTTAGTTCCTATGTAATACATACTGCCCTATGCGATACATACCCCTATGTAATACATACTCCCATGTAATACGGTATGTATCACATGGGATTATTATTATTTATTTATGAAATACATACTGCCTTATGTGTTAATACCCCCTATGTACTACATACTGTCTTATGTGATACATATACCCCCTATGTAAAACATATCTCCTTATGTGATATATAACCCCAATGTAATACATTGTTTTAAATAATATTTTTATGAATAATTATAAATTCAAATTGTTTAATTAAGGTTAAATTGTTTAATTATACGTTAAATTAAGCACGAAATAATAGCATTAACTCTAAATTTACATAATAATATAGTTTTGAATGAAATTATTCGTTAATAGGTCAAATAAGTAACACCAAATAACTTGTCTTATTGTCTTCGCCACATTAAAGTTTTTTCGTCTTGTTGATCGCGACCTGCCAAGAACGCATGATTTCAGCGTCCAGGGTATAATACTGGTATTAGTATCGCTTTACTTCGACTTTTATAATCGTTTTGGAACCACTCTGAAGTTTTGTTTAACTTTGTTTCTGTGTTTTCATATTTCGTGTAATGTACCTAAAAAATAAGATAATTATAGAATTTTTGGTTTGAATATTATCAAATCTAAATCTATGCTGTTAATAGAAGTTCTACATCATTGAAGTAGGTATAGAATATTATTTCGTGAACAATAATGTCTATTGTGCTATTATTAAATTAATGTATTACAAGCTTACAAAGGCGGTAAAATGTACATTGTGTATTTATTGCGTGGGTTACTAATTACTTCTAACTTAGATTCTCCAAACCTGAGTCGAATAAACTTAATTACACACAAAGATGAAGACTATTTGTTCCAAATCTGTTCAACAAAACCTCTACATTTTGTAGCCTATATCTATCTCTTTCTCACTTATGTACTCTTACTGTGTGAACGACAAGCAACTATATCTTTAATCTCATTTAAGCAGAACAAAACATTCCTCTAAAATTAACCCTCAAAGGCGACATTCAATGCGTCATCCGGTCATCTGATTCCTTGGCGCTTAGTTTGGTGCAGCATGACAAATTCCCCGATTAGTAAGTATCGCGCCTCATTTGTTTTGAGTCGCATCGCACGGCTCTTTGATGTGCACTCGTTAGCTTTCTCTTATAGACTGTAATGACGACTGACGTGCTTATGATCACGTTTTTGATGTGTATTTTTGGGTTGAAGGGTTATTTTTTGTTTGATGTTGTATTAAGTTGTTTGGGACGGGTAATTGAGTTGTGTATAAAAGTTTATTTGATCTTGTGTTTTCTCGCGCTTCTGCTTAAATGTCTTCAAGTGCCATTATTGTTGGAAATTTCGCCGTCACACCATCGCTCTTATAACTGTTTCACGATCACTGTTAACTCTTGTGTTTTTGAAAGTTTAATGAACTGAAAACCTCGATTCATTATATATACCTAAGTATAAAAAAGAAAGTTAGACCAATCATTTATATAACACAACCTTTTATTAAACTAATCTCAATATTACGTCATTTCATCAAACGATTATAGCTGTTAAGATCTCTATTTAAAGTTAATAATCGCTCGTGAGGTAGTCCTTTTTGGCGCCTATAAAAACAAAAGTAGATCTCTGATATATCTGCCTCGTGCGGCCCGCTTAGCGGCTCTCACCTATTTCGCGTATTTACTTGGATGTAATAATTGCTCCTGTCACATCCACGCATGATATTGCTAAGGCAATCGTAACTGATGCTTAATAAATAACTTGCAAATAATATTATGTTGTTATCTCAATTATACAAACCATTTTTAAATCTGCCAACTGGCAAGGCATCTGCAAAACCTGTGATATGAAAAATCAAACAGTATAAATTTACTTGTAATGTATGTCAGAGAAAGTATGTAAAATAAGGAATTAGCCGTACTTGTATTTAAAGTAAAATGATGTGGAAACATTGTGTTCTGAAAATTATCACTTAATATATTTACAATAAAATTACAAACTATTTATAAAGAACTTAAGTAAATACATACAAATAATCACGCCTCTTTCCCGTAGGGGTAGGCAGAGACCACTTCTTTCCACTTGCTACGATCCTTACAAACTTGTTTCACTTCGTCCACTTTCATTATTCCAAAAATCAAAAAAATCAAAATATTTTTATTTCAAGTAGGCCTTTTTAAGCTCTTTTAAAACGTTAAATTACTGACTCTAGTTGCAGGTTCCAAAATGTCATTCCAATGGAGAAGAACCGGCAAGAAACTCCATAGGTTACTCTTTTAAAAAAAAGGTTAACATCAATGTAAAAAATACAATTATATATAAAAAAATATACAAATATGCGACAACAGCGTTCCCTTCATACATGCTCTTTGGTTTAGGATAATCTTAAGTTAATCTAAAATTAAAACATCCTACTAATTTAGTTAAGCGTTTTATTTGCTGTACTTCATTGTATCACGCTGAACATTTCTTCCAGCACATGTTGACAGTATACTCAGCACAGCTCACCTATAGACTTAGTCAAATCCAGTTGTTTAATAATCCATCACAGTAATTGTGAGCCAACACTGCGGCGCTTCAACAGAATTATGCAAATGCAAGACAGATACATAAGCACAGTCTTGTTCAAATAATGCTAATTCTATCGTTGTTAAGATGGGAATTTATTTCAATGATGAAATCAATTTTACATTGTTACCACAAATAAGTGGAATGATTAGATTTGATGTAAAAAAATATCTTTCAATCAGTTTTAAACTATTTTAATTTTGAGATGACTTGTCTAAACATATTTTAGTAAAAAAATCTTAGTAAAAAAGTTAAACAAATAAACACACACATATTTTAAGTAAACCAGCAACAAAAATCACTTAAAGCTGAATCACCTAAATCACGATTAATGATCACGAAAATTATAATTAATACCGTACAAAATTGTCAACGAAGCAAGTAAGTTCCGGAGCGCGCCGGCCGCTTAAAAATTTGCAAGTGGTGTGAAGCACCATAATTCTCTCGTCGCTCCACCAAGCCCTATATATTACAACCAGAGGGTGCATATTTTACTCTTATGACGAACGTTTTTTTTCACGTCTCTTTTCAGCATAATTTTTCGTCTGTCAGTTGCTTGTTCGCCCATTGTGTCTCAAATAAAAAGCGTATCTTTTTCAGTGTGAATTCGTTAAGTCTTATTAGGGCTGATTATTCGGAGCGGTTTGTAGAATAAATAGTTTAATTAACATTGGTTTGGAGAATGGCTCTAAAATCTACATAATTACCACAAATACTTATTTCTGTTTGCTCTTTTAGGGTTTTTAAGAAAATGTCTTAAATAGTCTCTAAAGTAGAAATAATGATCTAAAAACATAAAGGAAATCGACCTTACTTCTGTTTAAACACTGACAAATATTCATAACTAATTGTGCCGATGGATAGTATAACCAGACTTTAAATAAACACTTCATTTATATTAAATTCTCTTTTTAAGTGCCACAGCAATAATATAACTAGTATAATAATCATATGTTTTAATTTTATAAGCCGGATTAATACACATTAGCTACGCTTTTATCAATCCTTTCATCGCACACAGTTATAATGGGCACTCTAACGTCTTGTATAAGGTAGTTCATGTTTATTTAGAGTAGAACACAAAGTACTCGAAGTAATCTGCCATAAACTTCAACCATCTTAGTGTTAAGACACAGAATAAAAATATTATTATCTCGAAGCGGATTTTTGACGAACAGCCGACATAAAAAGCGTACCTACGCTAGATTGCGACACTTACTTTATTTTCTTCTACATGCCAGTTACAAAGTGTGGCGTTTTCTTTTATTATCTGACAGCTCGTTGCTGCTTCGTGAAGGATACCACCCCCTCCTCCTTTAGGTTCCATAAATTTAAATAGGATAGTCTTATTTTTATATGACAAGAATACTTTACGGTAAACAGAAAGTATAATATCCTCTTTTTCTTCACTCCACTATAAGTTTACTGTTCTCACAGAAATAGGGTTTAAACACTAGGTTGATTACCGCGCGTATAAATTCAGTCAAATTCGTAGATTTCTGATGTTGTTTCTTCTTTCTGAAAGCCCTCGATAAACTATGTTCTAAACCCACAAAATCGATCTTACAAAACCGTTCGAACCTAAAGTGATTAGTCAACTTACAACAAACACAAACAAAGACAGTTCCAATCCAAAGTAAACAGCCGAAGTACGAAACAACGAGGAGTTGTCTTCAATTACCAGCAGCCAGCGATCAGACCCACGTAATCCTACCCGGGCCCACGCGTCGCCGGGATCTCCTAATTCTTGGGATTTTTCGGCGAAAGGCCCGAGCGGCGCCGAGACCGCTCGGCATGCAGAGCATTCACTTTCAGACGCGGCACGTGATTTCAGGACTCCAAAAGGTCCTATTTACAATGTATTTGACTTAAATCTCTGTCGCGCTGCAGCGTTAGATTTAGGTCAAATGGTAAAGATGAATTCCGAATGTGGATGGCTCGGAATGTTAAATTTGTTCCGAATTGATTTGCGCGGTGGCTTCTGTTGTAACATTGTGAGTTGGGTTTTAAATTCCGCATTTTGTATGATGCTATATTTAAATGTAAGTATCTGATATTTATTTAGAGACTTTATACTTTAACACACTGTAAGTTATATAGACAGATCTAATGAAAACAAATTATATAAAAAAAAAAACTACTTTAACTTTATTGTTAAAAGTTGGTATTTTCCATAAACATTCCACGGATTAAGGATCATCCCTAATAAATAAAATAAGAACGTATGAATAAAATAGTAAACACAGTTTATTTATATTGCTTACAGGAAGGAGCGGCTTCCCTTTCTTTTAACATAATCTCTAATACAAAACAGAATAATATCGGAGACTTCGTTCCGCACTGAAATAGATCGCCACTATTTTTGGAGGTTCACCCTCCCGTAGGAGTGGCTGGCAGTCAAATATATATCTTAAATAATTACATTATTTTGGATATG
Organism: Autographa pulchrina; assembly: GCA_905475315.1. Classification (NCBI taxonomy): domain Eukaryota; kingdom Metazoa; phylum Arthropoda; class Insecta; order Lepidoptera; family Noctuidae; genus Autographa; species Autographa pulchrina. The sequence goes on from FR997781.1 coordinate 11,976,629, forward strand.
AGTAAAGAATATAATGAGAATAACAAAAAAGGTCAAAATTTAAGAAAATAATTAGTTTGATCAAGCAATTACAGTCATTCGGTTGACTTAAAATCCCTGCTTTAGAACCTGCAGTTTACGAGAATCAGACATAATTTACTGAAGACAAATTTATATAGAAGTTCCATTCAAAGCCCAGGTTGTTACTGAGAATTTACTTAACCAATAACTCCTTAAGTAACCTGGAAACTAAAGACCGAACGCTCAACTATTCTATCGGTAATCACGAAATCACTGAAACTAACAACTCTCCTCCAATTCAAACCTACATCTCCTAGCAATAGAATGCATTTTCGCAACGCAAATTCGTAAAAATAATTGTAAGCTAATAAAAGTATGATAAATGTGTGAAAGGATTTGTGAATGTAATGTGTATATAGCGGGATGGCTTTTTGAACGATCGGGATTACTTTGTCATGTTGGCAAAATATTTAAAACTTAGGGTAATTAATAAATACGTTTTAAAAATATTTTTAACCAAGAATGCGAATTATTTTATTATACTGTTTAATATACTGATAGAAATGTAAATATCTTATTTATTTTTTTATATTCTTGACGATCCTTTTATATATGAAAATATGAGAACTTATTTTGCCACATCAGGATCTAAATAATATGACATTTGATTATTTTACATCGATATAATGGAAGCCAGAGAAGTAATTACATCGCTTGCTAAAACGATTGACGATCGCAGTTTGTCGCTATTGGCATTTTTATGAATATTTCAAGCGAACAGCTGTGAAAAATGCGGTATTTTACCAGAACTACTAAGATATATCAAAACGGTAATATGTATTTTAATCTTCTATTTGAACACAATTGTCTTTTAGATAAAAATAAAACCTTACATTATTAGGACTCCAGATCAGAATAATACTCTAATTAATTGGTTGTGAATTTATTCTGTTTTGTTAAATATAATATTTTTTACGGCTAGCTATGATAGGCTTTATGAAACAATAAACTAAACTTGGTAAAAATATCAAAGAATTTTTATCTAATAAAAAGGTTGCAACCTTTACACATAACAAACATCATCAAAAACTTGTCTTCTCATTTTTACAAAACCTCTCTTTTATAAAAAAAAAAACCGTTAAGTGAGCACAAAGTTTGTCGAGAAGCGTCCGAACCTTAAATTGGAGTTAAGGTAAGTCCACAGTGCAATTCCGATGCGGTTTTGAGTTTCAGAGAATCGTGGCGTCCTTTATACAAAGCCTGGCTTATGGCAGTCGTCCCGTGTGTAGGAGCCATGTGAACATTCCCTGGAAGGTTGACAGCCGAACAGATTAATACGTGGAACAGGAACACTGATCGTAGACGCTGCGGTATACAGATGATTTCATCTCAATTGGTACGATTCAATTGTGTAGGTTAGGTTTGGTTGTTGCTTACATACACACTTAACCCATTGTTTACTTCCTTGAATGTTGACTTGAGTCAATGTTAATCTTATTATGCTAAGACTGAGCTACCATTTAGGTATTGTGCTTCAACAAATCTATGGGCTTAAAACATAGATTAACCTTACCTTGACTTTTTGGTCAAAAAGAATTGGTATGAAAAGAAGAGAGTGAGAGTGTCCATTCATAAACCATTTTGTAATTCCTATATTTATAGGGCATATATATGAACCTCTATAGTTCTATATTCATGATAATTCTTACTTTTAGGGAGTTATCATAAAATTTAAAAAACACACTTTCGAATAAGTTATGATTCTTTGCGTGAACAAAGTGGGTGGCACACGAAATATATTTAAGTGTCTCCTCTCAAGATTTTATTATTAAACTACATATTATATTTATTAATGAAATAAAGTTTGTTATAAGTATTTGTTAAAGTAATTTCAAGAAAATAATATTTTTGGAATGAATTTTCTATATATCTTTAGCTATATTTTTATTGATATTCTTTACTTATCATAAAAAATGTATGTTATAGAAACTAACGTATTACGCTAAAATTACAAATTAAGATTGCGATATTATGGAACAATATAATATTGAAAAACGTAATTCCCAATTTAAACTTTTACTAGCACAAAGTTTCTCAAGCCCTTTGCTCCGAAAAAAGAAAAGTTGTAATTTAAAAGTGTGACAATTTCTTTCAGTGCGTTCATAGATTTACGAGCGCCATTTCAATGGGCACAGCTGTGGCTTCAGGCTTGGCCTCATAAATAATAAAAATATGAACGATTAAAAAGCGTCACGTCGTAAGACAAACCTTGACCCGATGCCATTGTCGCGTGTCTTACTATTTTAATTTAATTACAGTTGACTTGGCCGCGGGTCATGTACTTTACAAAGAATAACCTTTTTGTATATTGTTCGGTCGCTGCAGATTAAAATGAAAAAGCGTCGACTTGGGAACCGTTTAATTCGCATTACTTATTTTTGTTTGCATGATTTTTTACATATTTGCTGCGACGCGAGACATGTGTGTTTTTGCTAATAAAAGTTATGTTTCATGCATGGATTTGTTTTAAAAAAAATGTTTATGGCATTTGAGAATTTTATTTTTAGGTACGCTCTTTAAATTACATTTGAGTATGACGTATAATATGTTTGCTGAGCACTAATGCATGTCTAGTTGTTAAAAGGAAGTCAATAAACATTAATTGTAATCTCCATTAAAAAAGCAATAAAATTCCATTTACGAAAACAACACATCAACCAACAATCACTTAACACAGTATCAAAACGTATGAAGCTCATGTAAAATTAAAGTGACATTCGAAAAACAATTGTTTCATTAACGTAAAGACATTAGCGGGAGAATTCGGTCAATCCATGGCACACACATTATAAGACTGTTTTCACACTATCCTACACGATATCGGCATCGGACTCCGATATGATATCGGAACAAGTAATAATATCCTGGGACAAATCACACTCGGTCATCTGATCCCAAAGTAAGCAGAGCTGGTGGTATAGTAACCAACAACTGATAAACATACTTATATATTTCTAAATACATAGTTATATATGTCGATGGGTGTTATTTATCTATATTATGTAATACATTATATAGATAAATAACACCCAGACAGAACAAATGATCGTAATCATCACACAAAGATTCCTCCTGATTGGGAATTGAACCCACGTCATCCGGTATGTAGTCAGGGTCACTAACCACTAGACTAACAGGCAAGTGAATGTATGAATATTACGAATCCGATATCGTGTCGGATAATGTGAAAACCGTCTTAGGCACACACATTATACAGCGTGTTGAAACAAAGCGCGTGAGTCTCGCTAATGTGTGCGTGTAAACATAGTTTTCCATCAAGGCGCTGTGTCGGCGGCGGCGTCGGAAATGGCCGTCCGCTGTGACGACCGGACTAGCGTAAATACGAGGCAACCGTCTTCTATTGAACCGCCACCGTGCTGTTTGGGGAGCGTGGTTGGAAAACCGATGTTTTGATAAGATAATGTTCGGGCGTGTCTCTATGTGCAGCTTTATAGTCAGTATAGTTTTAGTAACTGGGTTTTTACTACACAATATGAAATATCAATTATTGAGGATAAAAAATACTTCCATTTAACATAAGAGGATACGTGAAAGCTAGCTACACTTCTTTTGAACCAGAGGCTTAAATTGGTTGCCATATGTAAGCCTGGTTTCCAGCAAATACCTAAGATTAATTCTAAAATAATTAATTTCACTAAAATTAATCTTATTTTCTTTCTCATTGATTAATTTCTACAAACAGACGACATAACAATATCAGTGTCCACAATACTCTGATTAATCATTGTTATGTAAGTGGACAGTAATCCCAGAGATTACCTATTTCATCGAGTCCTCTTATAATATCGTAACTATAATAATATAGTAATCTTACAATCCGAATCAATCCGAGTGTTTTTCCAATACGATACAAAATTACGGGAAATTGAGAACACCCAGACTGTATTAGGGATCAATTTTAATACCCAATCATCAATTTCTATTTCAGTATTGAGACTAGATGGTTCAGATTTGAGTCCGATATTTTAGTGGATTTTATTTCTCTACACCTTGTAAGTGTATCTTCGAAACATGACCATACTGGTTGATAAATGTATTATTTTGTATTTTAATTGATAAAATAATGTTTTTGAATAATTATGAGAACTTATCCACTCACAAATTTTCATTCCTGCAATTTTCACATTTATATTCTTAATCAAAAATAAAGAGAACAGAACAGAAGAAAACAGCTTCCACACAAAATATAACAATGTTTTTTATTAAAACAAACTTAAAATGACATTTCTTTACGTGACCCCTCCTTCAACATCGTATCTGCGCCGGACAGGGCAAAGCGACACGGCGACACGACAACGGCACGGCGACGTGTCGACGAGCAAACACGTCAAAACATGTCACGGCAGACAACGTGACGTGAAGTCCTGCGTCTGGCGTGCAGTCGAGGGCGACGTGAATGCATTTCGTACATGTCTTTTGAGCAGTCCTGACTACCTTATTGTTTGGCTTATTGATTTAGTAGGGGTTGTCATTGCATCAGGTTCAGGAGCAAAGCTTCTCGCTTCAAGGATTTCTCACCCTTTTGTAAGCTGCTACTATTGTGCAGGATTAATAATTAAAATAATTTTTAGAGATAGTTTACAACATAATGTACGTAAACTTAAACTTTTAAAACAAATATTTTTTCCCTACAACATAACACGCTTTTCAAAAATGCATCATTAGTTTAATTCATAATAAATATTTGATCGGCCATAAAAGTACCTACTCTTAAAACTAACAACTGCATCGACATAAAATAGAGATGATAGAAAATACGAGTAAAATATATAAACCGCCCGCACTCTACTGACGTTTTCACTGCACTGAAAAATAAATAGAAAACAAGTGACTATTACTAAATCCCATATACAAAACATATGGGCTATATCGCAATCCATTGTCAAACGGTGACCGAATAATTTACAGTGAGATTGCTGCGTCGATGGCGCAATCTTCGGGATTAGCCGGTCGCCGGCGAGTTATGGACGCTAAACAACGTAATGTATTGGCTAGTTAGTATTTATTGCCTTTATCCTATTGCCTGAGCGTTGCTCGCTACGTATATGTGACTTTCCTAGATTTGTTTCACTGGCAAGCACTGAAGCTGTTACTAGCAGACGTCTATTTTAGTCTTTTTATTTTGTTTGTTTTATGCATGCAAATTTTATGTCCTCTCCAAAGTTACGTGTTAATTTTAACCAAAAAGACGACGAGTTTGTCCTCATAACTTATGCGTTATTGGGTTACCGTATTAAACAGACTATCTATTTTACTGAGTTAGTTTACGACTAACTGAGACAGATAATCAACTGTTAGATTGTTTACCTAGACTTGTATAAACAGTCTACATATTGATTTCATCTAAGTCTAGTTTTATCTGAAGGAGATCTGAGTTGTTTATTTTTCAGGTTTATTTCTAAGCTTCTCGGAATAGCGCGGCAGGATTGTGCTGTTATAGACTGTCTTCACAGATCTATTACTTTGTACAGCAAACAATAATACGTTATTGTTTTACAGGATTTTAGCCTTAAAAATGTAACTTTTATGAACTTACATTCTAAACTACAACTTACAAACTAAACTTCTGCATTATTTTTATTATGGATCTCAGGCATAAATACATTATTATTGTCTGAAAGATATATAAATGATGCCAAGAAATTCATACATATTCAAAATAGTACATTATCATAATCGATAGAGTCCACGTGGACTAAGAAACACAAACACGTGGCAAGAAGCTTTACCAAACGTTCTCCGAAAGAACTGATTAATGGCAGCTCACAACTTTTCTTAAGTTAGCTGAGTTACATGTTTTACTAGCTTAATATGGAAATCGAAGTTATCACTCGAAATGTATTGGATTATCTAAAGTGACATTACTTATCTTAAAGTATTATTTGTCTTTATCAGGACAGTCATTTCTTTTAAAAATGACTTTCTTCCTAAAAATAAAGAGCAATAATTTTTCCGTCTCTCTTTGCTCCATTCTTCAAAATTTGTTCTTATCAAAATAAGATATCCCATTTCTCATTGTCTAAATTTTGTTTTGTTTATCTTGGTATAAACTACGGCAGTACATCGTTAGCAAGATACACTCTTACAGCTATTTGTCATCCTTTAACTCAATAAACACAAAAGTTCCGCTAAGAGGAACCACATCACGTACACACGGCCCTGCCACACAAATTGATAAAGTAAACTCAGCTCAAAAAACTTCAAAGCCCCCTACATACAAGTTCCTTACAAACATTGCATTTGTGAAGTAATTCGTATTACGAAAGATAAAATATTAAATACGGCCTATTGACAATATAATTTCTGTGTCACGCGGTCCATGGTTTCAGTGGTTGCAAACTTCGGGAGCGTCCCAAGTTTACCTGTCCTACCTTTGATCCTCGCTATCAACCGTTTATGAACCAACCATATAATACACAGGGAGTTTATTATTTTATAAATTCGCTTGCACAAAGGTCCGAGTCGAACCCAATTTACGCCTCGCGGGACATAAAGGGGCTTCAAAAACAAACTTAGGTTTGCGCCCCCGAAACTGTTTCCGTCGCACTTATGTTCTGGGTTATAGGGGTGAATATCGTTTGGGTGGGAGTGTGTGGTGGATTATGTTGAGCACGACGTCCTGCGGACGACAAGATCACGCCTCGACTTCGTTAACTTCTATTTATTGATTGCGTTCCAAGATGTTTATAGTTCGGCTCTGGTAAAAGATTTGTGGCTCGAAATTCGAATGTTACTGTTTTTGTAAGTGGATGACGATGGAGACACGATAACCGAACTTATTTACTTCGCAGGATTTCCTTTGGATATTATAATAGATTTGCCGGTTGGTTTTATGACTGATCAAAGTACCAACGAATTGTATGTGTGATATACGAGCTAGATATGACGGCCAGAATCTGAGATGTTTATTAACTTGAACGTTGTCTGTCAACCAGTTATGAATATATAGCGGCCTTGTTTGTGTCTTAATATTACTTTAGTTACCTAAAGTCAAATGAAAGTTGGTGAATAATAAAAATAAAATTCACTACGAACTTGTTTTGACTAACCTTAACATTTCGTTTTCATTCAGACAACTTTTTTTGTGTGTCGGAATTAGATACCTAAACATAATAATAATAGCTGCTAAAACTAGTAAAAATCTAGTTTTATAGGTCATGAGATGGTTCATAAAAACAAACAAAAAATGTTCAAGCCATTAGGCGGCGACTTAAATTTATGTCGATGTTTTAATGACATTCTATTTGTGTACTGTTAAGTATCGAAACGCAATACAATGGTATACACATAAAGCGATCCTAAATGAAGAAAATGCCCGATTTCTGTAAGTACCGCCCAGAGCTCTTTGTGTGCCGTGATAAAGACATTAATCGTTGCTTCCAAAAGCACTACAATAAAACTAACGCTAAATACCTCCACAATGAGCTCCCACAAAATATTTCACAACAAAAAGCTTTCTCCGTCTCTGTCTAACATTTTCGCGATTGGAATGAGACATTACAGGGATAAATGGTTTCCTTTGATGTCGACGCAGCGACGCCGCCGCGCCTTACCGCTACATATCACTTAGTATTCTTACGTTTGCTGTCAGACTGTACACAGTGTAAAAAAATCACAAAGAAAACTTTACAAGCTGTAGAAATTCCGGAGCGTATGGAGGGAGGTTTTTTTATTGGCCGATATCGGTGGGTGGCGAACTGGGCGATGTTCATTTGTTTTTGTTGTTTACACTTGACGGGTGCTATCGTCCGCTAATGTTGTCTTTGTTCAAGTCGGATCGATCACGAGATAAGTCTAACGGACGCTTAATAAATTATTTGACGGTCTTCATTTGTTATGGCCGTGTTTTGACTCCGTTTTGATTCGCCACGACTTTGTTTAACAACATTGGCGTTGAGACGATTACTTTTAAGGAATGTATCAGAAAAAAATATGTGAATACAAATTAGGTAAACAAAATATCTCGACTGGATAAGGAGTTATGGACTAGACTGTCAGTGGGAGTTTATTATGATTCTGGCCATGTTTTAGGTCAATGAGCGGACAAACGCTCTGACTATGATCTAATTTAGCACCCACACTTGATATTCTGCATTCCATTCGTCTTATTACCTTACCTACAATGTATTTATTGTTATGTATTTAGATATAATAACCAGTTCTATTTCTATTGGATTGCTATACCTATCAACCATAGTTCACAAGCACATTTAGAACATTTTCTACAAAAAATATAATAATATGTATGTAAATCATTATATTAGGCTATGCTAGTAAACTCTCTGCTTTAACTTCAAAGAAACAGTTAATATTTATTCTATTTGTCCACTTATCTTGTATTTTCCTTTCCTGCAGTACGTTTATTTAAAATGCTATTTATATTTTTTTTATTTTAAATATAACGCTACCAACTAATAACCAGACTCAATAACACATAACAGAAAATCCTAAAACTAAAAAAATATAAATTAAATATACATTTACTGTACTAAAGTTAGGCGTTGATCTTGAAGACGAGATTGACGACAGCCCCACATCAGTGGTACACTTTGATTTTGACTTCGGCTTTATTTAAGTAAAAGCATATCGATTAATTTTATTACTTTTAATAAATTATACATATTAGTACCTATTTTGAATTGTATTTAAATGCCTAATGTTTTTGAAGCTGTGAATTACACCTAAGTAATAACTTGGTCTACTGCGAGTTCTGTAACAATAATTAAAAATATATGAAGTATTGCACTCTGCAGTATTACTTCATAGCAATTTGCCATAAGACTGCAACAGTTATTTACAGAACTAATTGAAAACATCATTCTCGGAATCGTTTCGTAGATATTGCATTAATTCTTACGTAAACAACGTACAAAATAAATGAATGGATATTGAAATGATATCATTAAATGTTAATTTCTAAGTAATAATTATTTAATCTCATCTTTTAGTATGTGTAAATGAAATGCAATGATGTTTGCTTGATGTGTGTAATGACAGGTATATGTAGTAATGTAATGCGCTATGTTTTTATTGAGAAACTCTTATAATTGTGACAGCTAAGTGAATGGATTTGTACGGGCAATTTGGGACAGCGGCAAGTGTTATTATAAATTGTTGAGAAATGCGTTGTGGTTTATTCTGTTTATTTGAGCAGATCTTGCCAATTTATTACACAAAGAACTTGAGTCTGACTTTTTGGAGCACTCGTATTTCTTTACTTTAAATTAATTAAACAATATGCTTGTTATGTTTTCAATTTAAAAACACTTTTAAAAATGGTGATAAAACACTGCCCTTATTTTTTTACTGAACGCAGTTCAAATACTACGAAATCACATTATTTACCCGTATAAGAACAAGCATAAAAATGTCCGTGAGTGAACGAGAAACTCCTCAACAAAAAAAAAGTATGAAGAAAGGTAACAGTAGGTAACATATTAACAAAAGTACGTAACCTTATCAAAGCAACCCTCCAACAATTCAATGACAAAACTCAAAAACCTACATCCAATTACTTTATCACAATCAATAGGAAAGAATTCGATCAAAACAAGCTATCAATGCTCTGAGAAAGTTCGCGCCGCGCCGCGCGACGCGACGGGAGCGCGGTAAGATTAATGACGTCATCGCTCGCACACCCTTGCATCAATCACTTAGCCCTTTGATGTATTATTTACTTGGAAAACTTATTTTTGTGTGTCTACTGTTTTTGAAGCATTTTTCAAAGGCATCTGTCATTATTGAGTGGGATGCTTGTGATGGGGACTAGTTTGGATATTGATGTTGCTATGTAGGGAATTGGTTTTGGATTGAATAAAGTTTGATCTAATGTTTTTGAGTACGAGTAGTTTTCGTCTATGCTTTCTGGGACATTCAGTATTGTTAGTTTCTCATGTGTAAATACGGCAAGTATTTCGAGTTAGAGGACAAAGAGGTCTCAGAACTACTTCGACTTATGAATATTTTGCATTTTTTATTATTTGAACCAGTAACACATAGTCACTGATCTAATACCACTAACTAAACTGATATTCAAGCCTTAGGTCATTAATCTATAAGTAGCAACAATTCCTACAATTTAAAACCATAATTGCCTAAAAACGATTCAAATTAAAATGTTATAAAATGACTGATGTCTTCAAAAGACCTAAATTTATCTAAGGGTAATTGATTCTTTTAAAGTGCTTTAAGTTCAGATTTTTCTATCTAGGGTATTATTTTTAATTCTGTATCAAAACTTAGTTTTTTAATTATATGGATAATACAGAAGTAGGTATCTTAGTACGAAGATTTCATTGCTACACAATATTTAACCTTTTCATACCACTTGATACACGGATTCCCATTTACCATAATTAATAGCAATAACACAAAAACATTAAAAATAATGTGACGAAACAATATCGCAATACATTGATCGTTTTACAAGAGTCACTTAACCTTGGCATTAAGCACAGCGGTCAATGTGTACCGTACCCATGACCCTAATGCAAGAGGCTTATGACCATAAACTTGTCATAAACAACTTGTTATATGACGAATGCGTTCACAATTTAATTCCACTAATAAACATTAATATGGATATTAAAGGCCAATAAAGTCATTTGTATTGGAATTAATTATTTAAATTAGAATCTTCTTCAAATTGGCTTAATGTAAAATGGTTCTTTAGGTTAAACGTTTAAGTTTGGTAAAATATTGATATGGTTGTTTAATCAACTTAGCCTATCTCGGTTCACTTGGGTTATAGGTCTTTTCGAAGTTGCTTACGCCCCGGTCCTCCGTCTTCCACATTTCATTTCCTTTTTTCCTCCACAGCGTGTTTGAGGCCACTGTTGGTCATACACTTACATGCACAACATTATACTTCAAGCATGAATGACTTTCGTGGATTATTTATTAGTAATTCCTATCTACCGAACGAATTGATCGGTAATAATATAAAGTTTGTGTTTGTCACCTAAAGTGCTGTGGCAATAAAAAATATCTAAGAATGTTGTTCTAAAACCGCACTCTTGTTGACATTTGCAATCTTCTGGCTGTTCTTATATTTATTGACTTGGCCTTGACCAAAGACCATCCGATGATCATTACAAAAATCAAAATTTAAAGCAATAATATGAAGTCGGCATGTTTTAATAAATATGATAAGGTCATAATTCGGTCAAAATATGAATATAAATCAAGTGATTATCGAACTCATTAAATTGGAGTGACATGATATTTCGTAATACTGTATTTTATGTTATTAATTAATATCATCATCATCTCTATAGCCAATTCCAATAAAGATAGGCCTCCACTATATCAGTCCGGTTATTAAAACCACTTTACCAAAACTACATAGTAACAGTAACAAGTAAATTCAACCGCAAATAAATTACTTCTCAAACTTGTTCAATAAAATACCTATCCAAATCTAGTCCAAAACCGGATCGGAAAATAATCCCCAAAGTGATGTACATACTATAAATCAATGTATCTTATATCTGTTGCTACCATAAAGTACAAATGTAAAAAGTATAGAGTGCGTGCATCGCTAAAAGCCCATAGTTTTCAGGGTAAGCACAATCTTGGTATGTACTATGTAGTACATTAGTTTACTGATTTAAGTTATTTACCGTGCAACGACAGACGTTTATGCGAAAGTATTGACGGTTCCAATATAATTTGGTTTGAGATAGTTTTATTAAAAACGTCCCCCTCTGTTTTGATACTATTTTTACAACGAGACTAGTTCACACTAGTGCTCACGGTTCATACCCTGAAATACGTACTCTGTAGTATCTATCCATAGATCTATCCTCTATGGTCGCTACCTACTCAGTGTTGTTTTGTACATCACTGGTAAAGGCAGACGACACCAGATTACATTAACATATTGCTTGGACCATAATCCGAAGGTCCGCCACCAATCTCTTTCGGCCTTTCCCGTTTTTGTTACATTTCGCAAAAAAATATTTAAGGTCGCACTTAAGATGTGTTTAATGGCCATCGCTTAAGCAATATGGATTGTAATCGTTGTTTTGATGCGGTTAATTTGTCGATTAGAACATCAACTGATTTATTCGGTTTCGTGGTCGCTTCGCATGTGTCATGCATTTAATGAGAATGCTTTCGTCAATCCTCTAATTTTAAGGTTCTACTTATGTATTTACAAAATTTGAATTTACAATTATCAAATAGGAATCTAAAATCCCCAACCCACACATGAGCAGCTAGTTCCCTCCCTAACTATGTAAGAAAAAGGTTTTGATTTAAAGCGGAACTATAAAAAGCCATATTTTTTTATATCGACCACTTTCGATGATGCTTTGCGTTACTAAATTATTCGGTAATCATTGATAATTATCTTAGTACCTATAGGGTTAGGTTAAAATGAAAACAATACCAATTTAAAATGGCATTCGTCACTCGTGATACCAAAGCCAGCAGTTTTCGGAATTGTAATTCAAATAAACAACAATACGTATCTGGCGTTCGCGGATGACACGTAAATACATTTAATCGGCCGAGTTTGCATGTCACATTGTTTCCATTGAAAAACAAAGGGAACAAATCTGACGTCCGCTTTACATTTCACTATTAAATATAGATTGGAAATGGATTGGCGCTGAATTTTACGGAATGGTGTCCTTCGATTGTAATCAACGTGTGCATTGTCAAGCAATAATTAATTGCGCAACTAGTTCTAAGTTTTGAGCAACCAAATACTATAAAGCATTTACTTATTCTTCATCTTTTGCAAGCAAGTTCCTATCAAAGACCTGGTTACTAAAACAAAAACATCAAAAAGTACAGGTCAAAATTTAGTAAAAAAATTAGCACCAATTAATTTATTGACAAGATCTGGTACTGCTAAAGACGAATCACGAAATACATTTATAACAATTAGATTTCAATATCCACAGCACAAACGATCGCGAGCTGTTTATCCTACTCGAGTCGAGAATCGATTAAGGCTAATAGGTTATTGGAATATTCACAAGTAATGTACATTTGTAATGGCAACGAACCCTATTCAGTGGGTTTTGGCGCTCTACGGCTGCATGAGAGGACCTTTATGGCTGCCGTCCAACTTCTTTACATACGTATGTTACATCACGGTTGCAAGTGGTAAGAACTATCAAATGCGGGTAAAATATAAACAGTGAGTAATTTATTAACTATTGAGTTTGATTGCCCAGAAAACTGGGTAGTATAGCACTAGGTAAGTAAATAAATTCGAATTTGAAAGTGTCACTGTGGTTCCCATTTCCCTATTTCCTAATTGAAATCCATTTAAACATAATATTTTTTTTTATGTTTCCTTAAATAAAAAAATACACATTGCGCCGACCCCTAATAATTGAGAATAGGGCAGGGAGATTATGTATTGTGTACTTACTTTTATTTGTTGTCCGTTTCAAAACTAGCGTATTAGCGTCATTGTTACAAAATAAATAAATGGCATTAATTCATGTAAATATGCTATCGGCAATTTTTTATATCATATTGACTGTTTCAAAACATGACTTAGATATTTCCTGAAATACTAAAATAGGCTGTGTTGAAATCTAAACTTTTAGGCAATAAATAACACTTCATCTATTTTAGAAATATTTCATGGTTATTAATATTTATATCCTAAATTCAATTTTAATATTAAAATTTCAAATGAGCTTGACCTAAAGACACAGGGAGCTATTTTTTTTTTCGTCGATTTTATTTGCGATTGTGGTACTTTAAAAGTTGTCTGTTTAATGGGAAAAGCATTGTAATTTCCATACCTATTTATAAAAATGTCGGTGTATTTAACATCTAAGATTGTAAAGCCATTATAAATATAACAAAGGGTACGCAGGGATGGTAGCATTATTTATAGGCCGTGACGTCACCAACACATGGCGCCTTGTGGACATATCCTTAGGGCTGACAGACGCCTGGGACTTCACAAACAATATCTGGATGTGACAGAAATAGATGGGATAAAAACAATATCTTACTGGATTGATGTTATTAGCAAAACAAAGTCTAGCATTTGAATAAAAAAGCAATAGGAACATTTGTAATTTTATTACTTAACTAGCTGATCCCCGCGACTTCGTCCGCGTCAATTTCTGTTATTGTGACCGCGATTAAGAAGTTTAAAAAAAAAGTATTTCTGCGTAAATGATAATTTAAGTTAATATTATGTTGATAAAACTCTGTAGCAAATAATTGGCAATAATGCATTAATTTCGACCAAATGATTACCTTAAAAAAGGTTACAGTGAGTCAATCTTAAAAGATAGACATATACTGTCGCAGACATTTTTTTAGATAATTTAAATAGAGGAACAATTCTTTCATACATATATTTTGGGTAACTCGAACCGTTTACGCAGCGCACGCAACGGAAGCTTTCAAGTATGAATATTTTTCCCCGTTTTTGTGTCATTTTTCACTGCTGCTTAGCTCCTATTGGTCGCAGCGTAATGTTATATATCCTAAAGCCTTCCTCGATAAATGGACTATCTAACACAATAAGATTTTTTCAATTCTAACCAGTAGTTCCTGAGATTAGCGCGTTCAACCAAACAAACAAACAAACAAACAAACAAACAAACTCTTCAGCTTTATAATATTAGTATAGATATATTAAGTATATAGATTAGCGACTAAAAATATCATTAAGAATGTTGTTTCCATTTGGCAACCCTAGTCATAAGTCCGGTATTTCAAAAACACCTGACAGGACCTCAGATTTAAATAAGAATTAATGATGAGCGATGTTGTTGTGGGCGACCACTTAAGGTCAAAAGTTAAACACTTGATTATAAAATTAGGTTTTTTGTTGACGCATCAAATTATGATAATTTATTGATATGAATATTTAACCTTGACTTCGCAAATATGTTGCCGAATGCCTGCCGGCAAGATTGCCGATTAATTGAAGATGATTTTTATTAGGGTTTGATGTTATAGGTACGGTATATTCATAAAACTACAGCCTATTTAACGTAATTATGGTCTAATTCTTTCAAACAATCAAAATACTGATACGCAGATGCCTAGTTTTTAACCTAGATAAATTAAAGCAGGATATTTTTTACCCTTTAATTTAGTATATTATTATGTAATTTAAACTGAGATTCCTTGCAACAAGGAATTTATCTAGTTCACGAATTTCAAAATAAACAATGTTACTTTTATAGTTCAACTAAAAATCATCGTAAGTTCAGCTATTCCAAAAATGTATCCTGTAAGTTTCAGTATCAGAGAGGTAAATAAAATTGTGTGTGCCAATCAACGAGGTATGTGGGGTGTCCCCGGCATTCATGTGAGCATAGCAAAAACTATGCGGCTCACAAAGCGTGGTTCACACTGCATGCAATTTGTATCGCTTCATAGAACGTTCCACGTTAGGCGACGACAAAAATTCGTGCCGTCCGCCTTTGAACCCTACGCTTTACAACGGAACATGCGATCCGGTCGCTATTCTCGTCTTTTTGTATTTTGTTATGTTTTTGTTTTTTGAACTTTAATGATTGGTATTGTTACTTGATTCGTTTAATAATAGGTAAATAATAATGTGGTTTTATGTGGAGAAAAAACGGAGTAATATAACTTTGAAAAGGTTATTTTTGAGTGTGTGGTTGCAAACAAGTTTACGTTTTTGTGGCTGTCTGGCGATGGACACTTTGAGATATATTACAATTAATAAAAATGACCTTTAAAGGCTTGTAGCCGATAGAAAAGATATTATTACGTCTGTCTCTAAAAGTGTTGTTTTGCCTTTCCGTTTTCTGTTTGCTCGGAGACGTCAACTATGTCACCAAGTATAACTAATGTTAAACGTATAACATTACCAGTATTAGCCAGTCCTGCGATATAATATAATTATTTAACACATTAATAAAGGCAAATAACATTCATAACACGTAAATTTTTAACGGATATTGTCATAATTATTAATTGATTGGTTGGCCAAAGCACACAGCCGTACATGCAAACATTATTAGGTATAAAACAATAATATCAAACAATTATTATTGGCCGTCGGTAATTGCATTACCAATAGGTAATAAACAAATAAATATTATTGAAAACTATTTTACCACTTACGGTTTGAATTCTGAATAATAATTAATTAGCACCATTTACCTTTACGAGTATTTCGTGGTGTCAAATGGATTCAGTGGCCGAAAGTTATGTGGATGTATTATTGTCTATTTATTATTCTGTAATGTAGCTCGGCAGGGCCACTTAGCCAAACAAAATAAAGTAAGAGGAGAGAGCACGTAACCGAGTCGTGATCAGGAAAAGATGTGTATGTTGTCCAAGAGCAAGATGTAACGAAGGTTTTGGGTCGGACCTACACGAGACCGTCAGAGGACCCGAGAAAATAGCACCCTTTGCCCAGCAGTGGGACGAGAAGGGCTGGGAATGATGAGGAAAGCCAAAGAAAAAATGTTGGGGAGATTATTATGTTATTTACTGAACGAAAACAATATTTTATCCTGCTTTAACAAAAAGTAGTTTGGAATTATTAAAATACTGTGCTGGTTGTTGGTGCCGGGGAAGAATTAATAAATAAAATACAGCAAAAATTATAATATACGTCTGTATTGGACCAGTGTCACCGATGGAAGGGAATAGTGTTGCCACTATTTACACGAGGTTATATTTGATGTTGGTGTTACCAGTTTATAATTAAAATCTCCAACAAGTTTAACCTTCGTGTTTTGTTTTCTGTTAATACTTGATAATTATATTACATACTCATAAAAATGTAATGGTGTAATGTATATCCTCCTTCTTTTCTTCTGTGTGTATACGGCATTTAAAGATTTTTAATTCTTTAGCTACGGTCAACAATAGCAATATAAAGTAGTAAGTGTTAATTAGTAGAGTAAGCGTTGTGTTTGCCTCACCGCCCGGCCCCAGTGTGCTTGTGTACTGAAGACCAAGGTACCTCGGGCTGCAGTACGATTGCTTGGTCTGGGGGAAAGACACGCGCATTGGATTGCACGGGAGTTAGGATAAAGACGCTTTTTGATAAAGAAAAATATATAATATTAAAAAAAGGATTTTGCGAGTTTAGACAATAAGAAATAATAGATTTTTGCTTTCATGCAGTAAAAAGGTAGTCTTCTTAAATAGAATTTCATAAAAAAATACGAAAATGAAAAGGCATTTTACAAGACTATGTACTATGAAATGAAAATTTGTATGTGTAAGAAAAAACCTACGAAATACACTGTAAAGATAAACAACATAAGTGAAAAGTAGTTAATAAACATAGGTAATTGATTAAATAATACCAGATATTATCATCCCAAATATTACGAATGTATGGCGGGCGCACTACCCGCCAATTGCTAGCTTTGCAGTTAGCTCAATATATTTACCCAAATTGTTTACACTACCCCATGTTATTGCGTTATTAATTAAACGTTTAAATTAGCTACCTGATTATTTAATTTTCTATCGGTTTTGTATTTCAAATTCGTGTCATAAACAATGTAGGCAGTAAAATCTAAATTCATATTTGTAGAAAAAAAGATAAATGTATTCATGTCAATTTAAAAATAATAATTATGTTGATGTTCCTCTGAATTTTTTATGTAGGAACACACAAACTTTTGACAAATGCCACCCAGGGGTGCTATTAATGAAAAAGTAAATGGCGTCCTCAAAATGGCTGACAAAGTATAATCATTGTTGGGAAATACCTAAGGTTAAAAAGTCATATACTTTTATCCATCCGCGAATCATCCTGAAAATGCACGATTTTGGAAAAAAATAATATTTATTAGCAAGTAAAATTTTGAGCGGTAATGATTTCCTCGAACGAACGTTTATGAAATCATGAATATTTGTTTATTTATACGTCAATGAATACGTAACTAGTCTTGTATCGTAAGCCAAAGGAAAAATTAGTTACCAAAATATCTTGTCAGATCTAAAGCATGTGTAAACGATCTTCTAATGTATATGTAATGTATATAATCATTACATACCTATAAAAAAGCCCTCAACAACTTTATAAAAACAAGAAAATTGGAATAAAAACTTGGAAGAAAGATCCGTCTTACTAAATACTGTTCTGTATTTAAAGGTTACAAAAGCCTCGTGATTCTAAGAATTATTTCTATCGTAACAATAACAGCCCGGCTCCCGGTCTAGTGCTGCATCGAGTAATCGGTTTACTCCGTCTAGAGGTGCCTCGGACTGCGATAGATTCACTCGCCTCATTTTGCTCGACACGCGGACGACTCTATTTGAGAAAACTTATCCCCGTGTAAGAGCGCTTCGCGAGTAAATTACTCTTGTTTTGTTTTTATTACTGCACATATGAGTCTGAATTAAAAAGTTTCGGTTTTATTTTTTGGCGTTGAATTTTAATGAGTTCTTTAGAGTATATATCTGTTTTCAAAGGAAGATCTGTTTTTTGAAATTGTACCGTTGGCTAGATACTCGTTTGCACTTAAATAAATTCGTCGGAAACTTTAATTACATTTGAATTATTAATTTTCCCACTCTTTACAACTTCAAAGACCAGTTCATCTCCTAGCTAAGCGAATTGCAATTGCGGTGATCATTTACCGTCCAGTTTTTTTAAATTTCCGTAATTGTGTTATTTTTTTTTGCTCTTTTCAACTGTCTGTACTAGTTTTGTTTACAATAAGCCTCTCATATCACTTCCACTATTACCGCCTTTCGCAAGCAAAATAGAATGTCAACGTGTCAAATGTGAACATCAACCAGCTTATTACCATACGCAGCAACAGTCGAAGGAAATGCGTTCCCGCCGCCTCACATAAGCCCTGCATTCACCAAATGAGGGCTCAGAACCAAATTACCAGGCAAGTGTTTGAAAGCGCATAGAGCCCGGAATGGCGGCGTCCGGCCTCATCCGGCCCCGTCCGGACACTCTCCGGTCTCTGTCCGGTGCCGGATTAATTTGTTTGTACGTGGTTCGTTGGCGGCAGATATTGTGCTTGCACTAAGCCTTTTTAGAACTAATTGAATTTCGACAAAAATGTGCTTTGAATTTATTTGGGATGTATTTGAAAAAGTACACAGATTTGTACTAAGAAGATTTTCAAAACAACGAAAACTCAAAAGATAAAAAAAAAATGATCGATATATTTTGACGAATTTGTGTGCATCCAATGTAATATTGGCACACCTATTTAATTTAAATAGGTAGGTAATCTAGTTGTCCTTTCTCAAACAAAAACATATTCCTATTTTCTTGTCATCTGCACCTATATAATACGTAGGCAGTGGCAGTGTGCCCTAAGGCCTTTCGCCCATATAACGGTGACGTGAAGTAACATTTATAGTAGATACACAAGTGACGTCACACTGCGTCACATGTACTACAATTTACCGAGGCTATAGGAATTGGAGCAGAAGATTTATCTTCTCGCAGGCTGAAACAAACGAAGCTGACAGTAAACGCTAAACTAAGAGTTTAACCTGGATTAATATTCTGAGTTGGAAACAAAAGATGATCTATATACTGAAAAAATAAAGATTATATAAACAAATGCGGACAACATCACATACATTGCTCTGAACACAAAGTAAGTAGCTAAAGCACTTGTGTTAAAGAATTCAGAAACAACGAAGGTACCACAACATCCGGACCCGAAGCAATGTAGAAAAGTTGGTTTCTACATTGACCCGTCCGGGGATCGAACCCGGGACCTCAGAGCTAGCGACACCTTAAATTCGGTGCGTACGCCACTCGACCACGGAGGTCGTCTTATAGATTGATTTCAGACTTTCAGGCTTGAAATGGGTTTATAAGTATTCTGGTAATAATAATTCTGATACATCCCTGGTAGTATAATTAAAACCGTCTTTACAAAAAACATAAATAAATATAAAGCTCTGTTTTGTGCAAAATAAATAACAGAACATAATGGCAACTCTTAAATTAAAAGCGCCTTTATCTCAGAAGAATATTATTGTTTTTCGTAATTCATTCAGTTACTATTTAATAACAAACATAATCTACAAATTTTAATGTTATTTTTAATAAAACCTTAAATATTAGCTTACCATCGTCCCTGCCTACAGTACCGTTAATGTTGTTTATCCTCGCCGACGCCGGGGACGAAGGGGCGACCCGCGCTGTCCCCGATATGCGTTATTGCAATTTTTATTTCTTCTTCGAACCACTATTTCCTCGTATTGCGCCAGTGCCGTCATGTCAAACTAATATTGTTTCCTGCATGATGGATATGAAACAGAGTTTTGTTGTTCTTTTCGCAAAGCTAAAACGTTGATAGTTTTAGCGATAGGTGCGGCAAGGAGAATAGGAGATGAACCCACATAATTCAGTTTGTTTTAAGATTTTAAGTAAGTTTGCATTATTTTGATATTTTTAAGTGTGTTCGATAAATATTATCCTACTGCCCTTAGCAAATATTAATATTCGGGTGTGTCTAGAAGTAAACTAAGAACTGAAAAGTATGTAACAGACAGCTTGCAAATAGGAAAGACGAAACCAGGATTATTTTGTCATGAACCTAAAATTGATATTTCCAAAATACTCATATAGCTTTCCTAAAGTATTTCTTAACAATACTCCTAAAACGCAGTTTTGCTCGTTCACACGCACATTTTTCAGCTTTCAAACGCACGTCATAAAAATCGTTCAAGAACGTGTCGTGTAATATAATTGTGCGTGGCATACGGTCCGTACTTAAGGCGACGTTGCGAACACCTGTACGTTACGTATAGAGGGTCGCTCTGGGTCAGTGACGTCACACGTCGCCCGCCATTTATTTGAATTTCTATTAGTGGATACTCAGGTACTGTGATACGGTTAGTAAGTACATTCGAAGCCGTAGATGTTTTTGTTAAGCCCTGATTCTGTTTGTCCAAGTGTTTTATATTTAGTAATGTCTGAGCGTACTTTCACATAAGACAGTAACTAGGTATATAGAATAGCTTATGTTTTTGATTAGACTACAAGTTTTACATCCTTTCATTCAAATCGGTTCAGTGCGTAGAGTACCGTAAGAGCGTAGAAGAAAAAAGACAACGTTATTTTGTTTCCGTATTACTGACATTGAATTCATAGTAATCATCTCTTAGAAAAATTTTCAAGCATTTAACCGTTAACAACATAGTTAAGAAAATTAGCTAAGTTCTGTTAAGTTAAACAACCTCTATCGTTAAACAAAAAACAAAGTAAGAAACACGTTTCAATCTTAACATTGTGACAAAGTGTGTACACAGTTGTTGTCGCATCCCCTTTACTTCTTTCCTCAGTCTTTGATTACGTCGCAGTGAGAGCAAATAAAACAAATAAACAGGTCTTTTGTCAGCTCAGCAGAAGTGAGCAATCAGTGCGGCCCAAATAAACGGTGACTCACGGAACTGCTTCAAGCGGTCGCGGCGAGCGCTGCGGCGTACGGCTGGCCCTTAACTGTAGTCATTGTGGGAATGTTACGTAGCCATAAAGATTTTGAAATAAATTTATTTTATTTAATTTGCAGTGTAATCGAACACAAATACAATAAAGCGCTAATCTATAAAACCAATGTCGGGTTTAAAAAAAATGGTCTTTGAATGTAAATGTTAATAATGAAGTAACATTACTTGTTAAAATAAAACTAGGTTTTACGGATATTGTCGCGGTTTGTTTTTAGATTTTAGGTCCCGACGTTTCAACACCTTTGCAGGTATCATAGTGACGGGCAGACTGAGATGGCGTTCGTCTTGACAGTATATGTTGCTCGTTCTACCTTCATGTTTTAATTAATTATTTGAATTCCGACCTACGCAATATGAGCTCACTGTGTCTTAATGTCTTGCAGCGCTGCTCTTGGGTTTGGCCCTGAGTTTATTTATTATTGGGTCCCAAGTAGGTGATAAATCTTCCAGCCATCTTCTCTATTGAAATTAGGATGTTTTTTAATCTCAATATCCTCGCGAAACATCCTATGTAGGAATTTGGGTTTTTTAGCGAGGATACTTATTAATTTATAAAAAAAAAAAAACAGGAATTAAATTGATATTAATATCTTCTCTAATTGTGTAACTATGTTAAGTTGCCTTGTAAAATGCATGATTAATTTCCTAATTAATAGATACATGTAATTGGCTAACAGTGGAGCTTTTAGTTCAAGGTAACTAATTACGTTAAAATTAGTACGTAACGATAGAATAAGCGCCGCTGTTAGTTTATAATTATAAAGTAGTCAAAACTCTTTGAAGCAACAATAAAAAGTTGAAAGTAAATGTTTTACAGTTGTTTACGGTAAAGAAAATGGGTTAATGATGTTTAGACCTGTTTAAGGGCTATTACATCTATTGTAAATAAATAAAACTACTGTGAAGAGAGATTTAAATAGAACTACCAATAAGAATTTGGTACATACTAGAAAAAGTAGATCACTTGTACAGTGAACAGACGTCAGAGGTTGCTTTGCTAAAATAAATCTTATACCTTTGATATACAGGTGTTTATTAAAGTCGGAGTGTTAAGACTGTGATGACCTGAAGTTTTCAGTACATTTCGCTAATGCTTATTCATCAAGAGGAATTTTCACATTTTCTAAAGATATTTTCATTTCATAAATGTGTATTAAAATTATCTTTCTCAAATAAAGTTTCCGGTTAGATTTCTAACTGTAGTTAATGTTTAACCTTTCCCCGTACTTAAATCTTAATAAGCTTAACAACAAAGCCATCGTTTAATATTGTTTACCAAAAGCACAGACTTTCAATAAAAAAATTCCAAGTTAGTTTTTCTGTGAACAAAAGTAATTAAGTTACTTTCTTAAGTCATGAACTTGTTTTTAAACAGAATTGGATCTGAAAGATTTTTGTACTGGTAAAAGCTTTTCTGAGAAACGTGTTATTTGATGGCGCTGACTGTTGCACTTAGTAATATATTATTTAAAAATATTTGATTACATTTAAACCGACTTAAAAAGAAACATCTATTTAGCTGGATTCCAAAAGAATCATAATATTGCGGTATATAAGTATTGATTTTAATTGGTGTTAAAAAGTTTGACTTCACTGATTTTTTAATTTAGGTACATCCATTTGACTTATTTTTGACTTATTTTTTATGCATTAATACTGTATTGTGGTATATTTAGTGCTTGCACTTGTTACAAATCTCTTAGAATTTCTGCATAAACGACGAAGGAAAACTTCCAATACAGGAGAAAACTCTCGCAAGCTAATTGCTTTTCTTTATGTACTACATTAAAATATATTCGTACGAGAACACATCGAAGTTGCGATTCAAATAAAAATAAATCTTAAATCTATACAACACAAGGCTGATTTTACGATAGGGTTAAATTCCTTCTAGTTTGAATTTTCATTCGTAAACCACTAACATTTTTTATTGGCCATTCTGACTTATAATCTGAAATAGCTTCGTAACTTAAGCACTTAATCTGGTTTTAAGTATCTTCTTTTAGAGACGAAGTTTTTATTAAGTGTCCTTTAAAACAATACACTAAGTACTAAGGACATTTTAATTTAGCTGACTTTTAGTGCCAAGATAAATTGGGATTAGTTTTAAACAATTATAATTCTTAAGATCGTGTTTGTTTTATAATATATTGCTGTTGTGTGACATGAAACGATAATTTTAGACTTATATTTATTAAGAAATGCCTTGGCGATGATTATAAGATTATAAGGTAATCGGCTATGGGTAGGTACATAAGTCAATAAACCATAATTTACAGTGAATATAAAGTCACAGTTGTTGCCTATTTCAATAATAAATAAATGTAGTAAACTCTACCGATTTATGTAAACTCAGATTGTATTCTATCCTTATTCTTGAAATTATTTTCCACGATGATAATGCGTTAGATATCGTTAGTTATAAATGTTTAGGTAGGTTTGGTCTGAAATAGTTTTATGAACATACATTATTCAATACATACACGGTATGAGTAGGATTTCATGTATATAAATATTACTTGTCTACTGTATTCAGATCCTACTATTATAAATCAAAGGTAGATACATAACTTTTTTAATTCATAAACATTAAAACAATAGGAACAATACCTGACCCAATTAAGCTAACATCACAAATCAAACCATTACAAATACAAAGTTGTAATGAATCTTTTTTACAGTAAACTTTTTAATATGAGTTGGTCGTAAATACGTAATGAGAGTTAAAAAAAGTTAGTATAGCGACAGCGAGGACTCCCCGGAGGGACATAAGTTCAACGTAGCGGGACCGGGACAATGATCCACTATAAATGTAAGAGGATGCACCTCATACAATCAAGCACAATTTTAAGACGTTGACAATTCTTTGTCTTTGATTAAATGCCATATTTGAATGGCAGAAAGACAATGAGAGTTTTCATCACGAGACAATTGAGTGTTTGACCAACAGTGTTGACTCTACGCTTATCCACCCAAATTATCATAATTATTATGTAAGATTTTCTTTGAAGCTTTAACTTACTCTTTTTATCAAGTGTAAGTTGTTATACTTGATAAAAAGAGTGAGTATTTTACTATTGTTTTGAGCCCTAAGTATCCTTTTGCGGTGCAATTATTCTTATAATTAATAATCGATGAATCTTTGATGAATCGAGTTACAGGTCATACAAATACGGAAAAATATTTTTCCTATCTACGTATCACATCTTAACACTACCACCTATATACTATCATTGGCTAGAACAAGCGCTCGCAATTCCCCTTCTCGTACGTACACATACGCAGAGATTTATAGCGCGTTTGATACACCCGCTTTATTTCTCAACCAAACCAAACTTAACCCTACCGTACTTGCTACCAACACACTCAAGTAACCCTAACGTTGCCATGGTAACCATTTTGATGGTTGGTACGACTGCAGGTTCTTACCCCTAGTCACTTATACACATAAACTTTCTTACTCTTCACTCTCTCACTTTTCTGGACATAAATGTAAAAGTAAAAACATTTTTATTCTAATAGTAGTTGAAAGCCTAAGAGCGCCTTTTGTATGTAAAAAATAAATAATTATGTTGCATTTTTCTAAGAATTTCAGTTTCATTAATTTATCTACATAACTTTAGTTCTTCTAGTCTAGATTTCACATTGATTAACCTAACTCATCTAAGCTTGTTTTAATGATTAATGACTACATCTATTAGTGTTTGTACAAAATGTACCTAATCTTCAAACAAGACTAATGAATCCGTTCTATGAACAAAAATTTTAATATGAATTTAATTCTGTGAAAGAATAACCT
This sequence comes from Autographa pulchrina, assembly GCA_905475315.1. Classification (NCBI taxonomy): domain Eukaryota; kingdom Metazoa; phylum Arthropoda; class Insecta; order Lepidoptera; family Noctuidae; genus Autographa; species Autographa pulchrina. The sequence goes on from FR997781.1 coordinate 12,001,929, forward strand.
TTCTAAATTAATATAACGCATTAAATTATGTGTTTTTAGAATCAAAGGATCTTTTATCTAACATATATGAATCACCCTTTATCATAGTGTTTTTACTGTTACCTACACAGACAACTATTTTTATATAAACTCTCCTTCTTATGCGATAGCCGATGAACAGCTGGAAGAACTTTAAAATGTCATTATACTAGCTGGCGGTTTTTGTTCTGCCTCTTGATTTTCAACAAACTCGATACAAATGCAGAAGCCACGTTTACGTCTGTACCTATACAACGAGACATTAGTGCTTTCCCAGGCGAGCCCATTCAGCAGCGGCCTAATCATACAGAAGTTTGTATTAGCACTACCAGCCTACCACTTTTCTTTTGTTTTATTAGAAGTTGGTCCGCACAGGCATCTGCATTGCACCTTAAACAAATGCAAATATAACTGAAATCTAAAAAAATCTAGCGGCATTATATATTCAGTTAAGTGTCACGACGAAGAGGCGACAACGACGACGCGACGATGACGCGACGGGTACGTGACGCGGGCGACAAGTTTCAATAGTGCGATTGTGATGCCGCAGACGACCCAACCACGACACTAGTGACACTGTCACTGTAGAGCCGCAGGGAAGTTAGTCAAGTGAAAAAAAAACTTTAGATGGTCGGTTCTTGGTTGCTACTAATGTTTTATTAATTTTCAGATAAGACATTTAAAGTAGTGTGGTGTTTGACAATAGTAATTACCTACCTAATTACTCTTTCTAACACTAGCCATAGCGGTTTTTGTTTTAATCCATATAACTGTTAGGAAAATAAAATGTGAAAATAATAACAACTAGACACTCAAGCAATCACATGATAGTATCGAATTTAATTTTACGTTCAAATAATTATTCGGTTTAAAGCCAATTAATAGTCACTTCATAAATTCATTTACTACGTAATGTAATTTAAAACACCATTAAAATATCAAATTGACTTAAACCATAAAAATTCCATGATTACATTAAAATGAATTGCTTTTTGAAATAAAAATAAAATAAACTTTGTAGTAATGTATTATGTAATCTGAGTTTATAATTTTATGGCTGAAAAGGTTTTAAAATATGTTAAACACTTTTGATCAAGCGCTCTTTTAAAACAAAAAATACCTACGAGAGCACAGACAGATAAACCTGTTGAACTTATAATAAAATATATTTCGACTCAAATGAATGATTTTTACATACCCTTATAGTAAAATTAATGATTGGTTTTTATATCACTGTAAACTAAAGTTTACTAAGAAGAAAAAAACTTGCGATTGTAAATGACGCACTTTAGCGTCATCTCGACAAATATTTATACAACGTTTAGGCGAATAATAACAAACCACATCTCAAACGGAAAGTCAAGAACTACAGCCTTGACACTTAACATTACTTAATAACACTTAATAATATCCTTCTAATGTATCACTTGAATACAGTGTAAATATCTCAGTGTGACCACAAAAGTCAAGAGCCTGTTATTAAATCTACTGCTGATGTAAAAGTTGCATGTTTTGATATAAGAGAGCAACATGATTCTTCATATATTAGTATTACATTTTTAGGCCCAAAGATTTAGATTGACCTCTGCGTCCGGGGTAATTGCGTCCTTTTATCTTATTCCTTCTACCAAAGTAGTATGGAGCGAACTCGTAGGAGATACGAAGGTCTAAACACATTTTACGTCTTTCTACACAATGTTTTATTGTTTTGAATAAATTAATACAATACAATACTCTGGTACATAACAAACTGTTTAAGAGCAGTTAGCACAGATTTGCATACTTTGATATGACCAGTCAAGCAATCTCTCACTATACTGCAAAACTAACATAATTCGTGATGCTATCGCATATTTTATTCATGAACAGTGCAATGACATGCGACTATTATCCTTGTAGTCCACATTCATTATATCGATTCTATTCTAATCGACTGACTGCTAAACGATACTCGAGTGTCGTCGCGTCGCACAACACTAGACCGCGGTGTAATATTAATGTCTGCATGAATAAACATTATTTCGTTATTTTAAATTTCTTTCATTATTTAAATGAACAGCAAAAAATTTTTTTACTCAAACTAGTTAAATAATGCAGTGAGGACACAATAAAATTAATTATACATTTAAAATCTAATTTACTCTCTCCGCATATAATTACTGACCAGAACACAATACGTATTTACCAAGCCGTAACAATGAAACATTATGTACCGAAATGTAAAACAGAAATAAATAATGTATGGGATAAAAACAAATAATTAATTGCTATAAATTACTGAGTCATTTACATAATGTGAAGCATTTTATCACTTCATGACTTTTATCCTCGTATTAATCAAATTGTTATTCATTACATGGCTCTTAAAATTAAGTTTGGTAAAATGAGTGTCAGTAAAAGTTTGGGAGCATGAAAACTAATCCAAATAATGATTAAGCTTCTCTATTCTAAGCTGTTATATCAGCATTATTCTTAGTTACAGTATTGGTGTTACATTGTGATACTTTTTGACATATTAAATTAATGAAGATTTTCGGCGAATGAGACAAAATATCCTTTGAAAAAAACTAGCAACAGTTAGCTTCCCGTATCGAACTTTCCGAAAAAAATATTTATTTACCATTCACCTACATATCACAAAACAGCAAACTAAATAACAATTGACCTAACATTCATAATAGCTACATCAACAATGCGTGTTTGTGCACAACAGTGATTATAAAGTAATGCCACGGGTAATGCAGTGTAAATTAATAACTCGAGCCTGTTTGCTTATTCAGGTGTCGACGTCGACGCCGCCGAGACCTTACTGCAAGTTGTCATTATTTGCTGCCCTGCTGTATTTGTTCTTTTTACTTTAGTTATGGAAATGAAAAACGAATTACCTTCATAATATAGATTAGACAGATACCTGCAATGCAACTGATTAAAATTTTGGGTTATTTTGCATTGTGTGCTTCATTTGCGGTCGGGAATTATTGCATCCACATCAAACATGACCATTCAGACAAATTAAATTCTTAGTGTGACTTCTACCGATAGATCAGATATGATTTTGGTTATGTTGAATATTTTGATACCCTGCTCTTCAACTATTTTAAGTTCACATTCCCCATGCGCCAGAAATCTCAATCCAGATGAATAATAAAGTAAGATTTAGAGATAAAACTTTTTTTATTGCCGTTGATAAATAACCGCATATTTAATGTAGCTCGGATTTAAGTGCGATTTATCAAACTAAGCCTTTCAGCTTAGTATTTGTGGGTTTATGTCACTTGGCTTGAATGATTCACTTTGAATAGTTTCAAACTATTGAGCCGCAGAACGCTGATGCTTATTTAATTTGAAAGGATGTTTGAACAACTTTATAATGAGACCTTTTTTATAATAATTTGGTTACAATTGCCCACGCTCTTTCGAATTAGTGGAAAGTTAGGACGATATCTTTTATAATGTCAAATGATACATTTACTTGTGAAGGGTGGGCGAACTCAAGTGCTGTCGACGTTTCAAGTTGAAAAGAAAATACGAATCAGACTATTAATTTTTCGTTTTTGTACACCCACAGTTCTGAAATAAAGTACCATTCAAATCAACTTTTTTTTTAATTCAAAAGTCTTTGAAATGTAAATAATTTGTTTTGGTGAATAGATTCGTCCCGAAATAAATAAGAGCATGATGTTTGTTACATGAGTGTGGCGATAATGTGAAGGGTTACGTATTGACCTGCAATCAAACTCGTCAGTTATTCATTATCGACGGGACGCAATGCCAGACACCAATGGAAAACACATAAACATGAATCGCGAGGGGGTGGGGTGCCAGTGTAAGCGATGACACGGTATTATTGATGGGTTATGTAATAGAAAAAAATGCTTAAGGAGAACAGAAAGATATAGCTGTAATATAATTTTGTTGAATGTAGGGATCTAACATGAACAATGTTTTGTAGAGGTAATAATATGCTTCGATGTGCAGCTATACTATTTTAATAATGGTTTAAAATCGATTTTGCGGTTTTATTAAAAAAGAAACTAGTCCGCTTTTATACCATTTTTATACTTGCAAATGTGAAAATAAATAAAATTGGCTTGGTTTTCATGTATAAAGGACATGAAAACGAAACAAAATCCCCGAATTGGTCAAATAAATAAACAAAACACAGGTATTGCTAACCTGTGGGCCACACCCCTAGTCCACAATAAAGTGTGTCAATCGTAACACGCCCCATACCACGTTACGAGGTTGTTTTGCCGTCGCTTTTACGACAACGATACGAAACCACTATAAACATCTCGTGGTACAGGGCGGCCCCATTCGTATGATGATTATTTGATATTCATTGTCATACTGTTTGCCTCATTTTATTGTCCTGTACTTTGAGGGATAGAATTATGTGTGGAGTTCGCCAAAAATATGTTTTTGTCGCCTATCAGTCTAATCAAATGAAGATGAATGTCTGTGTGGGCTAGACGAACTGTCCCGGACAAGGTTACGAGACAGGACGATTATTTGACCACAATGTCAGTGAATAATTCATGAAAGAATATCATCTTATTTACATAAGCTTATTCTTATATCACTGAAATAAATAGAAACTTCTTCCGGCAAAAACAAGAAAAGCAGCTGAAGCTGTTGAATGATGCATTTCAAATAATTGAGATCATACAAATGCAATTAGTCGTTCATGATTAGCCCAATATAAGAATCATAAATAGGGAAACGAACTAATATTTATTCATTGCGATTGGAATAACTAGACTTTTGTAAGTACAAAGCTATTTTCTAATGTTCTACGACCACCATACAATTGAGCTCATGACCTATATCCATAACATTCAGTATTGGTGACGTATCCTTGAGCCGACGTCAAACATACCAGTTCATACCAGTTTATACCGGTTTATGACGCGAATAAGAAAGGCCCGTCCCGTCGATAACAGCCCGTTACTACGTAAAAATATACTTTATTGGTCTTTCACTCTTATTGCTTACAAGTTGGTGCTATATACACAGAACAATACAGAAGGTTCACATAGACCATCGAAGTTGATGATTTTTTGTGCTAAACATAAGTTCAAAGCTATCTCATCTCTCCAATAGCTAAACTCCAGAGAGACTATTACAGAGAGACATTTAAAACAAAATCAGGTTTAACAATTCGTATGTCTGTCTACTACGGTCTGCAAAGACTGACATAAACTGAAATTTAAGCTAGACGTTTTTATCCAAGTTCCTTAAAATAAATTAACCCTTCGTAGACAACATTTTATTTCGATAAGTCACGTGACTTTGACATGTGCGTTTCAGGGACCAAGTCAGTTTTTGAAAATATAATAATAAACCTTCTGTATTTTTTCGTCTCTGGAGTCAGTCAATAGGCTATTGTAACTGAGTCACAGGTCATCGGCTCATGAATGAACATATTACTTTTATGTATATTGATCTATGAAATAAAGATTTTCCTGTCCATGAAGGTTGTATATGGACTTCATAACTTTAACCCCTTTCACTTAGTTCTCTTTTCAAAGAACATCGATAAAATTCGTACAAATATTTTTCTCTACTTCTCTGTAACGATTTTATATGATACTATTTTGGTCCTATTTTTAGGTCAAACTATGTTGTTAAAGTATAAAGTCATGAATTTAATGCTACCTACATAATTTATTATTTATCAACATAAATTTATTAACAGCAATTCATAGGAAATTTTATTTTAAAAAGAAACAAAAAAGTAAATCTTACAAATTGAGCTAGTATCATCATTAGGGACATTAGTACACAAATTACAGTTGTAGAACAAACCTCATTCGATCGACGCGTACTACATACAGCGACCACCGTAGCTATGAATAATAAAGCAGCCAAGGAAAGCAGTGGCTTTGATCGTCAGCCATCGATCCTGGCCGTGACCTTGACACTCGTGAGCAACACGTTATTATAACTCCATGTCTCATGTTAACACGCTTCTGTTTACTTGAACATCAACACTGGTAACACAATATGTGATTATGCTTGAGTGTCGTTGAACAATTGATTTAGTAGTATTTTCGTAAGTAAACGATATGTAATTTTTAAGACAGATAGTAAATTTGTGCCGCTTAGCAGTAAAAATAAACAGACACATAGAGTGAAAGTGAGTATATCTGAACACCTAAGAATATAACGTGTTTACTACCTAAATCCATATTCATTTAAATACGCGATGAAAAGTAAGATTGACTAACGAAATTCATGTGGTTAATATAATTATATTATTATTATACTCTTTTATGTATAGCGATCTCTATATACACTTAACTTACATGTGGCGAGATACAATCTAATATCTTCATGCCCTTTACAAAAATGAAGTGGCTTAATCTAGCCGAAATTAAACGACTCAATTCAATCGAAATAAAATATTAATAAGCTTCATCTGTTTTTCTCAGAAATCTTCAGTACCATGGGTTCAAGAGAATTGAATCACGATCACAAAATTATGCGAAATACATTTGGGCCAGACATCTAGATTGATCAAAGAGCACCTAGTCGTTACAATTGATTGTATTGAACCGTCTGAAACGTTTGGCTCAGAAACAAAAGAGATGTCGTGGCAACCTTTAAAGGTTAATGACTTGTAACCAATAGGGAGGCAACAGTAAAGGCTATTATAATGTCATATTGATGACACTGCAGTGCTGTGGTTCAGTGGTGCGTTAGGCGCTCAGGATTACGGGTTCGATTACCGCAAGGGATTAAACGCTTGTGGTCTAGATATTGTATTTAGCCTTTCTAATGATACAGCTATATAATAATACGAGCTCTTATATTACGGCTAGATAAACTTGTGTTACAAATTAATTTCTATACCTTTAAAGTAAATCATTGATAAACACAAAAATATTAGCATATCAATCAATTAAAACTATTGAACGTACTTACAATTACAAACATAATTATTATTCTATAAAATAAACAGAAACGCCATCGGTAATGTTGAGTATTAATTCCTTGCTATAGTATTATTCATCCAGTACGTAATGTTTTAGTAGAAGGTTCTACTAAGCTAATTGCTAGCCATTTAGACGTGCAGGTTGCACTATTGACCTGGATTTTCTTACAAATACATCCTGTAATCTCTGCAGGTTTAGGAAATAGCTAGGTAAGCTTAAAAAATCTAATGTAAATTAAAAAAAATAGGACATAACTTTTTTCGTACATTCGACATAACTTTTTACTTGAATCGTGTTAATTAAAAAAAATATTTTATAATATTTAATGTTTATTTTTTGGCATTATAGTCCAACTGCACGGCAAAGGCATTCCTTTCCTTTTTCCAATTCTCCCTGTCCTGGGCCATTATTTGGAATCCCGCCATCTCCTTCAAAGTTGTCAGTTTCAATTCGTTGCATTATACTAACTTTCGGCAAGTATACGTTCTAGTCGATATCCTGAAGATAGTTGTATACAACTCGGAGAATGTGAACACAGTATGTGTGTATTATAATTGGTATTAATTAAACAGATTTCTCAGCTGCCGTGCGAGCTTAGGGAATCCCGAGACGCCGACATAGTTCCCAATGAATAATGGTGTCACGTTGTTAATTCTCTGAAAACCTTAAAGCAGGTTTATCGCACATCTATTTAGGGAGACATTTTCATTTAGCTAGTAATTTAATTGTTGGCGGAGCAGACGCCGCGCGCACCGAGCCCGCTCATCACGCGCGCCGCCGACCGCATTACACCAAAACAACATTAATCGTTAAATCCCGTTAATTACCGGCGTCGTCAATCCACCGGCGGCTGCGGGACGGGCGCGGGACGGGCGCGGGGCGGCGGCGGGGCGCGTGCGGGGCGACTGCGGCGCGGGTGCGGCGCGAGTGCGGCGCGGCTGCGGTCTGCAGCGACTCTTCCTCGCAAATTAATGTGTTCGCGACGCGTCGCCACAACCGGCCCGCATTTTCCACTCGATACTATTAATTTTCTTTTTAAAATTTTAAAGCAGTTTTTATAGTGGATTTATCGCGCTCGGTGGGAGCTATAAATCTCGGTAACGGCTTATTAATTCTACTGCTAATATATACCGTTTGTAATTATCGTTAAAATCGAGCTGCGCCGCTTCTTAGTAGCGTGCTTAAATATATTATACGTGCATTCAAATATTATGTTAAGCTGTAACTCTTCTTATAATGTTGCTGCTAGAAGGCTTAGAACATTGAAATATATACTGAATATAGAATAGATTATATTTTTATGGGTACAAAGGTTTTCATTAGCTTTCAGGGTGTAATACTTATGAAAGACCAGAATTTTTTCTTTTATAGACGGGTCTTCAAAATAAAGTTGATAAAGAAGTGCCGATTGCGTTCTACTTTGATGCAAAATAAGTATGCATTTGTAAACATTTGAAAGTTAGGTAAATGCGTGATGTTCACTCAATTGTATTTACGTCATTTCTTTATACTGTAATGAGCAGCCATACAAAGTTACTTTGCTATTAAAATGGTACAGATTTGACATTACATAGCTCCTATTTAGTGTTACATCACCAATACCAGAGGCTGCAGGAACACACAAACAATAAGGCGACGATTCAATCGCATCTCAAAGGAAATTTGTGAACGTTCGCGTGTCACAGAACGGGTGTCAAAGCACTGAACGCCTCATTGACTCCATACCCAATGTTAAGGGCGCGTTTCCGTGTACTCAACGGTTCGTAGTACTATTTTCGATGATGGTATGGGAACTACTGCGTTAACCCTTTCCCTGTCCCGTGAGTCACATATGATCATTTCCATTGTTTATCTATTGTGTCTACTAGCGGGATAGTTAACCTGTATTATATTCCGGCCGCTAAGAGAATGCGTTTGTGACACATGTCAGTTGGTCTTGATTTGTAAGGGGAAATTAGAAACCGTGTTATATTATTCATTGTAACGTGGCATAATGAATAGTCTTTAATGATATGTTTAATAAATTACTCTCGCCACTGACTACCATCTGTCAGGAACGCATTCTGTCAACAGCCGGACCAAAGGTATACTAAACATGATTTTAGTCAGCATTGAATACAAACACAGCAAAGATTTGTTGTACGTACATAAGCTATCGCATTTGGTAGTAAGTACCTATAGTAGGCAGCTAAATTCCAAATACTTGGTTTTAATAATATATAAGAATCAATTTCTCTATTTTGAACGTTACACGTGTACCTATTTATGTCTATAAGTGTCTACATACCAAAATCTTGTTAACAGCCAGTTCCATATATAGTGATTTATACAGAAGGTTAGTTCAGGAGTATGACATCCATGAGCCGTCACACGGTTACATAAGCCTGGCGACGCGCGGAGGCTGAGCCGCAGTTCTAAGAACTGATGCTGTGCGAGGATGCAGCTAATGCAGGGACATCAACTATTTAGGTTAATTGAAATCTAAAGAGGTTTATGCAGCTATTTGTGTAATATAACTATACTATACCAATTTGAAACGTTATTACTTCTTCCTTTAATACGAAGATTGTGATATTGTTATTTATAAATAGTTTTTTTTCATGTTGATCAATTCAGATTTTAAAAGAACATTTTTAAACATAAAACGTTGACGTTTTCGTCCGCAAGAGGCAAGTGTCAGATTAAATTTAACTAGAGATGTAGTACCACGCTAAAAAAATAGTAAAAGAGATTAATTATATCGTCTCACATAATTAGATAGGATTTTACTATTTTTAAATTAAAATTTAGTTAAGATCTTGAGACATAGCTAGCCTCGAGACACATTAATTATTCTTGATGTAACAATCAGTCACCTCCACAGAAGACCTAGGTATGCGTACCATAATTATAATCAAAGCCAACTTAATAACATTATTCATTAAAAGCCTTAAAAAAAAAACAGAATTCCTAGTAAACACTTTGTAATTGCTTTTATGTAATGGAGAAAATAAACAACAAAGAATTTAGTAAATGGGTGTAACTTTAGATTACCTCAAAATAATAAAATGTTGTAACTAAAAACTCTTCTAAGAAACGGTATTCACAAAAGCAAAAAGGACACATTTCTCTACATCTATTATTATAATTCAATAATCAGACCTTAAATACCAAATCCCGTCAATTTATTATAAGCGTAGAAATGAGACAATTTATTCATCGGTCGCACCGCGGAGACTCCCCCTTAACGTCGCTGTGAGCAAATGTTTGGCAATCGAAGTCGTTTGACGCCGCGCGCGCCGCCTGCGACTTACTCGTAGCTAACTTATAATGCAAACAAATTATCTCTTTACACCCCAGCGAGCTGTTTGACTTCCAGATTCTAGTTATTGTAACCTAATATTATATAATTATACTTCGTGTAATAATAGAGTTGATATTTAGGATGATTATAACGAGATTGAATATGTCTGGAAAGTGGGTTGAGATGAAATCCTACACGCAATTACACTAATTGAAGTTGAAGACTTATAGAAGGGATTTAACGTTTTTCTTGAAACTTTCTCAGAATTTTTTAATCGTGGGTATTACATACATAATTCATATATCATACAAGTCACAGCAATCTATATGACATTTCTGTTTAATATTAATGTTTAATATTTATATTTTTGGTTTAATACCAATTTTATAGGATATGTTTAGTTTTATTGTTACTTCTTAACTTAACAAGAAGTACTCCGAGTAAGTGAGCATTTAAGTTTCATTTCATCTGCCTTAGTTCGAGAGTGTGAATTGCGAACAGTTATAAGTTTGTCGTCGCGGGACTAGTGACTGTACACAAAGTGCGAAGACTTTAATTATTACATGTGTATAATTATTACCGACACGTTACGACATCTTACTGTTGTTACTGAAGCTTCTCGATGATTGAACGCTTTTCGTTCCATAAATTAAGTTAAAATTGAAACCTAATTGAGAATAACCAAACAGTACCTAATCAATCGGTTTCTTATTTTTAAATCATTACACGTCAAGCTATTTAGGATAACACAGTTTTATAAATATAGTTAATAAATACTCACAAAATAAACGATTATGATCAAACATAATTACATCACATAAAACACGATGTAATATTTAATTAAAACATAACCAAGTTGATCGCGAGAAAATAACAAAATCAAATAATAATTAATCTTCACAAATTGCACGAACAGTTGATTAAAAATAATAATTAGTAAAGCACTACTCACCGAACACAAAGTTCATTAAAACCTTCATTAATAAATTGCATTTTATATAGTTTTCTTTTGCAAGGTAACGTGGAATTAATACTAGTTTTAGTCCGCGGTTATACTTGCAAAGAACCTCGTTTATTTTACTTATTTAGTATTACTAATTTTATAAGGACACAAAAAAAAAATATTAGCGGAAATAAATATATATATATGTAGTACATATCTACACTAATATTATAAAGAGGAAAACTTTATTTGTTTGTAATGAATAGGCTCAAAAACTACTGGACCGATTTTAAAAATTCTTTCACCATTCGAAAGCTACATTATCCACGAGTAACATAGGCTAAATTTTATTTTGAAAAATAATAGGGTTCCGTAAGATATTTGGGTTTTTCGGACACAAGGTGTAAAAAATCAACCAGAATAGTTACTTATTTTGCGTACGCTGCCTAAACTATAAAAGATAGAACCATAAAATGTTCTAATTAATTGTAGATCTTATAAATATCTACAAAAAAAATGTTTTACGCATGGGCAACTTTACGTTGCCCTATCACGGGTCGGGGCTCCCGACCATCAGTATATTTTGTTACCTGAAAATAATTAAACGTCAAATGTATTATAGAGAAGCTCTACAATAATCGCTTTAGTTATCTATCCTTAAACAACGGGTTGCACTCCGGGACTGCCGGCAGAAGTGAAAACTTAGTATTAATTACATTTAAATATTTTCATCAACAACTTTAACATCCATATAAAGACAATCTATGCAGCCTGCGGATAATGACTGCGTCGTCGATGTTAGTGTCGGTGTCTGTGAATTGACCTGGAAATCATTTTGCTGACCGTGTCTTTCCTGGGTAGGCTTTTTGCAGCGGTAACCGACATCCACGCGCGCGGAGCCGCGGTCGACCGCTAGTATTAAATAAAAATATACTTTTTCCACTTATCTCTGCAACTGTACACGTAAATGTCAAAAATAAATAATTAAGTTTTAAATAAACTGTATTACCAAGATATTTATTATTTACACATAACAATAATATGCAGTAATATTGATGTTAGGTAAAATTATTAATAATAGAAAATAACAGTAGAAATATTTAAATAAAATATGAACACATTTCACTGTATACATCTTTGTATTAATATCGTATTGTTATCTAGCAAATGAATCGTCAAGTGATATACAAACAGACCCAACACACAATTTTATTACAATAATGTGAAATTCTTTTAACAATTAGATTTAAAATCAAAAGAGGGACACTTGATCAAACATTTTTGTTCTTCATTTCTTTGTTATTCGAGTGTTTTAAACAAATGTCTGTAATGAGGTACAGTTTTATATAATTGTGATTCTCGTGACGTCACGCCTTGCAAACAGACGCTTCAAGCATGTGTGTACATAGCGGTCGCAAAGATAAACACGCAGACAAGACATTTGACTTTATACCTATTTATAAAAAAACTTCTTAGACAAATATTGGCTGGTTTGTTTATTTTGCAGAATGAAGTTTGCCTATTCGATTCAAAGTCAATTATCGTAGTATTGGTATTTTATATGCAAATACTTTGAAGAAAAATACATTAAAAGTTGAATGTTTAAAAGAACTGTGATGCGAGTGGCGCGGAGTTAAGTGTTCTGAGTCCTCGATTGAGCAAATGTTTGGAATTCACTGATAGGTATTTGTTTCTAGTCTAGACATTTGTGCTTGTAACATTCATGTCTCATCTTAGTCATCTCAGTATAAATCTGAATAAAAAGGTTTGTTTACCAATTTGAATGATAATTAAGATTGAAAATAGATTTAAAGAGCAAGCCTGCAAAAATATTTTCGTTTTCTAAAAACATGGTGATTTTCTCATACGTATATATTTTATTTTTGTACAAGACAAAATAATATATATTTAGAAAATTCGGATTAAAAACATTTTCTTATTTATTTTTTTCAAATTTTAGGTTTTATTTCTCTAGTAAATCTCTACCATTTGATTAAGGTTCAACACCACACACTCGCCACCTCTACGCCGCATGGTCTGTGGGCATCGCTGTATGCCTGTAATTCACAGCGTGATGAATAATTCACCGTCCGAAAGACCAATTGTTTACCTCGCCGCCATGGCCTACGACAGTATCTGCATTTATATTAAACCATCACCGCTGGCTCCGCCATGTTTTTCAACAATCATCTCACCGGTATTCATATTCATGGTTTTTAATGGTAATTTTTAAAGTTTGCGTTTAATCGAGATTTCATTATTTGAGCCAAATCGACAAACGATGAATTGCAGTGATATGGAAATAGTTTGAATAGCAAAAACAATTTTATTTATAAAACCCAGGTTATAGAGTTAGGGCAATATTATCAAATCCATTACATTTTAAACTTCGGGAAAGGTGTTAACGCAGAACAAAGACAGTTGTACGACAGGTTGTAAGTATTAACTCAAATTATTTTTTGTCATACAGTTTGTTTTAAGCCCAGCGTTTTTAGAAATGGAAAGACAGCACTTATTTAATATCCATATCGTATATAATACAATTTTAACAAAGCCTTTTTACTCTTTGAGAGCATATTAAACTGATAACGCAAGTAGCTACACTTCTCTTGCTATAATTCAAATCCCACTATACATGCTACGCTACTACGAACTGCTACGAACATGCTACGACACAAACGACTACCCAAATCAAGTAGGCGTAGCTGGCAAGCGGTGTAGCCTAATCTAGTGTAGTTAGCACAAAAGAGCGATAAGGCCGGGGACAGGCTGTCGGTCGTATCACCGGTATTTATTGCCGGTGATACAATTATCGCCGCGATTTATCTGCCGCCGCCCCAGACGGTGTGCGCCCGGATTTATGCCGAGTTTTGGTCGACGCTTTTTATTTATGATGTTTCAATGTTCGGTTAAATGGATTGCTGTTTGGATTTTGAGTTGTAAATTTTTCAGTCATATTTTGGAATCATGTTATTTTGGATGTAGTCGTGTTCAGTTCTATTTTAACTAACGAACTATAACTAAATTCTGACAATATTTCACTCTCTTTTTTACACACTAGACGGCCAACGTAACATTAGTATACTAGTTCTGGAGAAATTATATAATTTTATTCCTTTATATCAACAAGACAATGCACATGCATAAATTCCTAACCAACTTTACTAAAACTCTACATTATATTCCCAATTTTAAGTCTCCTTTTGAAACCGTTTCCTACAGCTAGGTATCTATTCGAGACCCGCATGGGCGGCACATTTTGTTCGCCGTCTAAGGGCCTCTCAAAGACTTGTTCTATCTCATTTACATAGCACACACTCGCAATCCACTCCTAAACGACAATCACGATCCGTTTCACCTGCATGTTTTACAAAACGGATTTCAAGTAAAAGTTTGTACAAAGAAAACTCTCTTTTCAGTTATATATATAATATTATACTTTATCGGCTTATTTGGACATGAGGCTTATAATGGGCACTGCAGGTAGAATGAGAGATATTTCATTTTCATTAAATTTAGGTAAATAGAAAAAAATCTTAAAATGATGCAGGTGTACATACATACATATAATCATGCCTCTTTTCCTTGTAGGGGTAGGCAGAGACCACTTCTTTCCACTTGCTATAATCCTTACACACTTGTTTCGCTTTGCCCACTTTTATAATTCCCTTCATACATGCTGTTCGGTTTATGGTACTCTTGACCTGGCCTTTCTTCATTCACACTCGCCTTATGACATACTTCATCCACCTTACCATCCATTCCTCCTCTTACATTCAACGTAGCGAAGCGGCTCTCCGTGGGCCACTTTTCGCCCACGCGAGAAACGAGACGTGATGGGTGGCGAGCCACATCGCCGCCATTTTGGAAAATTAAATTATTTTTATGATTGTCCATTGCGTTCCTGCGGGATGCGGGTGTATCAAATATAAAATCTAAAACATAACCTAAGTAGTATTATTAAGGTCTGCTATTACCCTGCTCTTGAACAAAATAGGTGTGTAAATCAAAGAGAAAGCATTATAAGCGCCGCTACCCGCTCTACACTCCGTTTTGAATATGTAAGTACCCACCTAGATTATATTTTAGAACCCCAAATATAAACTCACTAAGGAACAGGCTAAAACACTTCATTTTTGTTAAGCACTATACATTGCGCGTCTATAAGAACAACAATTTGAAGTTAAAGAACAAAACGAGCAATGTATTTTGAATTAAGAAATTTTCTCGTAATTCGGTGTCTTTTATTTACAATACCTACTTTAATAAAGCGAGTGCTTTTTATAATGTGTACTTAGGTCCGCCCCAGGCACGACAGGTTCGCTCCCAAATGTTGGTACCTATTTGCGGTAGACACTGACATCTCGAACTGCCCTATTATCCTTTACTTGTATTATATTAAATGGGATTTTCCAAAAATTAGAACTCAATTAAAAACTTGTTTTTCAGTGTGTTGTGAATACAGTTTTGTTGTTCAGTTAGAATATTTAATTTTCTTTGTTTTAAAGACACATTTTTTTATTCTGCATATTAATGGAGTAAAACGTTACAATAGTATTTAACACATTTTATCTCTAGCCGATTCGAACACAATTATCGAACGAATGAACTAAACAAAAATCCCACGCTAAACCACAGAGAAAAACACTCCCTATTTCCGATTCAAAACATTATGTTGATTTCAGCTTCATTGCCGCTTTCAATGGAATCGAATCATTCTATCTTTGTGCTCCATTCAATGTACATCTAAATGAGTCTCGCGGGGCTCAGGTAGAGTGGGTGACGTAAGCAAATGAAACAGCAATACGTTACAGCTTCGATATAAATCAGGACAAGAACGCGTGAAATTGCTATTGTAAGGAGATGCGGAGGATGTGAGGTCCTTGTCGCGTGATGTATTATCATAACGTATGTCTATGATATTAAAGTTATGTCTTACACGGAAAAATCGCAGAGCTGCTGTGGAGATACATTTATTTTGGTCTCATCTTAAGACTATAGAATCTCTGAGGCTGGCTATTAAATCATAGAAACAGTCTTGTTGTATTTACACGAGTAAATATTAATTTATTTTTAATAGCTTCTATAACCACCGAAAGCATCGATGAATACAAAGATAATTAAACATAATAATATGTTGCGTACATAACAATGTTGCAGAGTTCTTGAGATCTTTTAACAGTTCTGTTTAATGAAAAAAAAAACTATAATGTTTATAATATAATTATGTGTCTATGTATATATTATGTATTAGAATTTATCCCAATCATCACTTTACTAATTATGATAATAAAAGGAGTGATTATCGGGTAGATAAGTCGCAGATAAATGTCGCAGGACTTTAGTCGTGTTGTGTATAAGGTACCTAACGTAAAGATTGAATTCAGGCGCCAGGAAGATTATTAATCTCGTCGCTACAGCCTTTTATATTACGATATTGTATTCCATTTAATATAACCTAAGACCTTGTCGTATTCCCAAGAATAACGAAATTTTCTCCAGTAAAATATATTTTATTTTTAACTTGACATAATATTATGATTACGACGTTTTGAAGAGGTCGACAGAAGTTTCTTATCTTACTTCTCGAAATGTTGAGACATCAGATTTTTTGCTTTTATTTCTTCCAATATTAGCAATGGTTTATCGTTAGCCAAACCCATAAGAAAAGGCTATTACGGATACTTTACTAGTACAAGTCTATTTAGACAAAGAAAAAGCTACGGCAATGAAGACATTCGCAATACGTTCAGCGCTGAATACCTTTTTGTTTCGTTTCCAGCAAAACAAAAGAAAACCCTTTGTGAAAAGATATCAGATCTGGAATACGATTCTAGGATCGTAGGATAAGGTATAAATCACGGTGAACTGTTACAAGTGCGCCGCAACCTTCGATAAATATAAATAAAGCCATGATACGGCGATGGCTCCCGTCTGCACCTCGGCGGGCCCTAAACGAAGTATTCGTGAGATATTTTTGAGCCGATAGTTGGCAGATCGGCCATTTGTAAGATTGTCGAAGTGGGAATAATACGTGATTGTTATCGCGCGGGAATCTCGTCGGTTCCGCGAGTTATACGTTTATGGACTCGATATGGATATGGGTAATAACCTTTTATGGCACATGCCTTTGATGGAGTCGTATTATTATATGCCAAGTATATTATAAGTGTTGCTTGTTCCAGCTAAGTCTTTGAATATATATTTAAAGAATTTCTTAGGCGCATTGGTAATCTATACACTACATTATGTAATATCAAATAATGGACATGGAATCAAAAAGCGAACTTAATATTAAAGTAATTTAATGTTCTCATCTTCAACACTAATCATAAAAAAACAGTAAACAACAGGCACAACGCAAATATAATTAGGTGAAATAATAATAATAATAATAATAATAATATTCCGGGACAACTCACACACGGTTATCTGATCCCAAGCTAAGCAGAGCTTGTGTTATGGTAACCAGACAACTGATAAACATACTTATATATTTCTAAATACATACATATAATAGATAAATTACACCCAGACAACCAGAACAAATGATCGTGCTCATCACACAAACATTTGTCCTGGGTGGGAATCGAACCCACGACCTCCGGTATAGCAGTCAGGGTCACTAACCACTAGACCAACAGGCCCGTCAAACTAAACCGTGAAACAAAATATGAACCCCACGCAGCACCACTTACCTACTTACAAGAGTAAATACATAACCCTATAATGCTGTCGCAATAACATAAGTGTGAGTAATTTAGCGCGAGCGGCGATTTGTCGCGGTCCCCGGGGCCCCGGGCTACAACAACACGCCGCTCTAATGACGCGCTCTAGGGTTAAACACTTACCTACTGCTTTCTTAGACCTGGGTACAAGAGACCGATTACACTTAGTGCTTGTAGACTAGGAAACTTACGTATTAAGTGATAAATGACCTTCATTTAAAGATAATTAAGATTTCAATTCTGATTTTTGTGCGTTTGTTCTTAAGATCTATTTTTGAGTAATATTTGAAATGACATATTGAAATTGCGCTGTAAATAAAATTCATTTTAATTAAGTAAAATATTTTCATTATAAACTCTGAAAGCGAATTGAAACAAATCTAAATCCAGAACCATTCACTAGGTTCTGTCTTGCGCAGTCAGCTGAAAAACTATTTTAATAAAATGAAATGAAAAATACTGAAAGTAGTTGAAGCCAAATAGTTTTGACCTAAACTTTATTAAAATAGTATGTGATGCTTTTAGAAGTTTTATGCATTATATATATATATCATAATATATTTACTCAGTAATGTAAATAATGATAAAACATCTTATTCCTGTAATATCCTACATCGATCGTGTAATAGTGAAAGAAGGCGGTCTGGCGGGGACATGCAGATTTATAAAATATGTTCCATTCAATACACCGAGCGAGTTGTAAGCATAGCGGGGACACATTAATGACCACAGTCTACGGGTATACAGTAGGGCAATATTATATTTAACACTTACATTATTATTCGTTTCCAGTCTAGAAAAAGTTCCTATTCCCGATATAATTAAGCGTACATACTTAATGATATCCGGAATAGCAACTTTACTAGATCTCTTAGGTGTAAATTATTCCAACAAATGTAAGAAAGACGTATTTTTTCTTCTTCTTTATACAAGTAATTCAACAAAAACGAAAGCTTCAACGATAGCACTCACAAAAGCGCCCCTTCCATTAACAAGGTAACCGAGGCGGTGGAAATTTAAAGTAAAATCACAGCATGGACCATTAGTGGAGCTGGTAAAGTGACTTGGTTGGTTCTTACACTGTGGCGTCTTAAGCAAGGCCTGCTCGCAAGGGGAATGCGAATAAGACAATATTGCCTGGCGAACGTTTGACCCGCGATAAATATCGCCGCTACCCGTCCCTCTCGCACTAATCACAAAGCCATATCCCCGTCCCTGTCCCCCGCACACCTTATCCCGATGCTTAATGGAGAGGAATGTAGTGTACGAGACTCACTTAAACGACGTAAACAAGTGTTGACAGTTGAACTCTCTCGAGTCTTTCGAGTGGTTTATTTTTTTTCGTTGCATTAAAGGATTTCTTTTGTATCGGAAACCCTTTGAGAGCTACGTGTCTATTAAGTGCAGCGAGCAGTGGAAATAGAAATGTTTGATCATGTCGATATGTTTGGATTTCCAAGCAAGAATTTTAATGGATAAAAGTTTGTATTTAAAATGTGCAGAAAAGAAAATGGAGCGTCGAGCGGAGCGGCCGCAGAATGTGAAAGTTATGCAGACAGATTGAAACTGAGATAGTTTATGTTTTAGAACAATTAGGTTCAGTCCGCTGAACAATGTTCCCGTATAAAACAACGCTATAGTAGCCAACATCACGTAATTACTAAATATTTAATTAAAGTCTTAATAAATTATGTTAAGTTGGAGATTAAATGGTACTTAAATGCTTTGACCTTATCGGTATTTCAAGACCAATTTAGTATTTGTTTAGAGCTAGCTTGCCGTTTGTTCAGTTTTTAATGGATTTTATATAAGTGTTAACAAAGTTGATACCTATTCGTCCCTTGTTAAATAATAAAGAACCATTAAAAAAATATAACTTTTAAATATGTACATACCTATTGCGTGACTAAACCCTCTCATAAATCCATAATTCACCCAATTTCCTCAACAAATATAAAATAGGGCGCCACTCTACCACGGAACTGGCATAATGGTACTAAATTCTAGAGTTAGACCTGTATAATTTGCAGACACCTTACAGCTATCAAACGGCTTTGAATAAAAGCTACCTATCAAAATACAAACCGTAGCGAACATTACCTGATTGCTCTATGGAAACAAGTGGGGCCAATATTTCTTTAACGAATATATAAATAGGCTGACCTTTCATAAACCCGTGTAAATAGGCGCAGCTATAGCACCGTATATAATACAATAGAAAAGGTTTCCCTCCATTTTATTTACCGTACATTGATCCCTCTGAAAATATTTATAAAGACATTGACTTTTTTATCGACTTTCCTTTTTTGTCTATCCTTTTTCAGTTTGATTCTGTTATTTTTCTATTTTCTTGGCTTTGTTTTCTTGCTTAAATAAAGATGAATAATATTAAAAATTGTCTATCTAGGGCATCTATGAGACATCATCTATAGGGCCTATGTACGACATCAATAAATTTTTCTTCCATTCTTTTTTAATATATATTTTTTCTCATTAAAATAAAATTTTCTATTATTTTCTTCAATGACCAAGCGAAACTACTCTGACAAGTGCAAATAACAAACATTGTCGATTTTAATTCCAGAAGAAGTTAACCCATTTTAACTTTATGTTACAGGCACCGTGGTCTTGTAACATTTTTTTCTAGCCGCACCTTTTCTACCTCTAAAGGGGTCAAAAAAGTCCCTCCGTACAAAGGAGGCGTTGTAACGTGGCGGATGACGTCACACCGCCTGATACTGACGCGTGACGTAGGCACAAAGAGTGTTACAATTTGCAGTTCTCCCGTACTCGCTTTGTGATGTATTTGTGAGGTTTATCCTTTCTTATTGGAGATCTGATCTGGGTGCTATAGATAATTTTTGTTTGCTTTTTCAAAACTGAGCTAGTTGTTTCAGAAAAAATTAAGGTGAAAAAGTATGGTAACTTCCAATGAAAAGTTTGATTGTACTGTTCTTTTAGTGTTTTTTATTCCCACTTTTACATTGTAGAATAAATTTATTTGTTATTAAATAGTAGTATATTTACTTTCAATTTAATGTTTAGTAAAATAACATTTTCGTCTATTAACTATCCAAACCCTTGCAAAACCAAAACCCAAAAATATAATACCCTATAAAAGTGATATGTGAAATTATATAAGCTTATTGTAATATGTTGTAAGTATCAATTTTCTCCTCAAACACATTCAATTCAAAGAGCATACAATCTGACGGCGCATGATACGAAAATAAATACAGTGCGCGTGTCGTGGACAGGCGATGTTCAGGCGTTTTCCCACTGTGCACACACACAGCGGCCGTCAACCAAACAGTATGCACAAACATACACAGCGACACTGTGTCCACACACAGTTATGAGTGCAAGATAGATGCAGTTGTAATGCACAGCGTAATCGATGTCATTCCGAGTGAATAATTGAACTCATTTGTGAGCCAATAAATCTGTGTTTTATATCGTAACTGCTGTTTTGGCGGGAGTTGGTGAGCTGATGTATTTACTCGCTGTTCACTGTACGGTCACTTTTAAAAAACAAAGCTTATTGTTTCGTAATTTCTGATGTATCGTTCTGCATTCGCTTTTCAATAAGTTGCTCTTTTTTCCTTTTTTTGTTATTGTACTCACAATGGTGTGACCGTTTGAATGCCAAATTATTTGAATTTAGAATTATCGAGTATATTCCATCTAGAGGTACAATCACGATGTTCCCTACATAATTAATATCCCTGTGAACTGTCTAACTGAGGTGAATGTGCTAGTATAACGAATGTTTACTAGAATTTCTAGACAGTGATAAATTACTTGGTATTGTACTAAGTAATGTTATTTGCACCGCATTTTGATTTGATTATACCGTTGTATTTGAAGCTGCAGTAATTGTGATATATCTCTTGTCAGTCATCACTCTTCACACACTTAGGGTTGTATCTTATCTGGCGATATTCCAACACGCCTCACAGCCCGCCTGCTTTGTTTTCTCTTTAAAGCGCGATAACGCGCGCCTGAAGGGCTGCAGTTATTAGTGCTTACGTCCTTGAGACATGTGTATACTACCCGATAACTGGGTTTATTAACTGACAGGAAGTTAACTCTTTATTCATATAATAGAACTATTTCAACGGTTTTTTTATTCAGGATTATTTAAATTTAACTCAATATAGATATCATTATACAAGCAAGAATTTTAGTTAATCTCTTTAAAATTTTTTTCCTGTAAATTCCATTATCATTAGGTAATTCCGTATTCTTCAGTATTTGTGAGTCATCAAAAACAAGATGCTCTTCTTAAAATAAACCCATTCGAGCACTATTTCAGGATCTTGGGCACATGTAAGGTGACAGGCGTCTTACCTCCGCAACAAATCTCCCGCTATCTCCCGCGCCTTACAACTGCGCCTCACATACAATGGCGGACATTTATTATTTAGGATCAGCGCCGATAATCAGTGCCATTACCCGATTTCTTTCACAGGGGTGCCGCCCTCGATTCACTAACCCAACATCTTGTCCAACCACCCTTATTTCTTTAACTATAAAGTTTAATTTTGTTTGTCTGTCCCATCTTAGCAATTGTAAGTGATGCGACTGTTACCATCCTTACGGTAGTTTAAATAAAGTTGAGTTTTGTTTGTTTTAGGTGTGTGTGTAAGTTGGTGTGTATTTTTATCATGACGTGTAAAGGTGGCCGGACGCATCGGTCCCTGGGAGCCAACGCATCTGGCGTTGAAATTCGCTTGATATATTGTTTCATGTTCGCGCCGCCCGCGCGCCCGTAATGCCCGCAAGAGATGGGACAGACGCAGTTCTGTTTCTAGGACTGTTGGGGGATTACATAACAAAACACAAGTTGGAATTATTTTAAGCTATTCTCAACTTTAATTATACGACACAGATGTTATAGGTATTTCTTTACAACTTGTTATCAGTTAAGTTTTTTGCTTTATAAGTACTTGTAGAGTAGGTATTCCTAGCTTTTTCCTGTAACATTAAAAGTTAAATAAAAACATAATTCATGTAAAAGCTAATAAAGATAAACTAGCACTATCGTCCACCCAGATTACAAAAAATATTAAACCATCATCCAAACGCATTAATACTGATAAAACAAAATTTCATCTGAAATCAACGTTTCGATAGGCTCCTGTCGGATGGCTCACGATATGTCACAGCCCTACGTCCTCGGGGGTGAGTAAATATGAAAACTCAACGAGTTTGTAAAAATAAAACAATAAAACCTTGTTATACAGATCTGGATTTATTCCGCGCCATATTCCTAATTTTGGGAGACTTGTTTATGTTGGCGGCTATTGTTGTGAAGTGTGATTTTACTTGTTCAGATAGGTGTGTATTTTATTTATCTAGAAAAAAAACATTTATTATTGTAATTTAAATATTTTTAAATACACAGTATCGGATAGAGTAAATGGAAACCAAATTAATGATGTCCCATAATTACATTTCTCATTCTCAATCACACTCTCTATTGATTCAAACAGCTTTTATGCAAACAGAACACATTCCCTCAAATTCTGCTTCACTAATAGTTATTTGTTACCGCTGCCTATAGCTAACATCCTTAGCGTAACGTATTCGTGACGTGATGTATTCACACAAATCGGATGATGACTCGAGCAAATACATTCAGCATCACATATTTATCCGGCACTCGGCGAGATTGTTCTCGGTAGGTTTAGAGGCTGTTAGCCGCGGGAAGAGCCGGCAATCTGTCAGAGCACGATAAATTCTTTTACTGCCATCGTTACATCGTGTGCCCACTTTATAGATATATTTGATTTATTGGAAGGACGTCTTAGTTATTGCTGCGGAAGTATCGACTCATTTGGAGATTTTATCCTTAATTTTTTTGGTTCGGTAAATGTTTATAGTTTCGGTTAAATTAGTTAAAAGAAAAGTTGTATAATTTATTTGTTTATTAGATAAACTGTTAATCAAACAGCATACAAATGTATGACAACATTCAATTCAATTTCACAAAGTATTGAAATCTCCAAAAGCAAGTGCATATTCATAAAGTTACTCAATATTAGTTTCCAATATTCACCTAAAAGGGACACACATAAATATAAGGGACGTTCCTTAGCACTACTTCAATTCAAAAGCACGAGAATCGTATTCATGAATAG
Source organism: Autographa pulchrina (assembly GCA_905475315.1). Taxonomy (NCBI): domain Eukaryota; kingdom Metazoa; phylum Arthropoda; class Insecta; order Lepidoptera; family Noctuidae; genus Autographa; species Autographa pulchrina. The sequence continues at coordinate 12,025,982 of FR997781.1, forward strand.
CAAACATGTGAACTGTATTTCGTGTTAGAAAATATGTTTGTCAATGCACTGGCTCTGGGCTATGTTCAATATAATAAATGGTTAAAGTCACGCCTCCTTACATACGTGGGCTCACTCATAAATCATCACAATAGAGTGAGATTTATTTAATTACACCTCCGCCCTAAGGACTAATGACATTTTATAATCCGATTTTCTTCCTTTCATATCATTCATACCCTATTAACTTAGTTTGTATTATTAGTAGTAATAATGTACGTTTTATAAATTGTAAATTCATTGTAAATTCAAAAATTGTAAATTGTAATTCATTTTATGCTTTTATGTACACTACAAGCATAAAATCCTAATCCTTTTGACTTTATTAAATAAACGCAAGTGGAGCGGCATATAATAATCTATAATAACTTCATGATAAATATTATCGAATGCTGCAAAAACCAAGCACCATTTATAATACCTAAACGTTTTCCAAAGAAAACAAACTGAATTTTCCACAAACCAGTCAGTTACAGAAAATATTTTAGTATTCAAAATTCATTCGGAACTTCAAATGTTTCTTGCAAATAGTACATGACATGTTTATTCAAAGAGCGGTGAACAAACATTGTTTGAGACGAGTCCAACGTTTATCGATTTGCAAGTACGATTAGATCGTATCGACTGACCTAATCGATGTAGGACGACTAACGGCCCGAATACGAATTACTTTTATTGGTGAAGCTTTTTTAGCTAACATTGCGCATTATTTTTTGGTAATAGTGCTTATTCTTGTGAAGTATACATTTATTTGTTAGTCTCGTAAGCTGAAAAGATATAAGAGATTAACAATTGTATCTATCTCCAGGGTTTATTTAAGTCACAATTGCGAAACCGTACTCCAAGATTTATATAGTTTTTTATTATGAATGGGTTTTTATTCGTTGGTTATAAGTGTACCTATATTTAGGTATGTCTACAAATGTGAGGTAATACTTCTAGTGGATTTATATAAATCGATTTAACGGCAAAACAATCACAATATCGATAAATCAAAACTGTATTGATTGCCACGATAAGATAAATAGTATGTCTGTCGTTCTGCATTTACTAAAACATCAGTATCATGTGACCCAATCGATGAAGGACATTCCGACCGAACAGTAATCCTAAAAGGGTCGACTTTTTCAGCTCGATTTACCGATTTACCAGTAAAACACTATTAATATTCATGCGACCCATCCGAACACGTCCAAATACCTAATACATCACACAGCCCCAATTATATATTAGACCTTGTGTTGGTTCGATGTTATTTAATTTTCAGTTGGAAATACAATTCGCTACAACACTGTATTTATCTGTTATCAAGTTAGCAGTGCCTGAGGGTTCTCGAAGATTAGGCTTAGTGATTTAATTGCAATTATCGCGGGCCTTTCAACCCCTTGTGCGTCGACCCTTCAATTTGTATGGGAACACCAACAGCTGATGCCATGTGCTCGCTTAGAAATAAATATTTCAACTTAAACAATGATTGCCCAATCAACGTTTATTTTTTCTGTACAAAATTAAATTGCAATTCGCTTCCGAGAAACGTGGGGCAAGTTAATAGGAGTTTAAAAAAGTTCGATCTAAGTAAGTTAATGGTGGATTATCCGCTTGATGAAGACCCAGCTTAAGGTTGCTTTACACCTAAGTTAAGCATACTAAGTTATACACTTCTAAGTACTTATTGCCACCGTATTACGTAACTAATTCCAGGTGTTCTAGACTTGCTTCACACTTGCTTTCAAGGCTCGGTAATTTATTAACTTTAGTGCTGGTGTATTTACGAACTAGCTTTGAGCCATTGATTAAATAAAATTGGAACCAATTATAAAGTTAAAATTAATTAGGAATGCATCAAACCTCAAATGATTTAAATGTTATCCGAACTAATTCGATATTAGAACTATGACTGGCTCACGATTAATTAAATTGTTCAATTAGTACTTTATTGATTCGATTCTAATTATGATTTATTTTAATTAAATATTGAATCGAAGGTTAATCTCATATTTAAATTTAAATATTATGAAGGGGGCTTAAGGTGAGGTCACAGTGACCTCTAGACATGTGGCCTACCTTCGTTAGGTATCGCGAGAGGCGATGCATTTGACATTTGAAGATAAAGGTACATGGGCAATGTACCCTGAATAAGGGCAATATACTGTAACTGAATATCGTTTTCTAATTGTAGTATGTTTAGAGGAAAATGATACTAAATGCACAGAAATATGTTTCAATTTCATTACACATATTCCTAAGACTTATGGCAGGATTTAACACAACGAGCCGTTACAAAGTGCTTACTATACTGTGATAATAAGAACAATACCTGTACCATGAACTCACAAAGCAGGACTATTGCCGTTGTGAGAGCGAGAAGGCGCTCTGCCTTGCGCGTAGCTGTGTCTCGTTTTCACTACCGCAACAGTATTGCTTTAAGAGTTTCGTGGTAGGTACACAGTGAAGGCACAGGGTGTCATGTTTAGCTTCGTATAGCGTCAGACGTTGTGACTGGTGTTCACTGTTTAGTAATATTCTGTACTCACGTTGTTAGGTATATGCATCTGCTGTGACCACAGTCTTAGCTGGTCTCAGAGTCACGGTAGAGAAACATGTTTTTCTGAAAGTAAGTAAAAAGAAACTGATTGAAAAAATTGTATGCTCTTTCTCTAAGTTTAGTACTTGAAGCATAGGTAACACAGATTATTGTTTTTTTTTTATTATATTTGATGTCCATTATTGTAACTTTTGTAATTTGTTTTATTATTATTACTCTTAATTTTCATCTCTCTATGTTCACTCAAAGAGTAATTCTTATTAGCCTTTAAAGCATTTGACTCAAGTGTACATAGGTACATCATATTTATATAGTAGTGTGTCAAACATGTTCTAAGTACACAGGATATTGATCACATAACATTTATTTAGTCCGACATAACCTTTATGTAAGTGTAGGAGAATTAATATTGCACAAGGAATCATATTACTCACAATTATTTATAAGAAAATCGCGTTTTCCTCGTATGCTGTATAATGTTATATGATACCTTTGGTCACGTATCCAGAAAGTAGGTCAAAATATCGGATTAGAAGTACTGTTGTGCCTTCCTCTTATTATATCTGCGATTCATACTGTATTACCGTGTTTTAAATATAATTTTATTTAATATCTACCTTCTTGCTGATAGAACAAAGGAGAAAACAAATGTTACAGATCTCAAAAATATCTTAAGTAATAAATATAATATTGAGGTAAATAATCTTTTTCTGTAGTAGAATAAAATCTTTTTACAAACTTTTTGCCCGTTACTATACTATACTTGAATAAAACTACTTTAAACGGAATCTATCGCTTTATATAATAATATTTACGTTTCGACAACTGTGTGTACAGACGCACACAGCCGCCACAACAGACTGTGTACGCCATGACATTCGCGTTAACCTCAGAAAGCAATCAATAAAACTATTCTGAATGTCTAAACCAAAATTTCACATAATGCTTTGTTTGTTTAAAAAAGTTGCAATTAAATATGTAACATAATTAACCCGGTAATAATGACGTAGCTTGTAGTTAGATCACTCGTATGAGTCGTTGGCTACAATCCGTCACATTAGCTGGCTTCAAACCGGCTAACAACGTAATGTGTGCAACTAACAAGATAAGCGGTCATCATCCATTCAATCATAGCCAGCGAGCCGTGCACATGTCCTGCGCTATGGACACAGATAAGCAATAACTAACTAATTGAGAGATACTACGTAATCTTATTAATAGCCATATATTCATATTTAAATGTTCGCATATCAGTGACCAGAAAATCATGTTTGGTCATCATTCAAATGGGCAGTAGCTAAAATTACCACAAATAATAAATGCGAAAAACTAAAAGTATTATCTTGAAACCCACGAATAAAAATATTGTAGGAATATGAACTAACATAATACAAGGTACAAATGTAGGACATAGATGTTATAAACATAACAAAAACCAATTCAAATCAAAATCATTTAAAACAAGTTAATAACACAGTGTAAAAGTGAACATAGTTTGACTTACAGATAAGTGATAACACTCCATTTGCTCACTACTCCATGTCAATCACGTGGATGTATGTAGGTGTAGCGCAGTCATTGTGCGCAGGTAATTATTGGAGTAATTTCATCTGTTCGCGTGAATTGCGAGTGTCGGTAATACATCCATGAATTGATATTAAATGGCCGGAGCGCTAATGTTATGCGATTGGACACTGAGGCTAATGTTACAGCCTATTTACTGCTAATACACAAATTAACTTTGACAATGACTTACTCTAATAATACATTAAATTGTTGATCTCTAAAAGTAGAACTCTGTCTTCCAATTAAATACCGTCTACTCTCTCATCCCTACGCCTTTGTCTCCTCAGAATCTTGACAAAAGTCTTTTCTTAAATTTTTATCGTAGTAGGTAGTAATAATTAATATTCAGTTCAGGACTTTTAGGTCTCAGAAAACGAATTTTCATCTAAATTACCGACCAATAAAAGATTGTGAACTTGATTCCTATTCTAATACCAGGTTTAACTCCTGAGTGGAGGCCATCAAACACTTTGTTTAAGGAACCACTTCAGGAACAACTTCCAATAAAGGAAACGAGTGTAAAATTCTTTAAAAGTGAGAAATAATTTTCAATTCAATTAACTTGATAACTGCTGGGACTTGTACTTAGGTAAGGTGTTAAAGAATTTGTATTTACTGACTTAAGGACTACTTGAGTGACTCGAAAATGTTCTTTAACCTTGAAATTATTTCTTGCATAAGCAATGGGAGCCGTAATATTAAATTAATATTCTTGCTTTTGATTGATTTTACTAAAAAGTGTTCTTCAGAAGAACTGCATGGAAAAATATATTATTTTATGTTGTTGCGAATTAATATTTTTGTGGATTTTATAGCCTTTCTATTTTATTTTATTCTAAGTATAGAACATTTTGATATTGTGTTCTGTGGTCGTACACCAACAAAATACTCGATCAGTTTATGTTTTATCCACTATTCCGATCCTAACACATTTCGTTCAAAAAGCCTTCGCCACCATAAAAAGGGTACACAAAGCTGACTTTCATAAACAGCTCAAATATAAACAATATTTACAGTAAATCAGCCACCCTTTACTGAAACTGATATTGTTTCGCCCGCGACACGTTTCGGAGGCATAAAACTACAAACAGACCTTCAAAGGCACCTCTTGTTCCAAATGGGTTTATAAAAATTGGGTTCAGTGACCTGTTTAAGACGACGTCACATTAAGGCCGGCTTAACATAAAAACTCTTGAATATATTTCTTGTTAAGTCTGCGACTGTATTTGGTCGTTAATCCGGGGTTACGGACCGTCAACTGTAAATAACATTATTTGTTGAAGTTCTCGGAGTTATGTGAGTACAAACTATTGTAATATTAACTAGAATTACTCATCCGTGCGCTGGCTCTTGTGTCAGCGTATCCGAGGGAACTGTGCCACAGCGAGCCAGTAATACCTAACCTACATATTACACTCGACTAATTATAATTATACCTTAGTTAATAATTATCCTTGTGGACTAAACAGTCTCCATATTGTATAATAGCCATACCTAACAGACCATCATCTAGCTTGGCTTCTGAGTCTAGAACATTCCTCAAGAATTACTAATTAATTTTAAGAGACTATATTAAATAAGCCAGATATAAGTATCATCTCGTATTACATAGACCAACGTTATGTTATCTATCAATATTACGTGGTTTGCGGATCCAGGCGCTAACATAAACATACTAACAATTTCGTCAAATATTTGTACTTACATTGTGATCACGTATTTCGTCAGAACTGATTGTTATCATCAGTATTACCATACTCGTCCCAAACACTTCAGTGAACCATCCTCAATTTGCCCGTACATGCGGGCTGCCTTCCTTGGGAAAGAATATTAGCTATATCCACGAACATTTCTTTTACTTGTATCTTTAAAAGATAAGGAAAATTTCTATCAAACCGATCCGGCGTAAAGCGTCGTGATAACGCTATTTGAATACGTTTATTCAATATACATAAGTATTGTATACTTTCACGTGATTGCTATCGTCATTTCAATTTACTATGTAAGTAGGTGTTTGGCGAAAATATTCTGGAAAATAATGCTTAAGATTTTTTTTTGTATTTTCTAGACTTATTAGATTTGTTAGGTTTTTTTTTAATTCTTATTAGACTCACGGTTAATCGTGCAACAGTGTGGCAGATTCAACTTCGGAAAGTAGGTATAATAAAGATTATCAGTTTATGACGTAAGACACTAGAGCTTGTATGCAGGCTTTCTGAAATTATTCGCCTGAAACAAAACTACACGTTTACAGACCTCGTAAAGTCTACCTACTTATGTGACAGGGCTGCCAGGTAGACTAGGAGCAAAACTTTAATTGGAGACAAAAATATATTATTATTAAAGGCACAACAGGGAAAAAAGAGACATTTATTTATTTAAACGGAGCTTTAAAAAAAATATGCTGCATTCAGATATTGAACACTTATTATTTCATCGTATATATTTTTGGGAAATATTTTTTACAGTAGTGAGAAAAATATGGTCAAAATATGCCATGTAGGTATGAACTTGCATATTATTTCACAACCGGGTTTTTTCGCAAATAGTTAGTCTCGTAACCATTGATCACAACTTCGTAAATATTATCTCTTATGCTTAAGAAAGAATCCTGCAAATTAAGTACTTATACCAAAACCTTTTGTTGGACGGTTATAGTTCAACAAGGCAGCCCTAGTCAGTTTGGCCAGTCCAGCGGTCCCCGGAGGCTCCGGCGCCGGATTATATGCACTAAACAAGCTCCGTAAGAACACTGACCGTAAACGAACACAACTGTTTGAGAGAATCATCTTCGTAAACGCAGAATGTTTAGGTTGTTTCTTTTAGTTATTTTTGTTCATTTTCTTGCTCAAAAAGAGTACCTACTGAATGTCAACAAACAATACGTAGATCACTAGGAACATAATATTATGGTATTTTTTTATTAATGTTTATGTAGCAGGTAGATATGTCCGTATTATGTTTCATGTAAAACAAATTAGTTCCGTGACTTTTTATTTTACCTTCCGAAAAATCTGTTGCGACTTATAAAGTTATCTACCTAGTAAAGTGTAAAAGTTTCTTTAAAAGCCACCTATTAGAGATCAGTAAGGTTAGGTTTTCGAACTTGTCTAATAAATTCCTGACAGAATCCTAAGAAGTAGTTAAACCTGTCAAAGCCCCTTCCTGGAACGCCATAAGTTAAGCCGTTTTCTTTTCCTAACATTTTCATGTTTTAGGTAAAAAGATTTGTTTGTTGAGTTAGAGAAAACTCTCTTTTGATGCAAAACGTGTTTCTTTTTCGAGTCATCAAAACTATGTCTTTTTATGAGATTCTTATATTGTGGGAAAATAAGCAAAATATTTTACTCATTAAACAACATTAATTTTTTTTTTTAGTTTTTTTGCATAATTTTAATATTCAAATTTCATGAAATTAAACTTAAAATATTTACAATATTATAACAACATTAATTGGGTGCGTGTGAACTATTTTTTTACATTTTCCTTTTACATAGCGTTTACATAATATGAAGGAATGATAATTTTACACTCTGGCTTCCCCTCAATAAGCCCTACAGTTTGCGTCATAAATAAAACTATGTGCTATTGGCGCCCAACATGGGACACTATGATTGCTACCGAGACTTTCTTAGAAGTGTACCTACACATCAATAAATCCGCGGCAATGGGCTACAAACTCCAAGTGATTTTAACTTGTGCGCCCGTTAATATTAGTGGGGCATATCTCGCACATAACACTAAACCTTTATCAGAGTGCTACATAAACACGAGCGATAACCTCCGATGTTCTGACTTAGTTAATTTACTGTAATTGCGCTAACTATGGCGTTAGTAGGGCTGTGCGGACTTCGCAGTACAAGAGGATATTGTATATTGTTGCTATGAATTACGATAGTGAGGACAATAACCGTAAGAAGGTATGTATACAGAGTAATATGATTCTTGATTTATATAATTTTAATTTTCTTTAATAAGATTTTTTTTTTTTCATTAATCGTAGGTTCGTATTTTTACATAAATCATTTGATTATTGTGTACAGAGAAATAAAAAAAAAGGCTTTTTTTCTGTAAGTAATGATCATGCTTTATTATCTCTTGAAATCACTTCTTTGATGTGTTTATAACATTTAATATCATTGTGAGAAACATCTTGTGAGCGTGATATTAGGTTATTTTTATTGTTAACATGAAACGAAAGCTTTTGATCCTAAAATAGAACATCCGCTTGTGTATTGTATGTTTAGTCCCTTTTTATAAGGATATAACAATATTTTTAAATCGTCTAAATTTTTAAATAGGTGTTTGTTGTGGTTAGTTATAATAATTATACAATTAGTAAAGACGAGAAACAGTGTTTCATTAATAAATTTTGTTTTATTTTATTGTAATCGAAATTCAACTAGGCCAATGTAATTTTGTTTAGAAACATAACCGCACTTAAACTAGGGCACTATATCACTAAAACTAGTCCAAATAAAATCATACCTAACTTCATACAGCGATGACAAATGAAGCACAATCAATCGCTGCCCGTAAAACATGAAACACAAAAATTCGTCAATGAATCCAAACGGAGCATCACTCGACTGTACTGCGAGAGGCGAGTGAGCGAGTGTAGTCCGACAGTACGAGTGTACGGGCAGAGTGAGGCCAAACAACTCAATATTCTTTACTTTACAATTCGGCCGGCAGCCCTGCGCTACGGGCCCCTAATGCCACATTACTTTTGTACAGAACCTTTGCTCGCTTCGTCCGGGCGTTTTTGTCATGACGGACGGGTAATTTTGCGGGAGAATTTCACCCGTTATGGCCGGCTGAGGTAAGTTTATCTGGATTAAAATGTGCGGCCCTTCGATATAGCGGTCGCTACTGCAGTACCTACCTACTTTACGTGTAGTTTGTTTCAAGGCCGACTTTTATTATATGAATGAATTATTTTATGTTTTCTGATACCTTTTTTGTATATTGTTTTGTTTTCTCTGTGTGGCTAAGAATAGAACACAATAAACATTCAAATAATAAAAGAAACAATATCTTATTTGTTTTAGTAGTAATAGATAAATAGTAATGAGACAAATATTTAGCATTTATAATGTTTATTAGTCTAAACAATATAGCTATCTCAACAAAACTCAAAATACATTGAGTTGTATTTCTTGACACTTGATAGTTATTACTTACGACTTCATAGCCAATAAACTCTCAATCCTACGTCTCTATCATCACATATCTTGTACACAACACTAGAGAATAACTGCAACATCCTAAGTACTGGCTGTTACAGCTTATTATCATTTTTACTCCATAACACACAAGCGTGGCACGCTGCCACTAAGCTGGCATTACGCATACACGTGCCAACTCCGCCAGAGCCTCCGAGGACATCGAAGCCTTATTTAATGTACATTAAGTAATGATAAAGGTCCGGGATGGAATCAAAAGCGTATTATCTCACAACGCTACGAGTCAGTCCGGCCCGAGGTCCGGCCCCGGGGATGGCTGACGAAGGGCGAGCTGGTCAGGTCTTGTGCTTGCTGATAAGCATACTGTGATATTTTTAGCCAAATAATTTTGTGTAAAATACATACATACATATAATCACGCCTCTTTCCCTTGTAGGGGTAGGCAGAGACCACTTCTTTCCACTTGCTACGATCCTTACACACTTGTTTCGCTTTGTCCACTTTCATTATACCCTTCATACATGCTGTTCGGTTTATGATACTCTTTTTTTCTGGACGTACTCTTTCTCCTTTTTTCTTTCACACTCGCCTTATGCACTTTTTTCGTCAATCGTTTTTCATTCATTCTCTCGACATAGCCAAAACATCTCAGCATACCTTTCTTAATTTTTGTCTCAACATCCATCATCTGACATACTTCATCATTACCATCCATTCCTCCTCTTACATTCAACGTAGCGAAGCGGCTCTCCGTGGGCCAGTTTCGCCCCCGCGAGAAACGAGACGTGATGGGTGGCAAACCACATCGCCGTCATTTTGGATAATTAAATTATTTTTATGATTATCCATTGCGTTCCTGCGGGATGTGTGTGTGTAAAAGTCACACAACATAAATTTGCTATATAATTATCATACATAGTACTTTCTATATTAAATAGTCATAAAACAATACAATACAGTGCATTTGGAGGACACCTTTGCCCAGCAGTGGGACAAAACAGGCTAGGACGAAAGATAAAAGAAAGAATTTGAACATTTAAACAAAAATTATAATTAAAACGGTAACTCCATTTAATATTTTCTCTACAATACGTCGTCGACGTTAAGTAATAAAGTCCAAAGTAAGTTAATCCTTGTGTTCGTCCGTCGTTATTGTGTTGAGAGCTCAAGTTATATCAGACGACGAACTTTGGCTCTAAGTTGGTGCATGTCTGAAACACGCAGCCTCGGCGCTAACACATTTATAACTATAGATTGTATATTAGTATGTTACACTGACTTAGCCAATTTAATGCATCCCTATTTCAAAATTCGTGTTCTATTAAGAAAATCTCCCAAAAACCGTGCAGGTTAATGCCAATCTTCTAGGTTTTTTTTTTTCAGAAATAAAATACTTTTAAATCTCTAACTTCGGAAACCAATATTTTCGCATTTATGAAGACTGAATGGGATTTGACTTGCCTAATTTAGGCAGTTCAGATTTAGGCAACTGTAATAAGCGCTTTTTCCTCTGGTTTACTTTTTAAGTTAATCCTACCGTTTTAATCTGTAATCATTTATTTATTCACCACCAAAACAAAACTCTAGACAATTTCTATGCCATAGAAGATAATACAGCGCAAACCACACGATGTTATCCCACCGCCTAAATAAACATCTCTGTCATTATATAATTAAATTAATAATAGTTAATTAAAGCGTGCACTGCGTGCTCTGTGTTGTGCAGCTTAGCTAATTAACCCATATTTGCTGGGATGTGGCCTGCACGCATACTTGCTGAACAATCCGGCTGAACGCGAGATAGCATGTTATGTATCGATACTTTAGAAAAGTAAAGTGATTGGCTCTCCACGCTTATCGATGCGAGGTCGATACTAATACAGATACCATTATTTAAAAATCTTTTCATATTTTGAAGGCTGGGTTAAATAGTGATGCAGGTATAAAAGGAAGGATTAAGAGATCGTATGACACAATAGATCAAAAGTGACGCCATTGTGAAATAAAATATTTCAACGAAATATCAAAGGATTTTAAACTAAAACCGATCTATTTTCACCGAAAACTTTAAAAGACTAACGACAAAAAAACTTTGAATAGATAAAGCACAAATCGGAGATCCCCAGAACTTGATCCCCAAAGCAACATCTAGATTGAAGATTTAAATACACTTCGGTAGCTGAAAAACCTTTTAATACGTAAATACTTTCCATTGAGCCGCGCAGCCCACGCAGGGTTTATTGAGATTTACTTTTTAAAAAGAAATTTACATAGAAATAACGTGTTTATCGGTGATCTTGAGGGAGACAGGTGTTCTACAAATCTCGCTGCATCGATGGAAATAGACTTACTCAGGGGTTTTATTAAAGGTCACAGAGTTGATATAACTTTTTCTTTCAAGGTGAGAAATCAAAAGCGTCTCATAAATAAATAATAAATAAATGCGGACAACATCACATACATTGCTCTGAACCCAAAGTAAGTAGCTAAAGCACTTGTGTTATGGAATTCAGAAACAACGAAGGTACTACAAACACCCAGACCCGGGACAATGTAGAAAAGTGGGTTTTTCTACATTGACCCGTCCGGGGATCGAACCCGGGACCTCAGAGCTGGCGACACCTTGAAAACCGGTGCGTACGCCACTCGACCACGGAGGTCGTCATATTGTTGTGTTTTATTGCATTAAAGAACTTAGAAGTCATGTACTAAAGGTGACACTGGTTACCATAGCAACGGGCAAAGTTGTTCACGATCCTTTCTTTGAAATTATTATAGCTCTTGTTTAAATTATTTCAGAGTCACTTTGCAACTATCGAGTGTTGTGTATAAATAGCCCTTCAAACAATACATAATAATTATTGTTTAAATGGTTTTTTAATCAATAATCATATTGTTGTTGTAACGATCCCAACTGGATGCAATAAGCCATTTAAAAGTCCGCAAAACTTTCAATACACGTTTCGGAGAAATCCATAAATAGCAGTGTGCTCTGAACATCAGTTTATGAATAAAATAGTTGCCGTAATAATATCAAATGATCTCCATCACCACAGTCAAACTCATCGAACCAGTAACACACACTATAAGTTCAGTCCACCAGCTTCTGAGTACTAAAATGGTTTCGGTAAATATTATCATAATTCTTGCGAAGCCTACAGATGCGACCACTAATGGCCACAATACTCCATCGTATTTTAATTACGTCGCATTTAATGAACAGATTACGCGTCGCCCATATTTGCGTACCGTGGTAATTTTCAATCGTATTCCCTGTAAATAATTTCGACTTTTATTCATTGTGGACCGAACGTAAGGGTACATGTTAATTGAATATTTGAGTAATTAATAATGAATAATTATTGTGTTTATAGTTCGAGTACTTTGTGTTGTAGGTAGTGTGTTTTTCTTTTTTAATACTCTTTTTAATAATACTCTATGGTATTTATTTATTGCTTTAATTAGGTCATCAATATAGGTAAACAGCAAAATAATTGTATTTTTTTTAGTTTAAAATTTGTTTTTTTTTTTATCCTGAGGACGGAAAATATTTGTATAATTTACAGTCCTCTACAAAGTATTTATCCAACATATAATGAAATACTATAAAACATGCTATATCACCCATGAAGTGAACATAGTACAGTGTTCCACAACATGGAAGTGTCCCGAAGTGACCCGAAGTAACCCCGCCGAGTATTTCCGGAGCTCGCTGACTCCCGGCACAACTTGTGTTTACGGACTGATTACAGACCCCACTCTTAACTACCCCTAATTTATATATCGGACTTATTATGTACTTTACTACACAATGTAGATATAATACCTTAAATATTCCTCTATTGAAGAATGTACTACATTCCTCTCAGTTCAAAATCCTTGTTTCTTCCGGGGCCTCTAAAGCTTTATAAAAGTTATAATTTGAAAAGTAGAGAATAATTATGATTTTCTATTTAATCTATGAGAAAAATAGTCTGGAATAATTAACTGCATAATTTTCATTTTGTAGGTAAACATTGAGGCCAGTCTACCCAGATAGGTCATTTATTTGTGGTTAGGTAAAATCATTTAAATATTTATATTTGACATCTGAAGCGAGATATTCTGGTGATATTATTATTTGTTTAGTATTCACACTCGTATGTAGATAAAATGGAGGTTTTCAACTAACGATGTAAAATGATTTTGATGAGCTACTTTCCATTAGACAAATGTTTTATATTTGCACAAAAGCAACTTGCATGTTAAATAGTCATCTACTATTTAATCAATATTAACTGACAATAAAGACATATACCCATAACTTGTGTCTAATTTGAAATCAACCTACTCGATTCATTGAGGCCTTTGTTCGACCCGACAAACAATTTAAAAGTTCTAATGTACAACCATACTAAATACCATAGATAGTAAGTATTGCATAGTGCACTAGGGAGGTTCTCGTATCACAGGATATCAGTGTAATAGCCTCGCCGCGCTAATTGCGCGCTAATCTGTCCGCAGCGCCACTACCGCGCGCCGCCGCCGCCGCACGTCGGTCGGTGTAATCGCTCGCTGACTGCGCCGCTATTTCTGTGCCGCATGCTGCGCATTTCTAATGCCATGTAGGTAACTGAATATTCAATGAACTGTAATTAATGGTATTGAATGTGACACTAATGTAAATTTCTTCGAAACCTTGAAATCTAGCTGTAGATAATATTTATGTAGATATTATTAACTGAAAGAAAAAACCTGTACATGTTATATAATCTGTATATTTTTGGTGGTAACTATAAGTTTGGTTCTAAAAAGTCATTTTTGGAATAGAGTTTATTAAAAATTTATTAAAACTTTTTATACCTTTGTTTGATTCAAATCTCTCAAAAATAGACGCGACCATTTCTAGCTACGTCACTAAAATGGCTATGTATTTCGTGGAATGATATATTTTCTCTCGCTTCGCATATTCGACCGGCGCAATTATGTTTGATGTAATTACCTCTGAACCTACGGCAAGTTCGCCGCGAGCATATTATTTGTTCAAATTCAATTTACACCGCTCCATTCATCACTAATTAAATACATGAAATCAGTTTTTGTAGAACCATATTTCTTTTGGATTATGATATTTCAATTTCAAATGTATCTGTAAATTAAAAATGGTCGTGTCATATTATTTGAGCGAATAAATCTACGCTGAATAAATATTAAGTGGCGAGGGCTTTATACCGAGCGCCATTTGTATTACGAGTGGGGTTTGTAATTTAAACATTCTTTATTTTTCTACCAATTTCATCAGGTTTTGAAATGTGTTGTAAATCTAATATTCGTTTAGGTTTATTCACTGATTTTATACGATTCGGGTTTGGTACCGCGAGTGTAATGCCAATACGAGCTGTTTAAATAAAACCTTTGTTTCTAACATGAATTTGTTCCGGTATTGTATGTGTGGGGTCTGCCGTGAACCAAAACCGGATTCCCAGTTATCGTACACGCGAAATGCAGACTAATGCTAAATATGTATTACACAACATATTTGTACAACGTAAAGTTTTCATTTTAGTTTTCCAAAGCGGAAACCATTTCATTAAGATTAAATTTAAATCGACATTGTTGTTGCTTTGTCAATTTATGTTTAGATGCCTGCAAATGATTTGTTAATCACGTTTTAATTAATGTTTGTTCACAACAAATAAACGCACAAAGCGACATCACTTCACAATGATTGTTGTACACACATACTTGCTAGTTTCAAAATGTTAGGACAGCAGTGAATGTTACATTATGGAGTTTGCGAAGACTATGCAGTGAGTGACGGGCGCACAAACGAACCCAGATCATCCCACACACGTGCGACAGTGACTGACAGGGGCGTGAAATGGGAAGTCGCACCGTGAATGGGCGGCCGAGGCTCGCAGCGTCAATGGCCACTGTTCACGGTAATAGATCAGATCGGGCCCATAATGCCTGTGTGACTTGTGGTTTGTAGGAGCATACTAAGTCATATCAATGACAATGAGCGATACATACAGTACTGACCTGAAAGGCTGTTCAACTGAAAGGATAAATAAAATACGAGCAATTACAGCACTTAACTTGAGATTTCTTGAATAATTGACTAATTTACATATAAATCAATTTCCCTCCACTGATTCGTATTAGGTGTCATAAGAGTTTAATATTACATTTTATTATATTACGAAGCAGTAAAGATATTTCAACAAAGAGCCAAAAACTCATATCTCGATGACCATAATATGTGGAAAATAGTCAACAAATGAAAGTTGTTCATTAACTCAAAAGTTCTATCGATTTAGTTCAGAGTCTCCGCATAACCCATAGATGTGTAATGTAACAGACAAAATGACACGCGTTACATTTTATTAGTAGTATGGACACATCCCGTATGGTGACCGGGAACCAATGGCATAGAAATATTCACAAAGTTTCCGACAGAACCATTATTTTCATACTAAGTATGATATTTTTCTTGTTCTTTGTTTCAAAATGCGCTATTTGATGGTCATTGGGTTGGTTATAGACAAATCTATTAACGTTAATCGTCACTCAAAGAAACTGGATGGAAGGGCGATGGATGATCTTTTAAAAAAAAGTCGCTTATGCTCATAAAATGTTAGATTTTATAGCAATAGAAGTATATAAGGTGCTATAAAAACATCTGCCACGGCTTTAATGGGAGGTAGTATTGTGTTTATAGATTACAATAGTAAAGATAAATTATTGATTATTTATCATTTTTTTTTCATACAAAAAAAATAACGTATAAATTTGAATTGATTTATTAGTATAAAACCATCCCGTGTAAGTAGTTGCACTTTTAAAACACTTGTATGCCTGCGTATTATTGCGTACCTAGTAGATTATGTAGTGACGAACTAGTCAGCTGATTACAGTTTTCATTCACAGAAAAGATGGAAAGAGATAGCAGTTGTTTTCATTGACGAAGCGTCACATTGCGCGTAATTTGTGAACCACGTTACGCAGAATAGAGTCAACGTTAATTTAACTATTTTAGTCTCTCAAATTTAATTAACTGTTCCGGGGTACGAAAGTTCTTCACTATTGTAATCTATAAATACAAAACTACCTCCCATTAAAGCCGTGGCAGATATTTTTATAGCACCTTATATGTGTCAGAATAAACATAGACTTGAAAGTTATTTTTAAAACAAACAAGTTTATTCTGAGCTATATTATTAAGACATCACTGCATTGTTCCAAGACTTTCTAGCAACAAAAATAAGAAAAATATAAAAGCAATATCTTTCCCGGTAGAACATATTTGCAGCATTGTTTGTTAGTGTTTATTAGTGCGTGTAATAAGGATGTAAGCCGACACTCAGTGGCCGGCGACAACTCGACTACACTAATGAACAGCACTACCCACGCCATCACTAATTGTACACAATACACGACTGTACACGACTGTACACAACTCTACACGACTGTACATGACTATACCTACGTTTCTTCGCGTTTTATTTGTTATTGGAATTGTCTAGATTCGCTTTTGTTTTAATGTTGCCGCTCTATTCCTGTCTGAAGGTGGCGTGGCCAGTTGTTATTATTGTTGTCTATCATAATTGCAGTCAATAGGGTAGGTATTAGAGAAAGGAGTTGTTTTTAGATATATTCCGGTGTTTATGAAAAGGAAATCAGTGAGCTAGTTCGTATCAATATTTATGTTTTGAAGCGGAATAAATTCCACTGGCAATTGATGAGTGTCGTTACAACTCTCGAAGGAACAACGTTGTTTAATTACTGTTAAACCTCCGAATATGATTTATTTCCTTGATTATTCGACGGAGTTTTTCATGCGACATGAAAGCAGTATTAGAAATATTTATTAAGGTCCCATGACAATCTTTTTTCAATAGAGTATCATAATATAGACATTGAGTGGATAGAAAATTTCTTAGAAACCAAAGGTTAATAGAGCGTTTTAATAACGATAGAAAAAGAAAATACCTAGAAAGTGTACCCTTATCAAAAAGATAGGTTATAACGGTACATTATGTTTTATTTAATAATATCTTCCAATAACGTACTTGTTGCGGTACGAAAATAATTTGATCTTCAATTACTAGAAAAGTTTTTTTGACTAAAGTATAAATAAGGTTTTTTGTAAAAGGTATACTGTATTTAATACATTTTAATCTAAATAAATATTGTATGAATAATTTATTATGTAAAGCAGATAAGTTCTGTATCACGGTTGAAGATATTAAATGGCAAAGTGATGTTATTTCAGATCAAGCTTGGTAGATTTAAGACATGTATGTTATAATATTTATAAGGGCAGATCTGTTGATGTTTTTTACTGCCTCGCCTTTTCTCTAGTTTAAATGCTTCAGCTAGTTTAAATGTCTATTCTCGTCTAGTCTTATGAACAGCAGAATTAACTTCACAAGTAACAATCAACGAAAAGTCTCCCCATTTTTTTGCTTTAAAGCTAAAATATCACAAAGTTCAACCTAAATATATCTGATTTTCTATGTGATAAAAACATTACTCTGAACTATTAATAAGTTTTCACTCAGCTAATTAAAATATTGCTCAATGATTAACCAACAGTTTAACCATTTCATTTCACAAATTTCGCTGAAATAATATTGTTCAACATAGAGTATTCAATAACACGGGCATGTTATATACAGAGTAGGTAGGTGTACTGTGTTCGGTAGAAGTTCGCCGCAATATAAACATTACATTCAATTATAACAAAAGCTACAATTGTATCATTACGACCGTGATTGGATTAAATACGATTGCTTTGGTTTCGCTACAACTACTATCATTTTATTTATACGGCTTCGTCCCACTGAAGCTCCCTCCATTCTACATTCAATTACGTCTCGCTCACTCGGCGGTCGAGAGAAAAGGATGGAACCGATTTAGAATTGGATAATTTGATTTGTATCTATTACAAATGTAGATGTCAAAGATAATGAAGCCTAATGAATGTGCCGGGTCAGGCGTTTTATTGTATTTCAGTATGTTAATGCGAGTGGATTTGATTAGATGTTTATTTTTAAGCGGGAACGCGATACGTCTGCGGTTAATTTTGTTAACGAAATCTTGTTAATTGTGAGGGTATTCTATTCCATTCTGTTTCATGTTACTGAATTAAGCCGGTGGTGTGTGATCCATGTAATAAGATGTGAATATATAGAAATAGGATATTCGATTACAAAGCATCGTGTACTTTATTAAAAAAATATCCTCTTGTTTTAAAATGGTTTTATATTTATATAAACATAAACGAATATTGTCTGACCACAGCGAGCGAGCAATGTAGCGAATTAACGTGTTTTTATATGAGTTCATATTAGTATGGCAAAGTATTAACAGTTACAGTTACGAGTAAAACAAGACGTTTGTTTCTCTACATGGAGTTGAGTGCAGCAACGATACGGGTGTTTCGCATTTCATCAACGATTGACCCACAGCCTTAGTTTTCAATAAATATTTTTCAATTTTCGCACGCTCATAAGATGGCGTAAATTACTTTCAGATACCAAGCTATAGCATGTTTATCGCTGCTACGTGTTTTATTCTGCTTGCCTAGCAAGACTTGAGCACTTGATTTAAGAAGTACTTAACTTAAAGTTATATTATATCATGTAGGTTCGTAAAAAAAACATTCCTTTCTTAGCTTATATTTTAAATTAGATTTCAAACAAACAAGAGCATAGCTGAATGCGGCTTGCAGCTCGCGGCTCGAGTTCTCTTTGAGAAAGCGAGCGCTAATCTATCGCAGATCAGTGGCGCTACACTTACACTACTGACACACTACTGCCGCACTACTGACACACTACTGACGCTCAACAGCTATCGATTGATGACGTAATGAAGTGATCGCTGCGGTAACTGTGGTTCACAATTAACTGTGGTTTCGGCTTTCATCAATTATGGTTTAGTATAACGTTCGTGGTTTTATTATGACTCATAATTATGATAAGGTTTCTTAGGTTTCTGTGTTAGTTTAATTAGTTAGAGTATTTAGCATGATGCTGCCTTTTAATTAGTTTCTTAGCATTTAAAACTAAACCGTATAAGTGTAAGTAAAAATAGAATGTATAATTTTGTTTATTATCTTTTCATATTATATATAAACATATTATCATGTTATGACAGTTATAAGGCCTTTTACATATTATTATGGTATATTAGTGAACATCAAAGATTAGGAGTTTTGCGTGTTTAAAGAAAAAAATATATAAGGAACTTTTGTGGTTCTCAAAGTTTAAACATAAACGACGATATGTAAGGTATATTAGTGATTCCCGCCACAAGTACAACATACCTTATTTAACTTCGAGCTGCTTATGTTTGCGAGACGTGATGAAATTACTTGAGCCTCGTCTCAACATAACTTAGTTTATGTAAATGAACACTTCAACTGTGTATTACTGATATTTAATTAGTTTACTTATAAATCTGAGAAAAAACAATAAATATTTCTGTCGACTTTAGTGAATACTGTGTTTTTCATATATATTCGACACACATATTTTGTATTCTCCAAAATTAAATTAAATAACGAAGAACAAATATCAATAAAAAAAATATGTAAGTGCATCTGTAAATTTTAATCAATTACTTTACTTTTTTTAAACATAAAATATGAATTGAAATAACTAATTGTTTTTCCAAGTATCGTCATGCTACAACTATGTACTAACAGCTTAGTGATACCTCAACGGTTCATAAATTGGCTTCTATTTCTCGGCGGCGTTTGATCATCTCGTAGCACTTGAGCCGACGGCGGCGGCGAGATCAAAGCGATGCGTGTCCGACTGCTCCAACACGATTGTCGTGCGGCAGTGGGTGGGTAGTGTATAGTGTGTCGTGCTAGAACAATAAATTAGAAGTTAGTGTAGTGTGTTGTTAGTGGTTGTGCATATGTTGCACGTCATTTTCAATTAATCGTTAATCATTTTTTACAAATGAATCTGTATATGACAATGAAAGCACGATGAAGAATAAATTTAAAAATCTTAGTAATTAAGTTGATGTACATAATTCTGTGTAAATACTGACGGTCAGACCACTATACGAAAAGCTTGATTTTGTCAGGTTTAAATGTGCGTCCATTTTATATAGGAAACAGATGAAAGTCGTTTTAACTTATCTCCTGGTGGCTTGAAAGAGCTGGCTCTTTCATCCGAGATATGAACATTGTTGCATTATGTACTGACTGAGATACAAACCTGGGACCCGGAAAGTTGCTGCTTTAATATGAATGTATATTTTGTACAAATTAATATCGTAAAGATACATAAAAAAAAACCGGCCAAGTGCGAGTCGGTCTCGCGCATCGAGGGTTCCGTACAAACCTGTAGGTATCTATTTCTTTTGATTGCGTTGACATAAAAGTTTGATTTTGTTACAGCTTAAAGGTATTATAGACCTGAGTCTATAATAATGGATGTTGGATGTCTTAGTTTACACTAATCTAAACATTCTGCTGTTTACGTTGTTGTCGCATATTTTAAAAACAATGTAATCTTAACATCGATGTTAACCTTTTTTTTTAAAGAGTAACCTATGGAGTTTCTTGCCGGCTCTTCTCTATAGGAATGACACTTTGGAACCGAGCAACTAGAGTCAGTAGTTTTTAACGTAACGTTTGTTAAGCGCTTTTTTTTTGGTTTATAAGAAATAAAAATATTTTGATTTTGATTTTGAGTATTTGATATGAATTTCAATTTAATATCTCTACGCGTTCATGAGAAAAGAAGTAGTAACATTAAATTTTCAAAAATATTTTTTATTATATGATGTAACAAATAATTTACGGTTTTCGCAATTCTTACTTTATTTATTTATTTATTTATTGACACACCAACGACTTATCCACTAACTTATTACATTAGATATATTCTATTTAAATAGCGTTGCGGTGAATTCGTCACTTATAGGTGTGCACAGCACTTGTATAATCATTAATGAAAATTTAAAATGGAATTCACAATAACAACAAAATTAAAATTTACTAAGTCAAAATTGAATTTAAAATGGCAAGTAGCTAAATTGAACTAAAATACAGAATAATTAAAAATATAAAAAAAAACGATTAAATTGCAAAAGAGAAACAATTATAAATTAAAACTACAAAAATAACAAATAAATTAGGACATAATTATGTATAATATAAATTTATCTGTATAAGACGTTACTTCGTACCAAATTTCAAGATTTTAAGTTCACGGCAAGTACCCTGTAGGTTTTGATTCCCGTGCGAATTTTCGAAAATTACACAAACAAGAACTAATTATTTTCGATGAAAATTCATTAACCAACACATATTATATTACTCAACTGGAAATAACAAGAAATTGTTGAGTTTTTTTACTACATAGAATGTCTTTAACTTTACCCTAACCCAACTAGGTATTTTAAGGCACTATTACTAACCCAGACAAAAAGAAACCCTATTTAACAAAAAAACTCAAGCCTCCGTTGCTCTACTTTCCCGAATGTATCCCCAGGTTAATCCTACACATCTACGAAAATTTCTTCACGACAAAAAAACCTTAATTAAGCAAGAAAGTAAGCGTACAACTTATCATACTTCCCGAGTGAGGCTCTGCCGCAATAAAGCCGCAGATACCGTCAACCGGGATTAAGTCATTCAAAAATGTTACGGTCACCGCAAATGCAAATGGCGACATCTCTCGGCGACGCGGTTATTAAGTGCCAACATTAATTTATTCCGTCTCGTTCATCTTAATTAAACTCTTGCACTTTTCAACCCCAGAGCCTTCGGGAAGTTTACCTTCTGCTGGAGCTCTGAGGACGTGCGGGTCTAGACTGGGGATTTTTTAGAACTATTCATACCGAGGAAAATAAATGCTGAATTCTATTTAAAGCAAGAATAGACTTCATGTGGAATACATTTTCTGAGTATTAAAATTCAGTAATGTTTATTTAGATCTGAACAGACTCAAAAATCGGAATGTTTACTTTAATAAAGTAAAATAGTAATAACAACACTGCCGTTGGTAAAGATAATTATGCAGAAAATTGTAGCGGTCTACGGAATCTACAACGTAGTAGCTACGGCGCTACGGCACTACGGTGCTACGTGGCTACGACAGTGTTTGCATTGTTGATTGTATTTAAATGGGTGTCTGCGCTAATAGTTTTATTGTAAGCTGCTCGTTTGTTACAAAGAAACTTGGTAATCTGCGTCCGAGATAAATTACTGGATATTTGCATGATGGAATGATTACACCCTGCTTATGTTTAGATTGCAAGTAAACTTGAAAAGGATAAAAAATAACTAACATAAAGTTTATTTTTTTAATGTTATGCAGTTTAGTTGTGCAATAAGTATACTTCTTGTGGATATTCATTTTAACAAATCACCCTATCTACACATTCCACTTCGTCGAAAGAAACACAAAGAAAGTAATGAGCTTATTTATTTTTATTAATCACCAACTAAGAAAGTTTCACAAAGCCACGAATACGTGAGCAGAACTTACAGCATTTAATTAAGAAACCTCAATAAAAGGCGCACGCATTTAAACAAGTAACAAGTAAATAACCGAGAGACTCTCAAAAGACTTTGCGAAAACGAACCGCGAAAGAATAACGAAGTTTGCCGAAATAATATGAACGTTTATTTATTAGGCGGCGCGTTTCGCTGCAAGAGTGCACATTAGCCGCTTCGTTAGAGAAAGAATATTCCGCGGCCCACACCGGCGCTTGATTTAATTTCATGTACAATAAAACCGGGGTCTTGGGGCCCCGCCGGGATGTCCCCCCGGGGTCCGGGGGCAGGGGTGGGGCACTCGCAGGCTAATCTCATTTGAAGCCAGTCGCTCTGTACGCGCACCGATTTTGTTAAGAGAAACTGCTTTTATTACGGGAATCAGTAAAGCAGGCCGTACGTGAGACTACTTGGATTTTACGACTTATAGTAAAAGATTACAGTTTTTACTACGAATTATGTGTATGTGTTTGTGTGATGGGGGTCCGGGGAATTTATGTGGGGACCCTGATAAGGCACTGCTATTGCTATATCCCCTCTTTGGACAAATTAAACTCATAAAGATACTTAAGAAAAGCTGTAAATAAAAGGTAACAGCCTGCCGTATAAAAAGGAAAACGTACGTGCAATAAAAGAGAACCAGTTTACTAACATACAACCTCCTTACATGCTTACTGTTGCTTATAGTTAAGAAATATTCCTAGATTAAGTTTTTCACTCGCCTTGCCTCTATATAAAAAGCCACAATGCGCTCTGCATAATTAGGTCCATGTTAGAGACCGCAATTAAAGTAAATGTGCATAGAGTCTGGAAATAACTTTACCTGCTGGTTTAAGTAACTGCTTTAGTGTATTATAAGAACGGCGAGAGAATTAAAACAACCGATTATATATTACCAGGGATTTTGTTAATTAAGTAATTTAAATGAAACAGAAATAAATACATTTTTCGCGACCGACTTTATTGAAAACATTGTATTTTAACTTTATATTACTCACGAAAATTTTCGCATCACTGATGAAAAGTATAATATTAAAAGCTTCAGAATTTATATAACTTTTTAATGTAAACAATATTGTATTCTCACTGCAGAATCACAAAGCGAGAAGAAATCAGGCTGTAATACGTTATACGTTGTAGCAGCAACACACGGTTTTCAAAAGCATTTCTATATCAAGCTGAGTAACTAATCCATAACACACATAAACCATTCCGCAATACACATTTCAAAAACATGCCAATCGCAACTTCCATCACGTAGCATATCGCTACGTCCGTGGTGCCTACGGCGTAGCAGCGTAGCAGTATACGACGAACACTCATAATAATTTATTTAACAGTCATAATAATTTATTTGGGACATATTCGGCGGTGATAACGGAAAAGAAACGGTATCAGGGGCCGTCAAACTGATTGATTGGATCGTTTTCTTGGGCTCCCAGCACTGATAGCGGTGTCGCAGACCTATGAATGCGTGGAGAATGCTCTTTGTCTCTTATTTTAGTTTTCTTTTGTTTTCCTCTAATCTTGAAATATTTAGATAAAATAAATTGGTTCGCTTCTGAGTAATTACACTTTAATAGTGGAAAATCAGCAGCGTAGTAATCTTAAATTTAATCAAGTATTCACTCATGGATGTAATGAAGTCAGGTTTACTGCAATGAACAAGCACTAGCTCCTCTGTCGGCCTGTAAAACTACATGATTTCACTTCAAAGGTCGTAATTATTGCAATAACTCACGGCCGTTCGTTTTAGTTCATGAGGCATTCTCCGTTTAGCAGCGGTTTACGGTCCGATGTGATTGGTGCTTATGACTCGTGTTAACCGCAGGTTACACTGAAGTGCTTTCAAATCTCTAATATTAAATTTCAAATTATTTTCGGTCTGTTTCGATATTAATTAATATCGAAATATAAAATAGTTACATTATGAACTCGAGCTGCTATTACTAAAACTGAAAATAGATTAGACGAAAAAAGAAATAAGCAGTACCTTTGTTTTCGTATGGTACTAAAATAATTGACTAGAGAACAGAACTTAAAATAACCCTTATATTTGCAATAAAAATAATACCTAAGTATAATTCAAATTAGATAAATCTCTAAAGCTGGGAAGAGTTGTGAATTGTTGAATCTCTCACACATCGCGATCCCATCTTCAAACTTTTCACTCCACTTCAGGTAATTTAAAATGGATCCTTGTTTTAAGGCATCCAGCTTTGCTCCAGGTTTAACTTTCTATCTTCAATTGTTTTCAGGAAAGTTTCATGTTTGACGCGTCCCGTGTAACGCCCCGCGCCGCTCCGAGTAATTCTAATTTGGACGAACTCACTTCGGTATCAAGTATGAGAGGTATGGGAGTAATTGGTCGAAATGTTTCTCCTACATTGTGTGAGAGTTGGATACTTTTTGCGGAACTGAGACGACTTGTAAGTTTACCGCGGAGTTTTTGAAGGTGTTTTGTTTTGTATTTTTAAAACAAAATTTTCATGTTTCTTTTGAGAAAAAATCCCAAAAAGAGTTAAATACGACCTATTTTCAAATTTCGCTATAAATTTTATACTAATCTCGCTTCACATTTTGTGAATCAATAATACTTTCGAGACAATATCGATTAAGAGCTCAGATCTTATTATTATAATCTCACATCCAAGTCTCCATTCGTAGGTCCTTGCGTCCCGTAGGCCACGGGACCTTGCCTGCCCCCCCCCCCCCTCCCCGGGGCCGCACTCCCCGTGCCTCACCGCTCACTCGCCCGCTGCAATGACTGCTATATTTCAAGGGACGCGGCCAGATGGATCGGCGCACCTGACGCGTAATCACTTGCGCGTTTTTAAAGAGAAACCTTCTTTGAACTTAGATTTGAAGCAGCATTAGTCACGGTACTAGGAGACGAAAAAAGGTTCTCTACAACTGTCTGTAAACGGTGCATTTGAGTTTTTTGCGAATGCTTTGATATCTTAATATATGCATGTACATAAGTGTACGTACTATACTACGCTGCTATTTAAAATCTACCAGTTACCACAAATATTTTAAACTTAAGAATTTGTTTAACGCATGACTTTATGTTGTTAAAAAGTTTTTGTCCTAAATTGCATTCATTGTTGTTCGCAAGCGTGTGTTATTAGATTTACATCCAGTATTCCGTTCGGTTAATTAATATATGGTGATGACAAAACAGCATCATTCCGTTGTACGCGAATACTTTATCATCACATTATCATACAAATAGACTGGTATTCAATACAGGAGAATAGAACGTCCACGGCATAGCAATTTGCCATCCATTGTTTTGTACACGGCACAGAATCCGCGTAATTGGCGCCAATATACTAGATTGTTCGCGAGTAATTTAATTATTTGTTTTGGAAGTGGGACTAGGTTGGTCTCGTGAGCGCGGCGCGGCGGCGCGGCGGCGCGGCGGAACGGCGGCGCGGCGGCGGTACGCAGCACAATGCGCCTCGCGACCGGTGTTTGTTGTTTATTGGAAGATTGAAAATCTGATTGGAAACCGACATATATGAGTAGATTAATTTTTTTCAAGTCATATTTGAGCTATTCGTCGTAAGCGAGAATTTCTTCGCCAGCTGGCAATATTATTACGAAGTTAATTTAAAATAGACGTATTGTGTTTTATGACAATCTTGCCAAGTATGCACAGAACTAATAAAGAAGAAAGCACTATAAATTTTTAACACGCAGTCCAACTAAAAAATCTAACTACATGAAGACATTTTGTTGACATATTCAGTCAATCCTTACACAACTAACACTTACGGCATCCTTTTTAAGGATATTACCGATACACTATTACATTCTCCATATGTTTGAGAGTGGCGACGCGGACATTTAGTACAGATGCGGACGGAGGCTGGGTGTAGGGTGGAGCGGGGCGAGCGGGGATGGAGGGGGGACAGAGACTAATGCATGACGATTATTTAGGACGCCTCCTCTTACCGAGTAGTTTTAAAAAACGAACTAAGTAAATATCTTCGTTGTAAGTTGTGGCCTCATTATATTTGTTTAGTGCGTATCATTGTGCTATAAACTTTAGGCGCAAGATGGATGGGTTGCGTTATTGAGGATTAAAACGGATAGAAAAAATAACGCATGATAGTTTTGTTTATACTAACGGACTTGGAGACAAAAACTAAAAATTGAAACGTAAAAGGTCGCTGTCCGATCTACCAATAGATACAATTTACCAATTTAATTCCCTTTTATCAAAGTATCAGAATTTTCTAATCTGAATCAATATTATTTAACCGCCAACACAATACACATACATATTTAAGATCAACGAACTCTTTAATATAATTCGTTTAATCTATAAAAGTTAAAGTAATTATTGCATCGAACTTAATACGGCTAACTTATCATATGGCACGGCATGCTGACTGGAGTTCAGTACAACTTTCAGTCTAACTTTCGGCCTGAAAATATTCGAAAATAAATCTAGAAAGTGTGATAATTCACGCTAACAAGTTTCTTGTTTTTATTTACTTTTGCTTTTTTTTGTAAGTTACAACTGTTGGGGAATGTGTCTAGATAATTTTAGAAGTTTTTCTTTCATTTATTTTATGTAATTACGTTCTATATATTTTATCATGAACTTGTGATACTTGTACTCCCAGAGAAGTAGGCAAAGATTTTTAAAAGTAAAGTGGAAATAAGTACTCTATAGGAAACTACTATGTTTTAACTATAAAACCATAATAACCAGCTTTTTGCCGCAAGCAGTCGAGTGAAAATTATTTAATCAGAGGCCGAGTTCGTTTAAGCTTTTGTGTAGTAAATACCTCATTAAAATGGTTGCATGATATTGCTGAGTACGAATATTTTAATTGACCACCGTATCGTATAAACCGTATCGTTGGTAAGTCTTGTCTTATCTCCGTACTAAACCAAGATCAAAACATTATACTGGTTATTAAGTATTAGCTCTAATTAAACCGTATTAATATTATGAGTGACGTCCAATCATTAACACAAACACTAGCGGGACTAATAATGACGTCATAATACCTTCTGAGTACACGTAAATTAAGGGGATAACACACCAGCCGACCCTTTTCGGTATTAAGGCCCAATCGTATGAATGTATAACTGTTTCAGTGTATTGTATGAACACTGAAGTACAACAGAACACTCGCGTCTTATTATTTGTGTTCCATCGGTTTCCGCGGAAGCTTTACGCTCCAGTTAATTATCAACACATCCCCCCCCCCCCCCCTCCCTGTACCCCCCTCTCACATCGCCCTTCAGCCCACAAACAACATTTGGTATTGTTTAATCATATAATAGGCTGTTTTATGAGGTTTGATTAACCGCGCCATTCCAATTTCTCATCGGAGAGATTGATAATTTAATTAAATATCTGGGTGTAATTTATTTCTGTGTGTGTAATTACAAAAATGTTAATTACAATTTTGACTGCTTATTTATTGTTAGGTGTCATTTATAGTACAGACAATTTGAGATGAATAGGTTATTGGGCTTAACTACTCACATAGATCAACGCATATAGACTATGTTAATAAGGCCTTTGTTAATCGTTGGCACTGTAGATTTTTACAGGTAAAGCTCGCAGTTTTGGACGTATTTATTACAAAAAAAATCATGCCTCTGAATTATATTTGTATAGAAAAATAGTATTCAATGTAACTTAGGTTCATAAATAATTTCTACATATTTTGCGATATTAAATAAAGTGGCGACGCTGCAATAACACAGACTAAGACTGCAGAGTCTGCAAGTGTAAGCTGGCACGTTTCTCTCCCTCTATTGAATCCGCGCTGTCCGCACGCCGCGCGCGTCTGCCCGCCTGGTACATGCGACGATAACGTACGAACGGGAATTATCTGCGAACTCTAACTTTATGCTATGGCTGCCAACGAGAGGGATATTTAATACTTTATAGAGTGGAAAGGCCTGTGCAAATCTTTGTACAACCAGTGAAGGGGAAAATGAATATATTAGGTGGTCCAACGGAAGATGTTAAAGACAAAAACTAGGTATCGTAGTGGATTGTTCTACAAGAAATTATGTATTCACTTTAGTTTTAAGGTAATACAGGCAATTATTCATCGTCTATTAATGCTATCCGATTAAACAGCTTTTAGGAAGGGAGATCGATACTGACAGCATTACTTAATAATGCTATCATATGTTATTATCAAGCGATGTTCGCCAAGGAAAGGAGGAGATAATTGAATAGTGAGGTCACACGTTGAGATGGCGGCACCTAATCAAGGGCAGCAGATAACGCCAGGCCCGACTCACAGCAGCCGCCGCACTGGACACTGTTGTTGGTCCAGTATACATTATTTACATGGGATATCGAGTATGAAATTTATAATACCTCTTTGGTATACACACAGTTAATTTACATAAAAAATAATTTAATTTCATGTTTTTTTAATACATATTCTTAATCATCATGGTTATAATTGTGACGGAGAAATTAGACATAGGACTGTTTAAGATTCTTCTGTTGACTTTATTAAGACAAACAAGACCACCAATAATATCTCCATCAACCATAATTGGGTAAATTTAGACGGAAAGTAATTTTAGTTTAACTAAATAAATCTCACCGGATTTTACATAAGTTTGTCATTCTGTGACAGTTTTACATAACTATATTAAATCCAGCACAAAATTAAGAATTCTCCTCCGAGTTCACAAGAAAATGTCTGGAAATGAGGGCTCTTAAGTAATGCGATGTATCAGTCAGGTGGATGGTAGGCGGCGCGAGAAGCCACTTAATTATAATAAATATGCTGAGCGCTGAGTTAATTTAATTTATTACACGTATTTATAGACTAAACGATTTTCCTCAATTTTTGAAGATGAGAGAAGTATGAAATATGTGTCTTCTGCGAATCAACTAAATTAGATTGATGTTTATAATTTGTTGTTTTTCTTAAATGCCTTATTTTCCTTTATTAAAGAAGGTTGTTCAAAGAGAGAAGAGAGAAGAGAGAGAAAAGAGAAACGCATTAATTAGAAGGAACAAACTGAGCTCTGTCGCGGGTGTACAGCCCCGCGTATACAATACTTACATTTTTGTTCATACATTTTTTAATAAAACTTGTCAAAAATGCTCTGGAAAATGTATGGTCGGTAAACACGGCGCAGAAACTAAAAGATTATTTATTTTCTTGTCTTTTAATGGTTAACAAATATGGTATGTTTTTAATTTAATAAGTTATTAAAACATACCACATTCTTAATCGTTTCTAAAACACTAGAGACTAGTTCCTAACGTAATGTATACCCAATCTAGTCTCACATAGTTTAGAGTTACTTAAGTTATTACCTTATCCTCTGTAGATGTACGAAGTCTCAATACTTGTGCTAAAATATTCCACTTCGCTAGTTACTTTCATAATTAAAACGAGGCGTGTGTGCCGCGGTTGTGTTAGCAGAGTTATACGATAAATATTATGTCGAGTACACAACGAAATTAATTTAAAACCTGCATCAATACAACTTTTCCAATATTCATCAAAATTATTTGCTTATAACAAAGCGTGCAACTTTTGTGATCAAATGAAACTTTTGTAATTAATATCGTGGAATCTTAAGTCTTAGATAACTGTTGAGATTTTTGTTCGGTGAGCAGTACGCAGTGAGCAGTGAGCAGTGAGCAGTGAGCGAGTTCTTATAACTGGTGTTGTTGGCTGGCGGCGGGCGCGGGCGGCGCCGGGAACTTCAATAAACAATGTTTTTGAGGGTCCACTGGTTTTATGTTTATTACGCGTGTATTCATACAAAGGAGACAAAACAAAAACAATTTGTATTACGTGAACAAAAATGTAATACTGGCCGCGTCCCTTATAACAACGTTTGTTAGCAACACCGGAGCTTCGTACAAAAGGTAAATCCTGGAGCCTTTTTGTCTTTTTACTTGTAAAAATATGTAAATAGTGTAAAATGTTTAGCTGAGGTGCGGGTGGCGGCCGAACTGGGCTGTGGGTGGACGTCTCATGCGTGACTACGTAAATAATACCTTTTTACGTTCACGAAACTAAAAACTAGGTTCAAAATAAATAAATACTATTACGATAAATCACAATCTCCTTTGTACCGCGATCTTTAAGTCTCATTAAGTTGTATTTATAATAAATGTAAAGTAATTCTCGTTTCTAATACCGACACAGTTGCGGTTTGTTTTCTTAAAGAAAGGTTGCGAAGGTAGGAAGTGAAAGGGCAGAGTTTGAGACTTTGAATGATTATAATACTCGTTAATAACCGCTCTGAGAGGTAAACAATAGACCCCAGGGAAGGGTTGAAAAAACTTTTACGTCTTCTGATCTATAAATGAAACAAAGTAAATGGTATTTTATCGTTAAGATTTAAAAATAATGTTTTCGGTAGAAACAAAGTAATTTACGCTTTTTTAGTTTTAATCCTTTCACAATACTTTGCTACCTTTCACTTGGTTTAACTAGACATGAGTTTTATAAACGGGCAATCAAATAAAACAAGAAAAAAGTAGGTTTCAATTGTCTTTAGAACAAAAGACGAAACCTTTTTACCGATCTACGAAATCCCAAAAAACCTTCTAACGTGTTTTACCTACCTGTGCGAATAAATTCTATCCTAGGTCAGAATGACTTTGCCGATTTCTTTTAACCCAAACTAAACGCCAAATTCTCGTTTAAAGGCTTGTCCCGTGTCCCTAATGCCACATTTTTTACTCTCTACCATTCGTGGATGTGTCATTACCGGGTTCGATAGACGAAATTGATATTTCCCCTTCACCTAACTTAGAAGCTTTAATTTTCCTCGACAACACGTTGATTTGACGTTTAATTAGGATCCGTACAATCAAAATAATTCTCGTATTTCTGTCGATAGAGCGTTGGACGTGGACACTGAGAAACGAAATGAAAACTTGTAGTTCGTTTCGTCTTTGATACATAGCTGGGTCTGTTCCTTTAGTTCGTTGGAATTTCTTTAGAAAGCAAGCAATCTGTGTGTGGTTTTGTGATAGTATTGTTATAAGGTGTGTTTGGTATACAGGTAAAGAAGTCGGATTCCTTTGTGTTAGCTCGGGATATCGGTTTGCATGGTACGGTCCACAATCGCAGCCTCTTTGATACACAAGCCGATGCTCTTTTGTCAACCTCTCTTACTTACACACATATCTTGATACTACAGTTTTGTATTATAATTGTTGTTTAGGTACTGTATTTAAAATAATAAACAATAATAATTTTATAAATACAACAAAGGTTGTAAAGACCGTTTTTTGGTTTTGTATCACAATACTCTGGAAATCTTGTACCTTGTAATTATTATCTTAGAGATATCGATGTCTATCCATTCTGTGTAATCCCTAAGGCTTTGTACTCCCCTGCGAGGAGGGAGAGGGCTATTTTTAGCGTCCCTACACAAATAAATAGGTACTTCTGTTGCGAGGAACTCTATCTAATTACATATGGCTGATAACTAATTGCTCGCCACTTATTACGTACTTACTATTAATTATTCATCATAAAGAAAATCCTAACTATTATTTATGTATTATTACATGGCAGAAAAAACATTTGTTTTAAACCTTTGATCTTTTATTAGATAATCTTTCTACATTTTTATAAATATTCAGTATCTGTTAACTAATTCTAACACAACACATACAAACACATACTTGAATTACTTATCCACATTATATAACTTGAACAATTTCCGTCGCAAGTCAGATGTAGCACAACCATTGTACAGCGCCAACAAAAGGCTAGAGACTTGTTTAACTCTGATATTTTAAACGATTGTATTCTTCAAAGTTTTGCTTCACGAAGTAGTTAATGATCAGGGAATGGAGGAAGCTCGTTTATCATATTATTATGACTGAGACAGTCGAGTAATTTAAATGTCCTGTAATACTACTATACAGACAAGAATAACACAAAGTGTTTACGTTATTCAGCCTAACTTCTTTGATATCTTTCAAGAAGTTAGGCTTAGTTTTTTATTACTTAAATTTTATATATTTTTTCTTGAAGTATTCATTGAGTAGTCACATAGAAACAGCCCATACCCGTAGTGTTGACATAACAAGTCTATTAAGTTGTTAGCGAGGCTTCCAGCCCAAGGGGTGGGTAGGTATTTAAAGAGGTGCTGCTAACTACTTAGCTGTTGCTTTAGTTTTGTACTACGGCTTATTTAATACATATTTTCAGTCTTTTTTTTGCATTTTCGTAAAAGTTTGGAGTTTTAAATTGGATTGTCATGTCAAAGATTCCTGACGTCATGTAACATAAACATTTTTCTTTCTACCATTTCGATATATAGTTAAACAACTGTGTAATATAGGTCGAAAATATTCAATAATTTCAATAATTGTCAACGAGTCAGTTAAGTCACCTGTTTTAGCTACACTATTTGTGGCCAGCGAGGTTTGAAGCCATCGCCCTGAGTTATGTTATTGCTGTTTTGCTACAACCATCGACAGGACGCGACACGGAGCGGTGTCTAGACTCGCACCTACTTCTTTATTTGTCTTACGAACTTCTTGTAACTCGTCTAGTTTTAGTGTAATTTAGTTAGCAAGGTTCATAAAATATTATTAGAATTTATTGTTTGTTTTACTTTGGAATTATATAAGTTTAATGCTTCAATCTAGTTTTTTAAGACCTAAAGAAAGATCACAGGAGTTCTATTTACTATTTATAAATTCTAACATTCAATACATTTGACCTTTAGCTTTTCATAGTAAGAAAACAAGCATTTCCCTAAAATAGCCGGCTTACAGCGCAAACATTGGAAATAGTAATGGCGCTCACAATAGAGGCTATAAAAATGTGAAGCGCTGCGACCGCGGCCGGCGCTGTACGTTACCGCTGGCCATCGACACGACTTAGCGACGATAACATCTAGCGCTGCAGCGGCTTTACGGCCGAATACCAGGATACAAACATGCAAGACATCAATAACTTTACACAAGACACTGAATAAAAAAAACCTCAGGTCTTTGTGGTCGAAAAACCGAGTAGTCAACCACTAAATCCGTGAATCATGATTAAATAGTGAATACAGCAGATCATTCAATTATCGGTTTTTCAATTAAACATGTCCAATTAAGGAGCACCGTTAACAACAAAAGATAATTTGCGTTCATAAACGACTGCTTTATAAAGTACAATTAAATCTTTTATACAATAATCTTCCAAATAATTTACGTTGGAGTGGTCCGTTCGATGCCGCACTGCCTCCAGTTAAACTCCGAATATAAATTAAATAAAGAGCACGGCTGCGAAATTTTCACGTATATTTACTGCGAGGATAAAATAATAGCTCATTTGTCAGAACCAGATGAAGGGTTTATGAGGGAATTGCGAACACCTTTTTTCCGTCACTGGTTTGAGTAACATAATTATGTGGGTGACAGCAGATGACAGTGACGTGTAATAAACGATGCACACTGCCGGCTGCCGCTGGCAGGGAAGAGGGTGTTGTCAGCGACAGCGGTCAGTGGACGAGGTACTGTTGGCGTGACGTATTTTTTGTTTAACTTAAAGGGCACTTTTATGCCTGTAGGCTGGAGACTTTATCAAGCGTTTCTACCAAAGATGACAGTTTTCTTTTATCAGTCCAAGATGGATAAATAATGGCCGTAAAAAAATACAGTCATGTAAGACCTCTTAAATAATGTCTCTAACACAATAGTGATAATACGAGGGATAGTAAGGTAAGTTCACGAAGCACACACAAGGTTCTAATAATTCAGTTAGTTCGGCTAAAGTAGTCTCCGGCGTCTTGCATCGGTTGTTCACAAACTTAGAGAACTTAAAAATTAACTTATGAACTCTCTTACAAACCTCTACGACGAAGAGTAATGGCGGGGACCGAGTCGCACAGAATTATTTTTAAACTACTAAACAATTCTTTTCATCAGTTTTTTCTACGTACACAAGACCAGTATTTCCTTTTAAATAAACAAACCTCCATTTTAGGTTAAAAGCTTTCCAGTTTCACAAAACACCATTTAAACAGTTATATGCAGTCACTCTATCAATTAAAGATAAAGTAATTTTATTTATAATATGACGATATTTTTAATTTGACGACCTCCGTGGTCGAGGGCGTACGCACCGGTTTTCAAGGTGCCGCTAGCTCTGAGGTCCCGGGTTCGATCCCCGGACTAGAAACTCACTTTTCTACATTGTCTCGGGCCTGGGTGTTTGTGGTACTTTCGTTGTTTCTGAATTCCATAACACAAGTGCTTTACAACTACTTACTTTGGGTTCAGAGCAATGTATGTGATGTTGTCCGCATTTTATTTATTTATTTAATTAAAAGCTATTTCTGAAACAAAGTTATATCAAAATCTGTTGAGCAATTTAGAAGATAAATGACACCACAAATTTGAACATAAACATGCCGAGTTACATATTTATTACACAAAGCTGTCCATTTCGCAGTCCACTATGTTCGCTGTAGTAATATTTTGGACCGTAAAACAGTGTGATAATATAAAAGCAATCTGTCCCAATTAGCAGCGTTACTGTATAAATCGTCGCTGTGGTTGTCCCGCGGCGTCGCCCGCATTGCGACACTCGCTTTATTGTCCACCCGTGAGCTGGGACCACTCCACACTCACTGCTCTTGGGGTAGGCAGGACTTCAGGTACGATTATTCTGACATCCTGAATGATATCAACTCTCGAAACATATTTCTTAATAATACTATGGAGTATTAGAGGCATACAATTTTTTTTTACACATGTATGTAGTAGCATGAAAATAATCACATAAGGGATACAACAAGACAGTTTACTCAAATATCAACTGTCTTCTTATCAATAATAATGCTTCTATTAAAAGGTAGACAAGTCCACCCACATATTACCGAAGCCAAATTTTCCATCTGTGACTAACCATTTTCATCACGTAGTTTAGGAATGAAAACACCTAAAACGAAGATTTAGATTCTAGGAGCTAACAAGCGTAACACTAGAGTTAGAGATATAAAGCCACAGGTATTAAGTATAGTATTAAGATCTAGCGAGAGCATAGATTGTGAGCGTGTAAACACGACAATAATCATTCGGCGAGTTGATACGCGGCGCTTGATTCCGCAGCTCATTCGTTTTTACGATACGGCCAGTTAACACGCTGTACGCTTTGTTTTCTCCACTCTAACATCTGAAGGAAAAATATGCAATAATGTGTTTCTTATTATTCTCAGTTCGTGTTACGCTGTTGACGGTTATTGCGCTACCGTATCTTATTGCAAATCATATAATTCGTCAGACGCCTGTCGAGAGAGATCGAGTTTCAACGTAAATGATCCTGGTTTATGTTACTGAAACGTCAATTCTGATAGATAATGGATCGATATTAGACAATAGATTCTTGAATTACACATGTTCATCTTTAACTAAAAAATAACTTGACGACAC
Source organism: Autographa pulchrina (assembly GCA_905475315.1). Taxonomy (NCBI): domain Eukaryota; kingdom Metazoa; phylum Arthropoda; class Insecta; order Lepidoptera; family Noctuidae; genus Autographa; species Autographa pulchrina. Next base: position 12,062,236 of record FR997781.1, read on the forward strand.
CTAATTGTAAACTTGATTTCAACCAATTCTTATTGATTGCGATGAGAAAGGCGGTTTTTTCGTCCAATTCCTAGTGAACTACTAGCACACAATAGATCTAGATTCTAGGTTACGTACAGTCAGCTACACAACTACAGACTAGGAACTAGCTCGGCCTTACGAATGCGGAATGAACCTTCTAATTGAGCTACAATTACTAGCGTACCGTACAAAACATTACCGTGATCAATATTCTTGACGAATTAATTATACGACGAATAGAATAAGGAAAAATTGTTTTAACTTTTGTAGATAAAGTTTACTAAATAGATTTTGCAAATGGATATTGGTTTTTACACAGGTAGGTAATATTTAAGTAGGATCTTAGTGACTGGGGTCTCGAGGCTTAGTGACTGGGGTCATATCAACAAGAATGAAGTTTTAAAAATAAATCGATGTTGTAATTTATTTTAATTTAACCTATTTATCGTACCACCGCGAGAAATTACTATAAAAATTCAGAAAAACTCACGAAAAAAGTTATTTTTCACAACTTAATTATATTGTTTTATATACCTATGCTGTTAGCACCTAAATAAACAAATAATTAATGATTCACTAATTGCATCTCCGCCTGTACCCCGACAGTAAAACAGTAATGTGTAGAGCACAAGATTGGTCTAGCTACACTACGGCGGCGCTCGGCACGCTGCCAGCGCTTACCGTCGCCCCGCGGCTCCGCCCGTATCGCGCAGTTTTATCGCAGCCCGATAACTACAGATGCTGGCTTTATTATTTACTTCTACTATTGAGATGCCTTCTAATGATAAATATGGTACTCGTTTTTGGAACTAGATTCTGTTGATGGAATCTTTTACTTAGAAGGAATGTAACACTTTCTTTGGGTGTAGGTACTTTATTTGTAGAAAGTCAGAAAAGCAGTAAGTGCAGAGTCATTTGCACAAAATATAGAGACTGGCGTCTAAAGTAGATAAAAGCTGTTTTAAAGTTATGTTAAATCGTGTAGTATTTAGTGTGAGGAAATAAGATAGAAAACTTCAAATACATTTTGTTGAATGAAATAAGAATTCAATCAAATAGTTCATAGACCAGTGAACGGATTTTAAATAAATGCAGACAACATCACATTCATTGCTCTGAACCCAAAGTAAGTAGCTAAAGCACTTGTGTTATGGAATTCAGAAACAACGAAGGTACCACAAACACCCAGACCCGAGGCAATGTAGAAAAGTTGGTTTCTACATTGACCCGTCCGGGGATCGAACCCGGGACCTCAGAGCTAGCGACACCTTGAAACCGGTGCGTACGCCACTCGACCACGGAGGTCGTCAAACTTTATCAATGTATAAATATATACTTAATAAATATGATCCTTAAGCTGTTCATATCATAATCTCCTTAATTTAGAACAAGTACCAGTATATTCTGGTTAGGTATCATTATCTCAGTGAACATGTGGCGGAGTTCATTAGCCGGGACATGCGGGGGCCATCCATCACTCCGGGACACACGCAAGGTCAAGGTCATCGGCACGTGACCCCGGGATATAATCCCGCTAATATTAAAACATATTCAATAATGTAGATATCAGAAATACATTAAAAGTTAAATCAACTGAAATTAGCTAAGCCTCAAAGGATAGATTGTAATTAATTAAAAACTACATGAGTTTCTTAGAACCTGAAAATAATCACGAAACTAAAATTTATAAAAAAAATATTCTGGGATTCAACCACACGTAAAATAAATGAAATTTTTCTTTGTATTTTTAAAGTAGCTTTTATATGTTTAACTAGTGACTAGAATATGCATATACCATATGTACTCAATAAATACGGCAGTTTCTGAGCCATCACGCCTGCATAAAATAACAAGGTAATCACACTAGGTGTATTCCGCGACACGTCTGTTAACCCTCTACTCATAAATCTTGCCGGAATCAACAGGAGGGGCCCCCGCGACCCCTTACTCATGAGCAGCACTCACTTCATTATTATACAGAACCAATTTATTACTGTTTACTACACAATCAGACAGCACTAAGTCAATGTTTTTATCTGAGGAATCAATAATATTGTTTGAGTCAACAGAAATGATGGAGCAATGCCCTCAGATAGGCTGTGGTGTTTTTTCTGAAGGAAAATTCTGAGTCGTCGCTTTAAGTTAGGTTTGTTTCATTCATTCTACTGTTAAATAAACGAATCGATAAATTACTATTGTCTTCATATCGATTATGGGATATCAACTCTCTTGTTTTTATACGGACATACTTTTGGTTTATGTCAATCATCACCTAATTTGGTGACGTCAGTCATCGCCGCATTTTATACTCATTTAGTTTCATTCGTCTGTCACTCATCACCACTTTAATTACGAAATACAAAAGCTGTCAACACCGACATAAAACGAAAGCATTTTTCATAGTGATGACAAATCCATAACTAACTGAATACAGATTTGAGAATTTACAAACTTTCAAAAAGAAAAAAATTCTTACTTTGGATGCAACGGCAACGCCTAAAATTGTTTAAGAAAATGTAATACCTTGAGCTTACCTCAGTAGCTTACTCGAACAAAGTCATCAGAAAAAGCTTGTTGTTTAAAACTTCGCAAGCCGACGCACTGACAACTTAATAAACCAAGTTTAATTAAACAATATTCTGTTATTTCCACGAATACCAGCATAATATGTTTCTATGTATTGTAATGTTGTTTGGTGTTGTAGCTAATCTAACTGTAGTTTAAATGCACGTTAAAGTTCAGAGTATTGAGGTGCAATCTGAGCTGTCAATGTGGCTATTACGGGCATCCGTAGTGGGTAGCGAGGCTGGATAGTAATAGCGTGGGTAGACGGATCACACGCCGAGCTAGTGTAGTTGAAAACAATTCCTACACCTGTCATAACACCTTGCTGTTTGGTGGAAACACATTTATGCACGCCGCGTATCGTAAAGTTGCTTTCTAGATGCTGTAGCTATTTGTTTATAACTTAAATGCAAACGTTTGTCAACTGCGACTATCAGCAAAAATAGATCATCATCACCGTTGCTTTAAGAATGAAATGAATGCCAACTAGTCCTAGAGGTGTTGTTATGTTTAGTATAGTGCTGTGTAAATAATTAATTTAATTAGGAATGTTAGTTAACTAAATATTATATTACATACCGCGTGTGGATCACGATACCCTTCTAACCAAACTGGACGCATACGGCATTCGTGGAAATGCCCTTAATTTAATAAAAACATACCTAAAAGGTCGTAGACAATGCACGGAGATATCGAGCCTATGTACAAAATCCAAAAGGGAAGTAAAATCTGTATCGTCTTTTAAAGAAATAAAATATGGTGTCCCGCAGGGCAGCGTCCTCGGACCTTTATTATTTTTATTATATATAAATGACCTTCCGCGTCATGTACTTCATCCTATGGTTTTGTTTGCAGATGATAGCACATCAATTGTTTCATGTGTCAATAAGGAATCATATGTAAATGACATTAACAATACAATTACTAATTTAATAAAATGGCTTGACAATAATAATTTAGTAATTAATCTTAAAAAAACTAAAATTATGCATTTTTACCAACGTATAACTGCGGGAGATATGGATATAAACTACGATGGTCAAACTATAGAACAAGTTAACAGTACCAAATTTTTAGGAATCGTCATTGACAGCCAGTTGACTTGGAAGCCACAAGCTGAAGAAATATGTAAACGTTTGAGCACAACTGCGTTTATGTTGCATAACCTGTCAAAAAAAGTAAATTTACCGACAATTTTAGTGGCCTATCATGGTCTAGTAATCTCTATCTTAAGATTTGGTATAATATTTTGGGGTCACTGTAGTGAACGAGAAAGCATTTTCAAAGCTCAAAAGCGCTGCCTGAGAGTTATTTTTGGTCTTAAAGTTACAGACAGTTGCGTACCTGTATTTAAGTCACACAAATTGTTAACATTCCCATGCCTTTATTTACTTGAATTGGCTATATTTGTAATAACAAATCAAAGTATATTTCCAACTTTAATAGAAACCAGAAAACGAAGTACAGCTATGAGATCTCAATATCAAAATTTGTTAAGCACGGGCGCATTCAAGACTAGCTTACTAAAAAGAAATGTGATATGTATGGCTCCTGTAGTATTTAATAAAATTCCTGACCAAATTAAAAAGTTGCCGTTGCAAAAATTTAAAAAACATTTCACTGAATTTCTTGTAAATAAATGTTATTATTCTGTGCAGGATTTCTTAAATGATGACTCGTTGTAATATTATCTTTATTATCCTCTATTTTTGTTTTGTATTGAATTTGCATGCTATGTTAAGGCAGAATGTACATGGATTCTATTTAGAGCTTAACAACTTATTTTTATGTACCTACATTCTAAGCAAATAAAGATTTATTCTATTCTATTCTATTCTATACATACTGGATAACCGATAGGACCTTGTTCACAAATTTGAAGCTACCTCAATACTGATATTGGTGACGAATACGTTATTAAAACAATCCCAAAATACACACAAAGTCACATGTATAACTAGTATGTGAAACTTTTACAAACATGATGTAGTAAACAAATCAAACAAACATCAGTTTATTCTGGTCGAGGCTGCTTGAAATTCATGACAATATATCCAGGCTTCATAAATATATTACGTTCAATATACAAACAATCTCTAGAGATTTATAGTACTTTAAATGTAGTTGAATGCAAAAATATCCGAATATAAACGGCGGTGGTAGATAGCGTGCGGGTCTCGGCGGCGGATATACTCGGATAACGTACAGCACTATGCTGAACGATTATGAATGAACTACACAGTGACCGGTCAAGTACACTTCGACTTGAAACACTCAGTACCCTATCTAAATTCATTCATTCGTCTGTACTATGAGTTTTTTGTTAAATAATCGCTTATAATCTTAATCAAAGTATTTTCAAACGCATTTTTATATCATTAATGCTTATGCATTACGATGTGTACATATACTATCTCGTGAAACATGGAAGAACAATATGAATACTCCGCCAATTTCCTGGGGTCTAACGGCGCCATTATTTATTATTTATTTATTTATCATGGTCAAGGCTAGAATAAAAGTTGTGATGCTAATATAAACCGGTTAGTGACACAAATCCGTGTCAGAGACAGAAGTTGCAAAGTGATAATCCAATATATCTATATTAAAGATGTTTATCAGACAAAATGTAAAGGAAAGCTAATCAGGATCAATCACCGCGACTGTAGCCGAACATTCGAACATTCGAGAAACAAACTTAGCTTGTTAGTGAAATAATACGATATTTTCTGTAGACAGATTTCGCGAAACTTTTTCTATTCGCGTTGAGTAAGTCACATGTCGAGATTAACAGGAAGTTTGTAAGTTAGTGCCAATCATGATGGAATTACCTTTTAAAGGAGAAAAGCTTTTTAAGATGTTTTATTTTGTTACAGATATAATAATGTTGTCAGCAAGAGTTACATCACGCGACACCTTGTTAATGTTATCTTATCTTCTTCAGACATTTAATATTGAAATAATGTTGTCAACGAATTTTACAGTCATGGAATATTAACACATTTTGATAGGCTTATAATTCAATTTTAAAATAACTTTCCAATTTCATTTCTGAACCATTTCTTAATGCACATTTAACTGACAGCTTACGATATATTGTAAGTAACTATTGAACCTAAACAACTAGATACAATAATCATAATCAATAGATACAAGTATCCATTGTAGGTATTGTATGGACCTTTGGCCTAGAAATACACGAAACAAGCTCAAACTTTAGCCTGACTTATCAATAGCTGTCTTTATGTCTAGACTTATCCAGGACTAAGCACTAAGTGTAGCTCCGGATATCGCAGCCCTACCGACGCTCCGTATTGACGAGGATATTATTCCGTGACGTCATCGATTCAAATGACGTCATTAGCATCAAATGTTATAGGTACTCTTTGGTTTGAGTTATGATTATTATGGCAGTTATAGAGTTGTTGTATTGGTTCCCGCTTTACGGCAGTTCTCACTAGTTTGTGGGATTGTACGCAGTTTCGAGATATATAGACAGGTGTGTAATGTTAACTATTTATTGATGCGTATCATGACTATGTATTCAAACGTGACCCATATGGTTGCATTATTAACAAGACGAAGCAAAAAAAACTAATGAAAAACCATATTTAATTAGTAAAAAATGTTAAATGTTCACTCGCAAACAAAATTATTTTTAAACACAGAAAAGAACACAACTGTACAGGTTTTATTTCGAACAAAATAAAGGTGATATAATTCGGACATTACCCGGCGGAGTTTAGCCGACAATAAAAAAACTGAGTAAAATAATATCCCTACGGAGTACGGACTAAGATAATGAAGTAAGCACGTACTACAATTTAAGTTCTACCTGAGCGAGTAAAATTAACGGCAAGAATTATGGAGGACAGTTAAAATGTAGCTTAAATATTTACTTTGTTGGAGTTCCGGCTCCATGCAGCTATTTCCGAATTCGCAGAGTTTTAATGATAAAGTAACCTACTGCCAGACTGTTGACGCCATTCTAAATATAACGTCCTGTGTGAGACTCGTCTATATTTAGAAATGTATGATTGTTAGGTTGACTCCAATCTTATAAGATCAACGAGTTATAAGAGTATTATTGTACGTTTAATAAGAATTTATTTTGGGAGACGTAGGTTGCGGTATATTCATTATAACCCCTCATTGTAATGAGTATATTTCAACCTACTTCAAGTTATGTCAATTTTATCAATTTCGGTAACGACATCGAAACAAAACGTCTGGTATTCTATTTATAAAAGCACCAAATTTAAAGTCGTACATACAAGTTTACAATGTTTTTGTTATTTATAGTTTTAAACTTAGTTAAAATAGTATTATATCAGTTTATTCATGATATAACAATAGGTTAAATATAACTGTGACTCAGATCTTAATTAACTTCAGCTCGTAGCAGTTTAAAGTCGTTTTAAAAAAGAGTCAATAAAAACATTGTTATTTATAACCGGCGACTAATGCAGAATGGAATAATTGCTCTAAACTGAAACAATGCTATAAAAACGTCGTCGCGTGGTTTAATAACACACACATTAAGCTATTTAAAACAAACGGTTTCATGTAAATCTACACAGAAGGTTTACTTCGCATATCCAACAGTAATATGCTCTTAGAATCTTTTGACCATAGAAATATGATAAAGGTTTTTAAACATGCTTCGTTTGATTGACCAATGTAATAAAAAATAGAAAGGATAATATCAAATCTGATGGACGTGTGATTGACAGACTGAAACCAATCAAATATACGACTATAGATACGCAATTATATTCAGAGAAGCAAGGTCACTTATCTTGCAAAAGATACAAAAGAACAATAAATATGTTTAGACCTGTATCTTAAATGCCACACTGTCATGTACAGTGGACCTTCTGTCTCTGTCTTGTGTTGTGTCTGACGAGCTCCGCGCTCGCTCACACGCTTCCATTAGAATATTTGTTAATTAATGTTATTCGTCGCAGAACTTGTAAAAACTTTGACAAATAACCACAGCTTTTATAATTACGTCATTTACATGAATGTGTTTGTTTGCGAATGTTAATGGAGGACGGAGGTGATAGCTCAATTTGTTTGTGTTTAATAACATAGGTACTGAAACTTTAAGCAACCTTACTGTTGAAATAATAACTTCAACCGCTTCCCAAAACATTTACTTTTCATAATTTAGTCATTACTGAAAACTGTCGGTATTTATCAATGCCATTATCATTTGTATGGCTTAACAAGTATTTTTTTATACATTTTAGTGAAAAATTTCAAATATATACACACAAACATAAATAAATAGTCGGTTAAAAAGATCATATCCAATGTTTTTAGGAAAAATTTTAAACATCGTCATCGCGAATCAAAACTGTCCATCCCAAGCCGTCATCTCGAGCTATTTGAACAAGCGCGAGTATCGCCGCGGTTACAGTCGAGCACTTACGCCAACAATAACCCGCGATTGCAATTAATTCGAGCCACGGGATAATTAATAGTGCGGCTTTGTACATTGAGTCGCTGCCTGAGTGGGTGCTACCGAGCTCATGCTTATATTATATCATTACTGATTGTTTAGTGACTTACATTTCAGGTGTCGGTGGAAACGGTACAAGATTTATATATTATTTTAAGTAGATCTTAGAATTAAGCTAAAATTAGAAAGAACTAATTTTAAAGGATTAAGTTTTATGGTGTTAATATATCATATCTATATCCAACTACAACAATGGACAAGCCGTTCATACGGTAAAGGCTTATTACCATTTTTTCTGTATATGTTTTTTTAAATCATCAGTACAATACAAACTGAGATGAGTTCCAATACATAGGTTTTAGACATTAAATAAAAACCTTCTTGCCCTGTGTAAGTGGGTTAAATTAATTGTAAATAGACCTTCAGTGACGCAGTAACAATATGGTGTATAAACATGAATATTGGTTTTAGCGCCGCTCTGGCTAACCTTTACTGTTTCCAGGTAAAATGGATGTATCTAAAATTAAATGCAAATAAAACTAACACAAATATCCAATCTTCCGCAGCGAAATGTTTTGCATCGAGTATGGTAATCAGTGGGAGCTGTTGGTAAACTCGACTAAAAAGCTTTTGTGTATCACTATTCATGAGCTCTCTATAAATAGATTCATATTTGTTAGATATTGTCGCTTTGTGGTCCTCTCGCTGTCGACATGGACGTGTCAAATGCGCTGTTTCAGGCCATACAGGAGTTTCATATAATCTATAGTTTGTAAATTGAAGGTAGAAGAGATATAATTGTCCTGTTGTTCGTTTATGAATTCTATGTACAATGATGAGTAAGTTTATCGAAATTTTTAAACACCACTTAATTTTATTGAACTTTTTATTATTCAAATCAATAATTTACAATTAATTCAATTTTCAATTCAATTCAATTTATTTATTTCAATCAACAGTTGGATCATACAATAGCAATGGTACATTTAAAGAAGACAAACAACACACAATTTCATTATAAATTATTAATGACTTACGTGTTGTATTTTGTATAATGATAATTAAATATATTAAACCATAAATTAAAATGCATGTAGAATCTCCCCATACTGTAAAAAAATCTTGAATCTATAAAAGGAACTCCAAACCTAAAAATAAAAAATAAAACCCACCTTTATCAAAACAATTAACGAGCGACATGAATTACATGACACGACACAAAAACTATGTAAATCTCCTCGTCCGACACATTAACAGCTCGCACATAGAGTATTAACATTCATGAGTGACCTTTGTTTTATTGTTCGCTAGAAAAAGTACTTATGTATTCCTGTTTAATTAGGATAAGACGGCCTGGCTTATAATGTATCGGTCGCCGGGGACCGCGGCACCTGCAAGCGACCTGGTATACGCCGCTGCTACACTCGGGGAAAGGGTGGTAGTATGCCATTAACAGTTATACCAGTATTTTATTGTATGTAAGCACTTTACTTGTTACTGTAGGGATCGACTTCAGTGACGCTACGTATTATCGAATGCTTCATGATGCATTTTTAGAATATATTTCCGTAGAGGCACACTGCTGACCTTTTAATAGGCCACAATTAATGACCCGTCCTTAAGTAAGGCCGTGATCACCACGACCGTCAAATGGATTCGCAATCCCAGTAATGTTGTTAGCATCATCTGAAGATGTTACCCATTCTCTAAACAGAATCCCTTAGTCGTGTTTTACGGCGCCCACGGGACGAGTTTTACGATAAATAGGAAACTTTATAGCTTTAGATTTTGAATACAAAGTAACGTTTGAACGGAAACCAGGAAAATATACCCACGGAGACTGTTTACAATGACATATAACAGAAATATATTAAATTAAATTGTACATGTTGAATTAAAGTAGTGTGGCATGTTCAGCTCGGTACAGTCGGTGGCAACACGCTCGCTAATCACTCGGATTAAATTGATGTAATCGGATGTACGCCGGGAGTATTGTAATTTTCGGCAATGCGGCACATCGGTTACGTAACGGTAGGGATCGCTCCGGCCCCGGAGACCGGCCGAGCTCGCCGACACGGCCCGGACCGGGGGAAAATGAATTTTAGATTTTTGTCAGCCAATTAGTTGAGAATGATAGACAAAAGATGTCGGCCGCGGTCGCAGGCAAGACATTTCTATGACCCGTATTTGAGTCTTCATGAAAATAGGACTGGATTATTTTTTCTAAAAGCAATTAGGGATAATGTATTATAGTTGTATTTAGGGTATTCATTCTTATTTTAGAATGTACTCAAGCGACTCCAACGACAAAATGAATTCATTAAATTGTATATTTGTGTAGTTAAATTAGTTCGTAACAATTTCTTTAGCTCGTCTCATAATAAAAGAAAACAAAGTGTGTTAGCTGTTTGCCATTTTGTGGGAGTCGTAAAAGTCGCATAAAGGGAACAGTTATGGTTGGGCTTTCACCCTTTGCACGATAGCGATCCAACAAAATTCCATCTTTAAGTAACCTACTGTTTTAGCCTCGAAAAAAGAAATAAAAAGCTTCTAGAAAAATCCAACATTGATATGAAAAGGTACTCTATAAATAGAATAGTTCGAAAATGTCTCCGTCGCGAGCACCGAACGAAACTTTATATTAGACCACAGAATCAAATCGATGCCACTAACTTACACCGCAAATGAGCAAAGAAAAATAATGAATGCAAAAGTTTGCAATATTAAAACGAAAAGCGCTTTGAATTCCAACCAATTGGCATACACAATTAAAATGTCTCCCAATTTAAACGTGCATTATTTATAAGACAACGTACAGCATTAGCTAATTAGAGAAGGCTCGTAAACTCCATGCAAAGAGGTTAATTATTTTCTTTTACGCGCGCCAGCAAATCGCCTCGGACAAATTAAAAGGTCACATCTCTAATTTAATTCTTTAAGGAGAGTCCGCAGGTGGGGTACCATTTTATTTGGGTCCGACTGTACTCGCTCCGCTTTAGGGGTCCATAGGTTTACGAGCGAGGACCTTATTGCCCTTATAGCCATTTACGTCCGGCCGACAAATATTTTGTGACGTTCATAAAAATGGCAAGTTCGCCAGCAATTTTTTCTAGGTCCGGAATCTTGACCTAGTTTGCGACGATCGAAAACAGTTTTTTTTTTCTCTATATCATTAAGCCATGTTCATACTTTGTAAAAGGGTTTCTTTTTATTTACTTTTTTGCTCAAACTTTCCGACTTTTTTTAAAGTTATTATATCACTTATTTTCCCACAAACCGATGTATGAAACGAGGAGAAAAAGCCCAACTCGCTTCGGCTCTCAAGAATTTATATTCCAGCAAAATGTTAAAAGATTTATGTAACATTCTAGTGTTCAGAGCGAAGTTAGAGGTAAATTTAAAATATTCGAGCGTCGCGACATCGTACGGAACTCACAACAGTCCGTAACACGGCGCCCTGTGTGCGGCATTCCCGGATTTTCTTAAAAGACTCGACTCCGTACGCGAACGGTCGCGAGCGGTCATAAAAAATGATAAACTACCCACATTATGTTAATGTATTTTTCTTTTTCATCCTGTAAGATGTTTGCGATAATGGATGATGAGCCGCGTCCCGGGGGAGCGCGTTAATTTGTATAACATGTAGTGTTTAGCGCGTATTAATTGTGTGGGGATTGACTTGATCGGAGCACCGACCGGATTGATTTGATTAATGTTCCGGGCTCATGAGGCGACATGCTGCCTAGCTAATAGTAAATACATTCTTTGCCCGAAAACCAATTTATTTAACTAACCTTAAGAGACTTATGTTCTATGTAAGGAGAGAAAATTTAATCGATACCAAAAAAGGAAGTATATTTACAGCGACAGGAAATTAAAGTATAAATCTAGAGCACATAGCATGGTAGCTTTTTCGTACATATTTTTTACAAAACGAGCAGTAAAACGCGAACGCAGAAGTAATTATCTGTGCACACAACTCGGTGCGGAGGTGGCGCGTGTCCGCTCCACGAATGTTAAACAATTATATACGGAACTACTAAACTTTAAAGGATTTTATAAAAGACTTTTTTTATCTTTGTTTTTTTCATACAGGCTTGTGTGCTCCTTTGGTTGTATACATCTCATCATAGTTTTCCAAATCTTTGCTTATTGAAAATGTATTCTATTTACATTGTACTTATAGGATGGTTTTGGCTGGGTTCCTAAATATTAAAAAGGTCTTATTACTGATGTTATATGCATTCACAAATAACGAAAACATATAATATTGACTATGTATCTAATGTCAATAGCCTTTTAAATCAAGGTTTAATTCTCATATCTTCCTAAAGCTGCATATTTACACTGACTTTTTCCGATAATCAATGCAGCACCACTGTGCATGTTTAATCATTCTTGATCGAAATAATTAAATTCTGATATTTGAATCCAAACTCTATAACTTCTTCCATAAAACTCAAAATTTATTGCAATTGCTCACCGTTATCACCCAACTCGTCTGAACATTAGCAATACGAGCATGTACGATAATTGCACCGATTCCTACCTAAACCGAGTAATCCCACGCCTCTGACGCGGCCACTGTAACCTGACCGCTAACACCAGTAGCTTTAAACAGGTTCACGGTTCAAGGGATAATGGAAGTTTGGTATAATTGTGTGTATTTAAGTAGAGCTGTCGGGTGGTTGGTGGTGGAGGTCTCCGCGGGTCTCGTTACGCTGGCCGTAGAGATAATCCCGCTGATGCCGACAGGTCGCGGCTCTCAATCGGGAACGGATTAACTGCTTGATTGCGCTTGTTATACCGAACTGTCTATTGCTCAGATGATCGCTATATAGGGAGGCTGTGACGGCTTGTGAAACCTTAAGATACGTGTTAGGTATTAGGGATATTCTGCGTATTATATTTGATTCCACCAAATACTGATACATCAAAAATTATTAAGTGAATTACATCTCCGAATAGCTCAAAGCTTACCTCTCAGCATGAGAAGTTTTGAAGAAGTTGTTCATGAAGAGTTTTTGTAATTTTGACGTTTAATAAGTGCTACTTTGTAGCCTAAGATAAATAATGGATTTTGTTTTTTTTTTTTTTAATTTTAGAAAACCTATGTTATATCAAAAAACAAAGTCATTATTTAATAAAAAATATTTTCAAATTGTTATTGTATAATGTAATTTTGGCAGAATTTATGTTCTAAATTAAACTAGTATTTACATCCAGACGCTGCAGAACCCTCTCTCCGAGATTACTATCTGTAACCAACAATTATAAATCCATGTTATTCTGAATACACAGCCAGTGCGAGACATGACCTGAATAATGTCCCACTATTCATTTACTTCGCAATACACTGAACTAAGTTATTCACTTCAGTTAGCAGCGATGTATTATTTTCCCTACCGAAGCCGCAATGGAAGAAAAACTGGTGTATCTATTAATACAGAACTGGGTCACTCTGTCTGTTGTTACGTGGACTCTTAGTTTGTATTAACTAGTTGACCCGCTGCAGATGCGCTCACAACTAATATTATGTCTAATTACTGCTGGTAAAGTCCAATTTAAATTGGGGACAGCTTTAACAAAATCATGAAACATTATTGAGCTAATATAGAACCTACAATCACTATTCAGTAAAAAGATTTTCATAAAAATACCAATTCATCATAAAGGACAAATACAATATATGCGCAGCTATTTTCTTTATTTAGTTTTCAACATATTCAAAACGTATTTTTAAAGAGTAGAGCAAAGAATTCTACATTAATATTTGCTTAAAACTTTATAGAACAAACATGAATGTGTATGTAAATAAGTTTGTTTGATTTTCAATAAAAGCTGATGGGATTTACTTTCTTATCTTTTTGATATGTTATTAACTTAGGATGCCGTCGATGTACTTAAGAAATTCAGAGTATATAAAGAAAAAAATATTCAAAAAGTACTTCACCAAATTGTTAGTAAAGAGTTGGAAATTTCGTCCTTTGTTTTCATTGTTGAGACGTGTTCCCAAAGGTAAAGTTAATATGTCACATTAGAGGAACACGTATCATACCTAATAATTCTTCATAAGTTTTTTGAACAAACATCAAAATAAAATATCAAATTATGCTTTTATATTCAAAGGGCAAATCATTCATCAATTATTCAGCCAACTAACCAACTTATGAAAACAAAATTAAATAGCTTCAATAAATATAAAAAAATTAAAAGCTTTTGCATATATTATAACAGAAACTTTTACAAAAGTTCGTAGAGAACAAAGCTTTTAAATAAATTAATATTATGTTATTATTAGGCTAGACGTCTATGAACTTTGATACATGAAGTACATAATAGAGTAACAATTAATTGAAATTTCGACTAAGCAACTGGGGATTGCAATGATATTTGCCAGATTGGATCGAACTTAGCTAGACACATACAACTTTCTCTGAAACAACTGACCTTGAAAGTATTGAGCACCAGTGGAGCAGTGTGACCTTGACAGTTTGCCAGAAGAGATTAGCGAGTGCAGTAGATAGGGGGCAGCGAGCCGCGAGCCGTGAGCATCATAACTCATTGGTAAATATATTCCGCGGTAGTCACGGGTAGAGGAGATTCTCTGTAGAGACTCACTTCTTGCAGTGAATAGTAATAAAATTGAAGTATAGTTCTGGAGTACAACGATTATTTGTTAAATTATGGTTGTTGAAGACTTATCAGAGGGTGTTGTAAGTCCGCTAGAGTTACTGTGAAACAAAGACTGGGCTATGAAACACCGTTCTTCTTTTTTTATTTGAAAGATCATAAATAAGTTCACCAATTAGTCAAGATAAATTACACAGTTTTCGAAATATACATTTTGTCGATGTCGTGGTTAAGACTAGTTATAATACATAGTTATAATATTGCCTGTTCTATACTATAAGACATTTCAGTCGAAACTAAATAATTAATTCAACACTGTCTCTAAGCGGGAATTTCAATACCGTTTTGCCAATGTATTGATTTTTATAAGGACTGGTTTTACATCATACGCTCACACTACGTATGATTATTTGGTCACAAAAGGCCTGGCAGAGCTCTAACCACAGGTTAGCAGAGGTCTAGTTAACAGTTGTGTGACATACCGTCAACATTGCTCACTCCCTCTCATCTCGTTCGCGCATTTTTTTGTTCGAGTTGCGGCGATTCAGAGCATTGCGGCCTGTTCCGGTCCGTTCCGGCCCGCTTCGGACCGCTGCGGCCCGCTTCCAGCCGCAACGTTCAACTTGCGGCCACTTTTTAGACGGATCACTTCGGTTTTGTTCCGACTTGTATTGTCACGAAGGTCGATTTGAAATAACTTCATTCAGTTTGTTTGAAAGAGTGTTGTACGGTTGTTTTATTTGTCGATAAGAAGGGTCTTAAGTATGAAATACTTAAAAGTTTAACTTAATTTTAACATTTATGTTTCCAACTATATTTTTAAACAAAACATTGAATTAATAGTACAACATAGTTAATATTGCTAAGTACGACGATGTTACTCGTTAATATTAATTTACATTTCAGGTAAAGTTTGCCCCCACTCCTCCCAATCTCGGCACTTCACTCAAACTTTGCGTTGCACGTGAATTTCTATTTGAATAATAAGGATTATTCCAATTCCGATCCCAGAACCAGGACTCCAGTACTCCGGCATTTTGTTCACAGACGCGCTCGGCGGGTTTTAAATTCGTAACATTCCTTGTTTTCCATTTTGTATGCGTAAAGAACGTAACATTTCTGTAATCATCGCGACGTCATTAAAATCATTATAACTGACGCCTAGTAATTGCTATGTGGAAATAGTGACGTCATACGCCTGATACTGCGTCGCTCACAATTATTTCCAGTAGGTATATCTTAGTTTGTGACATCGGGTTAAATGTAAATAATTTGCTGTAAACATAATACGTATCAAGGGCAAGTTCTCAAAGCTTTATAAAATAAAGTAAAACAAACCTGTTCATTCATATACCTCAGTTGCGAGCTGAAGCTCTGCAGTACAATGGGCGCTCATCGGTTCGCAGGATTTAAATGCAGTTGGACCGCTCAGCGGGACAGAGGCAAATCGCTCGACAAAAATAATCTCTCGTTCTGTGAATGAAAACTTCAATCTTTTTTATTGAAATTGCATGGTAAATTGGTAATGTAAAATTACTTTTTAATATTCATATAACCTATCTTATTTCCATACTAGTATTATAAAAAGTAGTGTACTATCTGTATGTTAATAACGATTTCGTGGCTAAACCGCTGACTTGAATGCATAGAACATAGACTACTCAATGAAGCGACACTCAAATTTTTCACTTGCTAAAACTAGCATTAGGTTTTTAACTTACTTGATTTTAAGAAATGTGGCCCAAATAGTCGTCAGTAGTGTAATATATTTGTCCAGGCGAAGCGTACACTGATATAGTTGTGAGCCAGTTTGTCGCGAGCTGAAAATGCTCCCAGCGAGCGGTGTGACACACGGCCCGATAGAGCGGGTAATAAAGATCTCAATAACTACATGTTCAACGGTTAAATTGTGCAAGATTATTACTTTAGTAAAAAAAGTTGTTAATTTCTATGGGTAAATACAGTATTTCAAATATGGCCAAGCATATGCATAGCGTCATGTATACATACCCACATAGTTTTGTGGTATTTTTGTCATTGAGCATAATATGTATGGTATCGGATCGTGACTGTCTATAACATTAGGTACTTACTATATCAACGGACCAACAGGTGTACGTTACATGAACTTGTAATAAGTTTGCTGTCATTTCCCAACGCTCGTGTGTCTCCCAACACGTAAGGTGTGCAATGCATCGCGGGAGACAACTCAATTTAACGTGCACCCTCGAGAGACTCCCCCCCCCCCCCGCCGCCTGAGCACCCCGCCCCCCGCGCCCCTCTAGCTTGATTAATATAAACAAAGTTTATTATACAAGGGGTGCTTCACTGGCTCGTCGAAGCAACGACACGTCCTGCTGTTTTTATATATTTAAAGCTATAACAATAAACATACTTGTAAGATGTAGTTGACGTAGAACTAATTAGAAAGGTGACGTGAAAGTGCCTGCAAGTTGTATCTGCAAATTTGTACCGTACTAGTTTAAAAAATATATATATAAGAGTTATAAATAACTACCACGTAGAATAATAATATTACGCGAAATAATCGCATTTACTTGTAAACACAAGACTTGAACAAAACATAGACGAAGAATATTTAAATAGCCCGGGAGTACCGGAGCGAGAAAAGATGAAACAATTAATACGCCTAGTTGTAAATTAATAAAATTAAAACACCCCTTTGAAAAAAGTTCCGCCGCCCTTTGACGCGCTCAAATAATATTCAAAGAAATCTGTCTGTACATTTTTCTATCATGATCATAAGAACGTAGGTCTGTGTAGTTCATCATTTTTAAAGAGAATCCTATATTATTATGATGCCACATTTTTTAGGTGCAAAAGATAAAAAAAATATATGTGCATCTGCATATACATGGTTGTTCAACGAATGTCAACATCAAATTACAAAAATCACATAAATAAAAGTTGAATCCTAAACTCTATTTTAAATGAGGTTTGCAACATTCAAAAGGTTTTTATAGAAATCGTGAAACTTACCGTTAGTGGAGCATCGGGCAGTAAAAAACGTATGGCTGCGGCAATTTGGATGGCGGCCACTGGTAAATTGCTTCCGAGCGGAGCCGGGCGGGACCGCTAGCTACCGATAAATCTAAACTTAATGAATAGCGAGTCAAGGAAAAGGAACTTTTTAATAACAACTATTTGAATAAGGGTGGAGCATGAATAATTAATTGGTCGAAACCTTAAAGTAATAGACATGTTTCCGAGCGCTTGTATTATATAATTTATAACCAAAGATTTTTTTTTTTTTTGTGGCCTGTTGTCTTTAAAAAGTACTATACGTAGCTCTCATTTTCATCATGTCTGACATGTCTCAGTTTCATTTTATCTCGAAAATTTGTCGAATATACAGCAACACAAATAAAACAATCCACACGAGAGTAATACTTCCCCTCCCCTACCACATAAACATAATGATATATCATCTCATTCTCTCGCCGCGTATTAAATACGTCGGTAATGCAATCCTTGACAGGTTGTTTCTTTTATTCATCTCACGTATGATAACGGCGTATCAATTCATCCCCGCACAACGTGCTGTACGTACCTACTCGTATGTGTGTATGACATCTGGAGATTATTTCAAGGGTTGGCTCCCTCGCAGACTCGCGCCGACTCGCGCAGACTCGCGCTGACGAGCTAATTTGAAAGCTGCCGGGAATGACGCGTTATTGTACCCTCGTGTGATATCGATAGTGGGGTTGGCTTGTATTTGTTTATAATGTTAGCTCGGTTTAATGAAGTAAAAATACTCAACAAGAAAAAAGTTATATGTCCGCAGTAAACGCAAATCAATATAAGGCTTATGTTAATCATTTTGTTTCAGCGTACAAAGGGAAATGTATTTTAAACTTTGTTTTTGTTCATTACAGTATTTTATGGTAACCTGTATTACTACTCCAAATACAACTGGTAATCAACCAATATAAAACACATGAGCATCACGCCTGAGTCGGCACTCGCCGGGGGTCGGCAGGGGCGACGCCGCGTGTTAAGCTTCATGTGTAGGGGAGCATCTCAATTACTGAGTACTACTCAAATCTTGAGCCTTTGTGTTTCCACACCGATGGAACTATAATCAAATGACGATGATTGTCACAATCAAATTGGATGAAAAAGTATGTCCTTTGAAGTGACTCTGTATTTTTATTGAATGAGATCTGCATTTGTTATGCAATTTTCTATTTTAAAGTTCGCCGTTCTGTAAGTTGTATGGTGTTGCAAAAAAACAACGGTAGTCAATACCATCCCAGCAATAATTATTTTGAGCACTAATTATCCGGTGCGTACATTGCAACGTGAACTAGTTGCGCTCCAAATCGATCAGAAGTAACTCACAGCTACCAACTACCCTCTATGAATACCTAAGTATGCATACACTTAAACGTAAAACTTTAAAGCAATCCGTCTGAGTCTGAGTCTGCGCGCACCTGTAACTTAGTCCTTTTGATTTAAACTCATCGTTCAATAGAAACGAAAGAGATTACTTTCATCTTTTGTCTATCAAACGTGTGGCTTTGAATTAAAGTCGCACTGTCTCTAGCCGGATTCAAAGCTGGCTTACTGACGCATTAGCCTTGGTTACATGGATTAACATTAGTTATTCGTTGAAATATTTAGTAGGACAGTTTTTCATCCTAATCCTAACTAATATTATAAATGTGAAAGTAACTCTGTCTGTCTGTCTGTCTGTCTTTGCTTCACGCCTAAACTACTGAACCGATTTGTGTGAAATTTGGTACAGACATAGTTTGGAACTTGAGAAAGGACATAGGATAGTTTTTATTACAAAAATAAAATAAAAAATAAAATTTATTCCGGACATACAGCGCCATCTATTGGTCAAGCGTCGGCATCAATTCAGTACTGAAAATTGATCGAAAATCGAAAAATGTAAATAAATAGTAAAAAGGTATGAAAATCCTAATCCTAATCCTAATCCTAACTTCCTAATCCTAATCCTTCCTAACTAATATTATAAATGCGAAAGTAACTCTGTCTGTCTGTCTGTCTGTCTTTGCTTCACGCCTAAACTACTGAACCGATTTGTGTGAAATTTGGTACAGACATAGTTTGGAACTTGAGAAAGGACATAGGATAGTTTTTATTACAAAAATAAAATAAAAAATAAAATTTATTCCGGACATACAGCGCCATCTATTGGTCAAGCGTCGGCATCAATTCAGTACTGAAAATTCATCGAAAATCGAAAAATGTAAATAAATAGTAAAAAGGTATGAAAATCCTAATCCTAATCCTAATCCTAACTTCCTAATCCTAATCCTAACTATCCTAACTAATATTATAAATGCGAAAGTAACTCTGTCTGTCTGTCTGTCTGTCTTTGCTTCACGCCTAAACTACTGAACCGATTTGTGTGAAATTTGGTACAGACATAGTTTGGAACTTGAGAAAGGACATAGGATAGTTTTTATTACAAAAATAAAATAAAAAATAAAATTTATTCCGGACATACAGCGCCATCTATTGGTCAAGCGTCGGCATCAATTCAGTACTGAAAATTCATCGAAAATCGAAAAATGTAAATAAATAGTAAAAAGGTATGAAAATCCTAATCCTAATCCTAATCCTAACTTCCTAATCCTAACTATCCTAATCCTAATCCTAACTAATATTATAAATGCGAAAGTAACTCTGTCTGTCTGTCTGTCTGTCTTTGCTTCACGCCTAAACTACTGAACCGATTTGTGTGAAATTTGGTACAGACATAGTTTGGAACTTGAAAAAGGACATAGGATAGTTTTTATTACAAAAATAAAATAAAAAATAAAATTTATTCCGGACATATAGCGCCATCTATTGGTCAAGCGTCGGCATCAATTCAGTACTGAAAATTCATCGAAAAATGTAAATAAATAGTAAAAAGGTATGAAAATATAATATAATAAAACTTTTAGTACAAAGAAAATGCTCTAACGGAGTATGGATAATTCTATTAGTAAATATTATTATGTCGAGTTGGTGATCGCGCAATGGTGTCGATCGTTACACGAGTTCGGTTCATGTTATTGTTTTAATTCATCGGAAAAAAGTAAATAAATAGTAAAAAGGTATGAAAAAAATAAAATCAATATAATAAAACTTTTAGTACAAAGAAAATGCCCGAACGGAGTATAGATAAATAATCCGAGTTGTCACTATGCTCGATAGATGGCGTTGGGATCGAAATAGATCGCGCTATGGTTTCGTTACATTATGTTGATTTTTGAAGAGTTCCCTAGAATATCTTCCACATTTCATTTTTGAAGAGATCCCGCGAGATTGGGAACTATGTGGGTAAAACCAAAAATCTGCCGGAAGTCACTATTCCACGCGAACGAAGTCGCGGGCAAAAGCTAGTATTATAATAAAACATTAATTATTTTGGTCATGAATAATCTTTTGCACATTTTTCAATAGACAATAATGTACGAACATTTATTAAATAAAACAAGGCCTTTTGTGTTTACCAATATATTAGTTAATTTTTCTATTGGAAATGAGGCTCGTATAACTAATTGGTGTAAACAAATAAAAAAAAATATATTGTTTTAGCGAGAGCTTTTGTGTCGGATAACGTTTGTGTATTTAAAGTTACAAAACAACAAGTGAAGTGTTTTGTTTCGTATCATATTATGCTCTTGTCTCTTTTAATGGATTTTTTTAATTTTTTTCTGTTGTTTATCAGACACCTAAACCAACAGTCACTGCCAAATAACACTAAACATTTAAATGTAGTAAAGTTTATGCGTAATCATTTTGACCAAAACTAGAACACAACAAAACATTTAACTTTATGAAGCGTAATACGTCTTGGTATACAAACGATATAATGTACGTATAAACGCATGGCGGTGGAACAACATAAAACTTCTGCTCATTGTTGCCCCTCGTTCGCTGAAATTGGGCGAGTTACCCTATAGATAACACTCCATTCCCCCGAGACGAGGCAAACGTATCTTGTAATTGGGGCGAGGGAAATTGGTCGTTATTACTTTAGTGGAAGAGTTGTTGTGGCTGCAAATGTTGCGGGCGATCGCGTTGCAATAATAACGTCATCTATAAGGAAACGTGATGCAGTATTGATTGGATCACACGTCGCGCAGTGACAAGTGACTGGTACGAGGAGGCCTGTACTGTGTTTAGTATCAAATGTCTGATCAACTCTATATAGCTTATCGAAATCCACTTAGATAATACCTAAAATAAATAAGCTATTTACAAACAAAACTTTTGTTGTTTAATTTCCGAACTTCAGTCCTGTCGGTAATACTATAAAAAGTTTTCGCAACTCGACCTACATTATTGAAATACTTTTCTAGAGTAGAAACAAAGTAAGCTGGCTTCCGATTACGAGGATTAAAGGGCTTCTATGTTCTATTTCAGAATGTACCTCTACACCGAATCCATTTGGCGCGGCCTGATTGAATAACACACACTGTCAACACATTTAAACGGCTAAACATAGTTATATGCCTGAGAGTCTGAACAGAGGACGTGTTTAAGCTTTATTTGTTCGACAATAGATTACGTAGCACATTCGATCTTACTCTATTATTTGAAATAGAAGTTTTTCTATTATTGTAAATATTTGAAATTAAATAAAAATACATACCTAAATACTAGCTGTGCCCGCGGTTTCACCCGCGTGATTCACAATTCATACACTATCTTTATAAATCTTTATAAATTATAGCCAATGTGTTATTCCGATGTATAAGCTACATTATTGTAAAGTTAAATTAAAATCCATTCCGTAGTTTTTGCTTGAAAGAGTAACAAACATCCATACATCCATCCAAACAAACTTTCGCATTTATGATATTAGTAAGGAAGTAAGGATATTAGTAATGATTTATAATATTAGTAAGGATAAGGATATTAGTAAGGATTATTCATAAGAAAAGAAAATAGACTAAAGACAACTAATGTAGCTGGAATAAATGTATGCAAAAAGTGATATGTTGCGATGTAATTATTCTTTGTTGTTGGCTATCAAACGCCATGATGAATCATGCACATAACACTAAAACTATCAAAATTATAAATTGAAATCAAATAATCCATACGTTATCATTTGTACCGTGGCATCAAACCCGAGACCATCATAAAACGAATTCTAAAAGTATCCTCAGTATCGCGAAGCATTTAGTTTTCATTAACTTCAGTCTGGTGCAATCTCGCGTCGCGTCGCAGTTACATCCCGACGTGGGATGCAATTTATCTGCACTTCTAATAACAAATTAAAGTTTTTTCCAAAGAAATCGCATTTCATTCCGACACTCAATTTTAAATAACTGTCGTCTGTACAGATTTTCTTTAGGAGCTACATACCAGCTTAATAGAGATTAGGTGAATATTCAGTAAAATAAAAAACCTTGACAATAGCTGTAGCAAACGTCTTATTTTATTCTTCAATGTATTAATATTTTCATACAATTATCTAATCACATTGTCTTGCAGAGAGTTAAGTCGTTAATACCATCTCAGTCCGTTATGTTGTCATAACAGTATAATTTAATAGGTGACGTTTAATCACAGCCTTCCCCTCTTCCCTTCGACCCCGATGTGAGTCAGCCTACAATACTGCTGACCCGCTCTCGGGGGAGTCGTGAGCGTATATCATGTATGGACAGATAATCATTTAATTATGCTAACGATTATATTTGCCAATTTATTCGGAGAATACCTATGAGAATATATTTCTCGTGTCATAATATTGTTAGAGGACATAAGTGGTATTTGCAAGAAAATGTTTATTTTTGTAAATTCTAGTGGTCATGCTTTAACTGTTCGATGTATAATAATAACAATATAAATAGTTATCCATGTATTTCGAAACTTATCGAAAACAATTCAATATTACTTTCGCATCACTAAAACCGAGTATTATTCAAAGCTTACCGTTCTTCATAAATAACAAGTAATCCTACACTCAATACTCTCGTATTAGTATAAAATACAAATAAATTGTTATTTCACTCGGAGCAATCCATCTAAACTTGTTGATTTATTTGTCGAAAACTTTCACTATTATTTTTGAGATCTCAAATGCGTAAGTAATTTCACTCTGCAGTGATGCGAAAGTAAAATAAATAAAATAAGAACGAGTGCAGCGCGCGACAGGTTATTAAGTAGAAGTGACTGCTCATTCACGGGTTAATATTGTAACGAATTAATTGAAGATGAAAATAATGTTTTACAGTTGAGTCAATGCACGCGAGAGCGTACACTCGCAGCCTTATTAATAACTAAAGAGATACAAGAAAGTCTAGGGAAAATACATTCAGACAAGTCTGCTTAACTTTAATTATATTTTGTGCGAGTTATAAGTGAAAACATTTTCTTAGATATTGAATACTAGCTTTTGCCCGCGACTTCGTTCGCGTGGAATAGTGACTTCCGGCAGATTTTTGGTTTTACTCTTCAAAATCATCTCATCTCTTCAAAAATGAAATGTGGAAGATATTCTAGGGAACTCTTCAAAAATCAACATAATGTAACGAAACCATAGCGCGATCTATTTCGATCCCAACGCCATCTATCGAGCATAGTGACAACTCGGATTATTTATCTATACTCCGTTCGGGCATTTTCTTTGTACTAAAAGTTTTATTATATTGATTTTATTTTTTTCATACCTTTTTACTATTTATTTACTTTTTTCCGATGAATTAAAACAATAACATGAACCGAACTCGTGTAACGATCGACACCATTGCGCGATCACCAACTCGACATAATAATATTTACTAATAGAATTATCCATACTCCGTTAGAGCATTTTCTTTGTACTAAAAGTTTTATTATATTATATTTTCATACCTTTTTACTATTTATTTACATTTTTCGATGAATTTTCAGTACTGAATTGATGCCGACGCTTGACCAATAGATGGCGCTATATGTCCGGAATAAATTTTATTTTTTATTTTATTTTTGTAATAAAAACTATCCTATGTCCTTTTTCAAGTTCCAAACTATGTCTGTACCAAATTTCACACAAATCGGTTCAGTAGTTTAGGCGTGAAGCAAAGACAGACAGACAGAGTTACTTTCGCATTTATAATATTAGTTAGGATTAGGATTAGGATAGTTAGGATTAGGAAGTTAGGATTAGGATTAGGATTAGGATTTTCATACCTTTTTACTATTTATTTACATTTTTCGATTTTCGATGAATTTTCAGTACTGAATTGATGCCGACGCTTGACCAATAGATGGCGCTGTATGTCCGGAATAAATTTTATTTTTTATTTTATTTTTGTAATAAAAACTATCCTATGTCCTTTCTCAAGTTCCAAACTATGTCTGTACCAAATTTCACACAAATCGGTTCAGTAGTTTAGGCGTGAAGCAAAGACAGACAGACAGACAGACAGAGTTACTTTCGCATTTATAATATTAGTTAGGATAGTTAGGATTAGGATTAGGAAGTTAGGATTAGGATTAGGATTAGGATTTTCATACCTTTTTACTATTTATTTACATTTTTCGATTTTCGATGAATTTTCAGTACTGAATTGATGCCGACGCTTGACCAATAGATGGCGCTGTATGTCCGGAATAAATTTTATTTTTTATTTTATTTTTGTAATAAAAACTATCCTATGTCCTTTCTCAAGTTCCAAACTATGTCTGTACCAAATTTCACACAAATCGGTTCAGTAGTTTAGGCGTGAAGCAAAGACAGACAGACAGACAGACAGAGTTACTTTCGCATTTATAATATTAGTTAGGATTAGGATTAGGAAGTTAGGATTAGGATTAGGATTAGGATTTTCATACCTTTTTACTATTTATTTACATTTTTCGATTTTCGATCAATTTTCAGTACTGAATTGATGCCGACGCTTGACCAATAGATGGCGCTGTATGTCCGGAATAAATTTTATTTTTTATTTTATTTTTGTAATAAAAACTATCCTATGTCCTTTCTCAAGTTCCAAACTATGTCTGTACCAAATTTCACACAAATCGGTTCAGTAGTTTAGGCGTGAAGCAAAGACAGACAGACAGACAGACAGAGTTACTTTCACATTTATAATATTAGTTAGGATATTTTTAATGACGTAGGTGTCATTTACCGTCAATATCGTTAAACTTTACCAATTTCTGTATAATTGGAGCTTTACGGCGGAATGGCTGTGCAGTGTCCGGTAATACCGTGCTTAAACAGTTTTTGATCGCGTAATTGGTCACATTGAGGTCTGAGCGGTGCGCGCCGGTCCGGTCGCGTGTCCGGCTTGCGGCCGGCGCGGTCCGGCGCCGCTCCGAATGCAATCCGGCCTCGGATTAGATTCAATTTTAACGTCGCCGGCTCTACAAGCGTTCCTATAGTTTACGAGTGGACGAAACTGTGAGATTGCGATGCTCTGCGAGAGCTTACAACTACAGCGACAAATACTTTAGATTCGGAGGTTTCATAATTCTATTTTACTCAAAATAAAGCCATAGTTATATTTACTTTGAAACCGTATTATATTATGACTATATAATAGGCCTAATTAGCTAAGCCTCACAAAACTGTGTAATCTGAATGTGAGACTCGATACGTTTAATTCTACGTACCCAAATCCGGATATTTTAAGAGAGATTTCCATAGATTGAACAAACCCCACATACCAATGACGTAACGTCTATTTATCAAGATTAGTAGCGCGAACCTCACCAGTTTAATAATATAACACAGTTGTTAAGGTGTTAAGAGTGTGCTTTCATCTACTTAAAAATAACAGTGTAATCATGGGTTACGAGCCCCGCGGGAGCGCCGCCCTCCTCCACTCAATGTAATTTACGGACGCCAAAGAATATAAATGTCAATGTAATGTATGGGATAATCAGGGACCACGTGACCGCTTTATATCTCTACTCGATCCGGCTCGCTCCGGCGCCGCTGCCGGTGACACACACAGATTACCATCTCGTCTTTCAATGATAGAATAATAGCGAAAATACTGGAAAATATAACTGAAAATACAGATTTATGTGCCGACTGGGAAATGGTATTCAGAATCCCATATGACAGTAAAACTGTTTTGATTAAGGAGTGATAAATAAAGCAAGACAAAGAGTGGCGCTGCCGCGCTGCAGCGAGCCGCGAAGGGCCGCCGAGCGCCGACGAGCGCCGCGCGCCGGGCGAGCCGTAATCACCGCAACTTTCAGATTTATGCGACCAACAAACAACTGCTTTTATTATATTCGCGTTTCGAGCGCTGATTTGGGAGAAAACGAACTAAAATGTACACTGGACATTGAATATGGAAATGCTACTTTGTACAAACTCTTTTTCTCAATTTATTTTTATCACCTGTCATTTTCACAGTTTAAGTAATAAATTCAGACAAATTTCGTTTACTCCGAATGGTCCAAGTTAGAGTATCAGATATAACAGACTGGTAAGTTTCATTGATGGGGCGTTATAAATACAACACCGGTGTTTAATAGTACGGGGGTGCAGCCCCCGGGCCCGTTCCGTGGGGCCACTCGCCAGGGCCACTCGCCAGGGCCACTCGCTAATATTTCAACGAAAGGCGAACATTAACTCCGTGTTGATTCTTCGCGTTTATTGGCAGTTCTGAGTACAGGATTTGTTGTTGTATTTCATGTAAACACTTTATCGGTAGATTATAATTTGCCTACATTTAGTTTGTAACATTAAATTGTTAAAATAACATTGATATACTTGTTACCTGAATTTGTGTAGCTCTCTATATCTCCAATACCTAGCTAGAAAACGGATTTTATAATAGCCATTTACATATATAATAGTTATAAAAAGGCCCTTACAACAGGCTAGACTCCTTACTCAGGACTTATCCACAACGACTGTACGGTGCCACCGCCATCAATCATAAATCTTTGTATATTTTTTGTCACTCCTTAGATTTTGTTATTAATCATAAATACTAGAGTTTCAATACAGAGCTCGCCTGACCGCACCTAATCTACTTCAAACAAACAACAAAGCCTCATTACCGTCAAGAAAACAACAGTTGTAATTCATCAGCCTCATTTACAATACTGCCCGAAAATTAATCTTCACGATTCGTTCCATAACAGAGTGTGCCATTTATTTATAAGCCCAGACTTCAATCTAAACACTGAGCTAGTCTCAAACAAATGTAATAAAGTCTAGAATTAAAGTTCTTACAACAGTTTAATCACGATTATAGGCTGAGGGTTTTAAACTAGATAGCGCTAAGGCGAATGATTTATTGTTCTTCCATTGTATATTATTCGATGTAAACTTACGACGTATACAAGAAAATATTATTATCGTCATACTAAAAATACATTTCTTATCTGCTACAATTGAGACGCTCTTATCTCGCATTTTATTTTGTTATTTACAGAAAACTTATCACCCACTTCTGAATTTAACGCCTACAGAATCATATTTCAGGGAAAATTAATTATATTCCCTTCAATCTTAGATTTGGTTACAAAATCTTGGAACAAGTTGATCGGCAGTGTCTCGAGTCAAAAGCTAGAAGTGTAATACAAATGATCCGTGATTATAACCGCGAACAATGGACACCTACACAAAAGGTAAGGAAAAGTTTTCTATTATTTGGAAACTAAAGACTCTCCTAACAATCTGATATTATACATCGACAGATGTTGCCAGACTGATGCCTCTGATCAAGTACACTTCACCGAGTTTATTACAAGTTTGTGAAGATGTACGAATTATTATTTTATTAGAAGTAATACCAGTAACTGTCCTACTGTACAATACACATAGGAGGTACAAGCATTCATATTTACACGAGTCGTGATTAGTGACTTCAGAGAATTTTAACTAGGTCATTCCTACAGGATATTCTTAAGAGAATTCCTTACACAGAATGTGTACAACTGTAGCTTATCTAAGCAAGTAGGTAGCGAGAAAGTATCTAGTGTCATGTAGGTAGTAACTAGCTTTTGTCAGCCATATTCAACTTCTGTTATAAAGCGATACCATAACTAAGACAAAAATATAAAACGTATTTTAATAAATTAGAATTGGATTCGGCCATTCACCACTCGGTATTCTGTAACATTATTTTCATGTCTCGACAGCGGAACCCGCGGTGAGATGTCAAATACGTATTCTCGAATTTGAATTCTAAATCAAGGCCAATTGGGTTCACTTTTGAAGTGAGCTTTATTGTCACTTCACTGTCACTTCACTTTCACCTGTCACCGAAATTATTAACAGAATAGACATGCATATCCTTCCATTTTCGTCTCTGCTCTACACGGAAGGCCACCAAAACTATTGTAACTGACTCTGTGAAGCAGTTCGTAAAAGTGACAGGCTGTCGGAGGAACGCGTACCTATTGTCCCAGTTTTAAAATAAAAGTTCCTAATCCATTTTCAACGTAAAACGTGTTTCATCATATCTTCACATTATTATTAAATCTAGGAAGTATCTGTTTTTTTCTATGTGCAGCAAAGTAAATATATATTAACACTTTCAATTTTATAACATTAGACACCATATTTACAAGAAAATTCTTAATAACCAAGTGAAGTGAGAATTAAGTGATATATAACAGATGAATTGAACCATTATTAAAAGTAGCAAACAATGTGTACAAGTTATATGCGCGCGCGCAATTCCCACATTTGTAGTTCCCACTCCAATTAGCTTTGAAGCAATACATCCATAAATCAAGCAATAACAATTTCTCACAATATCACCTTACTTGTAGCGAGTACACAATCACGGAGCAATAAACACAGCGAGACCTAACCGACTGCGGTAACAATGGGACGGCGCTCATTAGCAGTTCGGCCAGCGCCAACAATGGACCGGCACACGTTGTAAATATCCTTCGATACACGAACAGGTGCCAATAATAACCTATTAAATGGTAATAGTGGACCTCAGGGGAGGGGGGCAGGAGGAGGGGGGGGGGGGTGTAAGAAGTGTGACTCGCGTCAACTAGCTAATGATCGTATTGTGTACGTGCGGTGTGCCCGTGTGCAGCGTGACACGTAACTAACATAAATCATACTCTACACATTTGATTTTTATTTCGTTCCATTTTGAAATACTTTTTCCAGACTACCTGCTGTAGTGTAGGAAATAAATCCATCATTGTTGTGATAGGTCGAGACTTTCTTTTTTTTTGAAGCTATACGACTTATATTATTTTTAACCAGAGAATAAGTTTGTGAATTATAGCGATGTTCTTTGGTATTTGCAGCTAGATCTGTTTAAAAGGTGAAGGCGAGATACATTTTTAAAATACACCAATGTTTTCGGACGGGTCTTAATACATTGATTTGTTTTAAAAATACTGTGTTGTACCGTGGACATTGATTTTTTGTATAGGTTTTAACACAACTGACACTTTAAATATTACGAATTCTATAAACAAGTAGCATGTAGTGAGAGTTCGATAGCTTCAGCTCGGCGCATCGCTCCATGTTAGAATACGTCAAATACTTTGTGTGGGGCTGCGCTACCTAAAGTTATTTTAGTGACTTATTTCAATAAACCCCATGAATATTCATATACCGAGCTATCTCGCTCCAATATGGAAATTGGAGTTTAATCTGTCTTTTTATTATTACATCTGTACAGACCAATAACCCTGCTGAGCGGGTTATCGTAGCAAAAACCCTGTTTGCTTTAAATCAATTCATTCGTTAAAATATTATTCTTATATTCTAGTTTACGGATACTTTTATTTACTACATAACTTATTTTAAACAAAAATATTGATTAATTTCTGTTCGTTTAGGAATCGATTTAAAAAAGTAGTTTAAGACTTTGATGTTTTTTATATAGCATGCTTTAATACTTATCTGCAATTGGCAGAACACAGATGGAGATGGTATTTAACTCCGGGACACGGTAAACTTATTACTCTGGCGAGCCATCGGGTTAATCCGGAACTCGGTGCTTATAGTGTGGTCGCGCGCGGCGGTCGCGAGCCTCGCCTGTCACGACAGTTGGGAACTTGTCCCTCGCCGGCACCGACCCGCCACTCGCCCCCGCGCGGCGCCGGCACAGCCGCTCGCAGCGTCACTGCGCCATCCTGTTAATCTAAGTTGCGGCCGTCTTCGAGTAATTGCTTCAGCGTTTACTCATTCACATGCCGCTGTTTGCCGAGGGGCTGCCGGCTTTGTGCACCGCCGACGTGCTAACAATCGCCGGATAATATTAAATTAAGTCTGCCAATTAACATTTTCAGCTCGTCTCGATGCACCCCGCATTTGTTATGCGACAATGGCAGCGCACTGAATAGAACGACTTGCACCAAGGTGCCGCTAATTATTTATACAAACCCTAAGGTTTGCTGTTCTAATTGAAGCGAGGAGGTAATACCGCAGCGCTGTGGTATTGTACTCGCAATAATACATCTACAGATGATTGTTATTAGCAAACTGAATTGTTTTAATATGAGGGTTTCCCACAAGCCGTATCATCTCCAGCGAACTAACTCCCAATTGTTTGCTTGCAGATTGTTAAACGTGTACAAAGTTCTCAGTATGTGAGTTGTTGTGACAATTGTAACTTGAGGTGCAATTCCAATTCAGGTTAAAATACATGAGAAAGTTTAGTTAAATGCGGCAACAGAGCAGAGACAGCGAGCGTGTTGTGGAACAAATGAGAACAAGTCTTATTGTAATCAGACGGCGGCAATAAAACCGTCCGAGACACGCCGTAATGAACGACGGATAGAACAACGTTTAATATTTCCGAAACAAATTGACCAATAAAACAAAAAGTTGGCAAGTCTTGATTTCCTCGGAGCTCGAACTTGTTCAAAGTTCCAATTGTAGTCGGATTGTTTTTTAAAGTATTCTACGAGTCCGTCCCGGGAGAGACGGGGGGGCAGCGGGGGAGAAGAGGTGGAGGGGGGGCTTGCTTCACTTTATAAAAACTCAGCAGTCGCTGCGCGGGGGGCGCGGGGAGCGAGGAGCGGGCGCCGGCTACGGCAGGTTCCGCGCTAATCTCCGGCGCGGGCGCTGGCGGCGCTAATCCTACGTGACGGACGGGCCCATGTTTATTTTATTCCCTTTCGAAATTTATTTAAGCCGAAAGGAATTCGCTTCGGACTTTGGCTAAGTTTTTAATAGAATTTGCCAAAGTTTAAATAAGTTAGTGTTATTGTTGGGGTAACTGATGTCGCACCATTACTCTGCCAATATTAGATCTCAGTATTCAGTTAATTAATTAAGCTTCTTTAAAATTAACTTTTATTATATTTTCAATCAATTATGTCAATCTGGAGATCAAATTTGTGTAATTTATTTTGTTCTTTAACTTTCAAGTGCTAAGTGAACTGGTTGTAGAAAGCGAACGTCTGGCTCGCTTATCCGATCTGCGTCAAGACGGAAGCCATCAAAGAGAATCTCTATGACGAGAACATCAACAACTAAAGTTGTACAAACTACATAAAGCTAACATAAAATATTGAACTTCTAAACAAGAAAATACCGTTTCTGATGTTTAGCATATCTTTGTAAATCTTTATTCATGTTCACACGACATACATAGGACACAACTATACAAGAAGGACTAGATACAAAAGTACTGCGAAAATAGTAATAAACGCTCTAAGGTAAAATTAATTGCCAAATTATTTATAGAAAATAAATCGTCATCATTTCATCAAATGAATGGGCTATAGTAACTACATTACATTAATTATTATATCTATCTAGATTAATTGAACATTCAATTCAGCTAGCTCACGTTTTGAGCGGCTCTATCAATAACCAGCCATTTATCATGCTCAGACAAAGTGAATATCAATAAAATATTTTGATGAAATCTAAATATGTACCGACTCCATAGAGTCGGTACATATTTAAATTTCATACATTTCATTTAGATTACATATACGATAGATAAACAAAACCAAATTTCAGATATGTTTGCCAAATTGTTTTCAAAAAAGGGTTATGGAATTGAAACTCTGAAAAACACAAAAACATTTAATGTAGTTGAAACGTTCTAAAATCATAATCATTTTTTTATTTAACTCCAGTTACACATGAAGCGCATTAAATATCTCCCAAATGTTTTACTTCACAGATGTCTAACTTTTCATGAGCTACCTTAAACAGTGTAGTAAATATCTGTATGTAAACCATCACATCTACGATTCTCGCCGAATTCTGTTGATTTTTAATCTAGTTTGCAGCAAGCTGGAAGTTGTCCAAGCGCGGCATTAGATCAGTGGCGCGGTGCTCGGCGGCGCTGTGGCCGTCGCTGTAGGGAGCTGTCGCTGCGAGAGTTACACTGCGTCACTATCAGTTGACGATCTGTACCTGGAAAGGTCTATGTAACACTTTACATTTTCTATGCACAGAATATTCTCATATTTAGTATTCAGAATATAAAAAAAAAATTGCTTTTTTAATAAACTAAGAACGGAGATTATCGTTAATGTAAGTAAGTTAGTAAGTTAGTAAGTGAGTAAAAAAAAAGATTCTCCCTCAGATTCAATTCTTTATGGTTTTTGTAAAACAATAATATTGGAAGCGACGTACATTTTTAAGTTTCTCAAAATCAACGAAGAAAATACAACAATTTAGTGGTAAAAACTATAAAGAACTTCAAAGATTACTGCACATTCTAAAAAGCTCTTCATAATGTTCACAAAGTTATAAAAGTTTGCGCGAGTCGGACGCGACCGCACAACTTGGACAAAGGAGACGCGTACAGGTGAAAAATGTATTCAATAATGTTGAATAACTATGTTAATGTAATAATGACGGATAGAACTCGGGTTCATTACTTTGATGTGACGGACAAAACAAAAACAAAGTTCAGCTGTTTATGAGTTCAGCCGCTCAAGTAAACAAATCAAGATTGATTAACTCAGAGCTGTATTTTTACTCTCAGATAATTTAAATTTTCTTTTTTTACAATGTCAGCAAAATGGAGTGACTTAGTCAAATAAATACGAGCTTGATTAATATTGTTGTAGAAAATACATTAATTACAATGTTCTAATGAGGGTGTGTAATCCGCAAGCCTATGAAAATAGAATTATTTTCTCGGAAAACACAGATTATAAAGTATTTCAAACATTTTATCGAGTTAAAACATACAGAACAGTAACATAATGCTTCAAGAAAACTAGCGCCATCTAGTTCCAGAACTGTTTGAAGAAATAATCCTTAGGTTAGTAGTAGTTTCATAAAACTACTAGGTAGAAATGGTTTTAATGAACTTTCTTAAGCGAATGAGATTACATCAAATTAATTATTTAAATTTACTTGTCCAGTCATATTTCTCAGCAAAAAAATTAGAGAAATGAAGGTTAAACATTGTTTTATATCATACATATGTATTTGTAATTATACTAAAAAGGATGATTTTCTGAATCGCTATATTCTGTTTAACAATAGAAACAATCAGAGCTAGAGATATGTGTATCAATTACACTGTCGTGATTTCTTACACAAGTTTTAATCATTCAAACCTTGAAATCAAAATAATCTCATTGCTCGTTTGAAGACTTAGAAATAATCCCTTTTGAGAGGTTTTACTATATCCTTTGTATCAGTTCTGTGATTGTAAAGAAAAAAAAACATACTCCCAAAGCATATTCAAATTAACATAAATAGCAGAACCAAATACTGTGCAGTGAGAAGCCGCCTTTTGTTTCATAAACGAATGTATTTATCTCAAAATGTATGTTATCGAGAGATACACGAGTGATATTATTGAAGGAAGACTGCGTGAGGTGCGCCTGAGAACCACAAGTTATGTGTCTATGTGTTATGTATGTATGTTTGTTTCGCTTCGCCTCTCGCATCCTGTGGTTCGTATTGCGGATTTTGTACGCGACCGAAACAACCTCAGGTTTACTCATCTCTGATTACATTAATTTTTAATTACCACACATCAAAAAATTAAAAACATTCACTACTAAATACCTTCATGAATTAACTTCTTGAACCATTACCTTCTTGAACCACGTGTAAATAATATCACCAAAATACCAATTACGGTGACGATAAAAACAATTTATCAATTAAAGTTCACGAACCGGTATTATATTTGGCGTTCATGTTTTATCGAGATCTTCAACCGAAAAGTAAAAATAACAGCGAACTGAAATATATGGTTTTCATTGTACCCGCAATTACGTAACAATAGAGTTGAATTGAAAAGCACTCGAGAACCGCCCCCCCCCCCCCTCCTCCCCTCTCCGGCTGGAGGTCCTACAACTCGCATTACTCGATGTTCTCCAACTGCACGAAAACATTACGTGTGGGTGCGTCGTCAGCGAATATATGGAAGCCGCAAATCCTTACAATATCCAATAGCGTAAAAGAAATGCTCGAAATTAAATTCCGAAGCGTAGCCATTTGTAAAGTACCGCAGAGCTACGCGCTACGGATTAGCGAGCGTCCACACACCGCTACGCTGCTACGTCGCCGCTACGCTGATTCAATACGACAAGCTGCAACTTTTTTCGCGCATGTAGCGAAAACGCCTCGGGCTATCTTTATCTCGTGTATACTTTAGTCGGTTAAATAAAAAACCGTTTATTGAAATCTTCGTACTGCTCATATTCTATGATCGTTTTAAATTGTAAAAGCCTGTAGAGCTTTCGTAGTGTGTATCTTGTAACTTAAACTCTCAGAGTATAGTTACTATATAAAGAAAATTTCATTTTTTTAATTTGTTTAGTAGCGTTGGTGTAATAAATATTGTATTTAATACAGTTTGATCATTTATCAATAATCGTTATCGTGGAATCGGTGGCATATCAATAAATTTCCAAAATAATTATCTGAGCTCAACAAAGGAAACCCTCGTCGAATCGAGTAATTTTCGTGCCCCCGACAAAAATTCCGATTCTCGTTATTCAAATACGAAACCGGAACACGATTCCGGAACTCATTCGAGGCTCGCGCCGCCACGTCGAAGGCCGCTCAATCGAAAATTGAATTTCAATGTCACAACAGTGCAGATGTAAAAATCGTCGGCGCTCGGGCGCGCTCGGCGATCGTTGGGCGGTGCGCGCGCAGCGGGCGGGCGCGGGGCGCATGGGGGCGCGGGGCGGGGTGCGCGCGCTGCCGCGGCGCCGGCAGTGTCCCGGGCCGCCCGCGTCCGCCGCACGTGTGTCGAACGATGCGCCCCCCGCTGCCCCGCGCCCCCCGACTCGCGCGCGCTCGTGCTCTGTGACCGCAGTGAGTGTTCTGTGTGGACGCCCGCTTCCGCGACTGTGGCGCGATGATGGCGCGACACCGCACGCGCTGAATCGGATGCGATTTGTCGCAACGTATTTCTGTACCTCCAGTAAGTTTCAGTGTTGTTGCGCGAATTAAATGCACAGTCGACCGGCTCGACCAGTGCGAGTTGACAAAGTTTAGTACTATCTGCTGCTCGATCTGAGCGAGTGAAACGGTTCAAGTGGTGACGAGGATTGTCGCACAAAGCGGCGCTAGGCTTGTATCTGTCATCTACGACTTACGCGAGTTATCTTGCATCTCGGCGCGAGACGCGGCGGAACTTCTGCGAAGCCTCCGACAGCCGCCGCTCACTAGGTACAGCCGGACACTACTCCGGAACCTTTAAACTTTAAGCACAGTTGTTTACTGAAAAGTTAATAAGTTTTAATTGTAATATTCCATAGTTGTGCTTTAAACTTTTAATGATTGTCACTTTATTCATAAAGCTCTCGAAGAGCAGACAACTAAATTAAACAAAACCGCGAAGACGTTGTGAGTGTTGACGGTGGCAGAATGGACGCGCGCGGCGCGGCGCGGCGCGTCATGTGCCGGCAGCTGCTGCGTGCATGTCGTGCCGCGGCTGTGCCGAGCGTCCGCCGCACTGTGTCGCGCCGCGTTGTCACCACAGCCTGCATCGCGTTAAACTTTACGAGCGGTTTAAAGCGAACATTAGCTACCGAGCACTCGGCACAGATAACGTCGGCCTCTGAATAAAACATTCAATCTCCGAGAGAAGCCACTCTATTTGATTAGCGTCGTAATTACTCATATAACTCCGCAGACGTCTCTCCAGAGCCGATCCGACTTCCGAAGGTTCAGCCGCGTATTTGTTTAAATAATGACGGAGCGATCGCTCGCGCGGACAAAGCTCTACGTTATTAAAAGAAAGTTTGAATAGAATGTCGCCGAGAAAATTTCGTTTATTAAAAACAGGCGCAGAGCGAGGATCCGGCGGCGCGCGCCCGACGGCGCTTTGAATACGCGGAACTAAAAAATATTAAATAAGCAAGCGAAGGCGCCGCAAACTGAGCAAAGAGGATTCCCTTTTTAATCCAAGGACTGAATAGTAGACTTTGAATAGCTGGAGAGCGACCCGGGACTAGTTGGAGCCTTATTGCAGGTTGAGGCCGTACGGGGGCTGAGGCGGAATCGCTTTACCGAGGGTTCAATGGGATTAGCCCTTTCGTAGGGACGCGATAAACTAATATGCGAACTGGGATAGACGGCGTTACGGCAGCCCGCGACACCCGCGACATCCGCGACATCCGCGTTACTCGCGACATCCGCGACACCCGCAACACTCGGGCCACCTGCGACACCTGGGGCCCAGGGCCGGCTGGCTAGCCGGGCTCTACCTGGATGTCGATATCAATTAGGTTCTAAACTTGGTTTTTTATTAGCTTTATGACAGTGCTAATTAAGTACCAACGGTTTTCTAATCTATTTTTCTAAAGCAAGTTCATATCCCTGTCATCATTGTATAGATAGGTCTTAGTCAAAAGCTAGTCTCTAAAAATATAAAGCGCAAAAGTATGTATGACTAACTTTATTCATTACAAACTATAAATTAAATGACATAAAACCAATTTAAGACTAATGAAATCAATACAAGAACGGTCAAAGGGAACAAATTAAGTATAAGTAACAGTGAGCCGTATCCAAACGACAATTAATTAGATAATAATTTGAATAAGCGGTTAATAGAGTCGCTGACGACCATTCAGGGAATTGTTTAATGAATAGATTGTTGTTGGATAAATGATGAAAGGAAAAGCTTTAGCTCCGGCTCCTTCCAGACTCAGCGTAATCACAGATTATAATAGACAAAGAATATTACGAGTTCATAATTAGGGAGTTGAGATGCCGACTCTAATCGCCGCTAAGCACTGTTGTTTAAGGGCAATACGCACGCACACGCAGTTATATGAATACAAATTTCAGTACTTGAAAATACTAAACACCAAAGTTTTCGATTATATTTTTCTAGATAGTACTTAATTAATAATAATGAGAGAAATGTAACGCTCATTTACTTGGATAAAAAAAGTTTTAAATTAGTTTAAAAATTACAAATTAAAATCATTATTATGAAATGGAAGTTTAAAAAAGTTCTGCTTAAATTCAAAACTGAGGTTTCTAAATGAAATATTTTTTAATTTTACTGTTTCGTAAAATAAATACCACTTTTCGCTCGTTCGATAATTGTGTAGCTCTTCTTTCATTGCTCATAATTTAAGTCAAACAGTTGTCTCTTTGAATAAGTTGTCAGTGATAATTCAGAGGAACTATAAAATGTGTTTCAGAGTTTACACGTAAGCACGATGAATGACAGTTACAGGAAACTGCGATGGCCGGCTATTACATTTGTGACTGTAGTGGGAATAATTGTTTGAACATGGTAGTGGTGTACAAAGTGCTCTTAGTGAAGATTTATTAATATGAAGTGAAATAGTGCGGCAAACTCTCGTTACGTGTGTAAATGAGAACCTTCGTTACTTAATCCCAACTCATTATAATAATAGGTATGTACCATTAGCTGCCCACATGTCTTAGAAAGCAGCTTCCTCGCCACATCTCAGGCCGAGCGGTGTGTGTGACACGAGCGCGGGCTGGCGAGAGTCGTCTCGATCAGATCGCTCCCCGGGGAACAGATAAGCCAATCCCGCAGCGTTATATAAACCTTCACTACTATTTTATGACGCGATTTAACGCCACGAGAGCCGGCTTTTGTTGTGTTGGCGTGTATCTCGGCTTGCTCCCGGTCTCGCCCCGCCCTTCGGTAACTCGGTATCACTCATGTTCGCGGCA
The DNA here is from genome assembly GCA_905475315.1 of Autographa pulchrina. Taxonomy (NCBI): domain Eukaryota; kingdom Metazoa; phylum Arthropoda; class Insecta; order Lepidoptera; family Noctuidae; genus Autographa; species Autographa pulchrina. The sequence goes on from FR997781.1 coordinate 12,100,950, forward strand.
CGATCCGATTATTTATGTGTTTCAGTGTGACGAGTTTGACGAAAGCAATCAGTTTACTCGGCGTCACCACGAACTCAGCTCCTTTATCGTTATAGTTTTCCTCAGTACTGCCTTCTGTCGTAGCCTTTGACCGAGATTTATCTTTCACGAAATTATGATTTCGTCGAACCGCGCTTTTATCTTCACCGATCCGAATTTTAGCTGACGCGTTCATAGAACTAAGATCGCTGTGTCAGGGCTTTGTAAGCAGTTATTTATATCTGACGTTTCCTTTGAGGTTCCTAAACTGTGTTCAAATAAATCTTCTTACATAGTGGGTGACTGCGTTAGTGAGTCCATTACAGCGAGATAAGCGGCCCTGTGCGGTGCTCGGGGCGCGGTGTACAGCGCAAGATAACAGAAGGGTATTATATCGAATCCTTTTATTGAACTTCCTCAATTCTCTTCTGTGCATATCTCAAATTAGAAACGTTGTCCCATTATGTAGCAGTAGTGATTACTTCGCTACAAAGAAAATAAAAAAATCTACAATACCGAAGAGATCTACAGTTCTACAGTTCTTTTGTTCAACATTTTTATTATTATATCTTTCAGCAGTGTACGTATGTTGTGACAGCTAGACAGACAAGATAATGGAAACGAACAACTTTACTTGTTAGAGTAAAACATATTATTTCAAGTATATTAATGAAATCACATAGCTTCGTCAGTCAGTGATTTATGATAATCCGATAAATCAGAATTCGGTGATAACTGTGGCATAAAGAAAGTAATTAAAATAATGAAATGGCATCAGGGAGCGCGTCGTCCGTCAGTGTTTAACGAGCGCGTCACCCGGCTCCGCGCGCCGCCACCGGCCAACCTCTGAATTATTCAATATTACAAATTACATTAACATCTAGAATTTGGAAACTGAATGGTTCCCCACTCTACGCTGGAGGCGTTAATAATTGTTTAATGGGCATTATTAGACAAACTACATTCGTGTTAATGGTGTAATTTGAGTGTAACCATTTATTACATAAGCCCACAGGGACGTGTTCAGGTCATGCTCGCTAGGCTACTGGAGATCTAATAGAAACGTGGGGAAATTACATCTTACTCTACACGTAATGCTAATACATAGTGCTCATCATTATTTACTGTAAGTAACTTAATGTCAGTATTTTGTACTAATGTTTAGATAAGGCTTTTTTATCAACATTGTATTGCGAAGTGTATGAGATTGTCTAACTATTGATAAACTGAATTTAAAACGCTTTGATAGTAAACGAACCTTAGTACGTTTTAATTATTTATTCATAAACACTTTATGAAGTAATTTAAAGTGCTTAAAATTTCAATGTAGTGACGCAGAGTCAGTCTTAAGCACAAAGTTCAGCTGAAACAGTTTTTACTTCATGCGCGCTGGTTTAAATCTTGTAAAGTATGTCAAAAGGAATAGTAAGCGTCAGACTACGTACAACGTCTTACTTTTCACGTAGTCAACGATCAAGTTAGACAAGTCTGATATTCTAGCTCAGCAAATATACAACAATAGTTAGTTGTTATTGGGGGCCTGTGAGCGTTTCGCGTAATGTTTACCGTCACTTAACGTCCAATGTAAATGATACTTAAGTGTATGATGAACAAAGTTTGCCACATACTTTGTTCCCAGCTCATCAACTCGTTTCGTATATGAAAATACATTTGCGGGGATGTTACCCAACACGGCCCTAATACGAGCGGCGACGGCGATGCGCCGAGTGATGGATCATCCATTGCCGGCAAACTGCCACTTTATTGGACATTAATCGTTCTGATGTGGCGATGGATACGCGATACTGCGATTTGGTGTCGAGTTTTAGTTTTCGTTTGTACAGATTAGTTTATTGGTTATTACTTAGTGGCTCGTGCTAGATTCTGTGACCGGTGACTGTGATAAACATATATATGTGCCCTTGTTCCCTCGGCCAGGAAACGCTGTTAAATTCAAGTAATTTTCATTTTATTATTTATTTATCAAATTTATTGAACAGTGATTCAAACGTTATGTGCTGAAAATTCGTCTTGAAATACTTTGTGTACTTTGTATTTCAAATGAATACGTAGTGTAACAAGTCGACTTATTTATTCATAAGTGTATTAGTGTAGTCAATATAATAGTGGTGTGCTTGCGTCTAACGTAATTGATTCAGTAATTAAATGCTCGTAAATGGTTGATTGTTTGGTTCACAATGGGTCCGATGTAATCGGCGTACTATTAATAACAGGCTACAATTAAAGCCCGCTCCGGTCGGCGGTGTATACCCGCTTTATCTGGCGGCTGAGTAATGACCCGCCCGCGCGCCCTGGCTCTGCCCTGGCTCCAGCACGACAACCCTACCCCGGTACAGTAGTGCTGTGCTTGTACTCTGCATGAGGGTGTCGATACAGTTCCCCGCATCACTCGCTAAGCCGCGAACCCGCTCCGCAAACAGTTCCATTTCCATTACAGTACAATTGATATCAATCGCACAGAGCAAGCTTATGGCTGATACTAGCGCAAAAGCTCCTCTGGTACACATTTACCAAAATTTACTTCCACTTTTGGACATATCAAATATCATTTTAACTTAATGGTTGGTTGAGAGCAATTCACAAAGTGTAATAATATATTCTACCTTAATACTTGAATTCCCGCCTTTACGACTGTTATCCATAATTGCCGCAACCATTATTCATTGAAGCGCTATTAACATAAGAACCGATGCGCAAAGCTCTTCATTATAATCTATTTAAAGATAATTGAATTATGTGAAACACTTCTATTGTCGGTTTAAATTAAGTTCGCTTGTGAGTATATTTAATTCAATTCACTATTTAACAACAAATAAAATGCTTTCTATGAGCAAGGTATCAATAAAATGACAGTATTCAAGATGTGTTACAATAACATTTTTTCTTATTTACCTTCAAAAAATATCAGCTCCGTCAGTAACCAGACTTATAATTCGATTCCTACCTTACCCCTGAAACTGAAATTGAATTTAACTTTAAAATCATGTATTAACATTCTTAAACTTATTAATCCCTTGTTACACGGCGCGCTTCAAACAAAAACAATTTCGTGTCGCATATTTAAGTACAAAGTGCTTAACGAAACGAAAACGATTCTTCTTTAACTAGTTTTACAATCACGTCGAGACAAGTAAATGAGAAAACGTTATTTTAAAGGAAATCTGTTTTCTTGCTTGAGTTATTTCCATCCTAGCGCATTTGAGTGGAGTGCTCGGTCTGTAACTAAAATATCTAAAAGGACATTCTATTACCGGCAGAACATTCTCGTTAAGTTAGGTCTAATTTACAACAGTCGCCGGATTTATTCCGATGTTAATCTAAAAAGAAAAAGCAACTTAGATGTCGACTCCTTTGTATTCTAAAACAGTTTTAATGGCGCTCCTGAATGACGCGAGCTCGTAAGTGAACGTTACTGCTGTCTCAGGAGATCGCAAACTGTTTCTGGTAGCTTTGATTGGAGAGCTTTGTTTCGGTGTATTAGAGCAGTCCGTATAATTAATGAGTTATCCATCGCTGGCTCCACTTGTGCGACACTAAGCTCCGTGTAACAAGCGCGGCGGTGTGGCGGCGACGCCGAGCGGCTCACGCTGCATCGCTACACGCCCACTAAGTACGGTTTCATGTATTACACGCTCTCCGTATCAGATTAATTAAATTTTGGATTGTACGAGCATCCACATTCGCTCACACACTAACACACCTCCTGAGACTCTTCAAAGTGGTTGAGCGCATTATCTCTGAAAATTATAATTTGAGTCAAACAATTCGGATACGAGTGGCTCCGAAATGTGGCAAAGTTAAATATTGCGACCCCGGGCGGCGTTACCCTGGCTGCTTCCGCCTCGCTGCGTGTATATATAGCCGGTGGCGCGCGCAAGATGTCGACAACTTAGCGACAAGCACTCGCGGCAAGTTGGACGCGACAACTGCACAACTGCTGCCAACATTTACCAAACTTTATGTATGCAGCTGTATCTGTATAATACTGCCAAAATCCGTCCATTCGAATTCCGACTCCAAATCCAAAAGCTATGTTTATATCACAATCAATTTAGCTATTTCCGTATTTCGCTTGGCTCCGAGCGTTTCGTCAAATCGATATAGCAAAGTAAAAGCCATTGAAAGCGTTTTAAAACCATTTATAACTTGATTATTTACTCCGTCCTCGTCTCTTATTATTTTTATTCATTTCTCGGCAGTTTCACCGGCGGAGAATCCGTTTATAGGCAAAGTAAAAGATCCATCTATCTAGACGAGCCGACTATTCCCATTTGCGATCCTGGAATACCTTTTTATTATTCTTGGAGCGTTTAGCGTCTTTATACTCACGTTTATCTGATATTGATGTGAGAGAAAATCTAAATTATGAGTGAGTAGACTCGGTAAGCGACTCCTACATACTTTAACATTTAACTCGCGAAATTGGGTTTATCTTTTGGCAATTGTGTACATTATCTACAAAAGCTTCTAACATGATTATTGAAACAAAGTTTTCTAGTTAACCAAAGTCTTTGTAACTACACTTTGTTTAAAGTACGTTATTATCCTCAGAAAAAAATGCGGCGCACAATTAACCTGCCGCCAATTGAGAGATTTTCACAGAAAGAGCCATTATGTTTGAAAGCTCGACAAAACGCACTTAACTGCGATATCTCATTAAATAAGGCACACGAGTATAATTAAGCCTTTTTTGCTTAACATGAACATGTTTTACAAACTACATTTTCTTTCACATATTTTTTTAACTATTTGGAACAGTTTCGTACTAATGGTGGATAGGTATTTCAAGATTTTTTACTACAAATTTTGGAGGTTATTACACACTGTTCATATCATAATAATCCTATCAAAATGTAAAATTTTCATCATTTATAATTAGCAAGTGTGAAATATATACGTACCTATACATATTATTTCTTGAAGTACAGATAAACAAACAAGATGATAAATTACATAAATGAATTCACAGGCCGCTGGGAATTGTAGCAATGTAAGGAAACTCATTCCTCGTGGTGCGAAGTGCGGAGCATGCACCACTCGTGTGTGTGTGTGTACCTGTAGGTAATGAAGACCGCGTCATGTTCACAGCTTGTTCCGTCGTAAGTACACACAACACCAGGTTGACTACGCATTTTAAATGTATAAGATGGTTCGAATAATTTTATCGGCTCGCCGGCGAGTCACGTCCCGGCACTTTGTTCGCGGGAGGGGTGATGAGTGCCCTCCTTCACAACTTTGACAAAGAGTGTCAACCTCTCAACTGTCAAAATTAAGAAGCGTGGCAGGTGGCTTCTGCAAATAATTAGGGTGCACTCGATCGCCCCGCGCCGTGTGGAGTGTAAGGCCGCGATCGTGAGGGGGCGCGGTGGAGGGGGGGGGGGGCGTGTTATCTAGAGAAGCTTGTTTTAAAATAATTCAACTTAAGACAAGTACAAATGACTCTTTGTTACAGTTATTAAGTGGCGTTCTGAACAGTCGGTTTATCATATTTGGACCAGTTTTAACTTCTACTGCAGAATCTAGAAAGTCAAAGTCAAAGTAAATGAAGAAAATTATGTGGGTACTTAAATCAAAGCGGGAGTAAAACTGTTTATCTCAAGAAATATTAAATTGACCGCAAACAAACAAAACAGCGAAGATGAGGGTAAAGCTATGTCAGCAGAGATAATAACGAGGCGTTCCTAATATCTGCAAGCGGTAAGAATTAATGCGTAAACAAATTATGTACCGACACCGCGGAATAACATCAAACCCGAGCTCCCTCAACTCTGGTGAGACTTTCGTAAATTAAAGCAGTTTATAAATTGCCCCCACAGCTCCGAGCGCATCGGCTTCAAGTACTAAACCTAATATATAATTGGTTAAGTCTTGGATTTCCAAAAAAACTCTATTTAAGAATCTCCAATTCAAGAAATTTTATTACGTTTAAATCTAAATTGTAAATCTAAAGAGCAAAGTTGAAAATAATATGAAAGTTAATCGAAATGTCTGCGAGATTAGTGATGTTGTACTATTATATTTAAGCCTTAAGATAGTTGGAGCGCGAATAACCTAATAATTGATATCGCATCAAACATTTTAGTTTGTTTGAAAGTGAAGGCTAATCTTTATTTTTGTGTTCATTACCAACTCTCGTTAATATCAGAGACGCGAGGGCCCTCGGGGCCATCAGCATTACCACTTCCCTCGTATAAGCAAAAATAATATGAAAGTCGCTATTAAAACTTGAGCTTTTAAAACTCTCATTAGACGAGCTAGCTATTTCCTGTGACTTGCTGCTATAACAGTCTCTAATGTATTTGAGGAACGGATTATTTTGAGACTAAATATCTTAACAAACGATAATCAAATGGTTCTCTTCGATTTACTGAAAAGCATTCCTCAGTAAATTCCCGTATTAGTACTTTTTCCTCAATTATGTGAGAGAGCGGCGGAGGGAGGTGAGAGGTCTGAGGACGAGTGCTATTGTGCCCAAAATACACTCTGTGAGGCTCTCACGCTCATTATACAGAGCTACCCGCGGCGCGACGATGCAGCGATGTTCCGATAGCGGACGAGTGCGCGGCGATCAATGACCAGTACACAAGTTTCTGTTCCTTATATCTTCATTATAATAATGTATGAAGGTATTACTGTAACTTGAGGTTAAACTGGACCTAAGTGTTGATAAGAGCCAATAGCCTCGTACCACGTAAACCTAAATTAAGCCATTCAGTGTTCTCTGATTATAATAATACAGTACATCAAGTAGAAGGCGTGATAAATTTTAATAAAAAAGAAAGGAACAAGACTGTAAAGCAAAAACATAACAAAGTACCATTAATATTACAATCTCACGAACTTCTTATAGCACTTTCTAACTAAACCTAAATGAATATAATGTTCAACAAAAACTAGAGTCGTATGAGTCAGACAGTGAAATATATCCGCGGCAAACGATCCGACATTAGTATGAACTGTCCCGTGGCTCGTTATAAAGGCCCACTTTGGTAAAAAGCTTTGCATTGTTGATTAAAATATAAATGGTTGTGTTTTGTTCGCGTGGCGGAGAGAACATGACTCCATCGAGTGTGGCGACACGCCACCACCACACCACCACCAGGCGGCCACCACACCACGACCACACCGCGACCACGCCGCCACCACGCTGCCGCACCGTCGCGTGACGTCTAATGAGTGCATTATGTCAAACTGGATCACTAACATCACGTGTGCTCAGAACACATAAATTGCCACATTTTGTTCCACATTTATCCTGTTAGGCGAAAATTGTTAAAGACTTTAATTTTCACCACACTTTGAAACATGCGACCGTGTTTATGAAACCCTATTCATTCGACAGGTGTTAGGAACTCTAATGTATCGATTTATATAAGTCAAAAAGCTACCACTTTGATAAGTGATAATAAATATTACTATTACTTATTAATGTTATTTGAGTTGATGACGTCATGGTTACTAATGGTAGGTAACAAACTGTAAGCCGATCTATTTTGGAAAGCTTTGAATAAATAATTACTTACTATAACTGAATTGAACAGCATGTCTGTCTGTAGTCAAAGTTGATTGGTGTTATGGACAACCTATTCTTTCACGTAATGTGCTGTTGTCATAGGCAAACTATATTATACTTGTTTTTCTTTTGATGACCTTAATTAATTCTTGAAATAATGATTTGTGTATTTTTAACTACTTCTTTATCTTACTTTATACTTGTATTCAAATGGTTTAGGAGCGGTCGATATCGCTGGCATTTTACCGTAAGGTTATACCTAAACGTATGCGAGTTATTTTTATGTGGAGTATGTTTAGCATTCAATATTAATTAATAACTAAGCATGCGCCACATTGTTCTTCATTATAAATAAGTAACGTGTAGCTTGAAGTCTCACAAAAATAGAAACGTCACACAAATGTGTGTGAGCGACGTTTGTGGGGAACGTACCATGCGACGAGTACCATCAGTGGTTCAGTCGGAGTTACTACCTCGAATCTGACTTAAAAGAAACTTTCCGATTTTTGGCCACCTTTGGCTCATGACAACAGATTGGATAGCCATTGTGGAATGTTGGTGTTACAGAGTTGCTTATTACTAAACAGTTAATATTCTAATAGAGATTCATTTGTTTATATAGGGTCTACTTACAAAAGTAGAACTCTTGAATAAATGGAAGCAACATTTTACCATTTTAAATATCTTAATAGGTAACCTATGGTAGGCTAGGTAGCAAAATGGTCAACGAACTGAATAAAGTTATAACAGCTTATGTCCATGGCTGAGGACCTACCGAAGTAATAATATCTATAAAGTTAGCTTGACCTTTCCTACTTTATATAAACTTTACCACTAGGACACTACATATTTAATAACGACTTATAAAAGCCACTGTCGTGTTGCTAAGATGGTAGATGTGATAAAGAAAAAAATATAGGCTAGTTAGTGGCGCAGTAAGTTGCAAAAGATGACAAGAAAAAAACGTGACAGTAGAAATATGTATTTTTGTATTGACATACTCACGTCAGAATTATATATATATACTCACTCGTCAGAATTACCTCGTATCTGATACCTTATAGATATAAATATACGCGTGTTAATCGTCCCCTGACGTTGACGCCACTAACTCATACATCAAAATATAACGATCATACAATATTCATTATATAATTACCGACGTCCGGGTATCATCCCTCTAATACCTCCTGAATATAGTTTATATTAATGACTTGTTTATTAAAAATTAATCAGTGACTTAATAACCAATTAGTAGGAGGTAATACTTCGAGCTTATAAGGTGCACGAGTTGTGCCCGTAACAACCCGCGCGTGAACGTAAGGTACTTGCGACCCTAATGCTGAAGGTAAGTGATTGGATCGGCTTGCGCCACACGACCGACCGGCCGACCCCGCACTCATAGGTACTTGTTTCGGCTTTGACGGGAAATTTGTGAACTGCTTTAACTAAATATAAGGTAGAGGGTTTCACGAAGCTCCCTGTTAAATATATCAGCAAAAGTTCAAGTCAAGTACTTATTTAACGACAATAACAACTAACATACCTGTTACATTACTGTTTAAAAATTCCAATGGTTTATAAAACAATGCAATGACTCAAATGCAACTTGTGTTGGACTCTATCCTACGTAGTAAGTACACGTGTATTATTCCTAATAAACGAGCCTCAATTAATTGATAACATCCATGGTGACCACATAAATTGATTACAGGCGATGTATGTGGGTCATATTACACTTGAATTAAACGTCATCGATGCCTTAGAAACCAGGGTTTCATCTGTCATGTCATCTTAATATTGGTCAATTAGATAAATACCTGGACCGACAGAAAAGCTTTCAGTCTTCTGATATTTGTTGCCTTAACAAAGCACGATCTTTAATTAGTTGTATAAAATGAGATGATGTTAATATTGTTTACCTACATTACTAAAAAAAAAATATTAACATAAAAAAAAGTAAATACAAGAATTGAAATCTAGAATAGATTAGAACTATTGACAACAGCCTACTACAGCTTGTGTTTGCTGTATGGCTGAGGGTGTTATGTCTCTCTACGGGAATCTGCTCCGATCCCAGGTAATCCCTGCGCTGATAGGCTTTTGTTTCTTATATTAACTGCTTAGACTTATAATGTTTGTGGTTGAAGTTAGAATTATTCTTATCAAATAATTAATCAAATAATTTATCATAGTTTCTATTTCTTTGCAGTTGAGCTAATTGTACTACGAGTAGCGTAGTTTTGCGTGTAGTTTAGAAAAACAAAAATAATACTCGTAGGTCGAATTTTCTGTTACGAACATAGATACGTACGGGTGTACGTATCTATGTTCGTAACAAAAGTAAAACATGAATTGAATTGAAATTTTAAACTACAGCCATTGGTTAGCAACTAAATTATATAAACTTTTCATGGACGTCACTAAAGGAACAGCAGTATGCATACCATACGTAAACTACGGTCCATCTTGTGCCAACCACTTCTGAACACCACAAAGACCACACTATTAAGTAATAACGTCCAACACTTAATTATAAGAGTGCTTACTAAGTGTCAATTAAGTAGCGCAAGTCAATAGGTTAACCGCAGCTAAGTCGCGGCAACTTTATAACTTCAAGGAAAAACTCGAACTAAACCGAGCGCTTTTATTTGTTTATTATTTATAGACCGCCATTGTTATTGCCGGGTTACGAACCACAGTGGGCTGACTATTACAGGTTCAATTGTAACATTACTTCCATAATACTGGGTATTGGCCATTATGGATTGTAATTCATTTGTGTTATAAAATGGTTCCGTGTTACTGCAATCAAATGTTTCCGTAATGACAAGGTAGTTTCCAGCTCGCTTTCAACAATGATTCACAGAAAAGAGTTGTAAACATCTGTTTTTTACTTACACCTTATTGGAAATTGAGTTTTGGAATCAGTATTTCTGGAATAAAGGCAAGCATTAAATGTCGTCAATTTCAGTGATATTTATAAACCGTATCCGTATATGTATACCTACATAGTAGCTCGTAGATAAGATGATAACTCTTTAATTCCATACCAACTCTACTATCCCCATTACACGTGGTTCTCTATACTCCCACGTATGTATCGACAGCTCATTATGATAGGCGAGGAAGTTCCCTCCTGTGAGGTCTGTCACTCTCTATTGTCTCTATTGTCGCAGCTAATTGTTCTCCGGAAGTGACGTATTTATTGCTGAACTGTTGCCGCTTTACTGCTATTGTTACCTTAACGCCGATACACTGGCGAGCGGTCGCGAATCAAACGGTTCTTATGTAGAATATAGGATTGTTGTTACATGTCTTATTATGGTATTTAATATTTGTTGTGTAATAGTATTGGATAGGACCATGTAATTTACCTAATATAAATATTATATCAAACTTAGATGTGTATAAATACGGCAGTAAGCTTACACCGGAATATTACTGCACTTAAATATAAACTACATTTAATTGACCAGTTGTAAAAAAATACTAAAATAAAACGCCTTAGTAAGGACTCGTAAATCCATAAAATAATAATATTTTTATTAATGTTGAACATCAAAAATAATACTGCTCACGGTACAATATCGTTATTGACAAAATAAGTCTCTCAGATGAAAAAAAAAACAATAACACATTCAAAAATAAACAGTAGCCACCAGAAGTATAATGAAATTAATTAACTTTTATTAAGTACGCGCGTCTTAGCGAGCAATTTATTTGATAGATATTTCAACTGTTCAATTTATTAGCACGCTTGTTTTATCAAGTATTTTAATTAAGATCTTTGTTATGTTTTATAATTTTACACGAAGAATATTTAATGTTTTATAAGAATACCTTTGAAATCATTGGAGATTCATAACGATTACTTTTGAAATAAGGATGTATGTATACCTAAGTATTATGTAAAGAATCAAGGCAGATATAAAATGAGGTATATGTATTTCCTGCCTTATGAAATGAATACTTCCCTAAGTAAACATGTACAATATTCTTTCATAACAGTTCTCTAACTAATGATGCTTTGATATTGTCTCTGTTGGAATATACAAATATTCATTCAACATATAAAACCTCATTACATTGACTTCTTACTGGCAGTCAATAATCAGCCAATACTTCATTGTTCAAACGTTCTTAAAAACGTATTACTATGCTTCACTTGAAATAAAATATGGTTGACGCGAGTTGCTGTTTTACTTTTTCCTGAACCCATTTTACCTATTTCCAACAGGTTATGGGCCCAGACCGTTTTAGTAACTGCGCGAATTAATTAGTTCAAAATTAAATGTAAGTGTTGTGATAATATTTCTACGAAATAAAAATATCTTGTGAAAATTCACACGGCCATCAGATCCTGAACTACGGCGGAGTCTGTGCTATGGGGACTAGACAACAGATATGTATACTAATATATTTTTTCAATACATGCATATATAGATAAAATTACATCTAGACACAAAACAAATGAACATGCACATGACACAAAGATTTGTTCTGGAATAAAAGAAATATTTAGCTACATATACTACTAGATTACAATTCCCCACACGAAGAATGAAGGAAATGAAGATTTCCCAAATGAAGAACAACAAGATTGCAAAAGGCTTATGATGTGCGACGATGTCATAACTCATAACACTCGGCGAACAACACCTCAGCTTATTAAAACACGCTTGATGTATATCATGAAAGCTAAACCTACGCCTAAACTAGGTTTTTTGCTATGCTAACAGCAAACGGTTCTCAATCTCAACTCACAACCCATCTTCTAAGAAAAACCAAACTACTCAAAGAAGAGAGAATATTTCAACCCAGAAATACTCAGTATACATTTGCTAAATATAGAGTTACTATGATGGATTTTGAAACCGTGTTAAAAAGAACTACCGTTTTAGTCAAGAAGATGCAGGAAAATGGTGAATCTACTAGCTATGAGAAAACGACAAACAATGTTTAACCCTGAAATGCTTACAAGGACAGTATCGTTTCTATGTTCTCCAAAGTTAACCAATATTGCCGATGATCGGTAAACTGATAATGAAATATGTTTTCTTTTAGATTCTGATGCCGCTAATCAGTTGTGAGGCGTTCGCATCTTACGTTAAGCTACTCAAAGAGAGAGGAGCGCTGCGACCACGAGGTTAAGCATTTTAAGAATTATTGAAGACGTTTCATATTCATCCGAAATACGGTAAAATTTGTTATTGATAAATAGCATTTAACAGACAGGTACGTCGGTTATTTTTGTAATAATGGTTATCAAATATAAAATAAAAATAACTAAATGCTATATGACCAGTGATAAAACTAACAGCTTTTTCAGTATCATTTTTGAGGTAGATGAGTCGTGATATTTAAACATTATTTAAAACAGTTGCGAAGATCAAGATGTTTTAAATTATAAACAAATTTTATGCGACATTTAATTAAACTATTGTGAGTACATACATAATTTATTAAATTTTAAATAAATTATTTATTTATTCTACAAGAATAAATAAATAATTTTCTCAAAAAATGTTATTGTCAAGTATGATGGTAAAATGATTGGTAATATATACATTACTACTTATTAAGTTATGTGTAAGAAATGTGTTGTATATTTGGTAAACAATCACAATTTATTTTAAAGATAATTTAAAATACCAATCGAACGTTACTTCTTATTCATTTTGATGTTTTTGATTTGTGACATTCACAACCGAAGATGTAAACATTGCTATTAAATACAATTCTATACATCATAGTTATATTACTATAACTTTAATAAAGGGAAAAGTATCAATAATTGATGGTACCATATAGTCCACAGCAAAATGGTGTCGCTGCGTGCATAAATCGTACGTTAACCAAAATGATTCAAGCATTGGTAACAAGTGCGAAATCTTTACTTGATGAAGCTGTTTATAATACGGCAACGTATTTTAAAAACAGACATTCCACAAAAGCGCCAGAATATAATAAAACACCATGCAAAATGTGACATAGCAGACAAACAACACCCTCCTAGTTTTATTTGTCTGTCGATAGAAATTTGACCAAAAAATCGTTAGTAACGAGAAAAATGGTTATATATTTCTCGTTGCTCAAGATATTTTGACGAATCATGACTTATGATTCTTGTAGGTCTGTAGATGTTCAAATTCCCGCCGAAATAAGCAAGTCCGATTATAAATCGGCAATGTTAAAAGGCAACGAACACGAGAACCTTGCTGAAATCTCAGATGTTGGACCATTGTCTAGTAAACTGAGACGCAGATTCATTTACTAAATTTAGAAGAGAAAGGATACAAATAGTTTAAAGAGATTATAAACAAAATATTGATCTAGATTTTATTTTATTAATTGCATTTTTGAATAAATACTAAATTCAAATATACTAACGATTATAATAGAACTGATTCTTATAAATGGTTAAAATTAAAAGCCATACAACACAGAATAGCATGGAAATCAAACTTGAAGTCTTATTTATAAACGTTTGCACTAGTTGGTCGGAATATTAATTTTTGATTTTAATATTAGTATGTACTAATAAATAAATTTCAAAATATGAAAAAGTCAAAAATATTTAAATTATTGAAGCAAGAACTTCAAAGTTGATTTATGTCTAAAAAGTTCTACATGATATTTAATTACATAAAATACATGTAATTTTCTGTATTTTTTTATTTACGAAATATGTATTTAATTTTCTACGGAAAGTTTATATTATATTGTCCTATATGTCAACGTTAACGTTTTTGTACCAGAGATTAACTTTACAATTTTATGAAATAGGTTTAATAAAGCATTTGAATATGATAGTTTTAAATGAAATATAAGTGATGGTAAATTGATATTCAATCAAGAACCTTCATATTCAACTTGGCGATAGGGTGCTGCTGGGGAGTTTGTTGCGCCGTTTCTTCTCCACAGCTACAGCACTTAGGAAGCGGTGGTAATTTATTGAACTTCAAAATTAACTTAGATATAGCTACTTAAAATAGAAGATCTTCGTAGTAAATTTTAAGTTTTTACACAAATTCTTCAATAATTACTAAATCTTACAAATCAACATTTTATTCGAAATTGATTAGGTATATGTTTATTGTTAAACTCTGACAATTATCAGGTATAATGTTTTGTAAGCGACCGGATACTATACTGTACTAAATACTTAGTCAATAACAGAGTAAAATTAACGTACAATCGAGAAAATGCTTGTTTTTCTTTTATGAAATAACTGCATTAAAAGTACGCTTAGCTTAAAATAAAATTAATCTATGAACCGTGTTAATTAAATTAATTAAAATGTGATAGTTTATTTAGTAGAAGGTATAGTTGGCTATGCATTTTCCGATTGAGGGGGTGAACTAATTGACAAAATAATTAGAAAGGGGCACATACTCATTGTTCAATAATTGTATAATATATAGAAAAAGTACAGAACTGCGCATATTTAAAGCGTTTGATAATTGTACAATATCGTTGCATTTTCAACGAAGAAAGCAATCTGCATAAAGTCATTGCGTTTTAATTCCAATTGCACTGCAAATTGTAATTTTTGGTGACAATATCAGTTGCATTCGTTTTATAAATAACCCCACAAATCACAATAGTTTCATAACTATTGATGGATATCAAGTACAATTTTAGGAGGACAAATTATGTACTAATAAAGCAATAAACCCAAAACATATTTCCATAGAAAATCTATTGGATATTTCACGAAAATGGTTAATATTTAAAACTGAAGTTCCTGGATATAGAATAAGATAAAGTTAATTTAATTATTTAAGTGTTATAAGACTTTATAATTTTAAGTGTTTTTCTTTGTAATAATTATAATTCTTAACTGTATAATTTTATAAGACGATTGTATTTCTTACTCAAAAGTTATTATCAATCCATTTAAATTTAAAATGTCAATACCAAAACAGTAATGGTATAGTCATGATTAAATTATATATTTCTAAATGGATATAATTATAAATATTAAATAAATATTTGAGGGCGACTGTTGGAATATACAAATATTCATTCAACATATAAAACCTCATTACATTGACTTCTTACTGGCAGTCAATAATCAGCCAATACTTCATTGTTCAAACGTTCTTAAAAACGTATTACTATGCTTCACTTGAAATAAAATATGGTTGACGCGAGTTGCTGTTTTACTTTTTCCTGAACCCATTTTACCTATTTCCAACAGTCTCGATGTCTCCATATAATGTAAACATGAGCAGTGATTGTGTAGCCCCCGATTATCGTAATATGACACGGCGGCATGCGGTAACATAACAAATTGGCTTGTACCGTGCTTGTATCCTCCTGAGTACCGGCATGTCGCACGAGCCGCACGAGCCGCGCGACCCGCACCACACGCGTGTCGCATTACCATAAACACACTATTAATAAAACTCCACTAAGCATCGCAGCCCTCCCCACATTATGTACAACACTAATTAAATTCCGCGCTACGCACATCACTACACTAACATAAATGTCAAATTTAAAACAAATATCTTCTTTAGAAGTATTTTAATACAGATTACATTTAATAACGTAAAAATGGAAATGTCAACGAACAAATTGAGTAATTAAGAGTAGTTACGTTTTCTTTGATGTTTTTATTATAAAAGGTTTTTAAGAAGGTCATATTATGCGATTAATAAGCTATTTTATAATATAAGATTTTTTAACGTTTATGAAGCCACAAAAATGGCTTTACTCATTATTTTAACAGTTTTTTTACATAAAGTATTAACCCAGACCACTTTGTCACACGGCGGCTATCTCGTAACTCGTCCGCAGCATGTAGCGATAATTTATTCATCGGCAGTTTACATCGACAAGTTTTAATGTGCGTCCATCGCGCGTGCCGCGAATAATTAACAATGTATGTCGTGTTATCCGACAGCGCCGCGAATCGTCGCGACCCGCAGTGTTTCCTGTTACACGGACTTTTTAGAATACTCCCCTACGAAAGTGGCAAACTTTGGAATTGTCTGGCTCGTTCCCGTTTATGTTATTATGTTGTCGGAAATACGAGTTCTTTTATAATATTATGTTATTTGTTTGAGGAGTTTCTGTTTAAATTGACAAAATAATTGTTGGGTTAAATATCAGAGGCATAAATATACTGATTGTAAGGGTTGTAATAGTATTATGTATTGTAAAATGGGGTATGTAACATAGGTAACAAATCCTTTAAGTAGTTAGGCAGACCGAGCTTTAAAACTTAGTCCTTCCTTGCGGTTATTAATATTGATTAGTAAAAGACAGTCTCTGGTTGGAAGTATTCAGCAGTTTATATAAACATGAGGCTCAGGTTGGCGTGTAACGAGCGAGCTCGGCGGTAATACCTGCAGGACGGTGTCACCTGGCCACGCCACTTCAAACGATCTATTTACGATGACACTACAGGTTAAAGAGAAGGTGCAATGCTACCAAAAATGGAACATTGTTGAGAAAGTAAATTAATTGGGCTATTTGCTTGAACAAAATAACGCTCAAATAATTATTTGCTTAAAGAAAGATCCAAAAAGAAACTTCAAAGGAATCTTTGCATGGCTACGTGGCTTTGGGTAGGCTTTATGTAAATAAAACATAGACGCACAATAATTAATTTGAATTTGGCTTTTAAATAACACTGTAATATAATTCGACAAGGTGACACTACTTTTGCGTTCTCGTTACACAGATGCTGTCTGTGTGTCTCATATTTTTTATGCTCTAGGTTGAATGATTTAGGTTGAATAAGAAATAAGTTAGTCGGTAAATAAAAACATATCTTTCAAATATTTTTTTTCTCATTTTTTTCTTTTCTCAATTCTAAACGGTCCTGCTGCGCTCACCTGCCGGGTCCCCCCGCTCCCAACCCCACCTCCACACACCCCCGCATGCCCCCTCGCACGACGCACGCACAGTTAGCCGCACAAATTGGCGCGCATCACCCTTTACTACTTCCGCCACGGCCCGCGATGGTGGAATACTATTACAGTATCGGAAACAAGCGCCGCTCCACATTTGTCTGCCCGAGTTTGTTGCGTCGCGCGTGTCGTGCTCACCTATATACATATAAATGTTAGTGACGTCACAATGTTTGCTAGGTTAAGAACCCATATTTAAATAATGTCGAAAAAGGTTCTAATTTCGTAGTTTTTTTTTATTTGTAACGTGTTGACGCCTGCGTCCTTATTTATGGAAAATTCCTTATTCCGCATATTTAATCCTAACTTCGAAATTCAGTTTTGGAGATATTTAGGTCAAATTCTACAAAAATTACCCTTTCATTGCAGATATATTTGCTTGTAGAAGTTTTCTGAACCTAGTCAAAGTCGTTACAGAAATTTTAATCTGTATAAAACTAAAAGAGTTATTAAATAAAAATGCTTTTAAGCAATAAATGTGCCTTAACTTATGCAACTTTATTAACATTTTATGAAAGAGTCAGGAAAGTAATTCAAAAACAGTTTACATTATGAACGCTGCATAATCAGCTTAGCATTTTATAAACTGCACAACTTCGCTCGCAAAGACCCGTTTATTTAATTGTCCGTCAAGCAAGCCGGCATCGGCAGTGCACTACCTCACGCACTATTACACTACATGTTACTCACGTGTCGCTACGCGGCGATTGTTCGACTTAGCTCCGACTTAGTTCGGCCGGATGAGTGTAATGCTCTCTAATTGGGCCGCGCTTTACCCGACATACACCAAATTAAGTGAAGCCTCCACCGAGCCCTCAACAAGTGATAAATCAAAATTCAATTAGGATTCCCTCCGTGTTCGATACACACTGACTAATTATACATTTAGCTTAGATATGCAGGAAACTATGATGATGAAATAATTAAGAGTCTACATAATACATATTAGCTATAAAATATCAATTTAGTAATTTACTTTTGACGACTCACTGTTATAGATACCTTGTTATGTGTTCCTTTGAATAAATTCTTTTAAAAAATAACTTTTCACATTACAAAACTTTCAGGAATTATTCTTGAAAGCGTTACGAGGGTAGCTGCAGACATAAATCTCACTCGCACGGACTCGCACTCGGACGCAACACGGATGCGGCTGTTAATGTAACATTTTATTTATTTCTCTAACCTGCGCTATTCGGTTAATTTTTATCTACCATCGACATGAAAATATAAAGAGGAAGACCTACGTCCTGATTCAAGTTGTATCATGTCATATATTCAAACGTTTTTTTTATAAAACTTCTATATGTTCTTTTATTGTACTTTATTTTTAACTATGTAACTTTAATGGTGTACAATAAAAAACATTCGATCTATCTATCTATATTCTAGCAAAGTAAATAAACAAAGAAAGATAATAATTAGAGAAAATGAATCTTAAGTTAGTTTTAATAATCAGCTGCATTATGTTAGATACATGACAAGTTTACTTTGTATTCGAAGGAAGTTATGAATCACAAGACAGTGTTAGTGTTCGCTGTCCATGAACATAAAATGTTTGTCCTCACGTCACCGATATTATGGCGGAGAAATAATAAAAGCATGTCTTGTGTCGTCGCAGCTAAATAAACCGCACTTTATTGCGGCGGGCGGTGGCGGCGGTGGCGGCGGTGGTGGCTGCCGTATTCAAAACGCTTTCGTTTATACTCAATACCTTATTACTTCGCTGAAGCAATACCGCGATGCGATCCGCAACAAATGGATATACTTCCCTGGATGCGGCATATCTACGGTATTTATTGCGCCGCGCGCGCCGTCAGAAGGTTTCAAAAACAGCAAATATGTCAACCGATACTTCTCGTAAGCAAATAAGTAATTAATAAGAAATAGGGTTTACAAATGATTATTTGTAAACCCTATTTTGTAAGATTATTACCACTCATTCCAGAACAAAAATAAACTTACTTTATTTTTGTTCTTTATAAGCGAGTTGTACACAAAATATGTATAATGTACAGTAAATGCCAGCTTTAGCGATACCTGTGTCCTGGATTCGGCTTAACTTTGTTGTTTCTGAACGCAATATCTGAGTTTAGTGGTGCCCCGGGACTCGCGGATCAATAGAGGTGTATCTCTTTTGTTCACTCTCTTCGTTCACTACATCAATAGCTAATTTCGCGTTATCAAACAGTCGTGAATGAACGAATGAAAGCTTTTGATGTCTCCCGCGAATATCGCCCACCGACAGATTCAATATTTTGTATCCACGATATCGTCGGCTTAAATTTATTGAAGCTACGTGATATTTTAGTAGCCCATTATAAATGTATAGGATAACATTCCTTTTACAACTGAACTCATAAAAATATCGTTGAATATAAATTGGATTAGATAATTATGTCGAGTTTTTGTAATTTATTTTGGACCGTAATTTGTTATTCTTTGCTAAATATAGACTATAGAGCATAGTTTTCGTTTCTACTTCCAATTTCCGCATTTAGACACAGTTCATTGCTCAAATTTTGTAAAGCGATTTCAATGGTACGAAAAGACACATCCACGACCTGTAGTCCCGCACCGCATCACGTACTCGGTGTACCTGGGCGAGCCACTTCGCTCCCGAAACACCGTGTATCACTAAAAACACACATTTGCTCGGTTTAATACATTAAGTACACGTGTGAGCCGGGATAAGAATCGCCTTCAGCCGCCGCCTTGTTTGTTGAAGGAAAAAACGTGCCGCGAAATATATGAAAAGCTGCGCTTTATATGTACCTGTAGGACGCTAAGCGTGTTGGTTCGGGCGTGATCCGGCTGCTGTGGAGAGTAATATGGATAAAGAAAATGTTATGGGTTACAGCCTAAAAGATAATAATTTTTAATACATGTTAATACTAAACATAAAAATATTGGATTATGTATTTATTTATAGTTTAATAGTTCTGGCCAATTATGACAGGTTACAACAATATCCCCAACACTAAACTTATAAAAATATTGTGTAGAAGGTTTTCCATTTATTTTGGTTTCCAGGTTGTCGTCCATTGCGAATGTCGCACGTGCTTGACGTATCGTTTCAAAGGATTCCAACAAATTCAGGAGATCTCGCTCTTGTATAAAATGTTCCAGATTCACAGATTCCCAATATTGTCTTTCACATAGTAACAGCATTGGACATAGCTGCTGTCACAAAAATGTCAGAATGAAATAACTGCCATTTTTAGGCTCCACGAGTTCGGATTTTAGTTGTCCAAAAGTCAACTGTACGATTTTATCGAAAGAAAAACGTTGCAGTAGTTGTGTGCGAGGCAGGAGCCGGTACAAAATATGCGACTAGACTTTATCCGGAAAGCCGATTGGTCAGTCGCTCCGAGCTCAGCATTCTATCTGTGGGTCGTGCGGTCGATTCCCTGCAAATTACTTTTATTATAGCCGAGTGTTGTACGCTAGCTCCGTGTCATATTTGTATTTCAAAAGCAATTGTCACTAAAAGCTTTTGTTTGGAAAAGCGTCCAAAATACAATTCTAAACTGTTTATACAAAAGTTACTTTTGGCTTCAATTTAATTTCACACACCCATTATTTTACAAACACCGCTTGTACTTTACGGTATATGTATTAATACGACTTCATGCCTTGATAATATAATTAGAACTAGTTTACTTGATAAATGCTTACAACTTTGAATATATTACTATATATCAATTGAATAAGCCTCCAAAGTAGTCCAAAAACTCCGGTAAGTCCGGCTAAGACACAACTGTAAGGAAAATATGATACGTTATGGACGTCGATTACTATTCCGCGGATGTAGCAAATGGGATTGCGTTATACAATTCCATGGTACTGGTGTGCGGCCGTAAAAGCGACCTCCATTACTCTCCCCGCGTCACGCGACAGCCGCGGCAAGCTGCCTTACCGCGCGGCGCAGGTTCATGTGTTGTTATTGTGCTCGTAAACACTCAAACAATCTTGATTTGTTTGTTTACATAATCATTTGCTAAATGGTGGTGCCTTGTTATGCGTTTTGATTCAAATCACACAACTCGTACATATTACCGAGTGTGGAACTGTAAAATCTCTGGCATTCAATGGGTAAAAGGAAAATTTCTATGAAATTAATTGAAGTGATTTATGTGACATGTAACGTGAGCGTGGCGACAGTGCAGCTGACTGGGCGCGGGTTCCGTCACGCTCGCCGCATGCACTTTATTTCTTCCATTACTGTAATGAACCGCGAAATAGCGCCTTCCACTGAAATATTGCGCAATTATTTTTTTTGTAAGGAGGCATGATTCTGCCGAGACGCAACCCTATATCACGCCGAGCGACAACCCTAGCCTGAGTCCCTCGCACACCGCGCACCCCTACTGCCCCAGTCACACTACAGATACTTGCAAAAGACTAAACCAGAGTTAGAAATATCAGAAACGAAAAACATGGCCTAAGCCATCACACTATATTACATAAGCATAAATTGTTTTTGGCAAGTAACCATGCAATAACATTTGAGATAGCAATACTTTAGAGTTGCTTTATTTTAACAATTCTGCAGTATACTAGTGGCAAATGTGTGTAATGTGTTATCACTGTCGTTAGTACCGGGACTTTTGTGTGTCGCTGTACTGCGGCGCCTACAAATGCGTCCCATTGTAACATTGGTTCGTATAGTGTATATTAAATGACTCGAACGTTCCGACTGTTCCGCTCCACGAGACATCCTAGCGAAAAATATCAACACATTTCTCTGAGAGCCGTTAGTTCAGATTCCTTAGTAACAGCGCGCGTGGAACAAACGGCACTCGAATGAAAAAAATACAGAACTCTATGCGATATATCAATGTTTATGCCAGACGGAACTTAGCCGGAGTTTGTGATGGAATGGAAAACCTAGTTACAGAGAATGGCGAAAACCACGATATTAATCCAACATTTGAACCGCGGCGCTCTGAGTACAATATAATCTCGCTAAGTTATTTTTGATGACAACATCGTAACACGATTATAAGGGCCTTTCGACTATACTATTTTTATGGAGCCGAAGCCGCGAGTTGTAAAGTTTAGTGGAAACACAAGTAATGGGCGGCTTGAACCGGGTCACTAATGTGAATTGAAACATCGTAATAGCATGTTAATACAACGTCCTAGTTTGTTCCAAATAGTGTGATTTAATTATTAGCTACTGCGTATTAGTAATGATAGTTAATAACATATAAAAACTCTACAATAAGTACGGAATTTAATGTTTAAAATACAAAAGAAAATAATGTGAGATTATGCTTTCACAAAAATCTATTCACAACACTCTGTCTAATATAGAATCACTTATTTCTGGGATTTATGCCCAACTAACACCTAGACCAAAAATACAGGTGCCTTGCTCACATGTATCATGGTGTAACAGATTTCTTATTGCTTTGGTTCTCGAACCTAAACCAGTGCTGCTTTTGTATCGGCTACACAATAGAGATTATCCTTCGAATATACTCAATTGTTATATCTTTAAGCTACTCATATGTCTTGCTTAGGATATATTATCTATGCCTACTAGCATAATAAAAGACGCGTAGTGAGGTAGGACAATCTAAAGCGGAATAAAAACTCGTTTAATAATGAATACATTGAATTGAAAATATCAAATAAATAGTATAGTAATTGATATATTACAACAACACACTCAATAAACACCTGGTTAAACTTAGTTGAAATAGAAAATACCCCGATGCCATTAAAACGCTAATTGTTTGGTAAACTTTTAATCTGGCTAAACCTTATCGATCCTGTAGTTCGGGCCTCCCAAATTACCTTTGTTTTCACTCTGTCGAAGTTAAACAAAGTTGGATTCATAACAAATTTTAAACAAACTACTCAGCGAACAAATCAACTGAACTAGGAGCATGTAAAACAATCTCGTGCGGGGATGGCAGCGATGTGGCAGCGATACGGGAGGTAGATGGCAGCGATATGGCGGGGATGTGGCGGTTATCGCCTCTAAGCTCCGCTAACAGGACATTCATGGCAAAAACGTCGCGTTACTGCTGCCGGGGCGCCGAGCGTCAAGCGGCGCCGCGGGAGCGCGCAACTTGTCACAAGTGTTATTGAGGGAGCTTGTGTGTAACATGGCGGCTATGGTCCCAGTCGGGGGCTCGGGGCGTACACGTTACTACAATACCATATACCATGCCATGAACGAACTGGTTATTCTGATCCCCGGTTACCGATTAATTTCATTTTTTCCGTTGTCTTGTCATTATCTCGTGCCCTTGATTTCATCTTAATCGTAGTATACCTACTAAGATGCCCAGCCATAAACGAAAATTGTTTTCATTTTCGAAATGTTTCTCTTAACGTTATATGTATGTATGTATGTTTTATAAAAGTTTAATAGCTATATACGCCCGTTATGAATACGATGCACGATGTCCAAATAGCACGCATTTGGATATCGTTACGTGGCATAGATACGTCTTGGTTTATATCACGGGGTACATTTAGCTACAATACATTTGTAATCGTAGAAAGAACTTATACACTTTTCACAAAATTTTCTTGACATTCAATTATGTACACTCACATTTACATAATCCATGACATTGCAATGTCACGTCGATACTTATTAGGTTTGAAACAGTCGCGTGAGTATAACATGTTATACAAAATAATCCTTGTTGCCCGTATATTGGCATTACTGTAACTGTACCCCAGTAGTTACGTTCGTAATGTTGGTACTAGTTGACTTCAGTCACAATACTGATTTATCATACAAATGACATATCATATAATTACGTGAGCGACGATGACACGCGACTGCTTATTGTAATACGTTTGTTATCTTGATACGAATCATTTGTATTTAGTGTAGAGCAATAATAGTTAGTACGGTACGACAAAGGATGGATATATTATAAATCTATAAGTAATGACATTCTATTAACTTTTACTTAGACAATTAAAACCTCACATCTAGGTAATATGACTGATTTTAAGATTTTGCAATGATAACACAATCTTACTACATTTAGTAAAAGTCGTAGTCAAGATCTAGACTACTGCGAGTGTAACCCAACACAAAGCAACGCACGTATCACCAGCCTTCCATTAAAGCTTATTGTAGCTCACTGCATGTGTACAGCAACACTTACTACAAGCTCTCGTCACCGCTTACGGCTGCTTACCTCAGCGTGTGCTTACCTCTGCTCACAATGGCTCGAGCGCTCGCATTCACACCTGTTTGCTGTACATAGTTAATGCGGCTCTCGTGTCCTCGGCCCGAGTTAATGTCCACCAGGGGCCTGGCCGGGACGGACCACTGTACAGGAGGGTACAGAAGATCAAATTCAGTTCACACTGAGCGAGATTCAACTTAGCCTGCAGAGGCTCAAGCATTAGTAGCACTTAACAAGTAAAGTTAACAGTTTGCAAAGCTAGATTGATCCATATTTAGATGCTCTAATATTTATGTAAAGGTTCTCTCTGAACCACATTGATACCTAATACGTATGATCCATTATACCTAAGTCAAGTATATTTTCAGTCTGTTTTGTTCCAAGTGAACCTGCTGTTTATTTTTCTGTACAGTGGCAGCCGGTCGCCCTTCGAGTGACAGTTATTGAGTTTACTCCGTGACCAAGTGTTTTGCTTTAATAAGTGATGTCTGTTTATTTGGCTGATAGCTTTATATGTTCAAACAAATTGTATTATGTTGCCGCCAGGGATTTACATTTGTAATCTGCTTAGTTCCAACTTGTTTTATACGAATTTACATTAAGTTACATACATTAGAGAATGTTTTCGTATTTAATTAAAGATGTACATTCACAACAAAATTTGTTTATATTCTAATTTGTGTGGCTGTTAGTGCTAATTATTGACTTAGTATTAAGGATTAAAAAAGATATAGGTATGGCTTTAAAAGGCAACTTAAAATTAAAAAGGGTGTTTGTGGGCAAACATAAACACCAGAACTCTACCAAATCTGTAAAGTATTCGACACTTAATAGTTGACACAACATCATCCCTCAGATATGATGGAAAGAAAAAGCGCTGCGGTGACGAAAACTTGTGATATCAGTTAATCGGTATCGAGAGCCCCGCGGGGGAGGGGCTGGGGTAGACGGGGGGGGGCGTGATCGGTGACGTCGCAGCTCAGTCATCGCGCTGAGGCGGCGGGACTCGAGCTGCACGAGGGCGCTCCACCGCCGCGGTCAAGGCGAAGCAGATATTAATACGTTTTGATTTTGCTACACAAAAGGTTAGGAGGCTTTTGACGTCAGGGATGACATTCAATTTCTTTATATTTTTTAAAGACAATATTTTTGTTTGAACCCTTTTACAAGTAATGCTCGTTTAAGACACTCCACTCTCAAGCTTTTATGTCGATGACGTCTTTTATTTTGAATTTATATAATTTTATAGCATAATATTATAAACTTAATAATTTTCTTATACACATCATTATATTTCACTGTACTCATGTTAAATGATACTATATTTCACGGCTAGTACACTATTCGGGGTATGTTCTATTAGATCTGAGCTATTAGTCACTGCAGCAATAATGTCGATAGTCGCCATTAACGAGGTAACAATGTACAATAACAAATGAAGTTACTGAAGTCATTAGCTATTGGGACTTGGTGAGGCTTGTAGAAAGTTATTTAACTTTGTACAAGCCTCAATGCTGAATGGTGCTGCATTTGCATTTCCTTCTGACAACCGGAGTATATGATATCAAACAGTTCAAAAAGCGTTAACGTTATTCTCTTAAAAAGTTAATAATTACAACAACAGTTAAACTCATAACTCTTACACAGCAGTAAAGTTTCTAACTGACTCGTATTTGAATACACTAAGATGAAGAAGTTAATAAACGTTATAATTAATGAGAGTAAAGTTTGTAACAACAAGTTTTTACAACTGCAGCTGTGTGTCGTACATCACGCCCGAGATTAATGTCGCGTGACACCGACACCGGGGGTGGGGGGGGAGGTAGGGCTGCCGCTATATACAGTCGGAGACTAGACGATGCATACAATTAGTAAATGCAATTTTCTCTTAAAATTTTAATCAAAATGCTAAAATATTTTTAATTTATTTGCAGATACGTCTTGTGCATTTAATTAATCTGAGTACAGAGTTTTAAATTTTATCGTTTTTATACAAGTTTTTGAAGTTCACAAAGTGTTTACAATTTTAGAGAGACTCGCGGTGATCGGTGCTGTTTACATTATGGTAAATTTATTTTGTAGATAAAACACTTGACACAGTAAACAAGTTATATTCATTTGAAAGAGTGTTTTTAAACAGTAAAAGCCACATTAAAAATCTGAGATCTAATTTATACACTTATGACTTGACAACCCTAGCGCGTCTCACCGTGTGTCCCATAAATACGCGTGTGACACGCTGACACGACGAGTTTAGTAAATATTTCTGTTAACAGCCCTAAGATTAAGACACGCCGGCTTCAGTGGCGCTAATGTTCTTTAATGTTGTTTTTTTTTAAGTTACTAAATGGCGAATAACAAAGATATAAATTGTGCGCAAACAAGGACTGGTCTTTTTAAACGTAGCTTGTCAATCAAAATATTTTAATTATTTATAGCATAGATAAATGGTTTGAAAGAAGCATTGCTATCTTAAATGGGTTCTTGAAAAAGTATGCATTTATTATATTTTTATACTTTTATCATTGTTAACAACGCGCACATAGAGAGCGTCTTCCCTCCCTTCAGCTGTCGCCGGTCGCTGTGACGTCACAGCGCTGTCACTGGCAGGCACACAGCGACTCAGCATCACCTTCCATTACTCGGTATCAGCTTGGATCAATAATGTGGCCATACACGAGATAAATATTTAATTTCCCTCGGCACGGTGTCGTCGGGAATCGTTCATTTCCTCCCGAGGTTCGCTTCCTCTTGATCCGGAGCCTGATTGATGCGAGCTCTCCTAACTTACATATTTTTATGTCAAACTACGGAGACGTAATGGATTTTTGACGTGTTCAGCTACGAGGATAAGCATCAAACTCGTAGTCTTTAGTTGTAAAAATCCTAATTGACTGAAGAAGCTACAACTGATATTCTACGAAACGTATCTAATCAAAATTGTTGGTTTATATCTAAAACAAATCTTAGCATAGCAGAGTCATGTTTGCGACACACGTGTGTAGCGCACGCGTCGCGCCTTCGTTAACCCGGCTCTTGATTTACGCCGCGAGGGGATTTCGGTACAATATTTTACTGACACTGCTGCACTGTGGCGGCACGCGCCGTTGTAGTCAGTATTCAAGTATACAACTGCAACTGGATAAGATAAACTGATCAAAAACATTTGATCCTTGTTTTAATTCTGCAATGCAAAGAGCTTTACGAATAATTTAATTTTTACCTCCGTAATTTATTCTAGATTTAGGGTTTGACACCCTAAATCTAGAATAAATTACGGAGGTAAGACCGCAAAATTTACATAACCAGATGTTGTGTGAGCTCCGCGCGTCGTCCCTCATCCCTCAGCCGCAACTCTTGTAAAACACGACAATATTACGAAACTTGTCTCCAAGCGGAACACATTACTTCCAAATGTTTCGATATTAGAATGCGGAACAGAAAAACTAAGCGATACTATTTGCATTGTTCTCGCGCCGCGCGAGTTGTTGCGGGAACACGCGGCATCACGCGGCCACACGCGGTATCACGCGACACGGACGCAGGGCAGGGGACACAGAAGGCCCACCATCAATTATGTCTGTATATTTAGAAGATAAATGTCTTGTTGTATAGGAGCGGTGGATTTAAACGACCTCTTTTGTAACACATGTCGTTTATCTTAGTGAAAAGTAAAGCCACGAGTGTTAATTAATTAAGGATATATTTATGGTCCATTCATCTTAGTTTAAAAACATCTGACAAAATTAAAAGTGATGTATAAATGGTAAGTATGAGTAAAGAAAAGCGCAGTGTGTAGTTAAATACAGTCTTTGAATTTTCATTAAGTTTTTCGTCTCGTTATCGTCTAATGCATATGTAAGAATGTACGTAAAAATTATCACTATAGGTCAATATAGGTCCTGTTTGCTTTTCACCTATTAGTTTGACCTATATGTTAAGGTTAACCAAACACGTAATTCCTTTCAGTACAAGAACTAGACACATTAAAAATAAATAGGTACTTTATTTGATTTGAATTATTCATTTCATTGGTGTTTATGACAAAAGTTAGTATAGAGTCTTCTTCATTTCCCTGCCCGGTTTCTATTGGACAGTCACACACAATGAATGCAATCTAAAAGCAATTCCCACCCAATCTCCATTAACAACACAAACGCACGAGGCAGACAAATAAAATGAATGTGCTGTAGCAATTAGATTATCATCGGTTCATAATGAGTGCGCGGGATATTGACAATATGTTAATGCGGCCGTAATCGAGAGGTCGTTGTTTACGAGCAGGAGCCGCCATCGCCATTAGTGCGGAGGCCGCGCGTTAACCGCCTGATTGCGCGCCGGTGTACTCGCGCGTGCGACACCTCGCCTGACACACTCCCTATGTCCTGTACTGTACATACTCATGTCTTTCCGCACATGTTTACATGAACGTACAACGAACACATACGCGCTACTATCAGTAGTGAAATAGTTTTCGTCCTTTGTCTTGACGCTTTGTTTCTTGTGGATTGGCTTAGTACCTAATTATTTGTAAAACATGTTCATGATGTGACGCTTCACTCATTAAATTTTGAAGTTTATCTCAACACAGTTACCGCTTGTCGTTTGATCTTTCGTGTTTTCTTTTTATGTAGGAAACCGCGTGGCTTCCCCTAAGGTGGATACAAATTAATTTTAAACTTTATTATTCAACTCATGCCTTCATCTCAAATTATTTTCTTTATCTAAGGTTTATTTTAGTTTAAAGTTCGACATCTCAAACATTTGCTCAGCTAGAATGTCCACGGTACATTATTAGGAAACCAGCTACTATAATAATATTCTCAGTACTCGTCGTCATGGCAACGCAGATTACCTCAGCTATTCCACTAACAAGGTTTTCCTAATATAAAAATTCCAGGTTATTTTCTGGAGAGCTCAGCCCTCATTTTCATTTAAAATAAAGAACGATCCAAATAGGATGCTTACTCGTGGACTTTAATAAACCTTCAACTTATTGTTATGATTAACACAGAGGGCTAGATGTGTTGGTCGCTAAACACTAGCTGTCTGTTCAAAAGCCCGCAATTCCCGCGCCGTAATAATATGCGAATGTTTTGCATAATTATATTTGTTTCTAGTTTAGAGCGTGTGTGTCACTATGATCACACATTCCTTCTCAGTTAGCTTTGATACTGAATTAAAATAAAGCATAGTTATATTACCATTTTATTATATCTCTGGTTAGTTTAGTTATTTCATCATGATTTAATAATTCTCCCGGTAGATATGAGACAAGCACTCTCGTAGGGATCTCGCTACACGTGTCGCCGGTTCGGCGTCCACTCCGGCGTGCGGGCGGCGCGCAGGAAGAATGCCGCTAATCCCGGCAGATTTATTCCAGATAATAATAATGTAAGCCATCATAACACAAACGCCGACACAGAATAACTACTTATACCATGATTATCATTATAATTGTATCCAATACCTAAGACATAGGCAGCGAAGAACATATTATGTATTAGAGTATTCACAATTCTTGAAGTAAAATTATCTCTCTCTACAACATATCGCTGTCATCCTTCTTAATTTAACAATCTCTTAACTTCAGTATAAGTAATTTCTAAATGTTCAATATGCTATCCTCTTTGTAAATTTAGAGCGATATAGTTGAACCTAGAAAACAGAGGTGACGGTCGGTCATAAAATCAAAATCCCGATGTAGTAATTAGTGTAGTCACATGGCGCGGTCATCAAACGACTCCAATAGGTACGGGGTGTAGGGCTGCGGGCCGCGTAATGTTTTACGATCGCCCCGCGTGAGGGCTGACCTCTCGCGCACCGCCCTTTATTGTTTGCCCTTAAACTGTGTCATCAATGTTGGATTCATTTGTTCCCGCCAAGTATATTGAAAACATGATTGTAAGTACCTATGAGATTTCACGCACAATTCTACTACGTATACAGAGCTATGGTTATGAAATCTGTTGTAATACAAACCTTAGCTGCAAACCGTGAGTTATGGCGACCATCAATATAATTCCCTACTCGTATACTGCGTCACGTCCGCAATACGCACTGTTGCTCTAACCCTATAACTGTTATCTATGTAGATTATTATAAGTTTACTCACAGTGCGTCACGTTACATATCGCTGTATACACAGACACTTTTCGTTATTATCGAATGCATTGCCAGCTTTATGCCGTTTTTATTGCTTCGGTGCTAGATTTTGTTTAAAAGCTACTCTCAATACGACTAAGCACTACACTGGGCCTCGCCTTGGCCGTGGGCAGCCAGTGTGCACATCCCCGGTAGTAGTAGTTTCACGTCTGCGCGGCGTCGTTATCCCGAACGATTCACGAACGAGCGGGCAGCGAGCACTACCGCGGACTGACGATATGCGAATTCTGCCACATCAGAGGCAAGGAACAGAAGGTTCTCTACTAGTAAAAAAATCTAGCATAAAAAAACTATAATTAAAAAAATTAAAAAACACGCCTGCCATGTCAAAAAAAAAAAAAAAACAAGTCAAATATTTGCAGTCGGGGGGCCTGTAATGAATTGTTCCAAGAAACCGACCCCGACTGCAAATATTTGACTTGTTTTTATTTTTTTTTTGACATGGCAGGCGTGTTTTTTAATTATAGTTTTTTTATTTAATACCTTTTAGTGAACAACAAAAAAACATGACACAGCACCAAAAATAATATTGTTCGGAACCCTTTGCAGGCGATTTCGACTCACACTTGACCATTTTTTAATGTCCACATAGCCTATGTCACTCGGGATAACTCAAAGCTTCTAATGATACCACAAACATTGAAATTGGTCAAGCCTTTTAGAAGTTATGGTGGAATAAAGAAACTCACAAACATACATACATACATACATACATACATGAACCCTGAAAACATAACACTCCTTTTTTGGGCAGTCGTGTAAAAATATAGGCGATAGTTACAATTTTTCATAGTAACTTGCGATTTAGGTATTTAACTATGTATTTTTTAGCATATAGTTTGGTGACCTTGCTTGTTTGTCTTCACAACTATTTTGAACCTAGCTCATTTAAAAACTTTTATGTAAATAGAATTATGTAAAGTCAGTTAAATATCAGAGCTACGTTGTTTTCAACAATAATCAACTTTGACTACCTACACCATAATTATTATTCCTAAACAGTAAAACTACTTTTCGATTAGCTCATCCATAAATACTGTGCGGACTAGATTTACCGAGTCATGCATTGTGATGGTATCAGCGGGTGGTAAAATATTCGCGACGGCATGCACCGCGGGCGGCCGATACCGGCGATACACAGATACCGCGCGATACCGCGTGTTGTTCGCGTTAGATACCGACGCGGCTGTACAGACTAGAGGAGGTTAGACTAGGTGACTAGGAGGGGGGGGGGGACTATACACACAGATTAGACAATATTTGCATTCCCCACTTTATCTGGGCCCAGACTATTGTAGTACAGAATTAGTGCTTATCTTGCCGCCGTCGCTGCCTCGCGAATCAAGCCTATCGGTTTATTGACTGTCTGCGTAATTTGTTGGACATTCTAAGAATGAAGCACTAAATGTTAAATTTTCAGAACAATTCAAGTTTGTTTTATACATTTTAAGCCAGCTCTATGGAGTCGTAACTAGGAACAACAAAACCAAGGAATATTTTTATCATAGTTTTTGCAACTTAACCATAGAGTGATTATTTTATTTTTCATTCGATAATTTGATAACATGAATTCATTGAAAGACCTTCGATGTTAGTTTGCCTCAAAATACTGTTTTACATTAAAAGTATAATTTTAAATATTAGCCCGGTCACGCAATTAAAGCTTCTACTTTAATGATTATCTACCGGAAACGTATTACCGTATTTACGGTCGTCCTTGAAACTATAAACCACTTCATTTGGGCCAGTCCGCTTGAATTTTTTATCTCTGATTCACTTGATTACTTTAGAGAATACACGATGAAATTAACAATCAACAGAAGCCACTAACTTATTATAATTGCGTAGAAAACATTTTGTACAATAGAGACATTAGTACGCATTTAATCTAGATGACAAATGATATTCTCCTAGTAGCTTTACATTCATATAAATGCTAAAAACTCATGCTTACAATCGTAATTGTGTCATAAGTACTTGGGGACAATCATGAAAACATTATAATATTTCAGTAAATACGATATGTTATTACGTTAAGTACTTAACCAGCCAGCGGCGGGTATTGTCATTACATTAATTCTATAGCCTTTAAGTGAATTATTGATATGTGAAGCACTTGTGTCATTTTGGTGTCACATTTTAGTTGTCCCGCTAGCGCGCGCCGCCGCACGCCGCTGCCGCGTCTTGTAGGAGACGCGCCGCCGCGAGCCGCGCCAACACGGCGACCATTGATTTCCTTACAATTATTCAAAGTTAGATTTTCATGTGAATAAATTAGAATAAATGATCGAGGTTCTATTCCTGTTCGGCAAGATACGCGGCGTTGTATTACTGCTTTAAAAATACAAAGGCTATTAGCCAGTCCATGTAAAACAACAAGCTTGTTTTTGTTGTAAAGTACATTGTAAATAATTATGCTGTTAGGGAGGAATATTCTGTTGAAAGGAACGATACAGCAAATATTCATGATGAAACTCGATGAACAACTTGTTAGAGTATAAAACCTTTGTTAGGTTTCAACAATCTTCTAATTACTATTATAACTACATGCTCCATTGTATTAGCTGAAATAAATAAATACTATATTTTCCACCAAGCTGGAGGGATTTTCGAGTATTTGAAAGCCACTTGTGTGTAGACTGCGCGCTCCGAAAGAAGTCCCTTTAGCGCGGCTCAAGTGTAGCCGGCAATGCTGCAATGTGTGTCTGTGTTTAATCAAATGTTTCATTGGTCTGTAAAGTGTCGACCAACTCTACCAGAACTTATTATATATGTTATTTTGATGCTTGATGTAGTTTTAGTTTGCCTGTAATATCCAGCTAACGTGGGTATCATGCCGCACAAGTGGTCGGTCGCACCAACTGCCCCGATCTGAGAATTTCTGTGCGCTCCAACTAATTTTATTTAAGCGATTTTTACTTTTTGTCATGCTCCGAGCAGCCAAGTATATTTAATTTGGATCCGGGCTCTGGGCTAAAAACTCATTGGTTTCAGTATTCGTTCCACTAAACATTACCGATAATAATGCTGGCTGTGTAATAACAATGTTACCAAAAACTTACTGCCTGAATAGGATTTAATTACATACGTTAAATTTTCTGGCTATTTACCGTTTTTCTTTTATAACTCTTTTGTTTTTTGTAACGGAGTACATTGTAATACGGTCCATTTCCACTTCGAAGAACCTTTCGCAGCGATCACTCGAGACGCTTGCCGTCTTTCCAGCCGCTGACATGCTCGTGCTATGACAGCGACGCTAGAGCCGAGAGTACCAGGCTCACAGCGACGGGGACAGTATCGACGTGACGTGGACGTCCTCACAATACGTCCGTTGCCAAGGCTTGAAGTGCCGATGTCTAACTCTAAAGCGTTTTTCGCCATTTGATGGCCGAACGTTGAAACTCATCTCATCATCTCGTCATACAAATCTTTGTCATTTTTTCGCTTACGTTATAGGCTTAAAACTGTCTGAACTCCATCCGTAGGAAAGAAAAAACAAAATTCATTTCTGTGTTACAAGAATGTGTTTCTTTTAGAAAAATTTAAACAGAAGTAATAGTTGTTGTGAACTTTTGTAAAGATGTTTGAAGCATGACGATGAAGATACGTCGCTTTTAGGTTAAATTATGTATTCTGTGCAACCTCAAATAAAGGAACCGTACCACGGTATAACTCAAAAAACTTTACTGATTTTTTTTTCTACATTATTTAAATGCAGCAATTGTGTCTAAAGTAAGGGATAAAAACAAATGATTTTTTATTTTTTATGCCCCAATTTTGTAATGATGATTCGGCTGTAACTAACTCTTTATACTTATATTTATATGGTGCCCCTGTAACGTGTGTGTGTTGTGCGCAGAGTGCGTGGTGGCGCGCAGGATGTGCGCTTGCGCGTGGCGCCTGCACGTCTTCACCGCCGCGCTCGTGCTCGCCGCGCATCTCATCAAAGGTCAGTCTCACACTTGTCTTATATTAACCCTCAACGCCTATACAACAATATCTTATATAACGTGTATATCTATAATATACGTATACGGAGAACAGACCTCACGCGCGACCATGCATTTGATATTTGCGGTGTGTTCTCGGACGTAGCTTAATAAGAACGTCCCACAAGTACGTATATTAGTCGGCATATAATACAATATGTAGACCGGCGGCCGCAGCCGGCCCGCGCCTATCCCACCCTAAAGGCCACGTATTACCGCATTTATTGTACGTTATCAAAAGAAATGGCGCAGTTCACCAGTAATCTCATCCTTTGTGTCTCTAGCTGGCCGTTACAATACGTGTATTCGTAAATGAATTTTAGATATTACCCGTGCATGATACAAGTCATGCCCGTGTGTGAATAAATAACATTACGTAGGCTTATAAGTATGAACATAGATGTGAGCTGATATAACACAGATACAAATCCTTATGTAAATGCGGCACTGTATTGTAAACACAAACGAATAGTTATCCAGGCTGGATCGAGTTTGCGTAACTTGTTACGGCAGCTAATGGATGTTTCGTTAAGTGGAGTAGTGTAAACACTCGACGAGGGTGTTCGCGGGCTCTCGACTGCGCTCGGCTGCGCCTGCCAGCGCTCGGGCGCGCTCGGCACCGCTCGGCATCGCTCGGGCACGCTCGGCAGCGCTCGGCATCATCCACCGTGTTCTCGGCCCGCAACAAACACTCGAGCGCGCCGTTGAACACGACACTAGTTTTAATGAATATTTAAACGTTCGTCGAGACATCAATTCGGAACTGTGAACATTTGCCGCGCACTCATTGAGAACTTGCTCTTTATTCGTCCACTTGTCATACGATTCATAAACAAGTTTTAATGGGAATAAAATGAAAAGTTTAAAATTTCGCAAGCGGACCTACTGCGCTGCGGTAGACAAATACCAAGTCAGAGCTGCATCGCTCTGATGAAGTTTAGTGCGGAGTTTTTGTGAAGCTCGCCTGCAGCCAGGTCGCAGTTACGAAACGTTTACTTTAACGACATAATTTACTCGCAAAAGTAAATTTAAACAATTTGGAGCTTCACTGAAAAACTACGCTAATTACAAGGAGAGACGCAAATGGGAGAAATAAGTGAAGTCCTTAACGAGTGAAGCGAATAAACGATCAGTATATATCAAAGCTCGGCAAACAAAGTGTAATAATGAGCTTCGGAAACAATGGAGCGAGTCACTCAGTGCGCTAACGTACCACTATTAACAAATCAAACTGAGTTTCGCCGGGAGCGCATTAACACTGTCGCCGGTTATTTACGAGGGCGTTACGTCACCGCGCGCACCTGTCGCGCCGCGCCGCGCCGCCTCGCCTCGCCTCGCCTCGCACGCCGGTGGAGTGCCGGCTTAATGTCTAGTGTCATGTGCCTAAATAGTGGCCCGAATGTGGGTCAAATATCTCCAGAGTGTAATGTAAGCACTGCAATACAAGCTCCTCGGCGTCCCCGAATTTACTGCCGACTAACCGAGGCACTTCATCTCGTCCTAAATGGAGAAATGCCATTCTCTAAGAACCCAATATAAATTACTTATTTCCCCTTAATTGGAAAATAATTGCTATTGACGTTTTTATGTCGTTCAGCGTAACTATTACCTGCTGTATAAAAGCTTTGTCAATTTTGCGAACATTTAATTACGTTTAGGTAATTCTTTACGACTGATGTAATTACTACGAGCACCGTTATTAACAACACTGGTGTAGTACTGGGATGACGTGCCATTGCTATTCTTTTCTGATTTGCTATTGTGTTACAGTATTACTTCAATTAATGATTAGTTTAACAAGCGACAAGCACATATTTATTATTAATGCTTGTTCCTTCCGCCTTTCTCTTGACTGAGGCCAGTTAAAACTGTCATAATAATTTATTTTCATACGAATACGACAGTCGTCGAAACAGTAATATAATATCAATGTAAGCTGCTTAAACTGACCCTAATTATTTACTTACGACACAGCGCGAACACGATCATGAAGCGGAAACGTGGGTGGTCTTTTCTCCAATCAAACGCTCTCGCCTGTTCACTCGCTGGTTTATGAACTTAAAACAAGGTTTTTTTTGGAATGCAAATATAATATAATAGTTTTATGTTCTTGTTTTCCTTTTATAATATTATACGTTATATTAGAAAAGTAGGTACTCCAAATCTCTACAATTATGCAAATTGTCTAATTTGATCGCTGTTAACAGACTTGTCGTGTATATGTTACTGTAAAAGCCCAAACTACGGTAAATCTTAAGATTTTCCAGTAAAACCTAAGATTTACCAATTCCTAATGGTAAATGTCCGAAAAGGTTTGGGATTCGTACTTTTACCACCATTCACTTGGTAAATCTTAGGATTTACATTAAGGCATGGTAAATGTTAAAAAAAAATATCGCCGACAACTTGCATCAAATCCTCCACTTAGTATAGAACCGACATACTCGTAGGCCCAGAAATCCATTGCTTGGCTAGGTTCAACTTTGAGACAGAGATCAATAGGTTAGGTTAGAGATTGTGACATATACATTTGACAACTTTTTCAAACAAATAAGTAGAAAACATAAAGATAAGCTCTATATTCATTTGATTCAGTACACCAAATATCTTTTAAATTGATCCAATACTTTAGGAGTAAGTAGACGAAAGCAAAACTTCGAGTTATGACTATTGACATGGCTATTCAGTCAGATCTGCAGTTGTCCTAATCACACATGAATAGCTAGCTGGACGCCGCGGCGCCGCCCTGATAGTTTCTTCAAATACTTAATTTAAAAGGTCATTCCATCCCCTTTTCTTTTTATGTTTAACCAGGAAAGTATCTACTGTAAGTGACGTTTTTGTTACTGCGATGGGTACATGTAGGTAATTACTTGATATATGACTCACAATCAGATCGTGAAATCCTTTTTAAAATGTATTATGTTTTGTGAACTAAATTCATTGGAATGTGAACGGCGCGCGCCATTGGCATTAGGACTACGGAGAAATTATCTAGAAATATTGATGTTTTCATAAAAGAACACTTGTTAGTGAAACAAACTCGTCTTTGATTTTGGTAAATGTATCGTAAAAGTAAACAACACCAATTTTTGGCAACTTCGTGAAGACAAATAACATGAACCATCAGAGAATAACAAACAACATGATATTCTACAAAACAATCCAAAAATAATCAAATAAACCTTCATTGTTATTGGAGGAGCTACCAACGTATTAATTTGTATTATTACATGAGTGTCCCCCCCCCTCCCCCTCTCTCCCGGGTCCTTCTCTATAGTACCGGAGGGGGGAGGGGGGTCGAATTTATAGCATTGTTTACTGTCACAAAAGTCCTACAAATAGAGAGGTACTCATACATTTTTTTTTTCGTTTTTTTAGCATTTGTCGCTTGTTTACGACTACCCCTAACATTAGAGGTGCCTCTCGCTTCCTTTAAAAACACTGTAATTTTTCTGTGAATAATAAATAATGTTTTTAGAGTTACCTAGATTCGAAAAAAAACCTCATTATATTCGTTATACACACAGACTTTCTAATGCGACGTAAGAGGTATGTTTGAATGACGATATAGGGTATTTATTTAATAACATACCTTTTAAAGAATATCAATCTATATCATAAAAAAAAGCTTAAGCTTTTTTTTTGCACAGCTTTTTTGAAACTTCTAATTCACCTCTGTATAAGATGTCGATAGGACCTTCTGTGACTATTTTGTTCCGTGGATTTCTTTGCTTCACGTCTCTGCTTTGAGGTTAGCCAAACCGATAAAAAAATCTTTTGATCTTCACTTTTAACAGTGGCCCTTTAAAACCCCGGCTGGTCCCAGTTGGTCCCCGCGGCCCGGAGCTAAGATATTGTGTGTTCCGGCTCGGTGGACAAAGGCGGGCCTTTTAACGGTCATCATAACAATGACTGATGAGGTCGACGTAGCTATCGAATATTGATTTACTTTGAGACGTGCGTTTAGAAATACGACTATATATTTTTTTTACTATATTTTCCTTGGAAACATGGAAAGGCAACCATATAAATAAACTGCTGTATTTATATACCAACACATTTTCCCTGGATGAAAACATTAGCCTTATGTATGTCAAAATTCTAAAATGGATGTATTTTAGAATAAGGTCGCATAATAATATAATAATGATGTCGCACGATTAACTAAAAATTTAATGACGCATGTCGCGAGCGATCTTACTAATAGTCATCACATGACAAGTAATACTTAAGCATATAAGTACCTACCAACAAACACTCGGGTAAAGCAAATGTAAAACCTGAACAGTTTTCAGAGCATTCGAAAGTGAAACAGTTTGTGAGTTCCTTTCGTGACCCGGCTTTTCTGAGAACTGTATTCTGTCCGTATTACATAAAGCCAATTATATTGATTTGGAAATCGAACTGAATACCCGTCGGTTGGCGCACCACAACCAGACGTGGTCAAAGGGTCACTGTGATTGAGAACTCAAACGCTGAAACACGCCGCGTGACGTCACAAGAGACCGATCTCGTACACATGGAACATAGTGAAACCTTGTGACGTATCAAAGTTACCTAATACACATAACAGCTTTGATTCTGATTTCATGAAATAAGTAACTTTTAATAAATTATCAGTATTGGTCTCAATGTATAATCAAATATCTACTAGTGCTTTACCTAAAACACACGTCACAAATTTACAAAATATAGAGTAACTTTTGCTGTCTACTAGACCTACAGTGACACGGATTTTTTTTAATCTAAGTAGAAATAGTATTTGTAAGATATTCACCCACCGCGGGCTCGGCACCGGCCTCCATAAACCCCGGCATCTCAGTGCCGCTCGCACACACACTCTATATTCAGTAGTTTCGCACACGCACCTACAGAACGAACTTATACTTCACAAGTGATTTTACTTTAACTATATTTAACTAATCTATATTTAGAATCAAATCTTTTCTAGCAAAAGTATAAAGTAGTAGGTTATAGAAACTAATATTAATAAAAAGAAAAGTTTCGTCAAGGGATGAAGACCAATAATTGCGATTACCGAAGTAGGTATGAGATGATCTGAGAGGTGCGGCTTGAGAGACACGTCCTCTGCGCGAGGGAATGCACTCGGAGGACGTCATGAAACACAAACAAATGGCGTCGTATCTGGCGGGCTTCAACTAATGAACTGCATTACACGGACTGAGACTACTCGCTCTCATAATGAAATATGGCTACGAGTCACTACTACACTAAGTACTGCTTCATAAACGAGTAACAAGACCAAAAATGAGTCTTAGTTTTGGACACAAATAAAAAAAATACGGTTTGAATTTAAGAATGTATAAAATTTGTTTTCAGAAAATAACTCGTTAATTTAAATAAGCGGACTATAATTAGTTCTAAATGTATAAACTTTCCAATTAGCATTGCAAACAATCCT
The DNA here is from genome assembly GCA_905475315.1 of Autographa pulchrina. NCBI lineage: Eukaryota > Metazoa > Arthropoda > Insecta > Lepidoptera > Noctuidae > Autographa > Autographa pulchrina. The sequence continues at coordinate 12,141,173 of FR997781.1, forward strand.
CAGTTTAAAATGCATGGAATCTGTCGCGAGGTGGCCGCGGCCCGTCGCCGCTCGCCGCTCGAGGTAACTCTAAAACCCTTTCATTGAATTATTACAAATCTGTGCGTCGCTGCGAAACCATTATCATTAATTGAAAGCATCCAAATCAACACCAATTAGTGATAATTGAACGAGTCGCGTCCGTCCCGGCTTCGCGCGGCCCCCGCGCCGCCTCCGCGCCGGTCCCGTGCCGATCCCGCGCGGGACGCGTGCCGCACGCACTGACACACGTATCGAACATTTAGTATGCTAACGACACTTTTATGACGTCACCAGCTATTGAAGCCGCGCCGCCGATATGCAATTGCACATGTTCGGGCTTCAAAATCACCCGCTGTTAACGTTTAACCCTAATTGCTGATGAGTAAAATTGTAATTAGATTTTGGTAATTACTGACACAATAGCGTTATGTGATATCGTGCGTTGAATACACAAACAGGTGCACAATATTACGGGATATTGAGTTCTAACGAGTATTTCATTAAATAGTTCTGAGTTCCCTAGTGTAGCAAACAAAAAGTAAATAAAGAAGGATTCTATGAACACGTAGATATTAAGAAATTATAAAAATAATACTTATCTCTCATACCTGTTTCATGACTCGTGTATCATGTCACACAATATGTCTATGTTGTGAACCTTCTACAAAGTATTATAATAATTAGTTTATCTCTAGTGGTGACTGATTAAAGTTGCTGAACAAATTTGTGTCCAGTGTCGGGCGTGTCGTACTGGGTCACTACAAGCCACGGCCGCGCGTGTCAACTACATAGAGTGCGGACCGCTCGGCTGTCCGCGCCCACACTGGTCGTCGCACCGTCGCACGGTCGTAGTAAGGCACCGATTGATATTAGTTCGCTTAACTTCGGGCTTTGTTCCCGCTGCGGTATACTGCTGTGTTGCTTGTTTGAATGACCCTGTCGTCGAGTTACTATTGCACGTGTGTTTATCAAACGACAAATCTATTACATGGTCAAAAATGTTGATGTAAAATTAATATTTTATAATTTTGGAATTCCAACCCATGAACCACAGCTTTCTCATTTTGTTCCCTAACCCATTTTTAAATGACCTCTTTAGTTTACTTCCTGACTGTTTATAAAATATAAACACATTCATCAATGCTATCGCCGGAAACAATCGTATTATTACATCAAAATATATCATGATGAATTAAAACTCAATCGCTTTCACAAACAAAAGGTAATATTCCTCTGAAATTAAGCCCGTTGTTCTCTTGTACAAATAAAACTCACAAAAGAGCATTACACATTAACGTACCCATATTAATATCCAATAACAATTACATTGTGATTTGGGAGATACTTATCGGCCGCCGTGACGCGCACCACTTTTATTGTTGTTCGGTCCGGCTTGAGCGCCGCGTCCGCGACAAACCATTTTAATTAATAATTTTATTGGGATTTATTTAACAAGATTTTACGAGTTTCGAATGTTCCGAACTGCGTATTGTTAACCCGTTGGGTTTACAAAATATTTAAGTGTTCATAAAAAGGCATCCTACTGATACTGCTCATCACTTACTCAGTTTTTATGTAACAAATTTTCCGTGTTTGTGCGCCATTTAATTTGAATTTAGTTTGATATGGCATAATAGTCACGGTTATTGATCTTTGATAATTGACTCTACCCTTGAAGTAGCTAAGTACTGGCACAAATCGATATTGTTATCATATCAAAATTTTATGAAATAGAGTAGTACCGACCTCTACAATTTGTGAAGTTAAAATAAATGCATATATGCGTTTGCGGGAGTACTTATTCAACATGCCCGTACATTTGTTTGCGTGTCACCATCGCGGGGAAGGTTCACTTGCTGCGCACTTACAGCCCGAATCTGGAACAACAAATCCTATGTTCAGGCGGCCGGCGTGCCGGCGTCGTGCGAGTGTCGTGCGGGCGGTTTGCAGGCGGCGTGCGGGCGGTGTGGTGCAAAGTAGACGTGAATGAGCGTCTAATCGCGGCGATCAATCAGCGCCGACTGCGGCCGGATGCTTGCCCTAACGCGCCGCCGACACGCGACACGCGCTCGTGCTTCCGCCGCCGCCCGCGCCAGCCGCGACGGTCCGGACGCCGCGGTCCCGCCTGCCCACTAGGACAAGAGCAAATTCTCCTATAATAACATTTGATATTGTCACATAAAGGCCGTCAGCCGTATCCCCTCCTCTCCCTCCACCCCTCCCCCCGGCTCCCCGCACTTCCTCTCGGCCCTCGATGCCCGCGGCCAAATACCAATAAATCCGTGATACACATAATGTCACCTGTCAATCTTCTTCTTCTTTTCGAGTCGATGGTAATCTTGTATATTAAAGTTTAAATACGCTTCGCCCAGAAGTTGTACCTGTCAATATTTCACTTAATTGTAAGTTGGTAAATTTTCGCTGAAAATTGAAAACAGTCATTAGAAAATTAAAACCTATTTATTATACAATCAATTATGTGTGTGTAGTTACTATATTGCAAGTTTTATTATCAATCAAGGTTTATTGTCTATGTAGTATCGTATGTAGTCACGCGTGCATCACACTTGTCTGAAGATGACGAGCTGCACTTATATAAGTTGGCGCAACTGATTTTAATTCATAGTTACTTCTTAAACCTACGGCGAGCGGAGACTTGTAAACTAACTACACTACACTACATTACACTACGACTAACAAACTGTACTTATATTTATTCAAACCGCAGTGTAAATCGTAGGGAGAGGCTTCTGTTGAAGCCTGTATGTCGGCTGGTAGTAGTAGTTGATTGACAATCCTATAAAATTATGATGAAAAGATGATACATATAGGTTTATACATCGTTTTCATAATGGTTTAGGTATCATATTCATGGAATATGAGCGGTAATCAAATTGTCATGCTCAAACAGTATTTATCATGTAGCGTCCCACGGACTACTTTCACGTACGAGTATGTCGTGGGTACTGCCAAGATTACATTACCAACTTGGGTACTTGTTATTATACGATTTGTTCGTGAAATTATAAAGTTACCCTATACCGTATACATAAACGGATTTAATTGAAATAAAACAAGTTTTATGAATATTTCCGTGTTTATTGTTAAAATTTAAATTATACGACATTTCGAACAAACTCGGGCAGCGGCGCCGTTATCAGCTACCGCGGACAATTCCGGGGACAACATTAAAATTTAAATAAACGCCAAATAGCCGTTATGTTGGCTCCGGTTCAATACGAACTTGCAAACATCCGCCGTTAAGGTAACTACGTCAATGTTCAGCTGTTACGTATAAACGACCAGTATTTGAGAACACACGAAAACGCTATTAACTATCGCAAGGAAATGACAGCTTGTTTTTTGTGAGTGAGCAGTGAGTGGGCCGCGAGCCCGAGTATAGGGCGGGGCGACGACAGACAGGCACGTTCTGAGGCCACTTATACGATACGATTACCTGGATTATAATATATTATTGTCTTTAACGTGAAATATTATGTACGTAGGTACTACGTATTACGAAAATAAGCCTTAACATTAAAATTTCTCCGTCTTGAGCCTCCTTACTATATAGCGTCGTGTGTTCAGCTCGGGTGGAGGCGCGCCGCTACGTGCGTTACGGGCGCGCAGCACGGCACCAGCACCTGTGCTAGGGCCGCCACTGTTGTATCCCGAAGAAGAGAGCGTCTTTTGTTTCGCGACCGTATTTTCCGTTTAAATCCTGTTATAAACATATATCAAACAAAGAAAAAAGCTTGATAAACGTAAACCTTAAAAAAATAAAGACCTAATATAGCTTTATGTAATTATGTTTTACTGTATTTGTTTTTTGTTACTAAGAGAAGATATAGCTTAAACCGATTCTCTAGAATATGAAAACATTGTTTGTGTCAGTTCAATTTTATATAGATTAGTTGTAATTACATGTACATAAATTCTTTGTACCTATTTTTAAATGATTTATTAATCTATATATTATAAAAACATGTGCCATTTCGTTATAAAAGTTTGGTCGAATTTTATTATACTCAGACTTATTAAATTGCCACCAGACTGTAAGTAACCCGAGATAAAATTAATCTCCATTGAATGTGTATCTGTTGAGATCAGAGCGTTATAATAATATATTTGCGGGCAGTTTGTCACTGCAAACAAATTCATTTCAAAGACAAAGGAATTCAGAATGTGCCACAAAAGTGAGACTCACCACACTCGTCCGACACAAACACGCTCAGTACCGTGTGAACACACGGTACTGAGAGCTACTGAGCTCGTCATGCGCCTAGATCGTACCGTTACAAAGTTTGGATGAACATAACGACACTAACTTTTTCGCTTCAGATCGCTAGAAGTAGTTCTACGTTACAACTACCATTTGGGCTGTTGCAGCCTATTTTAGATAATTACTGAAACAAAAGTGAGCGGTTTTTGCGAAGCGACGTGGCGGGGCGGGAAGAGCGGCCGGTTCCGGCGGGCGCGGGCTTTGTTCGCGGGCCCCGGCCCTGGTCGGCCCTGCCCCGGCCCTGCCCGGCCCTCCCGCGTGCCCGCATTGTTTCTAATTAATCACGAGCTCTCGGCGACCCGACATTGTGTTTCTTTTCTATTATGTATGTGCATACGTAGAGCATTACGCGGCGGAGGCGGTAAGATGGTGCCGCAGGTATCGGCCGCCGCGCCGCCTGTGCCCGCACCTACTGATGAGCTGCGCAATACTCTACCTATATTCAGGTGCGGCTGCTCGTATTGAGTTTATGACTTTTGTAAATTTAAACGATGAGAATCGATAGTTTCAATATGAAATCAATCAGTACTTGTAGAGATATAGTTAACACACTGACATTAGTGTTCAATTATGAAGTTTTGTGTGGGGTTTTGCATAACATTTGGTGGTTGTACTTTACGGATTAAAAAATATTCAATTTATTGCTGACACTATTCCTCTCTTAATCTGACTGTACATGTACTATGATTGAGCGATGCAAGGGAGTGGGTTGAATCTTATGTCGTACTTTTTACACCTTACTACGAACAATACAATAGCAAGTACCAATGTGGCTTTTTCAAAGTTATATGTACTTTCTTAATTATTCTAAGACACTACTGACAAACGGTGAAGGAAAACATCGTGAGGAAACCTAGATTCCAAAATTTGGGATACGAAATCGCCAATCCGCAGAGAGCAAGCGTGGTGATCAATGCTCGTGCCTTCTCTATATGGGAAGAGGCCTGTGCCCAGCAGTGGGACGTTTATAGGCTGGATTATTATTATTATCTTAATATATATAAATCTCGTGTCACAATGTTTGTCCTCAATGGACTCCTAAACCACTTAACCGATTATAATAAAATTCGCACACCATGTGCAGTTCGATCCAACTTGAGAGATAGGATAGTTTAAATCTCAAATTATAGTCGCAATTTTAAGAAATTGAAGCGGACGAAGTCGCGGGAATCAGCTAGTTATATTATATTTCTTCAAAACTGTTGGTTGTTTTAGCATACACAACTGTTTAGTTCTTCAAACTTCTATGAAATTGACTTGTGTTGACCGTCTGTACCACTATGAGTTCTTAGAAGCAGGAGACATTCTGAGAAGTAGTTCCCTCAAGCAAGGACTGCTACCGGGAAATGTGTAATAATGTGAGGAGCATACTCGCACTTACCCCGGCAGCCCGCGTGTTCTGCGTGGCCCGCCTGGCCCGCGTGGCCCCGAGCCTCGGCTTGCAGGCCGCGCCGGCCGCGAGCTGCTCCTCGCAGAACAATACAACACGAGCTCGTTGTTTTCTTTTCTCTTCCTCGAGTGTGTATTCAGACGTGTCGAGTGGCCGAGCTCCGGCCAAACGACTACACAAAGCCGATTGAGAATGAGGAAAAGTTCTCTTAATTTTGTTTTTGCTCTTAACAGAGCATTAACGGATGACGAAGCAGTTCTCAGCTTAGCGATGAAGACCTCTCAGCTCAAGTACCGACGTCGCAATGTAAAGACTTCACGTGGTATTCAGTCTTCATAAATAATGCCGTGGCCTTGGAATATCGTAAATAAATATTTTTTTCTATTGAATGGATATATTTAAAACAAAGCTATAAAAATATAGCGGAAAGAAATTAGGTTCGAGGCATCTGCATAATACATGAGTCGCTTAAGTTAAAACTTTGTGTTATTTTCAAGCAGCGTGCTTCCATGCAGTGCTTAGGCTTAGCCCGTACTCATGCTAATCGCGTCCGCTCGCAGTCCGCCGCCACCAGGACATTACAGATAACGTCGCTCCGTGCACCGTACCCCCCCCCCCTATCGCCTTCACCCCGCCATCCCGCCGCCCCGCAGGGCGCGGGGTCAGCTCACCTAGCGCTGGCCGCTAGAGCTAGCTCCCCTGGCTCGTCGCTCTACTTTCCGCTGCACATTATAGTGTACATAACACTCGCTAGCTTCAATGCGGCTGATATTATCGATGTTTGCCGCGCACTGCCAGTTTAATCTATACGTGTTTGCAATAATGATTAATGATTTTTTTAAGATACTATGTTTGTCTGTAAACTGTGGCGTGTCGAAGTCTTCTTTGATTTGCGAATATCGAACTTATAATACTGGTGGTTGTAATATTAAAGCTCGATGTTGGCAAATGGTGGTGTTTTACGCCGTTTTACGACGCCGATACGGCACCGCGCTCCGCCGGCGATACGGTGTCACTCGCCGCGGGGGCCGCTTGCTATTCTTATCCGAATGCATTAGTTATCAAACCTCGAAATGATATGTCGATTGAATAGTTGGTTTTCTATATAGTTAATTTTGCCTCCTTTTATAATGTTTCGAGTTTCACCAGATTTAGCGGAATACCGTATGTCAAATTAAGGTGCCTCCCAAGATACAGAAATGTTTCGGTATGGCACAATTTTATCAGTGCATATACAATCAATAACTAACCAAGTTTTCGAAAATTTGTATTTTTGAATATATGTCTCTACATATCGACGATAATGTATTGCAGAAGACATATACATATTAATAATTATAAGAGGGTGACTTTCCGAGGGTCCTCTGTTTGTGTTGCTGAACCAACATCATATGGCCGCCGCGCCGGCACACAACGCGCACAGTCTGCTCGCATGTGCGGAGCTTCAATATCTCTGGAGTTTTCCTCTTCGGGTCACTTTACATTAGCATCATCTGTCAATAACATCATTACAGCGTGACGAGCGAAGCGAGATGTTTGTTGGTTTGTGTTTACGAAGCAAGGTTTATGTTCGGTTCCTGTTTACTGCTGTCCGTTATATTCAATGAATATCTTACGATTGGATTAGCTGACTGAAGCGGTTTATAAGGGGTAAATAAAACTGAATGTCTGTGCTGATCACTACTGCTAATCTATCTGAAAGTAATGTAATGTGATATGTATTTTGCTTAGTGAAAGGACATCTAAAAGATCCTTAACTTTTGTTAGTGTTGAATGAACACTCTTAGGTCAGGCGGCCGCACCGCACGCGCGCGCCTCGCTCTGGCCTCAACTTACAAGTTATCTCGAGACCCGTTCCCCGCGTCAGGTAACTCGCCACACTTCCCGCAGCTCCATATCTACTTATACTTTTCAACATCTAAATTTCTATGGTCTCCTGCGCTAGATGATAATGATCCTTCGGTCTTTAGTATAAGGTTGCAGTTTCTGTGTAACGCTATAAGTAGACAATATGTAGTCGCTGACCGTACAAGTCAAAGGCACAATGGGCGGCCAGTTTACGATCCGCGGCGGTAATGCGACGCAGCCGCTATCGCACCCACTTAGCATATTTTCACAATAAACACGACTCAAACACGCCACGCAAACTAATAATCAACCTTAATATTATATCCGTAAAGTTGAGATTACATCGCCACTACACACCATATTCAGTGTACTTAGCCGCAGTAGAGATGTTATTCAGTAATTCAAGTCAGCTCGAGCTTAATTTATTATTTTACAAGTTACGCTACTTTCTGCGAAACTACCGCGTCGAGGTTTTCGCTTCATTTCTTTTTCAACACCGGGGCGCTAGCAAACTGAAATTATTTTGCGTTTTCTTTGAATGAAAGAATATCAAAATGTAATACATTTTCATAAAAAACGCTTGCTGTGTACCTGACGTATTTGCGGTACTAAGTCGCATGTACATATAATTTCTGATTACATCCAACATTGTACTAAACGAAGTCAAGCATATTCTATTGATATATCGTGTTTACATTCAGTTAACACAGACAATGGCTGTCAAATTCTTAGTAAGACACTAATCATATTAGTTTACTAATGTTAGTGAAACTAAATTTTTCAGAATAGTTACATGTTTATCAACGGACAATAACAAATACATTTTAAGTTATTAAATTAGTAAATGTTAATAAGATTTGTAAGAAGCAATTGTCAACGTGTCAAAAAAGATATTTGTTATTGTTCTGAATAAATACCAGAATACATCATATAACAAACAAACAATAAACTCAAAATGTTATCATAACTCTTCGAATATTCATGAGTCGATGACAATTCAATATTGGCGTAGCAAGTGGTCACGCGTAGCCAACATGCAAACACCAATCAGCGGTGCGCCAGCGCTACGATATACCGTAGCCCGCGCGTGGTGAGGCCTACGCTTTGCTACGGAGACCGTAGAGGCGTCCCATCTCAATTTACATACTCGATATTAGTAACTTGCGTACTAATTGCTAAAATCTAGAAAGTATATTAAATAAAAATTTTAATTATATTATGTACAATGTTTTGAATCAGTAAAAATTACGAACTAAAGTTTTATAATAATATCTAAATTGGTTATTTTTCTTTTGACGCAGCCGTTCCTTTAGATTTTACAAGATTTTAACTATTATATGTTTTTACAGAACTGGTCACTAGCTGTAAGATATATAGTGGTGTGTTCTATACTTAATTAACTTTTAATTCGTTTATTAACGGTCATCGAGGCTATTTATATCGAAGGCGCGCTTGTGACTCGCACGCGACCGGTCGCTTCGCTACCTCGAGATCGATTGCCTCATCGACGTACTAAGAGTTGATCCGTTATTATTTTAGTTATTAGAACGAGAATGCTCACACATAGCCCGCCCCCCCCCCCTCAAGCTGTCTGGTTCCCTTCCTCCCCCCGGAGCTCGGTCACAGCGGCTGCACCCGCTGATCGTCGCCTGCGACCTCTACAGCTCCACAGTATTGTCGATTCAATTCCTGGTTCGCTTTGTTGTGTAATCGAATTACTCTCGTTTAGCCGACGGGCGTTATTAAATAAAAACAAGAACAAAGGCTCGCGACGTAAGCCTTGCACATCCTGCGCCACCTCCCCTCCTGCTCTCCTGCCGCACCCCCCTCGCCACCAGTATGTGCGAATTAAGAAAACAATGAATATTGCGCGACGTTATTGTCGAGCCAATGTTTAGGAGCCACATTACAAGTCATGTGTTTAGAAAAAATTGACGTATTTAATTGACGATTTAAGTAAATTGAACATAGTAAGTAAATCTCGCAATCTTGTCGAGGCTTCATGCGGCGCGCGCGTGACGTACCCGCGACGATCCGCGCGTGATGACGTCACAGCCACAAGTCCTCGTGCGTACAAGTGTCGCGGCTCGCCTCGCCGATGTTACTTTTATGCGATCTCAAAAAGGCGGTTCCAATACTATGTCAAAGTAAAAGCTTTGAGCATGTCGCGCATACACTGGCATGTACAATTTACTTGGATCACGTAATTCTAAGTTGCAATGTCTTCGGGGAGCTCGGAAACCAATAGTTAAACTCAAGTCTTGCAAGAGAATCGTCAAATTCAACCGTATATTTGGCATTCGGTTTATTTACTTGTATTGCATACACTGTGGTTTTAGTGCTGTATATAGGTAATTCTATCATGCGCACCAAGTAATATAGTCAACAAAAAATAGAGTTAAAATATTGTTGGTTCACAAGTCTATTGGATTTCGCGCAGGCAGATGAACGTTTTTTGATATTTTGTTTGTGCAGGTCGTGCCGCGCGCCTCGTTGTTCTCACTCAACTAATTCATTTTTTTTTTTCGTAAAACAATCTGGTGTAGTTTTTGAAGATTGACCACTTTGAATTAAGGACTTTATTTTTTTTTTACCTAGCAAAATGCTTAAAAATACAAAACATTCAAATAGCACCAATAGTTAAACAAAATTGCGTCTCAACCGCGGCGTCCCCCGCAGCGCCCATCGCGCCTAATAAGATCGGCACACACACACACATGCGTGCGTAGAATAAACACAAACGCACGCTCTCGTTATTTGCATACGCGCCGACCTCATTACAGTAAATAGCGAGGTACCACAGAATTAGCCCTCGCCGCGTCGCGCACTATGTATGTACGTCGCACAACCCTTTGGCCGACCCTTCCGTATAAATAGGTACAATAGAAAATAACAAGATCACTTCCCCTCGAATCTGCGCCAGAACAACGACGTGAGCCGGTTACCGCCACGCGAAATCCTATCTCGAGAATAGTTATTACACTTCTATGAAAAGAAATAATGTGCATTAATTGAATATCTATATCGGGAATATAGACAAAATGATGCACACTAAACTAAAATATGTCAAGAATGCAATTATACCTACCTTATACAGGTATACGTTAACAACTTCTAGCTATAGAGAAATGAGTCTGTTATCTCGACAATTTCTGTTAGACTGTCTCGTCTGTTATCTTGTACAATATAATGTGTACTGTTACGTTCCAAAACATTTCGGAGCCACACAACGCATGCCTGGCTCGAGGGGAATCTGGACGATATCTCCCAAAGCTCGAGGTAATCTAAGATTACAAATTAATATATCTCTAACAAATATATTTATATTTGTTAGTTTGTTATATTTATTTATGTTCATTGCCAGAGTGCATTTTGTTCCAGTTGTTTCTAATGTATTTATAACAACTAAATTGTTAATTAATACTTTCTTTTAAAACTGTATTTCTATAATAGCAACGTTAGAATAAGTTATTTATTTCTTCGCGGATCAAGGAATACTCTACGATGGCATGGCCACGTAGCACATTGTTGCGTAGCAGACGTAGCATACGTAGTGCTCGTAGCACACGTATCATGATAGCTTGTGTATTTTGTAAATTAACAAAAATATAAGTAAATCAAAATAAACATAAACATTATTAAAATTGTGAAATTATTTAGATTAGTTGACAAGAAAATACCAGATAAGCATTTAAATTTAACTATGTCATATATATATTTTTATTATGTAACTATATAAAGTCAGTTCATAATTGCCAACGTTTAACTTTATCCCAGATATAGTATCCGAGTATACGATACAGTCACGAGACAGGCTCGGAGCTGAGGAGCGCCGCGAGACGCGTGACGTCATCACACGTGCCGCTGTTTTTAATTACCTCCAGTGGCGCTAGTTTATTTTGGCAGCTTGTAGCCGCCACCGACATATTTGTTATTTGTTCTCTTTGAAGCCCACGTAATAAATATAGCAAATGTTTGTTTCATGACTAAGGTTATTTATCTTCCAGAATTACTTAAAATATCAATTATTATTCCCGCAAATTAGCTACCTAGCCTACCTAGCCTACCTAGCCTACCTAGCTAAGAGTGTATAATAAGAAGACAAACAGTGACAAAAAGGTGCTCGACTTTAATTCTTTACAATTGGATTTACAACCATTCGGGAAATATCCAAGGCTTTTATTATATTTATTTTTATTTCAATCATAGACATGTTATTATCTAAATAAGCTTAAAATTTTTATAACTTAATTTAAGCTGAAAAAGGAGGCATTTCTTTTTTATTAATATTCTAGTCATTACACAAGCTAGTCATGTAATGTGGTCCGGTCCCGCACCGGCTCCGGCCCGGACCGGGCCGTAATCACCGCGACACGCTCCTCTTCATGACAACATCAGAATAAAATAATATTAATATATTCCGCCAGCTTAGTGACCCGGCACCGCGCGCCCTGGGAATAAGAATGTGTGGGGACTCGGACACACACTCACATAATACTGCAGTTTTAGTATGAACTTACACATTACATACTGCACTAAAAAAGAATACGAAAAATAGAATTCAAATCAACTTTTTTGTAAGTACACATATATACAAAGTATTCGGTTAGTTTCAGCTTATTGTAGAAGCAGATTGGTGGAAGTGTCGCACGTTTTTGTGTGACAGATGCTGTTACATGACGCGGGATGCGCCGACATGGAAGGTACCCAAGTGAGAGAGAACGTATACTCGCAGCAACATCCACTTATGTTATAACATATAAGAATATTACTTTAAGGATAATATTATTAATTTCGTACCTTATCCTAATTATGTAACGTTCTGTGAACGAACGAGATTAATACATGATCAAAGCGCAACTACCGAACTGAATACATCACATCGTGATTAAGTTTTCTTTGGCTAGACGAAGAACATGGAGGTATCTAGTAAGGAGGGTTACGCACACACGTCACTGTGTGTTAGATAACATAATGTGATTATGGCATAGTAATGGGAGTACGCACTCAGCAGCCGCCGCACGCGGTGGCTCGCCGCGCGCTCACATCGACCCGCGCCACTGTGGAAGTACTCCCGGATAGCGGACCTGCACGACACCCTTCTAATACTCAACATACTTCACTATGAGAAGCTATTTGACGGAACAACCTCACAACCTAAAGATAATTCTCAAATACACGAAGGATGCGTAATAGCAAGAGTAAGTAATTGCATCATTTAATAGTACAACGCTTTAGATACATCAGATCCTACTGCCAATGCGGGATGAAATTCATGTGGTACTTATTGTGCCAGAATGGAAGTTTGTTATGATCTACCTGGAAAGCCGCAGGCGTGGCCGCGCGCTGGGACGGCGAATGAAACATGCATCAAGCACCGGTTCGTTAGTCACAAAGCGTCGCCATCAAAAAGCAATGAAATTATAAGAGCGACGAACAAATTGGAAAACTATTATGTGTCCGTCAGACTCGTTATTTACTGAGCAATTTGGCGAATGGAATTAACTCGGACGCGGGTTGCACAACCGGCCTCCAATTTGTGCTGTTGCCGCCGCGTCACCGCGTCACCGCTCGCGCTGAGAGCACAGAATATCCGCACTCGCTCTTTTATCATTTTGATTGTAACAAGGTATAAGATTAAATTATAAAAAGGCTCGCTCGTCAAATTAATCCGCGTTGGTGCGTGACACGAATCTCGGGAAATGTTGTGGTTGAACCACTTGCCAAGTTCCGGCAGAAGTTTAACTTTGGTACACAATCGCACAAACTTAAAAATATAAAAATAAACAGTTTTGTTTATAAACAGACATCAATAACAAAATAGAAACGAGCGTATTGACTTCTACAAGCTTAATTTTCTGAAAAAACAATTATTGATATATACGAACATAAGAGTCAACCTTCTGTAGTAATCTCAAAGTGTGCCGGTGGACCGCCCCCCCCCCTCCCCTCTCGCCTGCTGTTAGCTTATTTAGCGAACACAGGTGCCTAGTGACCTTACGGGATTATCTTGTTCATTTAAACAAACGAAAATCATACACAGTTGTAATTTAAGCTCGCTCAGCCTGATAACACTGAATGTTTAATACATTCAAACATACAGTAATATTACTCTTGGCTGTACACATCTGCCGTATGTGAAACAGAGCTGCGATACCTACCGACTGTCTACATAATGCGACTTAAACTTTTCATGTACTAGTCATATTATAATTTAGGTAGAATCTATTTAAGCGGCAAATCTATACTAACTTTGTCATTTACTCATACAATTAAATGTTTGTATGGATCATGTATAGTATGGAAATATCAAATTGTCATTAACTATTTATAACTGTAAAAGAAACCAGCATTTGTGGCATTACCATTCAATAAGTATTGCGTGGTCAATCACATAAATATGATCCACTTTTATTATTATTCCCTCGACAAACAAAACATCAATTTAACTGTGGCCAGTACAATGGTATCAGGGGCGATCCTTATCGTTAACCGACAGCGAGCGCCGAACAATCGAGCCACGTTTTATTTTTATTACTGCTATTACAAGATGCACCCCGAACGAGCTCGTTCATCGGCGTATCATCTCATATACGAATGTAGTGTCGTGGTGCAGAGCATCATATCGGGCGGCAAGCGGCGGTGTGACATCAAAGGCCGCGCTATAATTTGCTATCTGTCTCGCGTCGCGTCATCAGTGTTTTACACAGCACGTTGACAGTTGCTCAACACTCGTCGTCATGATGCGTGTTTCACACTTAGATTGATAAAAGCCAGATGTCACTCATGGCTGTTCTTTTGTTTTGTTCCCGATATAAAAGGGACAAAAAATCACACATAAGTCCAAAATTGTACTAACTTCGACTACTGACAACGCGAGACATTCCATTGATTAACTGTTCTACTACTAATATGTGGTGAAACAGAAATATATAGAAACAGATTGTGAACTTCATTTCGTAACTGCGAAATAAAACAAATTCGGAAATTATACGTCACAAAGCTGGGAAACAACATCAAACAATATATAATACAAGCTAATAACGCAGTAACGAGCTAGTTCTGCGTCAATATTATTTAATATTTACATTGTGAGATAGTTCCCGGCGACCTCTCCTCGGCAAGACAAACACGAAGTCTGTGCACGTGTGCTCGCCAGCGCCGGAGTCACCCGCCAGCGCCGCGCGCATGCAGGCGTCATAAATACTATGACATCTTAGCACTTAAACTAATAATATCCTTACAAGGAAAATCTTTAATCGTATAATAAGCAATTTTATGAAAGCTTATACTGAAATAAATAACTACGAAAATGGGTCTGGTGCAGAGGTTTTTTTTCGTAAAAGAATGAAATACGCAACACACATAAACTCTGTAGAAAAAACGCTAAATAAATTCCCTGTAAGCGTTTCCTTTTGAAAGGCAGTCAGACGGAAAATTCAATTTATAGTCGAGACGACTGCATTAACAACTTGTTTATAGAAATATATTTTTAGTTGAAATCACTTAGGAAGTGAACACTCTAATTCGAAACTAACTTAACAGCCCATCGCGGCTGGACAGGACAGCTCGTGACGCTGGGTGTCTTCGTCTTAGCTAATTATTGCTTCATCTAATTTTACTTCATTTTTCTTTTACATAAATGAGAGCCAGGACTAGTCCCTTACTTATTTAAAAAAACTTTTAAGTGAGTAATTGAAATACTATAAATTATCAACAAAATAATTGCAGTAAGGATGGCATTCATTTCTTAAAATTCTCCTACAAATTTTAATATAATCCTATAACATAGTAAATGACTATCAAAATAATGATATTACAATTTTTGTTGGTCAGCTCAAGCAAATGGTTATGTTCGCAATAAGGAGTCAGTTAGCGCGAGCCTCGCTGCAGGCAATTCTCAGATATTGAAGTCATCATTATAACTGTCGACTTTTCAAACGACGAGAAATAATAATATTTTTCTTAAATTGAGATTTGAAATACTTGCAAAATGAAATGAGTTTGGAAATTGTTTCGAGTATATTAGGGTACATAAGTATATGATCTCAGCGTGACATAATATATTATTATGAAGAGAATGTCCGGGAGTCAATCGATATCTCTATTGACCGGGAGAAAGTATTAATGACTTTCTGAAATTAGTGAAAGTCACGTGTTCTAATAATATTTTATACCTGTCGCGCTGGAAAAAGCTGACCATTTTGATAAGGCACTAAAGGAAAAATTTGAAGGAAAATGCACTTTAAAAGCTACAGTTCTGCATGCACTATCACTCGGGGAATGTTACTATGGAAAATGTTTTGTTTCCGTCGGGGATCGCCCCAATAGAAACATCGCCAGTTTAATTGCACCCTCGATACTATCTGACAGACGATTAAATAAACTAATCACCCTTTTACGTAAAACCTTCGCTCGATATTTCGTTCGCAATCCGTGGGAATTTATATTGTTTGTATTAATATAACAAGTTAACGAGAACTTTGTATCAAGTTCGACAAGCGGTACTAAAGCTCGTCTACTAAGATCATGTGAGATGTGATAGATAGAGTAATAACTACTCTTAACACACTTAGGTGGCATATAACTCTGCTCGTCTGTCAGAATAATGTTAACGTTGTTACTTTTGATAATTCTAGATATAAAAACGATATATTCTAGATATGAAAGTAAATAAATCCACTCGTCGGATTATAAAGTTGTGAACTAGCTGAGGCGAGCAGGCGAGCGTTGAGTCCACAATAAAACTGCTCGTCACACTCGTCACTCGTCATACTTCTGCGGGAGACGACGCTGACGTAGCACCCCCCCCCCCCTGCCTCACTCCTGCCTTGCCCCTGCCCCCCCTCTCCCCGGCGCACCTCTCAGGCACATTCAATAGCCGCCGCTGAAAAATATGTAAGAGCAGCAGAATCTTGCGGCGGCGGCGGCTTTCATAAATGATCGTTTTAAGCCTTCAGTTATTTTCAGTAAAGTGCTGTTTCAATGAGCGTTACCACAGCCACAAGACTCCCGTGTCACGGTTAATATTGATACTGCTTTATTTACTACCTCCTTTTTGAACTCAATTAGGTTAAAACTCTCTTAGCCATTGCTATGTACTCTCTCATCAAGTTGATTTTTAAAAACCCTCTGTTACAAAACCAACATCTTTGTTGCAACTCATTGGTTTCAGTTAAATAACATTGTTTAGGTGAAATTATTGCTACCACATAGATTTTAATTTTCCATTAGGTACCTAGTCCTACTTCCATAATACACTATAGCTTATCCGCTCTTCACATTAATAAACTTATTTCATTATCGTGGTTTGCATTATTTCTGCAGATGGTACGAAACGAATATATCCTTTTCATATTTATTTTCATGTCTATGTTTTAACAAATTTCCGTATTTAAATCACGTAAGTCGTGCCACTATCTCAGTTTTACCTGTATTGGTTAAAATTTTAAGCTCGCTAGTTTTCAGAACGAATATTGAACAAGTCGTGCACCTTATTACAACCCACTCTTCATATATAAGTAGTATCTGCTGTACCTTATTTATTCAGTTTACCTCTTAAATACTTTCAGTATTTATAAGTACTAAATATAATGTTTGTAGACTTATGTAGCTACATAATGTAGATATGCGTTACAAATGGGGAGTATGGCGGACAAAGCTAGCAGCTCGCCGTCATGCGACGCAGGAAGTTCAGCGCGGGCCGCGTCCGGAAACATGCACTATTGAACAGTTCACATATTTTTTAAAAGCAACATTTCTCCAAGCCCATAATGATACAGCTATGATGATTATCAAGTTTTATACTAACATTGATTTGATCACAATATATTTTATTTGATTACAAAAGTAATGACCATCCGAGCAACACAACTATAGTGGTAGGTAGGGGTCAAAGTAACAAGCATAATGATGAGAGCGCGATGTATCGGCGCCGGCGCGAGGCGTGAGGTGTAGCTCGTGACTTGTGTCGCTGCGAGCTCGGCTAATGAGGCTGACTTATCGTTATTTCTAGTTGAATTTGTTTGAAAGAACTCGTAAAAACTTCGCCGGAGCCATTCCGTAACTATTAACGATGCTGTAAAAGTCACTTGTGGGACAGCGCCCTCATTGGCCTCGATCACAATATTATGTAAAACAGGTAGGTGTTGCCTCGCCCTCCCTGCTACCTGGTGACGTCACTCACGCTCTTATTTCTTAACCGTTAATTAATATTACTATATCACCAGCCTGTAACTTGTCCATTGCTGGACAAAAGCTTCTTTCTATATAAAAAATCGATTTAAGCTCTTGTTTATTTGTAATCAACAATCTTTCAAATTAAAAATAAAACACTACAGCACTTGGTAGCACTTAGTAGCACTTTAGTTAATACCTGTGTTTAGTTTAGGTTTCGTGTAAAGCCAACAGGCAGGTCTCAGGCCGCTACAGCTCACTACGGTTCAGATTAAGTCAGCGTAACGTTTGACTCGGCTTGGGAGCGCGCCGCTGTTTGTCCAGCGATTAGCCGCGCTCGGTCCGCGCGCAGTTCCCGCCGCCGCCGCACGCCGCGCGCCGGCGCTACTGTGCACACTGTCGTTAGCGGCACGAACGCCGGAGGTGATCAACAGTCATTTATTGTAATAACTGTGAGAAAACTAAACACTAGTCTGCCACAACAACTTTTAATAAACAATTTTTATATGTTGATGATGACGATGATGAACTCGAGTGTGGATTACGAGGCGATCGAGAAGAGACCACGACATCACTTATAACTTATTGATATCTTATTCATTAATACGTAATCATTAGCATGTGTGGTCATAACCTAGGTGTTCCATTTTAAATTTTAATTAGGAAGAGAAGTGTAGAGCTAACAAAATTACTCGAACCGGTTTAAGTAGAGATGTAAAACTTAGACAGGTATCAAATACATTTAATTGTAAGTATCGTCATTAGTAGGAAAAAATAAAAAAATAATAATAAGTAAAGAAACGCTAACGCTAGGTGGCGGCGTGTGTTATTGCAGCGCGTACTACTACTATTTTTTCTAAACTAATATTGTTAATAAGAATTCAGATGCCGTTTAAACTTCTACTCCTTAAACATTTTACGTAATACCTCTATTGTAATGTAACATCCAAATGCAATAACACCGTAACTTGGAGTCTCAACAAACTCTTTCTTACTTATTAACTTATAAGACAGCGGAGAGAAACTTGTGCAGCCGCTCGCGCGATATGGTAAAAGCGCGATGCCCAGCGTGTGTGTGTCGTGTGCACACACAAAAATGCGCGTGTGTGCGTGTGGGATGGAGCCTCGTGCCAGCTCGGCTCTGCTCGGCTGCGCTCGGTATCATCTGTATCATACAGGTGCTTGCTGTAAAGCAGATTATGATCCTCTGGCAGCGCCTCACTGCCTCATAAAAATATTCCGGAGCGCACTCTCTTAGCATACATTTAGCCTAAAACTGAAATACATCACTAGTTATCGGTATGAGAAGATTGTTATATTCAAAACCAAAACTACTACAAAACCAAGAATACGATGCCGCGCCGGTGAACTACTTTTGCATGGTGTCGCAGCCGATGCAGGCAATACGTTCAAAATCAAAATCAAAATCAAAATCAAAATATTTTTATTTCAAGTAGGCCTTTATTAAGCTCTTTTAAAACGTTCAATTACTGACTCTAGCTGCAGGTTCCAAAATGTCATTCCAATGGAGAAGAACCGGCAAGAAACTCCATAGGTTACTCTTTTGAAAAAAAGGTTAACATCAATGTTAAAAATACAATTATTTTAAAAAATATACAAATATGCGACAACAACGTAAATAGCAAAATGCTTAGATTAATGTAAACGATGTCATCCAAAATGCAAGAAAAATAAAGTAGTACACACAACTAAATTTACATTGCCGTCACATTTACAAAGGTCGCGTATGCGAAAATAATAATAATAAAAAAAGACTAAACTAAGTAAATAAGAAAAAATATCTAGTTAAATAGGTAAATAGCTTTACATTTAATATATATGTAGTCCTAACTAAACCCTAACAGGAATGTCAAGGCATGTCAAAAGGTTTCTACGAATAGAGACCGTGGGGAAGCTAGTCGAGAAAGATAAAACAACAAGATGAGGCAAATGAACTGACGGACCGCCAGGGAGGCCACATGTGCAGAAGGTCCTAGATCCACGCGCTTTTATCCAGTACATAGTCACTAATTTTATAAGATGTCTTTCCTATTAGTTTGGATTTCACGCATTTTTTTTACTTTTTGTTAGTTAAATGAATTAAACTATCTGGTAATTTATTATAAAAGCGAATAGAATTCCCTAGGAAGGGATTGGTCCGTCGCTCTGTTGTTATGGCAGCGGATTGCCAGTTTTACGCGGCGAGACAAATGTTTACCTTGCAGAGTACGCAGAACAGCCGCGGCCGGCTTGGCTGCTGTGGGAACACAAGTGTTGTGCTTTGCTTCTAAGACACCACAGAGGTAAATAACACTTGGTGATACGTTGTATAACATAATATATTGGGCAGTACTAGCAATATTTCCTAATATTATAATAATTGTTTCTTCCATTCTTGACAAATTTTCATTTTATCTTTATTTGGAATGAAAAACTGTGCAATTTAAGAATGTTTTAAACAAGAGCGATCCCTTAATCAACACGGTAACAGCAATCAAGATTGGGAACAGCTCTTTCGAAGTCTCAGTAAGTCACAATCTCACCATAAATACAAAAATATTTTAATCGTTTTGTCTGTAACAGGGTAAGTAAGAAACTTGCAAATAATTAAACTGTAAAGGGGTATTCCTACTTGTATAAGAGTAATAACTTGACTTTAATACGTACCCTCGCGTTATTTCCACTTGTTAAGGAAGTTCTTTCGTAATGAAAGGGCCTTAATGAACTATACATTTTGCTAAATCACCGGCTGTATTACTCGGGGCGTTTTTCTATCTTCACCTTCCGAGCAGCGCCTGCTAATTGTACCGGTGACGTCACACGTAAGCGACCATTCAACTGGCCTGTTCTGAAGTACAAGCATCCCAATAATATTACCTAATCGGTCGGTAACTATATTGATAGGATATCGTATTCTTTTAACTTCACTTACTAACAGACATAACAGATGTTGCACGAACTCAGCCGTTTCACAATACTTTTAATACAATCTGATGGTGCGCAGCATGCTCGCGAGCGGCTCTCGAGCGGTTTGCAAGCGGTTCGTGTAATGCTCGTTCGTCAGATGTGGACGCTCCCTAAGATTATACTATCTTTTCACAAAAATGTGTTATGTACATGGAGTAAAAAAAATCACATATGTACCGATTTTTTTATTTTTCAACATAAATAACCACAGGAGTTGAGGTTCGTACACATTACTGGGGTAAAGAGCGACAGTGTGTGCTTCACGCGTCGCACACAGCCAGTACAGCGCGGCGTGTCGCTGTCGTACTAAAAGGAATTTCATTCCACTCTAACTTTCCAATTAAAAACTCTTATTTAACACACTGTTCCGCCTTTGAAATAGTGCTGCGACTAAAACGCCACCAAAACTAATCGAAACAAATTACGTGGCGATTCGTAGACTCGTAGCGACGATGCGTAGCGAGTGTGCAGCTACGTACCTTATTATTTAAACAGGTTTTCCGTGATTAAAACTATGAAATGTATTATAAGACTAAATAATCATAGTAAAAAATAATAGAAATATTATGTAACATTAATTAGCGCGTACATGCATAAATACCTTATTGAGGTTGACGTTTTGACCGGGCTGCACCGGCCGTGGTCGCAAGTAGACTGACGGTCTGCCGCAATCATAATAAGTTCTGCAGTTTTTTTTTCGGTATTTAACTTCAGGCATATTTTAAGTGTACCATTATTTATTTACCTTTATGAATCATTTACAAAAAATCGCTAATTTCATAAAAACCAATATTTAACGATCACTTTACATTATAAGCATACGATTAACGGTGGTGTACATGTAATAGTGTTGTAAATACATATTTATCACAGCCAGGTTCGCGCGGCACGGCACTGCTCGGCGCGGCGACGCTAACGAAATGTGTTAAACACGGAACAAAGCGGCCAAGCGGGGCTCGTTCCTGTCGTCCAATTTCACTCAAGCTATTTTACAGCCCATGAAAAAAACAACAGTAATCCTTGTTTTGTCGAACTTGAGGTATTCCTGAATTTACGGCGCTTTTTTATATTTATTAAAGCAGATCTCGGTGCGACCCAATTCTCCAGACATTCTGAATCTATCAGCGGCGCTCGGCCACAAGTCACCTAAACAAATATGAATGATTGCCTCATTAAGGTTAATGATTACGTTATTTATTTAAATTATTATTTTTAGATTTTAAGTGTAAGGAATCTAAGTATACGCTTCCTAATACAAACTGATAGAACCCCCTCCCCCATCAACCGTTAATTCACGTCTGCGAGTGAACAAAGCGACTGAAAAGTGACTGTTGCGTGGAGATGTGCTATAGATGTAATGCTAGCTGAACGCCGAGTGTCGAGTGTACTGCACGGTCTACACTGAGAGTGAGCGCCGCCGACACGCACTGGCGAGGTAAAGCGGCGCGCGGCTCAGAGCGGCGTCGGTGAATGGTTTGCCCTCGCGGACGGGCGCGGGCTCACCGCCAACGGATATCATTTTAATATTTAAACTTGATTCAAATCGAAGTTAAACAAATATCTCGCTATAAATTTTCCTGTTCAGGCGCATGAATCGTTCGCACCGCCGCAAGAAATTCACATTCGACCTGGAAAAGAAATATTGCAAAGGGAATCCGTTTCACAGCGATCCACCCCGCAGCGGGCACCGTGCGGGTTACATAACGCCACGCGCGGGCGTGAGCGCTCGCCGACAGTGCCGAGCGTGTCTGTATCTGCTGCAGCTACATTTTACACAGAGAGCGGCGTCTCGGGGAGGCGGCAGTTTGCCTAATTTCTATTTAATTACTCGACGCTCACCGATGAATAATTTCCTTTATTACTGCCTCGAGCGCTTACAGCGCCGTAACACTCACTTAAGCGCTCGAAAACTATTTGTATTATTTGCAACTCTCTCACCAAACACCTTTCAAGCGATTTGTTTAGAAAAAAGCAGTTTTTAGGTATTCTCTTCGCTTTTCGTGTAAGCGATTATAATTTTTTTTTGTAAGTTTTCATTGGGTTATAAAAAGTAAGCGACGTAATGGAGGTGAGAAATATTTATTGTTTTCATAAATTACGCTGTCATCACACTCAGTTGACGAAATATTTCTGATGAAGATAAAAATCCGCTTAGATAATGAGTAATATCTAAGAGATGGTTTCGCATTTGCGTGTGTATAACATTACGCAGGAGGTAACCACCTCAGCGCGGGTGTCTGCGCCCATCACTGAACTGTACAGGCGCACATTTCAAAGGCCCGCCTATCAGGATTGTGAACGCTAGTCATCTCTCAGGTGAGACACGCGATCAAAAGGTATTCACTCCACGTCCGCCTCCCTCGCCTGCTTTCATACACTATTCTATATTAATTCTGACGTCATGAGCTTACAACGCCGCTAAAATAGCAGTCGTCGTATTAAAATACGCGATTCATTTCCGGCGAGAGCCTCTCAACCAGGCATTAAATATTTAACGTCTCCACGCGGAGCAAAAACTGCCGGAGTGGGCTTAAGGCATTCATCGCCGGCACCGCACGCCGCACCGCTCCACTCCGCCTCGCACCGCGCCGCTCCGCTACACGCCGCTTCCGAGCGTCTAATGAGCTGGGTAAGGCGGAACATGTCACCTCATGATATTCAATGTGCTCGCGTACATAATTCATCGGCGTGCGCTCTATTATTATATATCACGCGGTTTTCTCACATACTTAAAATGTAGCGAGAGAATTTGATGTTTTTGAAGGTACGTCATACTTCCACTTTTAAGAATGTTCTGGGCAGTTAAAGTGAAGTAATACATCTCGGTTTTATGTACGCTAATTTTGGGAGTCTTTTACGAAAGTATAAGTTTATAATCACTGCGGAACAGCAAGAGATTATTTTTAAATTTCTGTAAGCATGTTTTCAAATATTAATTTTAGACTTTGCACTTCGCGATTGCGGGGGCGGTGGCGGTGAAATAAGAACCCATTATAGTATTACGGGCCAGCTGAATATTTGTTTTGTTATAATGTCTGAACGCCACGCTATGAATTTAATATCGCTCTCGAGCGGCCCGAGTGATTTAGTGCGATGTTGTGTGTTGCAAATTAAAGGGAACATTCTGTTACAACACGACGCGACGGTCTGAATGTGGCCGCGGCATGCGAGGGCACACGCCCACACACAAGGTGAACTAACATAAGCTCACACGTGTATAAAGAAACATAAATATAGTACCTAAATCATAAAGTAAATAAATTATAATACACCAAATAATAAAGTCAAAGTTTATCTTTTTATTGATGCAGTGAATACTGACCATCCTAGTGGGTGGCTCCCTGTGCACGTTTCCTGATCAATTTGATAGTATTTAAGTAAATAACGCTAACTACCTCCGTGTTAAACTGCTGTGGCAACGATACTCGCGAGTGGAACATTATGCTAAGTTGCATGCCGCAACTCATAACTCAACCGCTTCTCAAGCGATAAATATCAACATAACTGGGGTTTGTAGAACAAACTAGTTTGCAATCTCGTATAGGAAAGTAAGAAATCGGCTATTTTAATATTTTCTACTTAACGATCTAGTAAAATGCCTAGAAAATTGTCTTAAACAAAAGCGTCCGGACCGTACGTGACATTGCTCAGCAGTTGCTGCATCATAGTGCATACCTATATGTACATTGAAGATCATAAGTGAGTATGTCAGCGCCGGTGACTCGCGGCAGGAAAGTGACAAACTTGTGATAAATTCCACGTTGTTTAACCCCCCCTATACACACACCCTCTACTCTCACGTTACGCTGGCGCTACAACAGTTGGTAAACTATTCCGGTATGTGTAACTGTTGACAACAACGTAATGTACCCATGGTGATATTTATATTTTATTATGTATCTTATATCATGTGCAAAAGTTGCCTAAGATCGAAGATCATTTGTTCAATACCCAGAACACAATCCCACTAACTAGTTAACGTGGACGAGTTGAGTTCTTGTTTAACTAAGATGGGATGTCGCGTGAGCGTAACATATAGAGCGGCGCGAGGTCCGCATGTGTCCCGGCGGCGCGCGGCTCGCTCCGGCTGTCAATGTGTCGCGCCGCGCCGCTTCGACGACAGATTGCGATTCTGATTGCAGCTGTAATTAAACCTCGGACCCTCCCCCTTCCCCCTGCCCCTCCCCCCCCCCCCCCCCTCTGCTCCCCGCTACCTTGCTCCCCCGCCAGCCGGAGCCTCGCACGCCTCTTTCCGGCTCCGATATGTGACAACGCACAATCCCTCAAATACTTCATTATCATATTATTATGTGGTTGATTCGATTTTACTACAAACTATTCATTACAATTTAGTTTAATGGTAAGCTATACCTTTAATATGATTTTATGTCAAATACCAAATACAAAGACGATAGCGCAAAAAAAATTTGCTTACTATTGAGTAAATGAAACAACTGCGAATCATCCTTATTAATAATCATCAAAAGTAATTAATTTACATAATTGGAGAAGATTTATACTAAAATGCCGAGTAGCCGAACGAAACAGGTTTTGAACGAATTTGCATAAAGGAGGAATAAATTATCCCACATTGACACAGCGACGCGTAGCACACAATCGTAGCACAGCGTAGTACAGCGTAGCACTTGCACGTAGCACACGTCTGCAATAGTCAAGAAGTACATGAAACTGTAAAATCTCATAGACAAATAGTTTGGTTTTTACTCTTGTTTAAAATTATAGAAGAAGTTTTGATATGTGTTACGGATTTAGAAGAAGACACCTGAAGATCAGTTTGTAGGTTCATATACCTACTTATTATGATATTTCATTAAGTTAGACCAGCTACGTGACACATATGGAGTGCAATAAAGAGAATAGAGCATTATTTTTTAAGTCGTAAATCTACCTCAAACCTGCTAATTTAACTTTCACTGGTGATTAACTATTTTAAGCAGACAGCTGACGCGGTGTCTGCGGTGTTGCTCGCGAGACGCTGACTTAACATTATTATGTGGAACACAGGATGAGTTTGCTTTTGCAATCTATTCACTTTGAATATTTCGGGAAGATCAATTGTCTTAATGTAGATAAATACTTTCAAATAGTACTTTTATTCATTTTCCTATGCGCAACGGTGACGTCTACGGTGACGACTCTTGCGTCATACTCGTGAACGGTGCTGCTTGCGCTGACTGGTCGTTCTGTTGACCTTGGTTAAGATTGGTGTATTTGTGTCAGAACTTTTAATTTCATAGTGTGCTACCAACCCAAACACTTGTTTATTTGGCGCGGTCTCTTAATGATGTTCATAATTATTGTAAAGGCAGCGTGTTGCTGGGGAATTTGTTGCGCCGTTTCTTCTCCACAGCCAAAACACTTGGAAGGGCGAATTAGGGTCGGTTCATCTCTGGCGTCGCGCCGGGGCGGGCGGATGCGTGGTGTGGCGTTCGGTCTTTCACACTCAACTGATGATGCGTTAGCGCGTCGGATGTGAGGGGTTGGATGTCTCATTGCGTGTTTGTTTGTTCTGGCGTTGCGCGGCTGATGGTGATATGAACCGACCCTTAGGGTGCTATCTGTTTTATTTAGTGTTTGAAGTTTGATAAGTGCTACTGTGTAGCCTATATTGAATAAAGAATATTTAAATTTGAATTTGATACAACAAATTATGCAAAAAGGTGGTCGTCAGTTCATAAGTCATGCTCAGAATTCTGGGAACTCGTTCATTAATAATCGTTGTGTCAATAAAACAGAGCACTCGGCAACAACTGCTGAACACGTGTATAGCGAAGCCGCGCCGCGCCGCGCTCCTGCAGGCAGGCCTCGTGTACGCGCGCGGCCGGCGGCGGCGGCGGAGCGGGCTGTGTGCGCTCGGTAGTCATTCTTTAGCGTGTCTTTATTTACTCCAAGCTCCTCTCTTTTACATCCTGTGGCTTATAAACTCGGTGTCCAGTTTACAAAATACTAATTAAAAATTTTAAGATCACAAAACCAAAGGTAACTCTACTGTACGAGTAACACACAATTAAGCGTATAACTAGTACCTAACGATATGTTACAATAAATCAACCACCGACTATATATCTGGACTATGTTGGGTACTACCTCTGTAATGTTCTCACATCTCTTACTGCACCGTTTAAATAATAATGTTCCTAGAACTCAACTAGAACTCACATATCGGATCAGTGATTGTTGCTTACTATGTGGCTCTGGAGCCAGGTAGGGTAGCTAAGACTGCTCTGCTCACACCACAACTCTCACGTTCATCAGCTGATATCGAGTATTCTAAAGCTTAACTAACTCATAAGAACAGAGCTTCACATTATACGGTACACACGACGTTACACACGGACTATAAGGGAAATTGGTGATTTGCTCTAAATACGTACACAAGAATATGGATCGAGCTAAGAGAGCGATTCCGGGTCAACGCGACACTCGAGGCGGCGCGGCAGCGACACTCATTTGCATGGAGACACGCGGCCGGCGCCCTCATGTTACACCACGGCCTGCAGCGCCACTCGCTTGCGTGGCAGTTATTAATTTAAGACTAAACATGAAATAGGCGAAATATTCTAAAAGTTGACTCATCCGTCCATAAAACCTTGTTGAAGAACTGCGGAGTGGTATCTTAGCATCTCTCTGCAAAACCGCACTCTAGGTTCATAGTCATAGTCCTAGAAAGATATCAAAGCCACGCATAGCCATGTGTAATACCTTTTCAGAATCCCTATTAAATGCGCCAAAACTTGTAATACGGGTTCACTTTTCGGTAGAGTATTTTTTTTTCACAGTGGGGTCCGAAGTAAATAAAAAGTTATGATTAGAGAAAAAAAATCGTAAAACTTAATATTATCTTCAACACACCCAATAAACAACCATAAATAGTATGTCTAACGTAAGGACTCATCAGTACCAATCTAGTGAAAATTATAATAAAAAAAAAGAAGTAAAAATGATAACTATTTAATTTCTTTAAAAAAAAAAGAGAACCGCCTTCAAAAAGCCGATTCACTGAAAAGTATGAAATAATTTTAAATGTACTGCTTATCAAATAACCAAAAAATTTGGATATTCAGTATAATTATACTTCAAGCACAATTATTGCTATTTTTGGAGTCGGTGTCAGCCGCTAATAGCAAATTTTAATACAATGTTATAGGACCTGAAGTATAAACATACTGAATATCCTAATTTTTTGGCTATTTGATTAGCAGTACATTTAAAATTTTTCATACTTTTCAGTGAATAGGCTTTTTGAAGGTGGTTCTCTTTTTTTTTAATGAAATTAGATATGTAGTTATCATGTTTATTTCTTTTTTTTTATATTAGGTATTACTTTTTAGTGTTAGGTACTTTGTTTACTTACTTAAAATGGGTTTCGTCAAACGCGAGATAATCGCGTTTAAACAAATATACATACAGGTCAATCTGAGAACCTCTCTTTTTCAAGTCGGTTAATTATAGAATACCAAAACCTTCTCCTTGGTCTAACAAACACTTTTCTGAAAACTGTATCAAAATCGGTTCAGTCAAACGCGAGATAATTGCGTCCAAATATTCATACATACAGGTAATTCTGAGAACCTCCTTTTTTTCAAGTCGGTTAAATAATAAATACTAAAACCTTTTCCTAGATCTAACAAACTATTTTCTGAAAACCACATCAAAATCGGTTCAGCCAAACGCGGGATAATCGCGGACAAACATACATACATACAGGTCAAACTGAGAACCTTTTTTTGAAGCCGTTAAAAAAAGATGCAAGATGTAGATTTTTTCGAATTTTAATAAGAATTAGTTAAAAAAAGTCAATATTACTAAAAACAAAATAAATTATAACTCTGCAGGGGTTGACCTTAAGGACCCCCCGTAGAACAACTTTTTGCAGCTGATGACCCCATCTAACCCCTAGTTGCGTTTGATCCACGACTTTTGGGCCACCCTGTATAATGTATGTACATACGGAGTGTCACAAGCTACTAGTTGAACAATAAGCGGTTAATCGGTAGGTA
The DNA here is from genome assembly GCA_905475315.1 of Autographa pulchrina. Lineage (NCBI taxonomy): Eukaryota > Metazoa > Arthropoda > Insecta > Lepidoptera > Noctuidae > Autographa > Autographa pulchrina. Next base: position 12,169,878 of record FR997781.1, read on the forward strand.
AATTTAAATAACAGTGCAGCATAGAAAAAGCGTATTACGCTTGATAAGTAACCACACTAATGACTCCTAAATACACGGTATCCGGTAGGTGTGACTGGTCGCCACCGACCCTAGGTAGGACGTGCGAGTATGACTCGTGCACCGAGGGTTCCGAACAAATTCGCTGATCGTCACGGTTAATTCTTTAAACTAACCCAAATATGCGGTTAGGATAATTATTTCTCGTTCCATACAGTACGTAATACGTGGCCACATGGATCGCTTTTACAAAGCGCTGCGAATGTTCACGTCGGAGTATTCTCTTGCTCTGTAACCGGAGAATCGACGCTTTTTGCCGCCCATCGGCTACAATAAGGGGTTTTCGATGTCGACAGTTCGGAAACCGAATTCAATTATATTGGGCGAGGTTTTTAGTGAACCGAGCCGGGACTGTGACCAGCTGAACTTTAAATAGTTTCGGAAGGCAAATCGCTCGGTAATTAGCTTACGGCCGCAAACATACGACTAACGATGTACTCTTTTTTCATATTACCACAGCACACGGATTGTCGAGACATTTGAACTACAACTACTTTTGCAGGAATGTATAAAGTGTGGCATCTAAATATGAGAGTAGTAATAGTACGTAGTTATCTAACAGATGGCCTTGATCACACGAGTGATCCCGGAGCAGCAGGGAGGCGCGTGTCCGGCTCACTCACCCCGGTACACTCGCACACAACAACATAACGTGCTTTACCTATGACACGGACACGTATTGTGGGCATCCGAGCTAATGTAATTGAATGCTAATAAGTGTGAACGCGACAGTACTACAGGTGTACAAGCACACTCACAGCGGTGCGGTACACTCGCGCTCACCAATTTTCGTGCACTGTTGGTGGCGGGAATAAACAGAAATGTATGTATCGTGCGGTACGGAGAGGACTTATCGAGTGCTGTGAAACTTGATGGAGTGTATAGATTGTTATAGTCTGGAAAGGTAGGAGTACATGTCTTACGAAAACGCTAACTAGCCGCACGAGTATCATCGAATAGTCCGGGCGCGCCGGAACACGTCGAGGTGGGATGATTTGGGATTACATTTCCATCCTCAATATCCGGTGCAGACGGGTGGCTTCGATAAAAACTAAATTTATTCCGGAATACGACCTCCGATCCCGCCCGCCCTCGCCCCGCTCGGCCGCAACATCCGCTCGCGGCGCCGCCTGCCCTACTGGTGTCAGCATTCGCCAAAACCTTTATCGTTCTATTAAAAAAACGTAATCTATAAGAAGTAAGAGAACACTAATTAGCCAGTATCCGTCACGGCACACATAGACTATATGTCATAAGATAGGAACTACACAAAATAAGAATGCTATAATATACTTGTGTTTAACGCCTTTAGGGTTAGCGGCGATTGTTACATTAAACTTCAATAAAATTAAAAACTTAGTTTATATGTCGTTATAGAGTTTAAATGACACGGAATTTAAGCGTTAACTATGTTCAGTCTGCCAGTATGTTGACGAAATGACAATGAGAGCTTTAAGCTCAAAGAAGCGTGAGAATTGAGACTACCTTCAACTGGCCGCCTCCGAAGCAGCCGTGGCATGGGCCCCTCAGTTGTTTTTATCAATTCTTTAGCCGATCTGAATGAGTTGTGAGCTTGTTTTGTTGTGTTGCAGTGCTGTCGTGCGGCGAGGCGGGCGCGGGTCCGCGGCTGCACAAGCGCTACGTGGGACTGTACACGGGGCCCTACTTCGACCCCTCCGCGCCAAACAACATCACCACGCAGCTCGGCACGCACGCATACCTCCCCTGCAAGGTATAGTAACACGTACGGCTGCTCCCGCAGTTTCACGCACATTATATGTATACATATATCTATAGCCTATACCGTTCTCATGCTCGTTGTAATGCGTTACAGGTGCGGCAGCTGAGCAACAAGTCGGTGTCGTGGATCCGGCGCCGCGACGCGCACATCCTCACCGTGGACCGCTTCACCTTCATCGCGGACGAGCGCTTCCAGGCCTTCCTGGTCGAGGCCACCGACACCTGGACGCTGCAGGTCACCCTCCATTTCATAACGACCATCTATTGATTCATTTTGAGTTTAACTTCTTTAAAAAGTATAAAGTTGCCTACCAAACTCATGTGTTAAGTAGGCATATAATATGTTAAGAAACGAAATGAAAAGTCAATTTTTTTAAGGGGTATTTTTTTAAGTTTGTCTTTTTTTCGTACCTACGTTAATATAATCAGATGTAAACATACTATTACATACCTAGCTATACCATCACAGATCGGACAGGGTTTTTTTAACACTCTGTACATTTATTAATTTACTAGCGACCCGCCCCGGCTTTGCACGGGTGCATTGCTGATACTAAATATATCATCATAATCATAAAGTGTTGTAGGGCGAAGCGCGGCCTTCGACACACTATTTGGTATAGGCACGCGCTCCCCGGCCCCCCGGCCGGTACCGCCGCAACCGCTATGTCCCTGCATTTTAAATCTGTAATATCTTTAAAAATATTCGTTTAAATTACATGCTGTAAAGGGCCATATTGATCTTTATTACATGCACAATGTATTTAAGGTACTTAATTGGATAAGGATTAATGCTGTATTGCTTAAAATCACTTTTTCGTTAAAATGATTATTGTGGGTTATCCTCAAGAGATAGACATCGCGGACTTTTTTGTAGACCTTTTTAAGGTGTACAATACTGTAGTACATTACTTTGATCTATCTCGTAGGGTTCAGCCAGCGTTTGCAATGTAAGCGCAAAAAAGTGTGTTTATTTACGACCTTACATAAAAAACTCTAAGATAATCAGTGTTTCTCTACTATATTATGCATGTATTATACATATAAACCTTCCTCTTGAATCACTCTATCTATTAAAAAAAACCGCATCAAAATCCGTTGCCTAGTTTTAAAGATCTAAGCATACATAGGGACAGACAGCGGGAAGCGACTTTGTTTTATACTATGTAGTGATAGTGATTCAAGTTTTATTACACGTCACATTATAATATAATATAATAATTAATAGTATTAAGTATTAAGAGTGTCGGCTATATTGTGTTGAAGTAGCTTGTTGTTGTTGTTTGCAGGTGAAGTACGTGCAGGCGCGCGACGCCGGCGTGTACGAGTGCCAGGTGGGCACCGAGCCCAAGATGAGCCACTTCGTGCAGCTCAACGTAGTAGGTGAGGCGAGCCCGCTTGGCTTATGAAGACGTTATCACATTACATTATTGGTAATTTCTGTCATAGATTTTGACGCGCACTAAATAATTGGTCTTTGGTGTGGTTGCAGTGCCAAAAATCGAGATCGTGGGCGAGTCGGACCTGTACGTGAAGGCGGGCACGACGGTGAGCCTGAAGTGCGTGATCACGCAGGCGCTGGAGGAGCCCGCCTACATCTTCTGGTACCACAACGACGAGCGCGTGCTCAACTACGACAAGAGCCTCGTCGAGATCCGTATGGAGCGCGTCGCGCCCGACACCACGGTAGGTTCCCGCTCGGCCGCGTGACGTCTATCTCTGTGTGCGTGTGTGTGACCGAGCCGCGTGTTGCAGGTCGGCAACCTCATCATCTACAGCCCGCGGCGCGAGGACTCCGGCAACTACTCGTGCTCGCCCTCCAACCTCGACTCCGCCTCCGTCATGCTGCACGTGCTCAGCGGTCAGTACCACGCGCCACGCGCGACACTCCACACTCTACACACCACACACCACAGTCCACTTACAGCTTACGAGTTTCAGACTCATTCATGCACAATTATTTAAAAGTTGGATAAAGATGATTAAAAAAAAACATTGAGGAAACAAAGCTGACCCCGTATATTTGATCATGGACTATGTTCATATTCGTATCTATTCATGTACATATTCTTTATTCCCTTATACAATGTTTTTATAAAATGAATTTTAAGTTTAGTGTTAGAGATACATTATGGACCCGTTTAGTGCATTACACTGTACTGGTACACTTGTAATTTACTTTTTACTTATACAATATGTTAAGAAAACCCCGTCCGGCCCTAAAGGGTGATTTATAGTTTTCACGAGCACATGACCAAAAATTTCAAATTTCAAAAAGAGACACCGGTTTTTTGTCGGTATTTATTGGCGGCATTTTGTTTGATTCGTTGGCGGCACTTGTGACCACGCCGACTTTCTCTTTCTCCTTTTGAGAAGTATTATTTATTGTTTAGGGGATGATTTTAAATTGTCCTGTTTTTATTGATACCTAAACATACCTTCAAGGATCGGACAGGGTTTTCTAAACACCCTGTATTTCTTTAAATGTTTAAGAGGATACATAAGTAATAGGGTGTGTCCACAGGCGAGCAGCCGGCAGCCATGCAGCACGGGAACGCGGCGGGGCGCGCGGGGGGAGCGCCGCCGGCCGCGCTGTTGCCGCTCTGTGCGCTAGGCGCCGCGCCCGCGCTGCTGCCACTCTGTGCGCCTGCGCTGCTCAGGTTACTCCTGCTGCTGGTCGCCGCGTTACTCTTTCCGTAAGTACCCACAACAAACCCATTCGAAAAGAAATACACCTAGCACTTAAAATTATGCTTCATCAATTGATTTTTTTGTTTGAATGATAATAAGACATATATCAGCACCTCACGTGTCGGTGGTAGCTATAACGTGCGAGCACAAACCAGGAAAATAGAAAGACGTAGAGTTTTTCTTTGCTTGTTTTTGCATAAAACAGAGATACCGCATAAAAAAACATAAAGATGAAAATGTATTTATTGACCCCAATGAAGCTTTGATCAAATAAAACTTCACCAAAAGCCCTCTTTCCTGAATTACCTATGCAAGTATAAGTGCTCCAAGGTAGGAAGAACAACGGCTTTTAGAACCTAACCTGTTTGGTCTTGTTGGTCCGCAGGTTGCTGTGTCACGACGAGGACGACGGCAAATAGCGGAGCGAGGTGTGAGCCGAGCGCCGCCCGGAGTGTACAGACTGTGCCGCGCGCGCGAGTGTGAGTGCGCGAGTGAGCGAGTGTGTGTGTCACCTCACGTCCAACACTACGCATACGATGCATAGTGGTTAAGTTAAATGTATTGTATAAATTTCAAATGTATTACTTAGATAATCGAACGGTCAGTCGTACGCGTTGTGATATGAACGATGTGAGAACATAAATTTAATTACGAAATTATTCGTATCGGTACCTACCTACTAAAATTTATATTATGGGAAACAAAACTATGTACATAGGCCGACGAGACGAGCAGGGCGGCGACATGAGCGCAGCCTCGCTCGGCAGTCCTTCAAATTTGTAAAGTTGTACATAATTATTATAAATGATTTCTATTAATTATATTCATAGTAACATTGATTAATCTCTGCAAGAATGTTGCGATGCGGCATGTCGCGCGTCGTGCGTTCCGAGAAACGTGGGTCACGCAACGTGGTTCACGTCACGTTGGTTACGGCAGGCACGCGTGACAAGTCGAAGCGTGGCTTTGCTCGACTACTCATAGCAACATCGAAATCGTTTTAACCGCTGTGGTCCGCAGGACGCCGGCACTCGGACGTTTGTTTAACAGTACAAACTGCCACGGAATTGTGTCATCTGTGAATTGACCGACTGTATAATAATAATGTGTCGTTGTTACCGCGAGCCGTCCCCGGCGCACGCGCACCTTTCGTATGTGTAAGCGTTGTATTATATAGTGAGTACGGACACGGCCCGTGCTGTGAGCTGTGTGCTGTGTGCTGTGCGGTCAGCTCGGGGCAGCGTGCTGGGGGCCGCCCGCCGCTAACAACGCTTTGTTAATTTAACTGAACGCATGTCGAACAGTGGTCCCGAGTTGAATAAGTTTGGTTCGTTGACACTGTTACTGCCTCACTTGTAAATATATAAATGTAAGTAATACAGAATAAAGATGAAATCGTTGAAACATTGTCAGTTGTATCACTGCGGGCCTCGCACCGCCTCCTCTCATTCTACATTCGGCAATAATAAAGACCTATAAATCCATATAGTTCACGGGTAAATAATGTTCATATTTTTTTTTTTTGTGCCGGAATCTTCTAAGACCCAGATTCTTATACTAAGAAAAAACAGAGTTTTATCAGAATAGTGCCTAAAGTCTTTCTGCTTACCGTAACATGTCCGTATCTCACTACGACTCGGCGACATGCAGCAGGCTTGTCCGGCAGCAGAGACATACAACAAATGCAGCGATCCTATTGCTATTGGATCCTGACATATTCGCCACTTTTCCACAATAAATATAAACGCTAGAGGCCCGAGCTGTTACCTTGACAATGGTCAAAATGGGTAAGGAATTCATAAATTATATTGCACGTAGATATGATTTTATTTTTGTGTTTCTTATTTAAAGCTTGTGTACTTACTATAACATTATCATAATATGGACAAAAATACAACACTCCAATTGACAATACATAATTTAATTAACAATCACGTATAAAATGGAACTATGGAACTCTAAGTCCGTGCGTACCTAATTGTACCGTTATCATTATATTGTTAAAGACTGTTTGTTTCCTAAATAAAAATAAATAAATAAATAAAAAATAAAAATATTGAATTTATTATTACACATCGTTGTGATTGAATGAGTATGAAGTGAGAATCCATGGGTGTGCGTCAGGCGGCGATCAGACGGCGGGCTGCAGCAGGTAGAGGCGCAGATGCGTGCGTACGGCGTAGTTGGGCAGCAGGCGCGTGTTGCGCAGGCGCCGGCCGGAGACGGGCGACAGCGCGCCGTCCGCCAGGAAGCAGTCCAGCGCCGTGCCGCGCTCGTACGTGTAGCCGTCCGCCGCGCGCGCCGGCTCGCGCAGCAGCCGGTGCGACACCGGGCACAGCAGCCAGTGCGGCGCGCGCCGCTCCTGCCGACACACGCACACATCACACTCTGCTCGCACACACTGCTCACTGCTAGGCTTAGGGCCGGTACTCACGAGCGCGGGCGCGGGCGGCGGCCGCCGCAGCCACTGCAGCTCGTCGCGCAGCAGCGCGCGCACCTCCTCGCGCTCCGCTGCACTCTTGCTTTCTGTTACTTCATCATCATTTAATTCAGGCCCTGAATTTCAATGATTATAAATAACAAAGACTCAAGCATCAGAAGATAAAGTGAATATATCTAGAAAGATATATTCACTTTTTACTCGTCTGAAAGAGGAGTATCTGGGGGCACGGTAGTGCCCCCGCTAAGACGAGCCAAGCGTAGCGCAAGGGCACTACCTACCTTTTCTCGAAGTGTTTCGTCGTTTTTTTTAACCCTCATAGAGTTGGTTCCAGATGTACCAGATAGTTCATATTCTCAGGATATGATGTCAATAATAGACTAATTAAACAACCTCAATTGAATAGCTCTAATACTTTAGATTTTATCAATATCTAAAATACTACGATTTCGTCACTGACACACTCACTGACACACTGATGATCATCAAAATGTGTGGCTACTTCCTGAAGTGCTAGAAAGCTGAAATTTCGTATGCAATCTAAGTTTGGTATACAACCAACAAAAAAATTCATAAACTTATAACTTTCTCCCCCCATCCCCTAAAATGGGGGGTGCAAGTTTGTATGAGACTTCAATATGTTAGGGTATTTCCTAAAGTGCTAGAAAGCCGAAATTTGGCATGAAAACAAAGTTCAGTATACAAAAAAACACTACCGTGCCTACCGGCACTGCTGATGTGTAAGAAATACACCCCAAAAAAGAAGAAAAAAATAAACACAAAAAAGACTGCCTAGCAACTAACAAAAAGAACTGAAATCCCACTAAAACCATTTCATGTAAAATGTTGCCAAGACGACCACATAAGGTTTGCCCTGTGAAAAAGATATCAGATCGCATGTAGAGCCAAGCTGATGAATCTACACGGACTAAATCTAACGACCCTAACTTCACAAATTCTACATATCAGTAAAAATGTATGGCTTGGCTGTTGCGTTACTTACTTCAGAAACTAAATATTCGCATTACCACCACGCAGCAGCGAAACGACGAAGCCATATCATATGGCGATCTTAAAATTTTTTTGACAGGGCAAACCTGATGTTGTCGTCTTGGCAACATTTTAAAAACATGAAATGATTTTGGTGGGATTGTGTTTATAAGCCTGTGTGTTTGTAACACATACACACATAGGCTGATAGATAGATATCCTTTGTAGTGCTCTAGAAATTAAACGCGTGGGCCGATTCTAGCTCCTATCAACTTGTCTCAATATTGCAAGTTTCTCACATATTTCGGTCCCTTCACTAGTTGGCCCTCTTGACAAAGTCTCCTATCTGCCATAAAACATTCCCCTATAAACTCTACTTAAGCTTATACCTAGACGACATGAAAGCGTTACTTTCTGTTAGACTAATGGCCGCTATTATACCGTATCCGAAATCTTGAAGCAAGTCGTCGATGGTGTCAGTGAGCAGCCTCGCGCCCGTCACGTGCGTGTCCTGCGCGCGCTGCAGCAGCTCGGCCTCCGCTTCGCGGCTCATGCGGGATCCTGCCGGACACCACGCCACCCATGTCAACAACACTGCGGCTCGGAACCGGGATTGTGAGCCAGTAAATCTCCTTTCACATTCCCAAAACGCTATATAGTTAAGTATACTTGCCGGGTGCTCGGGTAATGTTCTCCCGCAGCCAGCGCGCCACGCCCACCTGGCTCCAGAAAGTGGGTGCCGTGGCCTCCTCGTCGTCAGAGAAGTCGTCGGCGAGGTCGGGCTCGGCGGGCAGCTGCCAGGCGGCCAGTTCACCCGCCAGCGAGCCGGTGAGCAGCAGCGGCGGCGTGGCCAGCAGCGCCACGCTGAGCGCGCCGCCCGCGCCCGCCGCCGGCACGGCCGCCAGCAGGCGCAGCGCGGCGCCGCCTTCCGTCACCAGCCACACGCGCGCCCAGCGGTCCGCGCCCGCGCTCGCCAGCAGCGCGCCCCCCTCCGCGCCCGCGCCCCAGCGCACGCACGAAGTACCCCCGCCGTGCGCCGCCAGCGCCTGCACCCGCCGCACACGCGCCCCCTGCTCTTCTTGCTCCGCCTGTGTCCGCCGTAACCACATTACGAAATGACACATTAAATAGAAGATTAAAAAAAAGGTTGTTCGGATAAGTAAATTGAGCTTATTGAAAAAGAAGCTGATATAAATAATGAAGCAAAATTTGAGTTGTGTTTAAACTTTTTTATCTACCGTACCTCTTTACATTCAATGATCCATAATTTGATAAGCGAATCACAGCCACCTGTCGCGAGCAAGTAAGTCTCGTCGGGCATGTCGAGAGCGCTCTGCGCAGGCGCGAAGTCGCAGCTCTGCACTCCTAGGACACGAGCACTACGATAGTAGAGTGTGTTGTGTATGGATGTGGGGTGTGTATGACTGCGTGTGTGTGCTCACCGAAGTCGTGCGCGCGCGGCTCGTGGTGCAGCACGCGCGGCGCGGGCGGGGGCGCGCTCAGCCGCAGCTCGCCGCTGGCCGCGCCGCTCGCCGCCACGCGCCCGTCCGGCGACCACGCGCAACACGTCACGCCCTCCGCGTGCCCCGTGAACACGCTGCAACACATGCACATTCTTGCAGTTCCGCACTTATAATAAACGTTAAATTTACATAAATTATAGCATCATACATTTAATAGTCAAATCACATAAGCGATCTTTATAAATGATAAGTATAAATATAACAATGAATCAATAGAAAACGCAGAAATTATACCGCAGGGATATCACATTTTACGATGCGACCGATCAGATGGGCGGAAACAAGGAGGCGCGTTTCTCGTGGCCGCACTGCGTTTGAACTACGGCCTACGGGCAGTAAAAGTACCTGGTGACGTCAACATCGATAGATGCGCTTTTGAACTGGTTTGTGCTAACGTATATACGCGTAATAGATATTTGTTTTTGTGTTGTGTTGTCTATATTCCTCCGAATAGTAGCGAGAATGATTATATGATTTTGTTTAGAATTATTGAGCAGTTATGTGTTAATTATAGGGATGTTGTTGTTATAGGAGACTTTAATTTGCATTCTTGTAATGATAATGTAATCAATTATTACGAATACTTCATTTCTTTTTGTGAATTCATTCAGACACATGGAGTACCTAATTGTAATGGTCGTCAGTTAGATTTAGTACTGTGTTCGTTGGGGGTGAGCAAGACGCGCGTGAGTGAGGCTGACGAAGTACTGGTGCCAATAGATCCCTACCATCCGCCGCTCGCAATATGCGTACCAGTAGGCAAATGTGCATTTTTAGACTGTAGATCCACACACTCCAATGCACCACATCCAGCTGTTGCAGAAGCAGGTGGCTTGAGGCCACAGTGGAATTTTGCCAAAGCAAATTATGACTCGCTATACTCATTGCTAATGTCAAACGATTGGAAACCATTGTATAACATAAATAACCCAGAGAAGGCGATTCATTATTTTTATGACACCTTAAATAACATTAGATAGTTGCGATCCACGAAAAAGGCAAATGGAGGTAAGTTCTAGGTACAGGTACCCTGAGTGGTATACTGGTGAAATTATTCATTATATTATAAAAAAGGCAATACTGCATAAGCGGTACAAAGTAAGTGGAGTAGGCAGTGATTACGAAAAGTTCGCTCGGTGTAGGGCAAAGGTAAAAACAATTATATTGCGTGCTCATAAACAACATCAGGAGAGGGTTCAGCAAGGGTTTAAAAAAGATCCGAAATCTTTCTGGGATTATGTGAGGGCTAAAAAAGGAACAGGTAATCGTAAAAATATTTTGAAAAATGGTAACGTTTTACCTGAATCGGAGTGTGCCTCAGAGTTTGCGCAATATTTTTTTTTCGGTTTACAAAAATCAGGAACCGCGACTCGATGTAAATGCAGCAATGGCCTCAGCCGTAGGTAGCAATTCGCGTGTCCATATAGGTCGCCTACAATTGACCGAAGTAACGAACCTCTGGATCGGCTTAAGGCAAAACGGTCAGCGGGGCCAGATGGTATTCCTGCTTTTATAATTAGGGATTGTCGCGCGGTACTAGCGGAGCCGCTTCTGCATCTTTTTAATCTATGCATTGATTCATCCTATTTTCCTGAGTGCTGGAAGATCACACGGGTAATCCCAGTAGTTGGTGGATAACGACATACTATTAGAAAAGCTGGCAGCAGTCGGATGTACACCTAAGTTGCTGCAGTTCTTTGCTAACTACTTGAGAGATCGGCGGCAGTTCGTAGAATATGCTGGTTACAAATCCGAGCCATATTTTACAAGATCGGGAGTAAGCCAGGGCAGTAATCTGGGTCCTTTGAACTTCCTGATTATGATAAATGACCTGCCTGATGCTGTCAGGTTTGCCACTTGTCTATTGTTCGCAGATGACCTGAAGTTGCTTATGGCGATTAAAGATAGGAGTGACTTTGCACGGTTACAGCAGGATATAGACAGTGTGGCAGAGTGGAGTAGGAAAAATAAACTAGAGTTTAATATAATTAAATGCTCAGTGATAACTTTTAGCAGAATGAGAGGACCACATCATCATGAGTATGAGTTATATGGCACGGCAATTGAGAGGGTAGAAAATGTACGCGATCTGGGGGTACGCCTAAGCACAGAGCTAACATTTCGTGAACATATTGTAAATGTTTGTAAAAAGTCATACAGAAGCCTGGGTTTCATACTTCGTCGGGCAGCGGGTTTTACAAACATAAACGCGGTAACTGCATTATATAATGCTCTAATAAGAACACAGCTTGAGTGTAACGCTTTGATATGGGCTCCACATGAGATTAAGTATAGTCTTATGTTGGAGCGCATACAGAACAAGTTTACACGTTATTTGTATATGAAACTTTATGGGGTCTACCCCTTTTATCCGTTGATGTACCCAACCTTGTTTGTAATCGGCATGGTTGGGTACAACAAACTGGAGACGAGAAGGGAGTTAGCTGTTTCCACGTATGTGTTCAAGCTTTTGCGTGGTATGACGTATAATGCTGGAGTTTTAAAGGAGATAAGTCTGAATGTGCCTGATAATTACGTATTGAGACGGCGGCGGCCACGTTTACTAGCAGTGCCAAGCGCGCGAACGAACTAATTTACTCGGTAAAGCGCCACTGACGCGCGCCTTGCGTACCCTGAAAGCCACTGCTGATAGGATAGACCTATTTTCCTGCTCTTTGAATGAGTTCACAAAAACTACATTGTATGTGTTATGTTACATTGAAAGATGATAGAAAAAGAAAAGAAGGGAAATTTATTACCACACTACCGCATTGGGGAAATTATGTACCTGTTATGATAGCTGTGTTTGTGATAAATAAATAAATAAAAAATAAATAAATAACATTCTAATAATATCATACCTATAGCGCAGTAAATAATTATTGACTGTGTGTCTATGGATGGACCTAATTGAAATATACATACGAATTTCTGATATTCGTGGATGCATTGACCAGATTGACCTGTACATATAACAGTAGAATGCTCACTGCAAGGGTCGCGGGTCGCTGGTGGCCAGGCTCCAGACGGGCGTGAGGCCATCGTCGGAGGCGAGCAGCAGCAGCGGCGGCGCGTGCGACGACACCCGCGCGTCGCGCACGCCCCCACCACCCGCCTCGCCCGCCTCGCCGCCACCAGCTGGCGCGCTCAGCGACCGCAGCTGCACGCCCATCTATCCTCAAACCACACGTGCACGTGCATGCACTTTTAAAATCTAGCTAAATACCAGCACCTACATTGAGTGTCATCCGCAACCTATTTGCTGGGTAAAACCAGTAATACAGAAATCCTTGGATACCCTGGTTTTCTGTTTCTTTTTTAACTCAACAAGTGTCAAAAATATTATACTAAGAATGTCGAAGAGGTGCGGAAACAAGTGATCCAAGCACTAGTCCACGGGGTCAGCTATGTGTTCACGAGCAGCAGGCGACGGGCGCGGCTCACCTCGACGTCCCACAGACAGGCGCGCGCGTCCAGGCCGGCGGTGAGCAGCAGCGCGCCGGCCGCGCCGAAGTCCGCCGCCATACAGGGGTACTGGTGCGCGCGCAGCTCGTGCAGCGCCGCCAGCTTGCCCGCCTCCGCGCTCCAGCGGAACACGCGCGCCGTCCCGTCACTACAACACGCGCGCTCATCTCTATCCTACCTCATAGTGTATTTCGAATATCTCTCTTTTTGGCAGTGGTCCGACTTACGGGCGAGAAACGAGTAACTATCGACTATCTAATCGCTCAAGAAACGTAAAACAAGATATAGCTCCGATGTAAATGAAGGAGATGCATATATAAATAGTTACTCATTGGCTGTTCACATTGGCCGGAGAGAACTCTCTCAGCATTGGGAGTTGTCCGACTTACGGGCGAGAAGCGAGTAACTATCAACTATAAAATCGCTCAAGAAACGTACAACAAGATATAGATCCCGTGTAAATGAAGGAGATGCATATAGAAATAGTTACTCGCTGACCGTTCACATTACCGGAGAGAACTCTCTCAGCATTTGTTTTTTGCGGCGAGTAGAACTATAAAAATATACTCGCTGAGCGAGACTCGCTGAGCGATACTCGCTTGGTGATCAAAACACTCGCCGAAGACCATCCAGTGTTATTCTGCATAAAAGTGAGGTTTCAAATTTAGAACAATTTTTAGTACGGGAAGGGAGGGCAAGGTGGAAGGCTTAACCTCACGATATAATAAAACAAAAACATTTAATTATTTTAGACTTTTACTATGATGATGCCTGATATACCTGCTCCTCAGCCCGCGGGCCGCCTCACCCCTCCGCGCCTACGCGACTCTAAATTACACTCTAGGGTAGGGCAGAAAAGACTACGTGGAGTTGGTTTTGCAGCGATTCGTTTCTGTCACTAACTCAAAGAACAATGGCGAAATAATTGTTGATATAATTCTTTTGCGTCTACAAACGTCTTCATTACAGATTTACATGAAATAATATGTTACGTTTTTTCAAGTTTTATTTAAATAGCGTCTAAGTCTACGAAAAAAATATATTAAATTGGAAATACAATTGATTGAATTGTACTTCGGGTGCTGCCATGTGAACATTAAATCTAAACTAAGTCATACGAATATCTTTGGCTAGTAAACTATAAAAGCTTGTTTTTAGAATAAATCGAAGATTTATGAACATGAATAGTCTAAGGACATATTATTTCTTTACAACATAACCGAAATAAATAAGTGACATCAAAATAATATTATGTAAACTTCAATCCTGAGCTTCAATCTAGCATGGCAACAACACCGGATACAATCATTGTGACATTTTGCGTCATGACAATTGACATTGTCTGTGATCTGTCAATTCAAACGTTTGTTACTTGCTTGCATAAAGAAAAGTAATAAGTAGGGAACTTGCTTGTACCGTGTTTTCATGTGTTATTTCTATTATTTTCTTTTTGACCTGGACTGCTTATGAACTTTCGAGATTTCTCCCTGTGCCTTGTGCTTGCCAAAGGATTCCGATTACCTACTACTTACGACGACAGTTCGCTGTGAAGTTTTGACTCCGATTCTGCTTCCTCATCTTCTTACTTTGGATTTTATTGCGTGTAAAAGATGATTTATTTTTCACGATGGGAAGTCGTGTAAAGCCTCTCAGCATTGGCTGGTTTCCTGGATGATATCGTGATAAGGGAGGATAAAAATAAATAATAAAAAATGTATATATATGTTGTTTAATTTCTTTGACAATCCCCTGTTAGAATTAATGCTGGTTTTTTCATTCATGCAGTGGGTCAGCTATTTTATAGACGATTTTTGTGCATTTAACAATATAACAAGAAAGTCTAACAAAAAAGAAAACATTAACATATTCTGTCAGGATTATTAAAAAAAAAAATACCTCTGATTATTAGTCTTTATAAGTATTATCAAAGCGATACCAGGGAAAACCTAGTTTAATTATAACTATAGAAATAACTATGAAATAACCGCATTAAATCTTTTGAAAAGTTAGTGACTATTTCACGAGATTTACTTTTCCATAATCAAAGACTTTTTCAACATATTTCCTATGAATTTCTGTCATATCAATGCAAGGTTGGGCAAAAGTAATTAATTGCTTACAGGAGCCCATTAATTTCACTCATATTTATAACTGAATTTCTTTTAGGTTGAACGAATTTTAAATGACAAGACACCTAACCTCAAAGTCTTTAAAACTTAAATATCTTTAATTCGTGACTTCGTTCATCAGGGAACCTTAAGACAATATTGTTCAGAAATTCAAACTCTATACTTTAAGATTTTTTTTATTAGTAGACGCAACTGAAAAATTATGTCAACAAAAATTTGTATGGGAGTTCGCCATTGTCCTTTGTTTCCGTTATTTCTATTATGCTAATAGTCATTAGGCCTAGTAACATTATGCGAATTAAATTTATGCCAAAACGAATTAGCCTTCATCATAATTATGCCAACATAAACTGTATGCTAAAAAAAATATAGCAAAGTATTATTATGGCAAAACAAATTATTCCAAAATCGTTATGCCAAAGTATATTAGGACAAAGAATATTATGCAAAAAAAAAAGGGATCCCTATTTTTTGTACCTATGGTGTTACTTTTGGGAAATTAAAGTTTTTATGCTTGACATTTAATTAACGATGTTCATGGTTTTACAAGAGAACTTGCCCTTAAAAACAAAACTCCATCTTGCCCAAAACCTTGCCGTCAATTTTATATTGAAGTTTCTAAAAACCATTAACCATTTTTCATGTTAAAATATCATTACAATAAATCTATACTTAGAAAATACTACCGTAAAATGGAAATAACGACAAGACCTACCCTTTACTAGCAAAACTGCCTGATACTGTGTGCATTTTAAATCGCGCGCACGTTATATGATCCGGGTTTTAAAGGCATGTTCCATTTTGCCCTCACTTCCTTTACAGTAGTATAGAATGACCCGAGCGAATTTAGCGAGTATCGCCTGTTGCACTCGCTCACTCGCTTATCGCTCGGCGACAAAACTATCAAAACTACATACTCGCTACTCGCTGCTCGCCGACTCGTTTTGAGTTTATCGTTCTACTTGCTACTCGCTTCTCGCTCTAAGTCGGACAACTGCCTTTTACTATAATGTAATCTAGACTAATTTATTTACTTTAGGTATTGGATTATAGTTTTCCACTTTTTTAGACAGCTGATACTAAATTAACTTCATGGTGTAACAACTATGTACATAGTGAGTACGTTATTACCTGGAGGCAGTGGCAACAAGATCGTGATGCGTGGCGATGCAGTTGATGGGCCCGGCGTGCGCGGCGGCGCTCCACACGCGGCGCGCGCCGCTGCCCTCCGCCTCGCCCTCCCCGCCCTCCTCGCCCTCGCCCTCCCTCGCCACCGCCGTCGTCAGCTCGCCGCCCTCCTCCAGCACGTCGTCCTCCACAGGCCCGATACCCTGCAGCACAGCCTCCACTATACCATGAACTTCAAATAGTAGTATTAAGGGTATTTGGTAGAACGACAAAAAAATATTAATTGTGGATACTATTTCTTTACTTCTGATTAAGGTGCTAAGATGAAGCGCGACGAACCTCGACGTTCATGAAAATTGCGTGTGTTAAGATTTTCCTGAAATTTTTTGAATTCTCATATTTAAGTCATTTTTTTTTTGTTCTGGTTTATCATCAGCCGAATGCAATACTTCACACCCTAACTTCACGCCCAGACGATTAAATGTAAAAAACAAAACGTTTCTGTACATGATAGACATGATAAATATTAGGCCCATAAAATTCATCGGTTATTATTCATGAAAAAACTAGTTGGTCCAATTTGTATTTCGTATACAGACCGGGCATTATTATGGGCATACAGAGACCGCATAACAAGCATACAGGAATAAAACATAATTATTGTAAAAAAAATATGTTTGTATCGTGATTGTATTGCCTTGGGTGAACGCCTTTAAAGAAATAATCTCATAAGCCGTCAAGAGCTAACAGAAGATACCTCTATCGCCTTTGTAAGAATCACTATTTTGTGCTTTCTGCTACTTTTTGTTTTAAATATTTAAATTGAGGCACATTACCAGAGAAAATCCTTATTCCAACAAAATCATAAATGTAAAAAAGGAGAGCCAAGTTCAATACAAAAATTATGCTTGACTGTGGACTTCGCCGCAAAAAGAATGGAGATCTAAATGAGTGCCAAGTTCTATGCAAAATACAAATATGTATTTTTATATAATGTATTTGTAATAATAAGCATAATTTTTGTATTGAACTTGGTTCTCTTTTTTTACATTTATGATTTTGGTGGGATATCATTACTTTTTGTAAAGAAAACTAGGCAGGTATTGAGATTTAATGTCTTTTCTTGGGTTTCCGCGGCATGCTTTTCTTTTTTATGCTATTGTCTACATTTTCTTGAATGTTAGAGATAATAGTGCGCATTGCCCATTCATTATCTGCTAACTTTTTAATACGCTTCCTTTTTTGCTTTAATTATTCAATTCCGGGCGATATAACGATCTCAGGCGGTTATATTCTACTATAGAACTATCTAGATTAATTCATTGAATCTCATGTATGAACTTCACTTTTATATTGTTACTGGTTTAGGCACGAAGAACGTTTGTAATAGTATGACAATCATTTAGTTCATCGTTGAGAAAGAAGCAGGATGAACATAAATTTAATAAAACAATGAATAACTAAATCGGTATTCGTAAGCGGTGCCTATGTGTTGTGGGTTGCTCGGGAGTGCTTTTATGTAGATTTACTTCTGTTCTGTGTATAATTATGTGATGCCGCGCGCCGCCGACGACACACCGTAAGCCGGTTGTTTAGCGCGTATTACAAGGTTTTTTAGTATTACCACTTACTTTTTGACTTAACTTTATTTTTATATTTCTGTTATTTAGCAAATGTATAATAAATATATAATACATATATTGGAATAGTTTCAAATATCTGTTTTTAACGGTACCAACGCTACAATAAAAAAAATGTATGGCTGGGGGGGGGCACCGATTTCTTCCTACGTTTACACACAATTACCGAGCTGGATTCCAAATTTCATCCTTCTAGGTCATCTGGAAGTAGGTGTGGTCAAAAAGTCGTAAATTTTAGCACAGACACACACATTTAATGTGTGTGTCTGTGCTAAAATTTACAACTTTTTGACCTTCATATCTTAATAACCGTTTGAGCTAGCTTCATGAAATTTGGGCTTCTAGATGTCCTTATACATAGATATAATAAAACACACTTAGTTTTATGTGTTTACGTTAAAGAAGTTTTGAGTTATAGAAGGGTCAAAAGTGGCACCAAGTGGTCGTTGTAATATTACACTCGGCGCTGGCTGTTCCTTTGCTTGAACTTGGCTTGACACGCTGCCGCGTGTCTAGATAAAAGCGCGATTCGCAACTGTAGCTGTGGCTTGATAACCTTACTTTATTATGTCACATTTTTAAAAAAAAAAGCAGCATAATATCTATGATTAGTACGTTATGCGAAGGCCTTTACGCAATGGGAGCCAGAAGACGGGAGGTGCCACCGAGGCCGGCCTAGGAAAAGGCGGCGGGACGACCTGGACGTTTACCGCTAAGGCTGGTTCGAGGTGGCGCGGGAAAAGGACGAAGACGAAGGAAGGATTTGGGGGAGGCTTTAGCCCAGCAGTGGGACAGTGAGGCTTAAAAAAAGAAAAAGGACGTTATAAACACAATATTAAATTATAACTAACTTCAAGATCACCAAGAGCAAAGTGAGTGAGCGCAGCGCATGGAGTCTCGAGGTCGTCATCGATAGTCAGCGAGCCCAGAGACCACATACGCACTGTCTTGTCGTTGGAGCCTGTAAGAGAAAGAAATCAACAGCGGGTCAGATGTCAGCTAGTCCCAAACTTCTGCCATGATTTGTATGGTTTACTGCACTGACCAGTAACCATGTAGCGTAGGTCATGCGAGAGCACTACGCAGGTAAGGTACCGCGAATGCGCGTGCACGACGTGCATGCAGGCACGCGCCTGTGGTGCCCAGAGCCGCGCCGTGCGGTCCAGCGAGGCGGAGGCCAGCAGCGCGCCGCCGCCGCCCCAACGCAGCGCCGTGACCGCGGCCGCGTGGCCTTCCAGCGCCGCGCCGCACGCCGCCAGCCCGCGTGCCGCGCGCCACACGCGCACCGCCGCGTCCTGCCCACCCGTCGCCACCAGCCGCCCGTCCTCCGTGGCGTCCGCGCACAGCGCGCCCAGGTCGTGCGCGCTGTCGATCCACGTCAGCGGCGTTGGCGATGGCAAGCCGCCAGTCCCACTTCTACATACCTCTACAACATCCATCTTTATAATATTATATATGGAAGTTTAATACTATAAAAACATATCAAAATCATACTATCACTCACAAAGCGATTACCTGCGAGGTCGAAAACTTTAAGGACTCCGTGCGTACAAGCAGTCAGCAGCAGAAGTCCGCAAGCCAGCGCGGCTACTGCGTGTAGCGCTCCCTCGTGCGCGTGCAGACGTGCGATCAATTGGCCATGCTGGACGTGCCACACGCACAACACACCGTCATCATGGCCGGCCAAAAGGCGCGCGCGGCCGGGCCAGCACAGGGCGCGCACGGCGGCCGCGCCCGGTGCCGCCAGCAGCCGGCGCGCCGCCAGCGTGCGGCCGCACCACACGCGCACGGCGCCGTCCACGCCGCCGGACGCCAGCAGCGCTCCGCCCCCCGCCCAGCGCGCCGCCGTCACGCCGTAGCGGTGTGCGGACGCGGCGCGCGCCACCTCGTCCCAGCCGCCGCCGCTCAGCCAGCGCCACAGCCGCAGCGTGCGGTCGCCGCCGCCTGTCGCCAGCCGCGCGCCGCACGCGTCCACGCACGTCACTTCGCTGCGGTGCGCGCGCAGGCTCTGCACCAGTGTCGGCTCCTGCAGCTCGTCCATGACCTTGGACCAGATCAGGACGTCCACACTCACAGGTTATTTATATCAATTGTTATTTGTTGCACTATTATCGCAAATCCTACAACTCGCATTAATGTATATTAAGGTGGCGCGACGCGGATGTCACTAGCGGCTCGAGTGCCGTCCGTGTGTCGGGGGTGGAGGCGAGACTCGCCGCGCGCCGCGCCGGTGGCGGTGACCTCGCCTATCGGCAATCGATGAATGGTGGCCTACACGTGTTGCCGCCCGTATCGCGAGTCGATCCCATGCCACGAATACGACACCTGTCAAACGCGAGCCTCACACTCCCGGCACGGCGTCTCACAACTCAGCAGTCCTATGTTAAACAGCATGCCAGATGGTGGTTGGGACCCAATAACTTCTGAAAATCTTTAAAATATAACCAATATTGTGGAGTAGACCATTGTCCATTTATACTAACTGTGAGCACCTCGAGCGAACCCGAGGCCTTGTGTCCACGGCAGGTGATGACGTAGCAGGTGCGGGGGCGCTGGGGCACGGGGGTGCGAAGGGCACAGGGGCTCAGGGGCGCGAAGAGTGCGGGGGCGCGGAGGGCGGGCTTGCTGTCGCCGCGGCTAACGTGGCCCACACTCGAGCTCCCATCGATCGCACACCCGCCAATGACGAGGTGTCTGCTGCCTCCACTTGGATATAATGATAGCTTCAAACCAATAACAGTAACTATTTCATTTATTGATGTTCTGTAGATTATTACTAATGGGTGACACGGGTCCCGTACAAGGTCGCTGTGACATATTTAGTTAATGAAGGTCAGCCAACTACACGATACACTAATCAAGTTAAAACACAAACTGGTGATCGGGAGCCGCCGCGCGGGCCTGATGGTAGGCGAGTGATACCGACACCCGAGGACTTGGACACCTAAGGTCATTAACATACATTCAACCAATCATAAAATCTATCGAAACTTTAGGTACCTACATACTCAATCGTATTGAAAATGTTGTTGCTCGTGTATGGGGTCCTGTAAGAGGGTAATGTAAACAATCTTCATAAACGAGAATTATATTGGGGTCCCGCAGATATATCTCTTGTGAGTCGATATACTTAACTATTAATTTTTATATAAAAAAACATTTGTTGGAAGTACAGGTAATAAGTTGGTTTGGGTAAAATATACATAAAATACCATTACGCCTTTTTGGTAAGTTAGTTAATGTCAGTTGGAACCAATGCAAGGTTGTTTTACCACACTTTATATGTGAGGAATCTATTGAAATACTAGTATTAGTGAAGCGGCAGAAGAGTGTCAGAACGGCTTTTTATTTATTCAATTATATTTTACAGTAGAGCTTATTCAATTCACCTATTCGGCAGTTTCACTTTTCATTCTGTTCATATACGTGACCAGCAAACACATTAAAACATCACGTGCGCTCTACACATAAAAACTAACAGCGTTCTTCGGTTCGTCGTTTTATCGATTGTAATTACTAACACACTAAATTGTTGTTTATAAATAATTAAGGTGCCATCCCCAACTGCTTTCATTAATAAAGTTTAATTTACAACAACATCAGCCGACGGCGACGGCCGCGACCTTCAGCCGTAGCGGCCTTGTGTGCGTGTGTGCGTGCCGCGTACGTGTGCTTGCGTCGCCGGCCACTGTCATCTAAACAATTGGTTTGTTAAAATATTGGGAGAATTAGGTAATTTTCAAATTTGTTTTTTTTTTCTAATTATATAATATATATATTTTTTTTTTCTTATTTAAAATAACGAAAATTTGCGACAGTAATTTATTCTACTTAAGAAAGATGGAAAAAAAAGTTAAACCTGTGACAGACCTAAATATAAAATATTTACCTTTACTAACTGATTCAAGTAGAAATTTAATGAGCTTCGAGCAAAAAACTAATTGAAATCATGAACGACAAGAAACGACTTTATCTAAGAGTGATAGACGCGGAAGCGAGGCGAGCGCGCGGTGGGAGGAGAAGGGCCACTCGGCTGGAGATGAGCCGCCGCGGCGCGCCACAAGCCCGAGCGCGCGAGTGTTGCGCGCACGCATGCCGGAGGAGAGCGCGAGTGCAGTGTCCAGTGATCCCGCGCAGTATAGTGTGGTGTCTTATAGCTAGAGCTAGGAACTGCAGCTGAGAAGAGCGCAGCATGAGAGTGTGGACCTTCACGCTGGCGCTTTGCGTCGCCGGTGAGTGACCAGCGAGCCGAATTACTCTATAATGCATCAATAGGAAAAAAATATTTCAATTAAATCATGCAAAATTTGGTGCATGCCGATAAAGGTTTAAATATTCCCGCTGTCTCCCAGAGATAATTTAAAGGCTAGAACAATCCCTATTCAATCTTCTGAGCAAGATCGATTACAAAATATAAATAATATATGGACATAACAGTGTTTTTGTAGAAATTGTGTCATCATATCATAAAATAGTTGGATACCTTAAATGATATGTAAAACCACATACGCAATAAGTGAAAATGTTTTTAGATGACCACCGCGCTTAATAAAACCAACATTTTTATTTCAAAAGTAGGAATATTATTCTGTGACATACTCTACTTACCCTATTTTATCGGAACTCAACACTTAAGTTATTTCAGAAAACTGAAAAACCGTCGATGTAAACGTCTAAAAAAATAACAAAAAACTTCCGCCAATGTACATCGTGCATAACGTTATAAATAAAATAAATACTTAATAAATGAGTTTTGACGATAAACATTTTAAAAAAATATATGTACCAAGAGTGTTACGAATCATATTAAAATCGTAGGTTCTAATGACAAAGCAGAATTGTGGTAATATTATCAGAACTTTACCTAAGATCCAGTTTAATAACATGGGCACATCAATCAAAGCTGCTTTATAATTCATATAATAACAAATCAAAATGATGCACCGAACTATTCTATTCATTTGTTTACAAGAATAAAGTGTGCACACACAATATTTCATTATAATTATACAAGATACCTAATAAATGTTATAAATGAATCAAATAAATTGCATGTAGCAGAAAAAAATATTATTTAATATTCTGGTGATTGAAATCAAAAATCAAAATCAAAATATTTTTATTTCAAGTAGGCCTTTTTAAGCTCTTTTAAAACTTTAAATTACTGACTCTAGTTGCAGGTTCCAAAATGTCATTCCAAGAAGAACCGGCAAGAAACTCCATAGGTTACTCTTTTGAAATAAAAAATTAATAATTAAAAAAAATAAAAAACACGCCTGCCATGTCAAAAAAAAATTAAAAACAAGTCAAATATTTGCAGTCGGGGTTCCTGTAATGAATTGTTCCAAGTAACCGACCCCGACTGCAAATATTTGACTTTTTTATTTTTTTTAATTATTAATTTTTTATTTAATACAAAAAAAAAAAAAAAAAACAAAATATTTTTATTTCAAGTAGGCCTTTTTAAGCTCTTTTAAAACGTTAAATTACTGACTCTAGTTGCAGGTTCCAAAATGTCATTCCAATGGAGAAGAACCGGCAAGAAACTCCATTGGTTACTCTTTTGAAAAAAAGGTTAACATCGATGTTAAAAATACAATTATTTTAATAAATATAATACAATTATTTTAATAAATATAACATCTTTTTTATATCATTTTAATTTATTATAAAATAATACCTTTTAGTGAACAACAAAAAAACATGTCACAACACAAAAAAAAAATATCGTTCGGAACACTTTGCAGGCGATTTCGACTCACGCTTGACCATTTTTTAATGTCCACATAGCCTATGTCACTCGGGATAACTCAAAGCTTCTAACGATACCACAAACATTGAAATCGGTCAAGCCTTTTAGAAGTTATGGTGGAATAAAGAAACTCACAAACATACATACATACATACATACATACATGAACCCTGAAAACATAACACTCCTTTTTGGGCAGTCGTGTAAAAAAGGTTAACATCAATGTTAAAAATACAATTATTTTAATAAATATACAAATATGCGACAACAACGTAAATAGCAAAATGCTTAGAATAATGTAAACGATGTCATCCAAAATGGAAGAAAAATACTTCATTTTTCTTCCAGTACACACAACTAAATGTTTAGAGCATACCTATTGTATAAAAGTATTAAAATTTTATGGAATATGATATTAAGTGACATTTAGTTAAACAAAGAGTTTGAGATATGTATAAAAATTTAGGGAACACAGCAGAGAACCGTTCAATTCGCTTCTATAATAAATTACCAGATAGTTTAATTCATTTAACTAACAAAAAGTTTAAAACATGCGTGAAATCTATACTAATAGGAAAGGCTTATTATAAAATAGTGACTATGTACTGGATAAAAGCGCGTGGATCTAGGACCTTCTGCACATGTGGCCTCCCTGGCGCATGGCGGTCCGTTAGTTCATTTGCCTCATCTTGTTGTTTTATCTTTCTCAGCTTCCCCACGGTCTCTATTCGTAGAAACCTTTTGACATGCCTTGACATTCCTGTTAGGGTTTAGTTAGGACTACATATCTATTGCATGTAAAGTTAATAACTTATTTAATTACTAGCTGTGCCCGCGACTTCGTTCGCGTGGATGACGAAACTTATCAATGAGTTTTTTGTGTTAAGTGCTATTTGTGTAGAACGTTATCTATCGAGAATACCTCTGGCTAGTCTCATTCGCCTAGCGTGTCACGATGTAGCAGAAAGAGGGGGTCTCTTTCTGGAAGGCATCGTGTTATAAAGTATATCCGTATTAAAAATAAAGAATTTTGTAAGACTATTTTTATAGAAGAGCCCTAACACCTAGCGCCTACCTACACTTATATGTAAATACCAATAAATAAGCAAAATCCCTAAAAACTAATATCTATACGAATGACTAATCCTAACTAAGAGTACTAAAAATAACCTACGTTACACACTATCAAAATATACTACCTACCGTACCTACCTATACTTGAAATTAAAATCTATACGGTCTACGCCTTATAAAAGTAAACCTAAGTACCTACTTAATTAAAAAATAAAATAAACTCAATAACAGAAAATAAAGTACCTAGGTACCTACCTAAATAAACCTATTTCTGATGATAACTAAATCTAAAGGCTATCTAAACTCAATAAATAAGCAAAATCCCTAAAAACTAATATCTATACGGATGACTAATCCTACCTAACAGTATTATAGAATAACCCACGGTCACTACGTACACTATCAAATATACTACCTATACTTTAAAATTAAAATCTTTACCTACGACTTATAAAAATAAACCTAAATAACTCTACCCTAAAGGTGACGTAACCTACGATAAACTTATTATTTGCGGTTGGTACAGTAATCGGGTTTAACCGCAAAATTAAGTTTGTTTTTTATTGTATGTACTTCCGGGATAAAAACTACCCAGTGTGGTGCCCAGGATTTTAAGAATAATAATACCAAGTTTCATCGTAATCGAACCGGTAGTTTTTACGTGATGCCTGAACAAACAGACAGACAGACAAAAAATGTTTAATCACATTTTTGGGTTCGGTGTCGGTCTAGTAAAACCTCCCGCCATTAATTTTTTTCATATTTTCAATGTACAGAATTTTCACTTCTACAGATTTAATAATAAATAATAATAATAATAAATAATAATAATAATAAACATTTATTCGCTGAAACATGTGTGTACATACAGAAATTGGTGCATGTAAGATGACAAATTAGATAAAGTTCTTGTAGGTGTTTCTACCTTTTTCTATTGAATCGGGTTACCGGCAGCCTGGATTGATGGTCTTGTTGAATATTTCATGCATTTATTGATATTTTGTCACTATATTGGTTTTTTGGCCGGTTGCACTCTGTTCTGGATTTCGAATGAATGGTTCACTCACGCGCCACCGCGCCGTTAGCTCGATAGTGGCGCTGGCGTCGTGCGTACTTCCAAGTTGCCGCGCTTTCGCGGTTTTGTTTGAAATTTATGACAGCGCGGTAACATGCCCCCTTGGAAGCTGGAACTGCTTGCAACGAAGTAATACTGGATTGATTGAAGAGTGATTGATAATTGATATGATTGATTGAAGATTGATTGAAGATTGATTAGTGATTGAATGGGTTACGCCTTCTCGTCATCATTCACTTGCGGGAATAATGGACAAATTTTAGTGAATGCTCTCTTTATCAACCCGGACGCTGTTTTTATGTTGGCCACGCGGGAAACGCCATCTTTGCCAGGAAAAGTTTCTATCACTCTCCCAAGTCGCCATTTTAGCGGGGGAAGATTATCTTCTTTTATTAGTACCATTGTGTTTGGCAATATCTCTTCTTTCCTTGACTTCCATTTTGTTCTAGTTTGAAGTTCCGCCACATACTCTTTGGACCACCTTTTCCAAAAATGTTGTCTCATTTGTTCGGTGCGGTCATACCGAGACAAGCGGCGTGAATCAACGTTGGTAATGTCTGGACTGGCAGGTGCGGTGAGGGGCCGGCCAATCAGAAAGGAGGAAGGACAGAGAGGGAGTAGGTCATCTGGATCTGCGGACATTGGGTACATAGGGCGTGAGTTAAGGACTGCCTCTATCTGCGATAACACTGTGCTGAGCTCCTCATATGTTAAATGGGCATTACCTACAACCCTACGTAAATGAAATTTGCAGGACTTCACTCCCGCCTCCCATAGTCCCCCAAAATGCGGCGTATAAGGTGGTATAAAGCGGAATTTTATATTATTATCAGCTGCGAATTCTATTATAGTATTACTATTATTGTCCAAAAATTGCGAGAACTGTTTCATAGCCCCTACAAAGTTCTTTCCGTTATCGGAGAATATTTCCGACGGCTTACCCCGGCGGGAAATAAACCTTTTTAAAGCGAGTATATATATATGCGTCGGTTGTTAGACTTGATACAAGTTCTAAATGAACTGCGCGAGTAGAGAAGCACACGAATAAACAGATGTAACATTTTTCTACTTTAGCACCTCTTCCTTTGCGGTTTAGAATAAACAGCGGCCCTGCATAGTCCACACCACAAATTAGAAATGGATAGCCCGGATCTAACCTTTCGGCAGGTAAATCGCCCATTTGCACATCAAGAGTATTGCCTTTAATGCGTGTGCAAGTTACGCAATGATGTACAACATACCTAGCTAGGTTACGACCACGGAGAGGCCACCAACTTTCGCGGATTGTTGCTAAAAGTGATTGAGGACCAGCATGAAGTTGTTGCTTATGTTCATGTTCAAAGAGGAGACGTGTGAATGTATGCTTACTACATAATAATATTGGATGTTTCTTATTATAAGAAAAACTTAAAGAATAATTTAGGCGACCGCCAACCCTAAGAATATCATCATTATCTACAAATATATTGAGACCGGAAATGGTACGTTTTAATGTGGAATTTTTCTTTAAAAAAGACTCATTGAAATCTGGAAACGATTGCTTTTGAGAAAGCCGTGTTAAAATTAAAATAGATTTACTTAATTCTTCAACTAAAAGCGGCCCGTATTTGCGGTTTTGTTTTTATTTTTATACGAGAATTTTCAATAAAGCGTAATATGTAAGCACACACTCTTTTCATGCGATTAAAAGAAGAAAATCTCTCAAATGGAAACGTATAATTATTTTGACAAACTAATAGCGTAGTATTTAATTTAATATCTGGCAACTCTGAAACGTCTAGATTTTTACAATCGTATTCATGATCGAAGTTACTAATAGGTTTATGTAAAAACTCCGGACCGCGCCACCAAATATCTGCCGTGCACAATGCGTCGAGCGTAAGCCCACGTGACACTAAATCAGCTGGGTTCGATTTGCTGCCGACATGATACCATGGTAAGCTACCGGTGAGTTCATTGACCTGCGCTACTCTATTTTGTACGAAAGGTTTTAAAGAATTGGGAGACATACGGAGCCATCCCAACACTATTGTTGAATCCGACCAAAAATAAATATTATTAAATTTTAATCGAAGTGAACTAATTATAATAATAATAATAAATGCGGACAACATCACATACATTGCTCTGAACCCAAAGTAAGTAGCTAAAGCACTTGTGTTATGGAATTCAGAAACAACGAAGGTACCACAAACACCCAGACCCGAGGCAATGTTGAAAAGTTGATTTCTACATTGACCCGTCCGGGGATCGAACCCGGGACCTCAGAGCAAGCGACACCTTGAAACCGGTGCGTACGCCACTCGACCACGGAGGTCGTCGAATTATTTTTGTATACAGTTTAGCGCCTAATAAGGCACCGCACAATTCTAATAGTATTAACAGACGATCGAACTTGGTTCGGGCCGGACAGCGGACTTAGTACGGCGTACAGATCCGCTAGTCACAACAGACGGCCGGATCTCGCACTAACCGCGTGGCGTACACACAGGTCAGACGTCATGCCTCCGACGTTATCCAAGCGCGCTAAAATTGCGTTAATGCCGCCACAAACATCACGAAAAAAAAGAAAGGAGTAGGCAAAAATATATTTGAAAAATCGTGATGAATTTAGTACTAAAGTACTTAAAGCCTACACATCAACCTTATAATTTTCGTTATAGTAGATTATTAGTTATTAGAGTGATAGGAATAGGTAGGGCTTATTAACCTAAACTTCGATTAATATAGAGAAGGAAGAGACTTCCTTACGACACTATTTTTTTCCGGGACTTCTGCCCCAAGATTCAGGACATCACTTACTTAAGTACATTAAAAATTAATGCTATTCGGAATAAGTAATTGGTCTGTTTACTAAAGTTTGAGACTAAACATAACTGTGTTACTTATAAATGTGATCCGGCCATTATTTTAATAATAACATTACGCACATTTTATAATAAACTTTTGTATCTTGATCTTTTAGTAAGATAAAAGTGCAAAATGTGATAATGTGAATATTTTCCAAATGTGCTTAATGTTACCTCCAGAAGGTTTCGATCGCGACTGCCGTGCGTTTGTCCGGTCCGAGCTTACACACCGGTGGATTTGGTACGGAGCCGACCAAATTCGACGCGCAAACCATCGAACCGACCGGACACGAAATAATAATAATAATGTTCGGCGGACAACTCTCCAGACGACCGGATATGGTACGGAGCATACCAAATCCGCTGTCCGGCCCGAACCAAGTTCGATCGTCTGTTAATACTATAAACGCGGTATGGTTATAGGCTTGACCGGCGCGACCTTGGACTTAGCGCACAATAACTTTACCGATACATTGGAATCATTTGAGTAGGTACGAATATAAGCGCACGCACCGTATGCGAGCTGTGATGCGTCGGTAAATATATGAAGTTCACAACGCGAATGACCTTGTTCACTATCTAGAACATGACGCGGTATACGTAAATTTTCTAAATAACTTAATGTATCAACGAACCTTATCCATCTGTCAAGAATCTCATGCGGGACTGTGTCGTCCCACCCTATTTTGAACAACCATAATTTCTGTAGAAGTATTTTTGCGATTAATATAGTAGGAGCTAACAAACCTAGCGGATCATAAACTTGAGAAATGGCGGATAACATTATGCGTTTACTTACGTGAGTTTTAGGCATTTCTAACTTGGTCGTGTAATGTAATTCATCTGTATTGGCAATGTAACCTAAACCTAGCGTTTTATTCTGACAGGTTTCGCCTAACGATAAATTTTTCGATGAATGTAAACCTGTCAAGTCGAAGTTAAATAACCATTTCCTTAGAGGAAAACAACCGGATTTTAAAACCTCAGAAACTTTATTACAAATGTTTAATAACTCATGTTTATCATTAAAACTTAAAATTAAATCATCTACATAAAAATCTTTACTTATGATATTCGCGGTTAAATCATCCGAGCACTCGGTTGCTAACTGTTGTAAACAACGCATGCTCAAATATGGCGCGGACGCCGTGCCATACGTCACTGTATTAAGCCGGTATACACCGAGCGCATCGTTTGGATTTTCCCTCCACAAAATAAGTTGTAACTGTTGTTGATCGGGTTGAATTAAGATTTGTCTGTACATTTTTTCTACGTCTGCACAGGCAATATATTTGTACTGGCGGAATCTTAACAGAATGGATAAAATATCGTTTTGCAATGCGGGACCTATTAATTGTATGTCGTTTAGAGACTTACCAGATGTAGTTTTTGCGCTTGCATCGAAAACGACACGTAATTTTGTTGTAGTACTAGAGTCTCTAAACACACCATGATGCGGTAAAAAATAATGTGGAACGGAATAAGTATTTATTTTGGTCATGTGACCGAGTTCTATGTACTCACGCATAAAGTCGACGTATAATTTCCTATAGCTCGGTGTGCATCGACCTAACTTGCGCTCGAGTGCAAGAAACCGATTTTCGGCGAGTTTGTATGAATCGCCTAATTGTTCGGCAGACTCGCGTAATGGGATACGTACTGAAAAACGGCCTTGCTTATCGCGTTCTGTAGTTGATACGAATAAATCTTCACATGCGCGTTCATCTTTGGTCATATTATTTGAATAAGAAACAATTTCTTCTAATTCCCAAAACTTGCGTAATTGACTATCTAAGTCTGTAGTATGTGTAAAATTACACTGAACTCGATTAATGCGCGAGTATTTATGATGAATAGTTCCTGATACGACCCAACCTAGTTTCGTGTTTTGTAGGTAGGGTCCCGTAACAAGACGAATTAATCCCTCATTGAGGAGATCCCAGAATTTATCCGCTCCGATTAATAAATCTATTTTGCAAGACGAATAAAAGTTCGGATCAGCGAGTTTTATGTTATTCGGAATACATAATGTATCGATATTATTGCGGATTGACGGCAATGTTGCCGTAATGCAAGGTAAAACAAGACAATTTAAATATGTACGGAATTCACTGGTTTTGGATCGTAAATGTACCTTGCATGAATGAGTAGACTGCGTAACGGAATTACCTACTCCTGTGACGTGTACAGTGGACTGTATAGGACGAATACGTAATTTATCGCATAAAGATTTTGTTATGAAAGAATGTTGACTACCATTATCTAGAATGGCGCGAATTGTATGAAATTTATTGTTGTTATCTGCGATTTCGACTAATGCGGTTGAAAGTAAAACGATTTCTTGTGTGTATGAGTAGGTACTCTGTGTCAACCTCGCGCGTATTTGTTGAACTAGAGTGTAGCGATGTACTCTTTGCGGAATCCGTCGCTTTGGGCGCGCTGTCCGACGACGTAGTCGGTGCAGCTCGCGTCCCTACTGACGACGATGATGTGCTGATGCTGTCGCAGCACGCGCTGTGCAGTAACGAATTATGTTTGCGGTTACATTGCCTACACGGACCGAGCCAACAGTCCGACACAGTGTGCCCGGCGCGCATGCAATTTTTACAAAGATTGTTTTCATTTATAAACCTTGACCTGTCCTTACCAGAAAGTTCAATGAACTTGGTACACGAATAAAGAGGATAATTCTCTTTGCACATAGTGCATTTAAAGCGCTTTGAATTAAAATACGGTTTTTGCGGTTTATTGGAATTATAAGGACGTGTGGTTAGGTAGCTATGCGTATTAATATGATTCGACGAATTTCTCTTGACTGAACCGTCACCTGTTTTGTTCGGATTATGCGTAATTTTAATAGTTTCCAACATGTCGGCTCTATCCGTAAGAAATTTGACTAAATCTTTTAATGTGATTTTGTCGCTTTGCGGTTTTAAACTAGACAGAGTACCTTTGTGTTCTTCCCACTCCCGTTCGGTCGATGGGTCTAACTTGGAAACTATTAAATAAATAATAAGCGTGTCCCAACTGTCGGTGGGCTCACCTAGACTTTGAAGCGCGCGAATATTCTTCAATATGGCGTCTATTAATTTGCGGATTAAGGATGACGATTCTTTATTAAGAGATTGAACAGAGAACAAGGCCTTTACGTGATTGTGCACCAGTAATCTATTATTATTGTACATATTTTCGAGTAAACCCCAGGCTATAGAATAGTTTTCAGACGTGAATTGTAACGACTTAATTATTTGAATAGCACTACCGCTAAGTGCCGAGCGTAAATAATGAAATTTTTGTATTTCGTCAATATTGTTCGATTTATGGATTAAAGACGTGTATGTATCCCTAAACTCGAGCCACTGCTCAAACGACCCATCAAAGGAAGGTAAACTGATGGTTGGCAACTTGATAGAAGACGGTTTATTGTCACTCGCGTGCTTCTCCACTACGTCGGCAGTACGAGTTTGAAATAAACATTTTGCTTTAGCGATGTATTCGTAAAAAAGATTTTCAAAGAATTCACGTTCGACTAATTCTTTTTCAAGATCTAGCGATTGCAACTCAATATCGTCTTGAAATCTATTAAATTGAACTAGTAATGTATCGGCTTTACTGCAGCGTTCTTCTAAGGCTAACTTTTGCTCGCGGGTTACTTCCGTACCTTCTAACGACTGCACGTGTTTGACGAACAAAGTAAATTTACCTTTGACTAAACCGCGCTTTTTAACTAAATCTTTAAAACTATCGTCAGCCGGCATTTTGGGAGAATTATAAAGATAAAAGAAAAGCACTTACTGGGGGGCTGCACTGGTATTGGCGCGAAGTAGGTATAAACTCACGTGGCGTGCGTAGGTACGCCGCGCCGCGATCTCGACGAAAAACTATTATTTCAGCACAATATTAACACAGACAAGCACTGGGATGGGTTTAAGTATAGATTCTGATGGCCAGACCCTTTTGCGATGATCTTCTTGGCGATTCTTGGCTGCCCGGCTCCACTGCGAACCGCTTTGATCCGGCTCGAAGGACCAAATTATGTAGGTGTTTCTACCTTTTTCTATTGAATCGGGTTACCGGCAGCCTGGATTGATGGTCTTGTTGAATATTTCATGCATTTATTGATATTTTGTCACTGTATTGGTTTTGTGGCCGGTTGCACTCTGTTCTGGATTTCGAATGAATGGTTCACTCTTCACTCACGCGCCACCGCGCCGTTAGCTCGATAGTGGCGCTGGCGTCGTGCGTACTTCCAAGTTGCCGCGCTTTCGCGGTTTTGTTTGAAATTTATGACAGCGCGGTAACAGTTCTTATAAAACATGTTTTGCCATTTTCCATGGCATGCAAATATTTACAAAAGGTACATAAAATTAAAAAAGAACAAAATCAAATAGAGCTAAACAAAATTGGGAAAAAAACAATACATAGAGAATCAAACATACAAAACATTAAAACTCAACATAAACAAAAAATTTAACAATAACACTCTATCCTATAAATAACAATAGTTTTAACTTATGGATATAGAATAGATTATTTTTTTTAATTATTGAAATTAGTCTTTTTTTTATTTTTTTATTATTATTATTTTCGCTTATGCGACCTTTGTAAATGTGACGACAATGTTAATTTAGTTGCGTGTCCCATTTCATTTTTCTTCCATTTTGGATGTCATAGTTTACATTAATCTAAACATTCTGCTATTTACGTTGTTGTCGCATATTTTTAAATAATTGTATTCTTAACATTAATGTTAAGGCGCTGCCCCGAGCAATGAGGGCTACCGTTTTTGTGCTCACCAGTTGGCGCCACTGGCGAGTGAGGTCCCGATCTAAAGATCAAAAGTCTGTAAAAAATGAAAAACACAGCTGTAAACTCGGTAAAGAAGCTTAATTTCGACAAAATATTTAGTTTGTAAACAGTAAACAAACCTCTGAATTAGCTGTTCTTTCAGTCCGCTTAACTTTGCACCTCTTTTTCTTAGTTCCACTTTTAAAGCATTGACATTCATTGACCCGTAACTCGTATTTGCCATAATAAGGATGTTTTAAATTAAATATTTTGTAATACCTCAAAATTAAACTTAAATGAAATAAATAAAACCGCGCAGCCCACCCATTAAAGTGACAAGTGACATTTTGGAGACCTCACGCTACACTAGCGCCTCTAGCGGCGAATTCACACGCTTTAGCCCTCATTGACCTTCGGTTAGACGCTTTAACCTGTTTTTAGTTTTTCTTTTTTTTTTTAATTGTTATTGACAGTTAAAAGGAAAATGAGACGTGCTCTCACGTCGAGACCCTGCGGGGCGGCCTGCAGCCTCGCCTCCGCGAGTGTATTTCTGTAGTGAATTTGACCATTTTTAGGAATAAATTGAATTGTAAAATAAATCTTTGGTCTTTTTGAAAAACAAAAACGTATAAAATGTTTAGAAACGTTTAAATTCTCCATCAGTTGGTATTAGTTACCTACATTAAAAAAACACGTGTACTGCACGAGGACATGCAAGCAATAAATTTTTAAAGACCATTTTTTAAATGAGTACTACTTAATATTTGCTGCATTAAAAAAAAAAATATCCGGATAAATTAAAGTCAACATTTATTAGCGAATGATTTGGTAGAACAGATATGTGTTTTAAATATCGAGTTTATAGCTTAGTAAAACACGGCTTTTACGCATTTTGCTCGGGGGAGCGCCTTAACCTTTTTTTCAAAAGAGTAACTTATGGAGTTTTTGCCGGTTTTTTTCCATTGGAATGACATTTTGGATCCTACAATTAGAGTCGGTAATTTATCGTTTTAAATAATAATAATTTAATTTTGATTTTGATTTCAATACAAGTTGAGCGTTTGATCGATAATTGTCCAACTTTATAATGAACTAATCTATCTAGCTGTATTTTTTTGTCGAACAACGATCGTGTTTATAGTTAGCGTAAGCTCTATGACCGCAGTAGTACATTCCTTTGATTATATAATGTCTAGATGGACTGTCAAGTGCGCGCAGACCCGTCAAAAAATTACAACCAAATTTGGTTGTAAAGTATTTTCCCGCAATTCCCGCCAACCAGTACAGATCGTGCCGCTTTCGTGTCACTACGTTTTACGCGCTCTAAGGAATAACCACATAACAGCGATAAGATGACAGTATGTGCTTTTAAAGTGTGCCGGAATTATAAAGGAAGGCTAAAAAATACCAAACACATCACCTATCACCGTAGACAAGACACCAAGAAACTTCATATTTATTTTAGTTTTTTTTTATGATTACCAAATTGCGCCATATTTTATGAGTGTTGCCAGTTTCTGTTTCTTATTCTCCCATTTTTTAGGGTAAATTTTTTGGTTTATCATTACGGTTATATAATTTCGTTAATGTAGGTACTTCGAACGATCGCCTGTAATTAAAACTCATTCCTAATTAACGAGATGTGATCTTTTATTTCAAATTTCAAAATCCTAACTGCTCAAAATATTGTACTAACTTAGTTGATTTAATACTCCATTCAAACACACAAATCTATTTTTTTTTAATTATTTAAAAAAGTAACTACTTAATAAAAATACACTTAAACTGAATAATACCACATAAGTACATAAAACTAAAATATTTTTTATTATTATAAATTAGTCTTTATTTAATGTGATTTATGGGAGAATTTGTAATAGCTGGTAACACACACTTGAAATTGTTGTCTTGTTTTTTTTTCATGATTGTAGGGCGACGCTCCATCTAGACATTATATAATCAAAGGTACATTCATATGAATTTATAACATAAAACAAAATAGAAGTTAAAAAAAAAATTATGTAAGTGCTAGGCCTTAGTTACGCCATTTATGACTTAAGTTGGGTTAATTTCCACCCCGAATAGCAGAGTAAGTCTGGACACTTTGGACACGTTCTACTTAAAGACACGAATAAAAATTGTTTCACGGAACCCTAGATAATATATTATAATTACTGTAGTATAGTATTCCAAAATCCAAACTCCTGGATTCCAAAATTGGGATCTGAAATCGCCAATCCGCAGTAAGCAAGTGTGGTGATCAATGCTCGTGCCTTCTCTATATGGGAAGAGGCCTGTGCCCAGCAGTGGGACGTTCATTGATTGATATAATTTATTTATTTTCAAAGTACTATAACATATTATGTTAAAGATAAGTGCAACAAAGAGTATGATAAGTTATTTACCATCTGTAAAATTATTCCCATAGATAAAACATTAGATTATTTATTTTGGTAAGTCTAGAATACTATTTTAATGATGAATATAAGATCAATGTTAATAACAATATAATACAACACACGTAGGGTAAGAGAGAACAGACTGGTTCAACCACAGATAACAAATTATTATGGTAAGAAAACATCTAACCTAAGACTCCAAAAAATTGTTCAATTGTATTATAGGTTAATCGTAGTTTAGGTTAGGTTTATTAATACAGGTGGGTTTTGGTTTTATTTTTAACTTTTTAGTGTTTTTATCGATTTTTGAAGTCGGTTTTTTTTTTGCAAAAAAAAATTTTATATATATAATAAGTAATTTCTTTCTAATGTCAATAACGAACCCGGCCGGCAGCGGCTATAATTATTATGAGGCGTAATGTTTGTAACGGTGTGTGATGTGTCCGCAGCGAGCAGCGCGACGCCGCGCGCGCCCGCCGAGCACGCCGAGCATGCCGCGCGCTGGCAGAACCTCCTCGCCGGTGAGTCGCACCCACACGCACGCAGCTGCTGCTCATACTTACTAATTGTACATAGGTCAAACTAATCAAATGCGTGCAGGAGAAGAACTTATCTTTAAGCATTATTAAGCAACTTTTTCAGTACAGCCAGAAAAACTTAGATAACGTCCCACTCATGAGAAGAGCTTCCAAGAAAGTTAGTTGTAGTTGTTTGAAACCAACCTAACCAATACTCCCACATTGCGTGTGTGTTGCAGACTACACGCGGAGCGCGGCCGGCGGCAATGGCGGCGCGGCGGCGGTAGCGGGCGCAGCTGGTGGCGGCGTCTGGGGGGGCTGGTTCCCGCCGCCCATACAGCTCCAGTTGCCGCAGTGTGAGTACACTATACCAAACATAATAATTATAATATGAAAACCTTAGATGAATGATTGGTCTCGCGCGCTGGACTAGATACCGCTGTCGTACTCGTCAAATGCGGCAACAAATAGTACGCCGAAATCGGCGTACCCGTGCCAGTCACGATAACAGTTTTGTTAGGCGCTGGCCAGACAGAAGAGACGTAAGACGCAGACGGGGCGCGGACATTTGTCTTTACCGCGACGCTTTCATACAAAATGTATAGAAGCGTCGCGACGCAAAACATACAGAAGAGACGTGGGGCGCGGGCGTGACGGTTCTATACATTTTGTATAGAAGCGTATTATGTCCGCGCCCCGTCTGCGTCTTACGTAGACTTGGACGCCCCGAACATTTTATTATATTTTCATCGCAATTCGAAGTAAAATGGCGGTTTGCGTATTGAAACTGTTTAAAAACAATACTACAAGTAATAATAAGGGCACTGGGATCACATACCATCAGTAAGTATCGTATAATTTCGAAATTTCAACATAAAATAATATGTACCCTGAACGTCATTCAGTGTTGCCGTATATGCAAGAATCAATTTCCCCATGGTTAAGATATTAATAATGTGAATTTATTGTAATTGTATTTTTATATATAACCTATTTCATTTATCTATAGAGACAAATAGACGTGCAAATTTGAAAAAATAACAAAATGTTTTCTCTGAAATTATATATGAAACATATTTTAACATTATTTTTTGAGTAACTATCATTCTAGGCTTAATATTTATTATTATAATTCTATCATAATGTAATATATTATTTCAAGCCCTTTTCCCCTTCTCCTAGTTTCTGGACAGGGTTCACAATCATCACAAAATTTAAAGCTACCAAGAACAATATTGTTAAATACAAATATATATTGAAATAAAATGAACTATTCTGACAACCAGTCTTACTATAGGATACTGTGTTTCCTAGTAAAATGGGTTGTGGAGATAGGCAGTCGCTACATGTAAAATACGATATTCAGCTGAATCCGGTAAGACTGGTAGCCGACCCCAACATAGTTGGGAAAAGGCTCGGGAGATAATTGAAATAAAATTAACTGATTTAGTTTGTAGCTAGAGTATAATCATTACTTTTACGTTTCGTGTAAAATTATCTACACTAATATTATAAAGAGGAAAGATTTGATTGTTTTTTCGTTTGTTTGCATTGAATAGGCTTTGACCGATTTGAAAAATTATTTCACTGTTGGGAAGCTACACTATCTCCGGTGAACATAGGCTATATTAAATTTTCAAAAGAGTGAGGGATCCATACTAAAACTCCAGTAATGTAACCCAAGGTGTGAAAAAATTAAAAAACTTTCTTATATCGCGTGCGCTGCGAAAACTATTGATTAGAACAAAATAATGTTCTACGTCTTTGCAGAACATATAATTATCTACAAAAAATATCGCAGCGAAATATGTGGCATATTATGTCTAACTATTATAGTTATGTCACAATAAGTGTTTTTTTTTATACAAAAAATAAATATAAATGCCACCGCTATAAGAGCTCTTTTATTCATGCTTTTTAATTAGGCCTTATCAAAATAAATGACTTCAAATTTGAGTCTGCTTTAATACCATTATATGACTTTTTGAATTATTTAATTTGGACATTCCATTAAAGATAAAGAGATAAAGATAAAGATAAAGATTCATTTATTGCATAACTGTGTACATATTGATGTTAATTAAATACAGTAGATTAGTTCAACAGTCTATCCAAGTCGGACATGCAATATTAAAAAAAAAGAGATTTACAGATAATACAAAACTGACACTTCTAAATTACTTTTTACCAAAATATTCATTTAAATTATAGAAAACATTATCAATTAAAAATTTCTTTAACTTTGCTTTAAACATATTTCCATTTAATTGCTTCAGTTTGTTGAATACACGAATAGCAGTAATATATGTACTTTTATAATAAATCATATTTTTAATACAAGGCAAATTAATATTATATTTATATTGTGTGCGAACATTTTTAATGGAGTCACATTTAAAATTAAAATATTGCATATTATTTTTTACAAACAAACACAATTCCAGTATATAGATTCCAGTCAGAGTAAGGAAACCCTTTGTCTTAAATATATCTCTTAAAGATTCAGTACTATGCATGTTATATATTGTCTTAATACATTTTTTCTGGAGAATGAAAGTAGATTGTACATTTGTCGAGTTCCCCCAGTAAATAATACCATACGTTAAAATGGGATAAACATTTCCATAGTAGGCATTTCTAGTGATGTCAACATTTGTAGTTTCTGCCAAGATGGATAATGCATAACAAGCACTAGATATTTTTTTATTTATTTTCGCAATATGCTCTTTCCAATTTAAATGTTGATCTATCGTTACGCCCAGAAAATTAATATGATTTACTTCTTCAATAGTTTTGTTAGCCACGTTTACATTTAATTTCATAGGTTTACTCTTGTAATTTCTTAGTTGGACTAATTTGGTTTTTGAAAGATTTACTTTTAAATTTAGTGACTGCAACCAATCAGTTATTGTAGTTAATGTTCTATTTATTTCAATTTCGTAGTTAGTAACATTTGCATCATCATTTGAGATAAATATAGTTGCATCATCGGCATACATTACACAAAGGTGGTTTATTATATTCGGTAGCTCATTTATGTATATAAGAAATAATTGAGGACCTAATATACTGCCTTGGGGCACGCCTAGTAATACATTCGAAAGATATCACAAGTTTATAAAAGTAAGTTAGGTTTTTGAAAAATATCGCATGGTCGCCGCTCACGCCTCCGCGCGCCGCACCGCTCGGTTAGACGGCACTATAATAATAATGAGTGAATTAATAATAATAATAGCAATTTAGCCTTTCGGGAATAAAAGTTGTTTTTTAATGTTTATTATTCCATAGAAAGTTTAGTATAACAAATTAGTAAGGGAAGTAACGACGTAACGGGGTTAAAGAGTTAGTACGAGATATGTATGGAACCGCGAGGTGTTATTTACACCATTCATAACTCAAGAACAGGTAGACCGATTTTCAAAATCTTTAATTTTTTAGATTCATCTCCGCCCCGTATAACAAAATAACTATAAAGACATCGGGAACGGAATATAGGTATTAACGCGGGTGAAACCGCGGGGCACAGCTAGTTTAGGCACTGGCTTCGACATTTTCTAACTCTGAAATTTTCTAAAATCAGGCCAGACACTTATGTTACAAGTGCAGGATCTTATTTGGCAGGCAGGGTCGGTGAACATTGTTAAATTTATCTAGATCAGTTCAACCGTTCTGGCGAAAATGATTAACGAACAAAATTAAATATCCATTAAAACTTTTGCATTTCATTAATTATTATAATCCTAATACTTATGCGACAGACGCCGAAGGCGGGCGCTCCGTTCCGGTGCTGGTGGTGCCGGTGCCGGTGCCCTTCGGCGCGCCTGCCGCCCCCGCCCGTGAGTATCGCTACACCACACGACCTGCACCACAACCGAACCGGGCTCACCCAGCTCACCTCTGACGCCCCTTGCAGAGTGCCCGCTGAGCCCGCAGCCGGCGCGCACCATCAGCTACGAAAGTTACAGTGCGCCTGCAGTCGCCCACGCCCCCGCCCCCGCCGTGCCTGACGCATATGTTAACTACGGATCAGATCCAGCATACAACCCTGCACCCCAATACGCACTAGTTACCCCCGCACCCACCGCAACCCCCGCACCCCCTGTACCCCGCGTAACCCCCGCACCCCCCGCACCCCCTGCTCCCTCCACTCCGCCACCGGACCGGGACTCGCCGCCGCCGCCGCCGCCACCTCGTACCTCGTCACGTCGCCCCTCAACAGACGAGCGACTTGCTAGAAGTGCGCCCAAGTTTCCTCCCGTCGGTAAGTTCATATGTACATAATTATCTATTTGTAAATCGAAATGTTATCTTTGAGGTAAAATTAAATGATTTTTTTTAAATCTAAGTACTTTGTACATTATCTTCATAATTACTGTTATTTTTATACTTTGCAGAGGACTCTCGCCTTTTGGTAGAGCAATTTCGTGCACAGGAGCCGAAAGATCCGAGCCTTCCTCCTATAGTAATTGACCCGGTCGGAGTCGTTAGTACCGATGACTACACCGTAGAGGAACTCGAAGTGGCCAGGATCAGCTCCCACCAGAAAGCGATGGATTCAGGGTCACCGCAAGTAGAAGAGTCGGTTGAAGTATCGGCAGAGCAGCACACGTCCGCGGAGCGAAAGCGCCTCATCTGTAAACGGCGGAAGATAGAGGCGGGCGAGGGCGAGGCGCTGGCGTCGCCGCCGCCGCTGCCGCGCTTCGAGCGCTCGCTGCTGCTGCGCGGACGTCTTACTGTCCCGCGAGCAGACTACACCGAGCCCTACTCTATTTGGTGCGTCACCAATTTACAATGTAGCTTTAGAACAGAATTATACTAATCATTAAACCAGATTAATGATCCTGCCAGAAATAAAAGAAGACAGAAAATTAATAAAAGAAAAGAGACTTGCAGAACTTGGGACACGTATAAACATATGTTACAACATGTATATTACAACTATCCGATGCAGATGGTCATAAGATCCTTATACAATATCTTATACTAGCTGTGTCCCGCGGATTCACCCGCGTGATTTCCTATGTTGTCCTTATAGTAAATCTTTTATTTGGGGTGAGGACGAATCCAACAAATTAAAAATCTTGAAAATAGGTCAACCCATTCTTGATTTAGTAAATGGTTATAGAAACCATTTATTCCGACATCTTTTATGTATTAAATACAGGGTGTTAAGAAAACCCTGTCCGACCCGAAAGGGTTTCACAATCACATGCTCAAATAAAATATTAAATTTGGAATATTCATGATGGTATCAATCCCACCAAA
The DNA here is from genome assembly GCA_905475315.1 of Autographa pulchrina. Lineage (NCBI taxonomy): Eukaryota > Metazoa > Arthropoda > Insecta > Lepidoptera > Noctuidae > Autographa > Autographa pulchrina. The sequence goes on from FR997781.1 coordinate 12,211,422, forward strand.
AACATAAATGTAAAAAAGGAAAGCCAAGTTCAATACACAAAAAGAATGGAGATCTAAATTAGTGCCAAGTTCTATGCAAAATCCAAATATGTATTTATAGGAACAAAATAACATTATGAACAATTAGTATTAAACTCTATTTCTTTGCTTTATTGGATATATAACAATTGCTGTCATTTAAAAATGTGAGATCCTAAAGTAGGTTAGATTTGACTTGGCCAATTTTCATTACATCAGTCATTTTATAAAGTTATTCATATCATCTCACATATAATATACATATATATATATATTGTATAATATACATATAAATAGAGTTTAATACTAATTGTTCATAATGTTATTTTGTTCTCCTATAAATACATATTTGGCTTTTGCATAGAACTTGGCACTCATTTAGATCTCCATTCTTTTTGTGTATTGAACTTGGCTTTCCTTTTTTACATTCATGTTTTTGGTGGGATATCATTACTTTTTGTAAAGAAAACTAGGTAGGTATTGAGATTAAATGTTATTTCTTGCGTTTCCGCTGCATGGTGCCGCGCGCCGCCGAAAACGCACCGTTGGCCGGTTGTTTAACGCGTATTACAAGTTTTTTGTATAGGGATATCACTTATTTTTTTACTTAAATTTATTTTTGTATTTCTGTTATATAGAAGATATATTAATACATATATTGGGATAGTTTCAAATATCAGCTTGTAACGGTTCCAAGGCTACAATTAAAAAAAAAACAAAATTTTGTATGGTGGCCCCCCTATTTTTTAACTTTTTTTTATTTTTAGACTTTTTCCTTAGCAACAATTACCAATTACCGAGCTGGATTCCAAATATCATCTTTCTAGGTCATCTGGAAGTAGGTTAGGTTTAGGTACTATATGTCAGTCAGTCAATATTAAAATTTACGACTTTTAGACCTTCATATCTTTATAACCGTTTGAGCTAGCTTCATGAAATTTGGGCTTCTAGATGTCCTTATGGATATAATAAAACACACGTAGTTTTATGTGTTTACGTTAAAGAGGTTTTAAGTTATGGAAGGGTCAAAAGTGGCACCAAGTGGTTCGTGTAATGATACACTTGCCGCTGTCTAGCCAGTTGCTTGAACTTGGCTTGACACGCGGCCGCGTGTCTAGATAATAATGAACTTTGAAATAACGATTTAATGTGGCGAAATTCCCTAAATTTGAGATGAAATCAATAATATATCATTATTTTCATCGGTATTATTTGGCAGCCTTTTGTTTGATCATTTGGCAGCACCTGTGACGACGCCGACTCTCTCTCTCGCCCTTTCATTTTTTTTTCTCCATTATTTTTTACATTAATGGAATCAGTTATCGATACCTAACAATACCTTAACGGATCGGACAGAGTTTTCTTAACACTTTGCTCGCGGTTCCATACCTATCCTGTACTATCTCTTTAACCATTCGCCCAAATGATATGCGGTAAAAGGTATTTGGTAAAGGGTGTAAAAACACGAAACATCAGAAGGAGTACAATTGTATTATTATTAATTCGTAACAATTTTTAATACAAATCAACAAAGAAAAGCCGGTCAATGACATGTCATAACTATTGACTGTCATGTCATGTCAGTCAATAGTCATGACTATTGACTGTCGTCACCATGACAATCCAATAGAAAAAAGGTTTGTGTAAGAAGTACGCAACAGGGAAAAATCTTTTTTTTGCACTCGAAACAATAAAAAGTGTATGTCCTGCTCCTGGTCCTAAGTTACCTCCTCACCAATTTACAGGCAAATCGGTTCAGCCATTCTTGAGTAATAAGTAGTGTAACTAACACTACTTTCTTTTATATATTACTAGCTGTACCCGGCATGCGTTGCAATGCAATTTTTTCTACCTACTACCTACCTACTACCTACCTACTACCTACCTACTACCTACCTACCTACTACCTACCTACCTACTACCTACCTACTACCTACCTACTACCTACCTACTACCTACCTACTACCTACCTACTACCTACCTACTACCTACCTACTACCTACCTACTACCTACCTACTACCTACCTACTACCTACCTACTACCTACCTACTACCTACCTACTACCTACCTACTACCTACCTACTACCTACCTACTACCTACCTACTACCTACCTACTACCTACCTACTACCTACCTACTACCTACCTACTACCTACCTACTACCTACCTACTACCTACCTACTACCTACCTACTACCTACCTACTACCTACCTACTACCTACCTACTACCTACCTACTACCTACCTACTACCTACCTACTACCTACCTACTACCTACCTACTACCTACCTACTACCTACCTACTACCTACCTACTACCTACCTACTACCTACCTACTACCTACCTACTACCTACCTACTACCTACCTACTACCTACCTACTACCTACCTACTACCTACCTACTACCTACCTACTACCTACCTACTACCTACCTACTACCTACCTACTACCTACCTACTACCTACCTACTACCTACCTACTACCTACCTACTACCTACCTACTACCTACCTACTACCTACCTACTACCTACCTACTACCTACCTACTACCTACCTACTACCTACCTACTACCTACCTACTACCTACCTACTACCTACCTACTACCTACCTACTACCTACCTACTACCTACCTACTACCTACCTACTACCTACCTACTACCTACCTACTACCTACCTACTACCTACCTACCTACCTACCTAATTGTTTTTTTTTTTTTTAATGTACAAAAGTATCCTATGTCCGTCTCCTGGCTCTAAGCTACCTCCCCACCAATTTTCAGCCATATCGGTCCAGCCGTTCTTTAGTTATAAATGGTGTAACTAACACGACTTTCTTTTATATATATAGATATCTAGATATCTAGATATCTGCTTACTCTAAGGTGACTGCGGCAAGCAGAGTAATCTGTGATGTGTTGCAGGTGGGATGCGGCTAGCGGTGCCTCTCGTATTGATTTCCACGGTGGTTCCACCTCGACCTACCGCATGATGAAGCCTGATGGACGTGTACAAAGCGTGCAGGTAACGCATGGTGATGGTATAAAATGCATTGTTTTGTGAACCCATACTTTATTAGTTGTGATGCAGATCCGCGTGGACCGCACGGGCGAGACGGACGTGCGGCGATGTATGGTGACATCACCTCGCCGGATGACGCTGGCGGAGCGCTCGCTGCCTGCTTTGCCTGACCTGCAGTCCTTCTCCTTCGCCGGTAAGTGGCAGACAGAGTAGCCACGTCAGCGAAACCATGTGAGCAAGCTGACGGGAGCGCGTGTTGCAGGGTACGTGCAGCGCGGGGCGGAGCGCACGGAGCGCTGGCGGTACACGCTGTCCGGCCACAGCGGGGAGCTGGGTGGCGCGCGCGGGGAGGCGCTCACCTTCCGCCACGAGCTGCTCGTGAGGCGCACTCCGGACAACTTCACCACCACTCCTCTTCGGTGAGCGTGCATCCAGTTCTTTCCGTTGACTTGCTCGACTCGCTCGTATCGCTGACCTCGGTATCGCTCACAGCTACGCCGTGAGAGTCGACAGTTCGGTGCTGGGCGCTGACTGTGACACTTACGTGCATCACTTTGATGAAGTTAAGACGCAACACCACGACTCTGCAATGTTCAATCTGAATATCGGTACGTATGGCAGCCTATATCTAAATATATATTCGCATTATAATACAGAACATATTCTAAAGCCTCTTAATTATTAATATTTATTTCTATTTTTGTTATATTTAGCTGACGCGTGTGAGCACGTTGATGTCACTAACCGGATGGACGTGGTAGAACCCCTTCGAGAGTTTACCATGCTGCGTCGTGACCCACGACACGACACAGAAATAAATCTGTGAGTGTCAATATCACTGAACATGACGATCCACAGTATATTTTTTGCCCAAAAATTCGGACATGCCTTTTTTATTATCTTATATCATAGGACTTGCAATTATAAATGCGAGACGAGAACTCCCGATTGCCTAATTGTCATAAAAGACAGAAAACTAGTACTTGAAAAAAATTTCTATGGTTTCCTAAAAATGCGCCTCGTACACTATCTAATAGGTGGTGCGGAAATGTGTGCATATGATGTAGAATATGACTATGATACATATAGATATTCTTCAATCCTTGTCATCACGATATCACCGGAATGGTGATCCATAGGGAAAAATAATTGAGACAATTTTGTAGATAATGCATAATCTACAACTTTTGTCCGACCTATTTTGGCGATAATACTTGCCATTTATGAGGAAAATGCGAAAAGGTGATATTATTGACATTTGACCTTGTGTAACTTTTTTTGAAGAATGTACATCAGAAAACAATTAAGTAAAATGGCATAATGTAACTTACAAGAGAAAGAAATTTCAACATAGGTTCAGTACAGAGATCCCTTCCAACAAACTTTACCTCTTTATATTATTAGATATCATATGTAGATTATGTTAAAAAAAAACATACAAACATCCGAATTGAGAACCTCCTCCTTTTTTTTAAAGTCGGTTAAAAATCAAAATTAGTATGGCAGGATTGGCATGTCAAATGAAATTCATAGGTTTTTTTTTATTATCTAAGCACGTCTAGGTAAACTGTGCTAAACCACAGCTCGATCCAAAACGAAAAAAAAAAAAAATCTTTTTTTAGTTTTTCGGTTCATTTAAAAACTATTTTTCTGTGTAAATTACGTGATCATATGCACACGCCCCAACCTCCAGTTAATATATTATTTACGAATAAAAAGTTATAGTAACTTTTTACAATAAATTCTATTTAGAAATATTGTCAACCCTAAAATCATAATTACCATAGAAAACTTTAGAAGCTTCTAAGTTCGAGATCCTTCAATATTTGGATCTGTTTTTTTTTTCATGGATTCATTCACTTTGTTCTAACAATTCTGTAGAAAAATAGAATCCAAATAAATAAAAATACGAGCATAAAAAAATAAAATCAAAAATAACATTAATTGTAAATCAATCTCTGAAAACTCGTTTAAAAAATATATAAACCTCTCAGTATTATGTGTCTTAAGATTATTGTTTATCAGGAAAAACAAGAAGATAATTCGTGAAAGATTTCAAAAGTTATGGGGGATTTACAATTTTATCATAAAAAATAATTAAGTGGTTTTTTTTGGTCATAATGAGAAATAGGCGCTTGTGAGTTCTATTCATTAATTTTATAAAACATTACAAACAAAGTTATCACAAAAAAAAGGCATGTCCGAAATTTTGGCCAAAAAATATACCTACTGTGCGATCTACTATTTAGTTCGTTGTTCAATGTATTATTTGTGGTAAAAAAATTTCAGGTTCAAGAAAAAATTCGAGCGTGATTACGGGGACGATGTAGAGGAAGCGGTACGTAAAAACTTATTGATGCAAAACTCTCGATTCACGGCGGCCGGCAACCGGCAGGGCGCCAGCTTCGAGCTGGGCATCAACTTCTTGTCAGACCGGCTGGTGATGGAGCGGCGCGTGATGCTGGGCGTGGAGCCGACGCTAGACGCGGAGCCCGGCGAGCCCTTCCCGCACCCACTCAGCGAGCTGGAGGCGCTACGGGGCCGCCTGCCGCGCAAGTTCGACTGGCGCGAGCGCGGTGCCGTTACCCCTGTGCGCAGTAAGTCTTAAACTTACGCTTCGCTCAAGCGCTACTCCTAAATGTACTACTCAGTCTCATATGCATAATATGTTCTTGTGTGCAGACCAGCTGCTATGCGCATCGTGCTGGGCGTTCGCTACGACGGGTGCGGTGGAGGGCGCGCTGTTTGTGGAGACTGGCCGCCTCGTGCCGCTCAGTGAACAGGCGCTCGTCGATTGCTCCATGCCGTAAGCACAGCAGCAACGCGCGCTTGTCGAAGCGCTCCGAACCATTCTCACACGCTCATTACGTTCCAGGTGGGGCGGACACGGATGCAAGCCCACGTGGCCGAGTTACGCTTACAACTATATAAAAGACAGAGGTCTACCCGCACTTGATGAATACACACCTTACCAAGGCAAAGTATGTACTACTCTGTGTAAAAAGTATCGGGAATATGTCAATAAAAAGACCCGCGTAAAAGAGGTCGTTCTAATTTTTTTACTGCATGTTGGTAGCAGTGTACTGATTTAGCGCGCAAAGTTTGAGCGGGATCTGTCATTTAATTTGTTTTAAACTACACTTTTTGTTGGTCATAGTTTTGAGTTCTCGGCGATTTTTACTTTGCCGCGGTTTTTTGGGTTTCGGCTCGTTTTCGAGACGCCATTCTGAAGACTGTTGGCTTGTTTGCATGACGTACTCATAAACCCATGTCTCGTCGCCAGTTATTATACGTTTCATAAAGGTCGGATCCGTAGAAGCTCGGGAAACCATGTCTTCAGCGACATGCTTTCGCTGCGCTTTTTGAACAAAATTGAGCTCTTTTGGAACTAGTCGAGCGGCGACGCGTTTCATGCCTAAAATGTCAATGAGAATGTTAAAAATAAAATTTTAAATAAAATTTATTAAAAAAAAAAACAGATCACATGAATAAGTAATTAAAATGGCTCAGATGTTGAGGTAAAAAAATGGTCTTAATAATAACAATCGGAAAAACTAAGTTAATCTAGGCTAATACATACAGGCAATAATAAAATAAAAACAGTACTAATTTTAAATATAGGGACCACCCGAACTAGGTTTATTTAAACCTGTGTTTCAGGCTATCAAGGCTCAGAATAGTTGTCGGTATCATTTTAACATCATAATCATATTACATAATTATTAAAGACTAAGCAAGGGCAAAGTGTCCTTAATTATTAAAATACACTACCTATACTAGTTACTAAAATAAGCAATTTATTTTAACACTTCTAGCAATTTTTCCGTATCTGAGTAATTGAGGGACTGTAAATATTCTGTTAGTACTATATGACTGCCTCGTTGGCCTAGTGGTGCTAAGCGCGACTGCTACGCTAGAGGTCTTGGGTTCGATTCCCAAGTCGACCAAGGTGTTATTGGGTTTTCTATGAAATTCTCAGTAGCAGGTCGGAGTTTGGATTTGTGCCCGGTTAGTGGCAATAGGCTCGCCCCCTATTACATGGGACCTAAACATACCGGCGAACTGAGGGTGTACATTGGTACACCTCTGCCTAACCCTTCGGGGATACAAGCGTGATGGTATGTTTATGTTTTAGTACTATATTACACTTATTTAAACTTACACTATAAACCTTCAGCAAACTGTTAAGTTTGTTATACAAATAAGGTCCTAGAAATAAATAAAATCTGTTAGTAAAAGCATGTTTCGTCCGAGAGTTAGTGTAAACTAAATCCTTTCTCCTCTTGCCAGAAGGTACAGGGCTAAAACCAAGTTCAGCATGCTGGAGTAGTACTATATTCAAAATAAATAGCTGGCGTACTGTTAGCATTTTGCATTCCCTGTAAAGCTGGTGGGTGGGGAATCTGAATGGACGAAAGCTTTCTTCAGGATTGCTCTTTGGGCACGTTCCAAGGGCAAGAGGATAGTGTTAGGGGCCCCACCCCAGGAGCTAATACAATAGGTAAGAATAGACTGACACAAGGCCATGTACACCTGCCGAATTAAAATGAAATCTGCTATGTTACGCAAATTTTTAAAAACGTATATTAATTTACGAACTCGAGTGCATAATAAGTCAATATGTTTCCGGAAGTTAAGCTGGGCGTCAATCGTGACACCTAGATATTTTATATGGTCAGTTTTTTGTAATGTAGGGCAGGCGCATGCTGTGTCAGCGGACGTACTCATATTACAATTGTGTGCATAAATGTTTAGGTTAGTGGACGTATTGTTAGTATTTCTTATAGTAAATAACATGTGTTTGGTTTTATCTGAATTTAATGTCAGTAGGTTATTGTGAAGCCAATTTGACACTATATTGAAACCATTTTGGGCAAGTTCATAGACCTCATCTTTTGATGTGCCTGAGAACACAAGAGCTGTGTCATCAGCATATGACATAATGACACCATTTTCAAGGGACAAGCTGCTTAATTCATTTATATAAATTAAGAAGAAGGTAGGTCCCAGAATACTACCTTGAGGATCCCGAAACCACTGTTTTTTAGGTCAATACTTTTGTACTGACCTATTTTCACACACTGGTGACGATCACTGAGATAGTCAGAGAATAATTTTAATTGTGCTCCTCTTATCCCCATGTTTTCCAGTTTGTGCAATAATAGGGTACAAGAAATGGTGTCAAATGCTTTGGCAAGGTCTAAGAAGATCCCAATTGTGACCATACCATTATCTAGATTAGAACAGATGACATTTGTTAATTTATGAACTGCTTGATTTGTTGATCTTTTAGGCCTAAATCCGAATTGTTGATCCGATAGTAAGTTGTTCTTTTCAAGATACTTAATTAATCTAATGTTTATAATTTTTTCTAAAATCTTTGAAAGGCCTGTTAATACTGCAATGGGTCGATAATTAGTGACATTGGTTTTGTCCCCAGCTTTAAAAACAGGGCTTACAACAGCTTTTTTAAGCAGATTCGGAAATATTCCTTTACTTAGGCATAAGTTATAGATGTGTGTTAGAGGCGGTGCAATAAGGTGTTTGAAACTTTTTAGTACATTATTAGGGATGTTATCCCAACCAACAGCACAAACTTCTTTTAGTCCATCTATTATACATAACACTTCCTGGACGTCTGTTTCTAATAATACGAAAGAGCTCAGAGAGTTATGTGGCACAGGCATACATTGTGTGATTGCATTTCTGGAAAAGGTTTTTTCAGCTAAATTTTTGCCAACGTTAACAAAGTATTTTACTTTATTCGTTGCTTCGGATGGGTTCAAACAGGTTGATAAAAGATCAAGCTGAGTGTCTAGTTTTGTTAGTCTGAAGGTGTAGCTTTTTATAAATTTCCATATTAGCTTATTATTCTTTCCCGCTTTCTGAAGCTGTGTTCGGTCGTATTGTATTTTTTGTTTTTTCAACAGATTATTGCAAATGATGATGCAGAAAATTGCAATGTTGTGGACGGACTTAAAAGATATTTTCATCTCACTAGCCAACTCTCTCAGACTCATACGTCGATTTTCGAGCACTAGCTTCTTGATTCTGTCGATGTTTTCTTTGGTCGTAGCGGTTGAAGGTCTACCAGAACGAGGCAAGTCTACTACTACTTCTCGGCCTTCTTTAAAAGCCTTATACCATTCATAACCCCTTGTTTTCGATAAACACGATTCGCCGGAGGTATTTCGCAACATTTTTAGTGATTGACATGAACGAATTCGAAACACAAAATTTAATTCACACTCTTTGTTCAACAATATTTTCCATTGTAAAAATCGCCGAGAACTCAAAACTATGACCAACAAAAAGTGTAGTTTAAAACAAATTAAATGACAGATCCCGCTCAAACTTTGCGCGCTAAATCAGTACAGTGCCACCAACATGCAGTAAAAAAATTAGAACGACCTCTTTTACGCGGGTCTTTTTATTGACATATTCCCGATATTTTTTACACAGAGAGTATATAATTTTCTCATCCTAAAACATCTATCTAATTTAGTCGTCTACGGGAAATAATTTATAACACCATTATTATTTGGTATTGTGTGTCAGGAGCTGACTTGTCGCGCGGACAGCGTGCCGCCCGTCACGCGCATCAGCGGGCACGTCAACGTCACCAAGCACATCATCGCGATCAAGGTAACGTACTGAGCCGGCGAGTTGCGACTGCGGTGCGGTCGGAGGTTTCCATATCTATCTAACTTGAGTTCTATGCGCAGGTTGCGATCAAGAAGTATGGACCAACCGTCGTACTTATTGACGGCGAAACGGACTCCTTTATTGGCATTAAAAAAGGAGGCTATTATCATGATGGGCGCTGGTCAGTATATTGCATAATAATTATAAAAAAAAATGCAGCCAATACCAAGAATAAAGGACTCATAATAATTGTTGTAATATTTTACAGCCGAGTGAACAAGCCAAACCACGCAGTGTTGGCTGTGGGGTGGACGGTGCACCGCGGAGAGACGTACTTCATCTTGAAGAACTCCTGGACCGCCGGCTGGGCCGACGAGGGCTACGCGCGCGTGCGAGCCTCCACCAACACGTGCGGCGTGCTGGAGCGCGCGTCGCACCCGCGCCTGCGCGCCGCCGACGTGCAGCGCGTGCCCGCCGGCGCGCCCGCCGCCGTCGCCTCGCCTGCCTCCTAGTCTCCTAGCTTAGCCATAGTGTTTTATTGTTTGTTGTTATGCCTGTACCATGGACGTACAAAGTCAGTCATTAAATATATTTTTCTATACAAGAACTCAAATTATTTTATTATTTTATCCTGACACCAATAGTAGTAGATACATATGATATTGCAGTAGGCTATAAAACTACTGAACCGATTTAATATGCCAAGCTTTATTATCAGCGAATCACTTGGGCTACACTATAGCAAATAGACATTAATTTTATAAAAACTCATGAACAAACGAAACTGAGAAGAAGTCGATAATTACTCGACAGCTTGATATCGATTGATAATTAAAATTATCCATTGCTATTCGATAACTATAGTAGGTACCTAAATATTAAGTAATAAGTAATTATTACACATAGAGAAAACTACAAACCAAGTTTAATAATAATTGTAATTAATAAGTGTCAACATAAATTTACAGGTAGTTTATGTTGTGTTAAAAAATGACTTCTAAATTATTTGAGATATTGCTAGTTTTTAAATATTAGTCTAAAAGTTGCACAGGATACAAAAAAGTTAAGCAATAGTCGTATTAAAGTTCATTTCATGATCTAGTAACTTTGAAAAGTTGGAATATAGTAAATTAATTAGTTCAAATTAATATAATAATAGTTAAACACTTGTCAATAAGTGCAAGTTAGGTTTGTTATGTGAGTCTTTACTGACGGTATTGAATAAAACCAAAAAACTAAAAGGGGATTACCCCGCTCAAATCCCAAAAACACTGTAACTTTAAAGAAAATTGTAGATGTATCCTCTCGTGCGTTTTCCATATAAAAAATATATGATATACTTAAGGTTATGACAAATAAATTGTATTGTTTAAAATTTTAATAAACTTTCCCAAATTTAGAAAAAAAAAATTTTTTGCAAAAAAAAAAAACCGACTTCAAAAATCGATAAAAGCACTAAAAAGTTAAAAATAATTCTATAACCTACCTATTTTAATAAACCTAACCTAAACTACGATTAACCAATAATACAATTTAACAATTTTTGGAGTCGATGCCAAGCTAAGTAATGAAACGACTGGTAATTCCTCGTTAGAATCTTTTGTCTTTGTGTCTTAATATTAGGTAATCTGTCATAAAGTATTTTTGTTGTTTTCCGATTAGAATTAATATTTAGAAGCTGTAAGTTTTGTATATTGCTTGGCCCCGAATCCAAAAAAATTTTAAATTGTATTATTGGTTAATCGTAGTTTAGGTTAGGTTTATTAATATAGGTAGGTTATAGAATTATTATTTTTAACTTTTTAGTGCTTTTATCGATTTTTGAAGTCGGTTTTTTTTTTTTGCAAAAAATTTTTTTATTTGTTTATTTTTAGTGACATATTTTTAATCTTAGAAAATATGGGTAGGCCTTCAGCTGACACCCTTTCATCATCCTCATGATAATTTCCATCAAACGAAATCCAGTGCCCCGCATCTCACATCCAACGAATTCCCGCTACATTCACGAGGTCATCTTGGCTTCATCATCAGATCTGATAGTAGAATGGTTCTTATTGAACGTAAATGCTTCACTTGTTGAAGAAAATACCAAAATCGCTATACGTTTTCCTATAAAATTTGAAGAGTTCCCTCGATTTCGCCAAGATTCCATCATCAGATCCCGACTTGGTGACTATGGGACCATTTGGAAAGTATACCCTTTCCAACAAAGAAAAAATATTTCAAATCGGTTGGAAAGCAACGGAGTAATGCGCGAACAAACATAAAAAAAAAAAAAAAAAAAAAAAAAAAACATACAAACATCCGAATTGAGAACCTCCTCCTTTTTTTTAAAGTCGGTTAAAAAATATTAAATGGGGCCTTTTTCAACGTAAATTGTAAATTATCTCAGTAACGGCTGAATAGTTTGGCGTGAATTTTGTACCATAAAATGTGTAATGACGTATTTCACAATTTGTATTGTTTTTTTTTTCTTATTTCTTCTCATATTTCTTAAAAATTAATAAAAACCCGAATCCTAACCAATACCTCGCTGAAGCACCCCCGCTACGGCCTGTGACGCGTACTCGGGACTAGTCGGGACGCGATACATCAGTGTCTCGATGACTCTTGTGACGGGTGGACTGTGTGCAGTCGCGATAAAAACGATGAGTTAACCGCACATCTGGGACAGCCTAAGAGGCTGGACGATCACACAAACGATGTTCTTATGAAAATACAGCAGTAACAAACTAAAACACGTGCACGTACCTTGGTCTGCTATTTCTGCTGCCGATGATCCGCCGGCGATATGATTCCACCACAGTTGATTGCTGAAGGTCACTAGCTGCTCGGAATATTGATTCCCAGCAGAATATCGGTCGAGTTGACGCGTTTAAGGGTTTTCCTTGAGAGAGATCGCGAAGTGCGCGCGCGTGCAAGATGGTGAGAAAAGATTCTCGATAGGGGGGCGGTCCGTCCGTTAACGGTAGTGACGTCATGACAGATGCAGCAGTAGCACCAATCGGATAACGAGTACGGCACGTATTACAACTGTCAAAACAGTTGTGATTGCCACTGCTGAAAATCGATAAGAACATCGTGTGTTGCCCGTGGTGAAATTAAACGATCTTATTTTAGTCATTTGTATGATAACGAAACATTCCGCCCACCAAAATACCTATGGTATTTTCGAAAATACGAAATATAAATAGAAATGTTAGGAAGAAAACGTTAAACCTTAATAGTTACTGAACTACGAATCTAATCAACCTAACCTACGATGCTTAATAATATTAAGTTAAATAATACGTTAATCCTCTATAGGTAGAGGACAGAGTTTGACCAGCGGTCGCTTAACAGAATTGCTAGTAGCGGTCTTAAGAATTGCAACCCTAACTACTCCGTCAGCGCCAGGAAGAAGATCAGTAACCCTACCGAGTGACCATGCAAGAGGAGGTCGATTGTCATCCTTGATGATTACAAGCGAGCCCACCCCTAATGGTCTTGAGTTCTTGGTCCATTTGGCGCGTTGAGTGAGTGAATTTAAGTACTCGTGTTTCCATCTTGACCAAAAACTTTGTTGGAAAGCTTGCAACAACTGCCACCGATGAAGACGATGAATATTGACGTTGGAATAATCATCATCGGGGACAGCGGTCAAAGGCTCCAATGTAAGGGAATGACCCGGTGTTAACGCTGACAAGTCATTAGGGTCCGAACTAACAGGGCACATGGGCCGTGAATTTAAAACCGCCTCGATTTGTACGAATAATGTAGTAAGTTCTTCAACTGTTAGAACCCGATCACCGACTATGCGATACAACTGTTGCTTTGCGGCTTTGAATTTTTCTAACGTTGAAAAACGATTTAATAAATTATCGATAATTGAAACATCTTTTTTCCGAGGATGCACAGTTGATACTAACACAGGAGATTTACGAGTCTCGGCCTCAACAACTTTCTGCTCGTCATTAGTAACGCTGTCAATACAAGATGGCCATGACTCATGCGGCTCGGATAACCATCGTGGCCCCGCCCACCATAACGAGTTGTGAAGAAGTTCACTTGGAAATTGGCCTCGCGAACAAACATCTGCAGGATTGTCTGCAGAGGACACGTGATGCCAATATTCAATAGCTGTTATTTCTTGAATATGACTCACGCGATTGGCAACGAAAGTAGACCAACGACATGAGGGTGAACGCAACCCAGAGAGTGTAACACTGGAATCGGACCACAAAAAGACAGCTGAAATAGGAATAGGAGACAGATAAGTTTCTGTAACGAATTTGTACAGATCTGAAAGCAAAACTGCGGCGCAGAGTTCTAGACGTGGTAATGAGGTACGTTTTAATGGTACCACGCGAGCTTTCGAACAAACGAAATGAACGTAAGAATTGTTATATACGTCTGTTACTCGTAAATAAATAACCGCGCCATATGCAGTTTCCGAACTGTCGCAGAATCCGTGTAGCTCGTAGGATTGTGAATCAGTACGAGTGACTCTACGCGAAATTTTTAGATGTTGCAACTGAGAAAGTTGATTCTGATAATTTTTCCATGTACTGACGACCTCGTCAGGGGGAACGTCATCCCACCCGGCACCGATAATCCAAAGCTTTTGGATTAAGCTTTTAACATGAATTGTCAGGGGGGATAAGAATCCTAACGGGTCGAAGATTCTAGCGAGTTCACTAAGAATAGACCGTTTGGTACATGGCCGATGTGAAGATACAACTTCAAAAAGAAACGAATCAGTTGATCCCATTTGAGTCCCAAGACTTTGAATGAAGCCGGTTCAGCTTTATCTAACGATACAGAATCAGTTAGGCAATCTTCAGGTTGAAGATCCGATAAAAGACGATTGTCATTTGACACCCACTTTCGAAGATGAAAACCTCCTTTTTTAAAAAGAGCGATAAGTTGTGTTTTTGTTCTTTGTGCAGTGGCGAAGTCCTGACTACCGCTGACGACATCATCTATGTAGGTGGCCGACAAGATTACACTCCTGGCGAGCGGGTAAGAATCCCCCTCGTCATCAGCAAGCTGTCGCAAAGTACGGCAAGCGAGATAGGGGGACGAAGAGATGCCATACGTGACCGTGTTCAGACGAAACTCTAAAAGAGGTTCGCTAGGCGAAGCTCTCCAGAGAATTCGCTGATAGTCACGATGGTCGCCGAAGAGTATAATCTGTCGGTACATCTGACGTACATCTGCCATGAAAACGACGTCGTGTTCACGAAAGCGTAATAGAATTTCCAAAATGTTTGATTGTAATTTTGGACCGATGTGTTGACTTTCGTTTAACGATCGAGAACGTGCATCTTTAGCAGAGGCGTCAAATACGACACGAAGGCGAGTCGTGGTACTATCAGGACGTATGACGCAGTGATGGGGAATATAGTATTTCCCATTCCCTACGTCATCTGGAGAGACCAATGACATATGGCCCGCAGTTAGATAGTCAGACATAAAATCGCAATATTGACGATGACACTCGGGGTCACGTGACAGTCGACGTTCAATCGCATAGAAACGACGCAAAGCAATATCACGTGAACCAGTGAACATAGGCTCGGACTCGTCCCTGAATGGCAACTGCACGATGTACCGCCCAGATGAGTCACGAGAATGAGTTGTGATAAAATGTTGTTCACATGCTATCTCATCTGGGGTTAGGGATGCTGCGGGTGGTAATACATCTAACTCCCAAAAACGTTGAACTATTGAGTTTAATTCCTTATCACTTTGTATAGAAGAGTTCAGTAGGGAGCCGAGTGAATGAGTAGCTAAACAAGTTTTACCGAACAATAGCCATCCAAAGACTGAGTCGAAGGCGGTAGGTTGATGTGATTTTCCTTTAATATTACGGTTACGAAGCGATTCCGCAAATACATCCGCACCGAACAGTAGGTCGATCCGGCCAGGAATGTCAAAACCGGGATCGGCTAACGATAGTGAATTGATGTGAGACCAACCCGATGTGTTTAATTTAGCTATTGGCTGGTCCCCGCAAATTTTTGACATTACGTGCATATTTAAATTAAATAAAACTTGATCACCAGTACCAATGGAACAATTAATGTCTCCTAAGATTGAAGCCGGGGCTTCACCGATTCCACTTATAGTTGTGGTAGGACTGGATAGTTTTAAATTTAATAGTTTGACAGCTGAGTCAGTAATAAGATTAATCTGACTCCCCGAATCGAAAAGAGCTCGAAAAGACACGAAGTTGCCATCCGAATCTCGTACTTGCACAATGGCAGTTGCTAATAAAACAGTTGTGTTATTGTTATTAGAAAATAATGAAGAGGTTGGGTTCGACTCGACCGGTTTATCTTTATGAAGTAGAGTGTGATGTTTATGGTTACACTTACGACATTTAAAAATAGATGTACAACCTTTTAATTGATGTGAAGCTCGAAGACAATTGAAACACCAATTATTTTTGCTTGCGATAGATATCCGCTCATCTACTGGTTTATTAAGAAATTGTTGACATGATGATATTGAGTGAGTGTCACCACAAAACGCGCACTTAACTGGTTGTGACGTAGGAGTTTTACTGCTTGTAGTACTAGCTGTGGCAACTTGAGGTTTATCTGTACTGCCCACAAGCGCATGAGAAACGTTTGCCCGTTTATTTATTTGAAATGATTTGACAGATCGTTGTTGTGGCTTACTCAAAGTTTTATTATTAGTTTCACAAAAATGAGAATCACGTAAAAGCGCTTCACACTTCAAGTTTAAGAAAGATTTCAACTGTGCATATGGAGAAAACTCAATATCAGGATATTTTTCCTCGAAATCGCGACGCAAGTTTGAGTCTATCCTAGAGAGAAGGTGGTAGACTAATACAAAATCCCATCGGTCCTCAGGTAAAATAATTTTCTTTAAAATAATTAAATTTTCCTCAAACAGGTCTAATGATTTTCTAAACTCATTACCGTCAGTAGTATTAAAATTAATGTTTAAAAGGTCCTTCCATGACGTAAAAGCTAAAGGTCGTTTCCTTTGATAGCGAGTAACAAGGGCCTGGTAGGCATCATTGTAATGCTCATAAGTTAATGGGAATGCCTTGATAACAGATAATGCATCGCCGGTCAACGATGAGAATAAATAATGAAATTTTTCCGTATCAGTAAGACTACTCGAATTATGAATCAATGCATTAAAAGTGTCGTGATATTCAGGCCATTTCTTGATGTCACCACTGAAAGTTGGAAGAACAATTTTCGGTAAACGGATATTCGACGATGAAGAACTTTGTTTATTGTTTACTTGAGGTTCACTTTTAGTTAAACTACGATGAATAGATAAGATTTGAAAATATTTATCGTCAAATGTATCCTGGAGCGTATTATCTGCATGATCAGGATCATCTAAAAGCTCTAAAACGATCTGATGAGCACTTTCAAAGCTATCTAGAATATGTTTGAGTTCCTGATAATAAGAAAGAAATAAATTCCGTTGTGAGTCATCACTCATTGCCAATGTACCTATTTCCAATGCCTTATCCAACCGCTTAATAGCTAAAGTACGCTTTCGACGTAACTGTGATAAATCTTGAACTGTATATTCATTCTCCGTAGAGTGGGATTTCGATTTCTTAAAACAACTTTGTTTACGAGACGAATGTTTACTTAACAATGACATGATGAAAACAATTAGCAAGATCGGTTACTGATAACGAATAGTCGGCGATACAAGGTTCCAACAGATGGGCGCTGTCTGCTTACAAAGATGTAAACAAGATAAGAACACGAGTACTTACGCTAATGGCTCCTACACACAGTGCCGGCGGCAGTGCCGCCGGGCGAGCCGCCGCCGGCCAAGCCGTCGCGCGTCGTCACACAAACAAATGCCGGCGGCTCCTTTGTGCGGCTTTGAATGCCGCCGGGCGCACGGCGGCTTGGCCGGCGGCTCGCCCGGCGGCACTGCCGCCGGCACTGTGTGTAGGAGCCATAATCGGTAGTAATATTTATTTAATTTTGGTCGTGTGTCTGCAGTACAGATTATAGATTGTGTAAAAGCGCAACATAAATCCTTTGTTCAATGTTAATTTAATTAAGTTTTGAAGTTAAACGGTAGATGTACGTAAGGATACGAACGATTTTTTTTTTTTTTTTATTTATTTACACCTACCTTCGAATTAAAAAATGTCACACGAACAAAGGACTTTTATGACCGATATTTTAATGATCCTTTACGATACCCAAAACAGTTATTATAGGCCGAAATTGTAATATCAAGCACCGAAAGCAAGATTGATTGCCTAATATTGAGATCCTACAATAACTATAGAGGTTCAACTGGGTTAAAAATGAGTGGTAATGGCGGGTCCCGGGTTTCGGCACCATAAAAATGTGCAGTCGCGATAAAAACGATGAGTTAACCGCACATCTGGGACAGCCTAAGAGGCTGGACGATCACACAAACGATGTTCTTATGAAAATACAGCAGTAACAAACTAAAACACGTGCACGTACCTTGGTCTGCTATTTCTGCTGCCGATGATCCGCCGGCGATATGATTCCACCACAGTTGATTGCTGAAGGTCACTAGCTGCTCGGAATATTGATTCCCAGCAGAATATCGGTCGAGTTGACGCGTTTAAGGGTTTTCCTTGAGAGAGATCGCGAAGTGCGCGCGCGTGCAAGATGGTGAGAAAAGATTCTCGATAGGGGGGCGGTCCGTCCATTAACGGTAGTGACGTCATGACAGATGCAGCAGTAGCACCAATCGGATAACGAGTACGGCACGTTTTACAACTGTCAAAACAGTTGTGATTGCCACTGCTGAAAATCGATAAGAACATCGTGTGTTGCCCGTGGTGAAATTAAACGATCTTATTTTAGTCATTTGTATGATAACGAAACAGACTGTACGCGCGTTATTTTTTCCGAATAAAAACTAAAACTACTCGTTTTGAATGATTTTTGAATGAAATCATATTGTTAATAGTATAAATATAAATATTTCGTATAAAAACAACAGAAATTAAGTTTGTAAATATATGAAAAGTAGTTTGTAATTTCGTTTAGTTTTTTGAACCTGTCATAGAGTAAGGCTAACTATGCCTAAATATAAGAATAAATGTAAGGTGAAGCGTGGCCGAGCTCTCCAAAACTATTGGTGTAAGCTGCTCTTTATGGTACCTACCATAAAGAGTACATTATTTTCTAGTGTTTTTATTTTTTATTGTTGGAACGGGCTAGACGGAAAAAATTCTCACGAAAAGTTGGCACGACACTTTTTGCAAAAACAGAAACTTTTTAAAAATTACCTAATTAAATTAAATTCAAATTAATTCTTAAATTACATTAATTAAATTTTGTTTAAATTAATTAAATTAAAATTAATTAATTATAAATTTGATTTAATTAAATTTAAATTAATTTAATTCTTAAATTAAATATAAATTAATTATATTAAATTTAACTTAATTAAATTCTATTATTATTAAGTTAATTAAATTAAATTAATAATAAAAAATATATATTTTATAATTTAATTTAACTAATAATAAAAAGTAGAGAGGTGTCAAGGGACATAAAAAAAATATAATATATTATATTTTTTTAAACTAATTCAATATAAACAAATAACAATTTTAGTTATAAGTGATTTTTTATACAAGCTTGCAGGACATTGACATTTTTTTCAAAAATTTAAATCCACCGGCATAACGTTTTTATAAATAGCTGCTATGAGTGAATGTGCTATTTGACGTAACTGCTAAGTGTACAGATAGCATAGCGGTAACTGACGTTGGGTGACTAACATTGAATAGGGTCTTGAATTCAAATCTCGACCTAGCAATCTGACTTTTTGTGTTTATTTTTTATTTTTCTTTGCACAGTTTGATTAATTTTTCGCACAGAATGTGACTATTGGACAGTTAAACCAATTGTAATGGCAACAATGGCGAATTGTAATGCTTGTTATTCGGCAATAACAAACAGGGCTTTTCTAGAATGCTCAAATGATAAATGAAAAAAGAAATATGACTTAAATTGTCTTAAAATAACACTTGATGCTTTTAAGGGATTTAATCCAGCATATAAGAAGAAATGGGTATGTCCAGAGTGTGTATGCCTAAATCCAAAATGCGGGAACACTGAATTACCGGTGAGAGCCGACACTACTAACCACAACATCAGCACAATAAATAATGTAAATACCAAGCGCGGGAGGCGCCAGGCGAGGTTCTCGCCGACCACGGTTGATAAGGATGCGGATACTGTATAAACTGTATTCAGTGGCGTGCATAGCATATAGGCAAAAAGGCAGTGCCTACCTACAAAATCCCAACTAACTATCTTTAAATATAACAATTTATATAAAATAAATCAGTCAACACTTATCATACATAGTCATTAAATTACAGATAATAAAACTTGTATGTGTATCCAAACATTTCAATAACAAACAAATCAATAATGACGTCACATATGTCACATTCAAATTCATTCAATACCTGTGTTCAATACTCAACGACGAAGTAGGCTATTCAAAAACTGCCTAGTTTCCACTCACACATTCAAACAAAATCTCCTTATCCATATACGCACGCACACTTCAAAAACAGAAAATAATACACCGCCATCTTGAGTTTTTATTATACGACAAAAACGAAAACCTCTTTTTGCAAAGCGTAATGCTCTGACATTTGACATTCGTAATTTTTTACACCTACAGTAAGCATGCATGCTTACCTGCCAATAAACAAGATTCTTTCTTTCTCCCATTCATTCTACTCTCATATCCGTTTTGGAGCAAAAGTCTTTTGGGTCGTTCATCGAACTTGTCAATTCTTATTCCAGTTATTAGTGTATTTTAAATGAAACTTGCGTTTTAAAATACTAATAACTTGTAAATTAATTATCACAATATTATTTAGTTACTTATTGATGTTTATTATATTTAGTTTCAATTAACATTTTTATTGTTTTACTTCTGTGTTGCAACTTAGTCGTTTTTCGATATTTATTATCTGTGGCAGATTGTTTATTAAGTTTTTGATAGTTCGCGCGCGTGTTTTCGTCTTGTCTTTCGTAACTAGTTTCTATTTATTGTGATTTTGTGAAGTGGCTGTAGTTTAAGAAACAGGAGCATTAATAAACCGCTATGTGTATGAATGTTAAGATTGTGGCGAAAATGAAATATGTTTGGATAGCATACGTGCGTAATTACAAACTTACAATACAAACCCATCAGATGGGGTTTGTTGACAAAACTTTAAAGGTAAGGCTCATAATAATATTAACTCAAAATGTTAGAAACTATCGCCTGACTAGCGGTGTGCTGCTGGACGAACTGTTCTTTTTGTGTTATTCGTCGTTTCTTGATTGTTAAATACGAAATTGTTGTGTGAATTGATACCTACGTCCGTACCGTCGTAGTTGTTCTACGACGAAAACATATTGTTGTTGTGGATGATGATATTAAGTGATTGTTTTTAGTTAAAATCTTAGTAAAAATGGGAGTAAATTAAACATACAAGATAATAGTATATGTTGGCACATTCAATAATACGTCTGATTCTTTTTTTTTGTCTATGTAATACATAAGGTAGGTAAGAAAAATGTTGATCTCGAATGGTCATATTGACTATGGCTCAATATATAAATTATTATTATTTAGGTTCGGTTTCGAACCCTTATTAAGAATAATACACAAATAAAAGTCCTCAATCATAAGCTGACCGTTTGCTCGTCGCGAGTCCCGAGTCGCGGAGTCGGCTGCTGTTCGCAGTTAGCTTTACTAAGATTATTTTATACAAACTTATACCAACAAGTTGAAATAGTGATTCAATCAGAAATAGGTCGCGAGCTGCGCGCGTGCATTTTAAATTGTATCTTGCAGCGCGCGTACTGCTCGCGAACAGTTCGGAGACGGCGTTATTTGCACCATCGACCTTTGCGAGAGTTTCGCGGAGGAGGCGCACTAACATATTGCAGTACCTAACTGCAGGCGCGAGCAGCGCATTCGGTGCGCGTTCGTCAGACCTGAACGCACCTTGTGATCCACAAAAATAATGCTTGTTCCATTTTTTGGGAGTTCATTTGCGTATTTACGGTAAAGTTGCTCCATGTACGAGTGCCTACCATGGCCGAAAACCAATGCACGCCACTGACTGTATTACTCCAAGAACTGCGACAATTTCGTAAAGATATTATGAAGTATGACGGGCCTGTTGGTCTAGTGGTTAGTGACCCTGACTGCTATACCGGAGGTCGTGGGTTCGATTCCCACCCAGGACAAATGTTTGTGTGATGAGCACGATCATTTGTTCTGGTTGTCTGGGTGTAATTTATCTATAATGTGTATGTATTTAGAAATATATAAATAAGTATGTTTATCAGTTGTCTGGTTACCATAACACAAGCTCCGCTTAGCTTGGGATCAGATAACCGTGTGTGAGTTGTCCCGGAATATTATTATTATTATTATATTTTAGCACGCCTCGAAAGTCAAGCAAATGCAATATCAACTTTGCAATTCCAATTCTCCCAAACCAAAATTTTTTTCAAAGTTGTCATAAAAAATATAAATCGTTATACTCGATAAGTTCAACGACCTCGCTCGAGCTGCCGGCTAGTACCTATTTTGTGCTTGTGTGCGTGCGCGCACCGCCACATTTATGTGTGTTTATTTATTGTTACCTATCTAGGTTTCTAAACTGAGTTGCAGTGTTGTAAATAGTTGTAATATCCACACGTCCGTACTTTCGTGGTGGATAGAAAAAAATGTAATGTAAAAATATGTTCTTTTTTATATTTCGAAACTATTATCGATTCTGAACCGGAAAGTTTGTTTTAAAAACAAACCCTGCAAATTAAAAATAAGGGTACCCGGTACATATTTTAATATCGAAAATTAAAATACCTACAGGGTAAAATGTCAATGTTCAAAAGATCGAAAACTTAAATATCGAAGGACCATATGACCGATATATAAGTTATAATATTGATTTCTGTTGTTTACGAAAGTAGACGAGCAACATCCACCGTCAAGACGAACACCACCTCAGTCTGCCTGTGACCATGATACTTGCAAAGGTGTCGAAAATCAATACAAACCGCGATAAAATCCGTAAAAGTAGTTTTATTTCAACGAAAATTATAATTCTTACATAAAAAACGACTTTATAATAAGTCACATATTTATTTCTTATAGATCCCAAAAAGCACCAGCTTTCGAATAAAAAAAGAATTATCAAAATCGGTTCAGCCAGTCGAAAGTTATGAGGTAACAAACATAAAAAAATACATTCGAATTGTGTACCTCCTCCTTTTTTACAGTTGGTTAAAAATAACGAAAGTTTATAATGTTGTATCTACAATAGTAACATCGAAATACCTAAATATCGAAAGTACAGAGTTTCGAATGGCCTAACTATCTAACTAACTATCAATATGGGTATAGTTATTTTATCACAAAAGCGGGTGAGCCTTTTGTAGTTGTAATGCCTGGACAGTGTGGACACGCGCTCTTGTGTGAGTAACTATAGTCAGGGTTAGCAAGCTTGTAAATACGACTTGGTAAAATAAAATATAAACTTATAAATGTTACAAAATGTATTACTATATTTTTATATTTATTTTGTACATAATTATGATGTTAATTATATTCAACCGTATTTCAAGTCGAATCTAAACAATCTGGGGGCACGGCAGTGCCCCAGCCAAGTCTCGAGCAAAACGGGCATGGCCGTACCATCCTTTTCTCGAAGCGTTTCGCGGCTATTTCACCCCCCCTGTATCATCGATACAGACAAAGCTAGGGGTTTAGGTTTTCGATGACCTAGAGTAAGTATTAAAACAAGCTCAGCCTCAAAATTACATGACATTTGAACCAATAGTTTACGAGTTATGAGCGATCAAAGTTACACCATTTTGTCACTCACTGACTCACTCACTGACCGATCATCAAAAATCTAAGGTACTTCTAGCAAACTTAGAACCTTCAAATTTGGCACCAAGATAGGTTTTTAGCTACATGTAAAGGGAAAATTATAAAAACGGTAATAAATGATATACCTTAGTAAATACATAATATGAAACAAATTTATATTTGCGGTTTTACAAGAACATGGTATATGAATTTTGACTGCATTGTTAACTTTGTTCTTTGTTTATGTACAAAAAGCAAATATTTTTTATAGCAATTTTGTTTATTTATAAAAAGAAAAGAAAGAGACCTACAAAAAATAAATGAGATCCCACCAAAAACATTCAATGTAAAAAAAAGCCAAGTCTCTCTATGCAATTCTTCCATCGTAAAAAGTTTTGAGATCGCATAGGAGCCAAGTCCTGTTCAACTTAATTTGTAATAATAAATCAATATTTTGTGACTATATTAATAGTTTTGTTTACATTACAATAATAGTGACTTGGCCATGAGCACAATAAGATACAAATATAAAACGGCATATTTGGAGGAGTTGAAAGTAAATAATAAATAATATCAGGACACCTTAACCGACAGTCGGTATCATCCAAGATCAGTGAACTGCACATGCACTATGGCGCATGTTTAGTCCATAGTGATCTCAAATTCCAATCAGTTACAAAATCATGTCCATTTATATAATATATTAATTAAACGGTATTAGCATGTAATTACAAGGAGCACACGACCTTTAACTTGTGCTCATGGCCAAGTCACTGTTATTGTAATGTAAACAAAACTATTGATATAGTCACAAAATATTGATTTATTATTACAAATTAAGTTGAACAGGACTTGGCTCCTATGCGATCTCAAAACTTTTTACGATGGAAGAATTGCATAGAGAGACTTGGCTTTTTTTTACATTGAATGTTTTTGGTGGGATTTTAATTTTTAACCGACTTAAAAAAAATCATTTTTATGATTTATATTTTAATGATTTTAATGATTCCTTCTTTATTTGAAAGCTGGTGATTCCCGTGTGGTCCATAAGAAAACCATATAAGACTTATTTTCGGTTCTTTTTTGTAATAGGTTATATGGTCATTCGATATTTATGTTTTCGATGTTTTGAATATATGGACATTTAAAACGTAGGTATTTTAACTTTCGATATTAAAATATGTACCCAAATAAACATCAATCATTATTTACCTGAAGAATAATATAATAATCCTACTAATATTATAAACTAGCTGTACCCCCGACGTTGTTCGCTTATATACCTATCATTCATCTTTATGAATAAATATTTGACTGTTATATAGAGGGCCACTAACACGAACTGCCTACTGCCGAGTAAATTTTGTCACAAATGTTGCTGTTTGTATAAATTCTCAAAATAAAAAAGTACCGTCGTCATAATTATATAATTAGCTTACCTCTAAAAATTTTAAGGATTGGTTTTGATGCTACTTTGTTTAAAAATTTTAGATTTATCTTCCAAGTCCAGAACCGTGAGAAAAAAATTATCATTTTCATGGTGGCTTTCGATGTCAATGTCCAAAATATGTCTACCTTGGGCAGTTTTGAACTGACTCTTTTATATATGTAGTATGTTTTCTCTTTTGTGCTTTACCCAGTTGGTTACAATAATTGAAGGTCAATGTTTTGGTATTGAGTCTACTGGCAGCGCCAACTCTGAGTTAAAGTGAAAGCAGCTGTCGCTCTAGGCAGTAAATGGCAAAGGGCACCCAAAAACCGAATCCATAAAAACAAATTAGTCCATTTTTTATGCTATAGTTCTCGTGGGTACCGTAGTCCCTAGTGAGACTACAGGACGCGAGGTTTTGGTGCGAAACCTCGAAATTGAACTACGCCGTTAAATTGAGAGTGGATATCAGATAGGCAGTGACTGACATGAGACCCATGAAACTGAAAGAGGAGGTAGTTACAAAAAGTTGACGTACGGTTTGAGAGGCGCAGTGGCAGAATTACCAAAACTGTGTTTAAAATTATTTGTTTGGAAAGATTAAGTAATAGCTGTCCAAGGACAATCTCATTCTACCCTGATTAAAGTCAGAGGCTGTATCCTGTACAATTCGCTTTATTAAGTGTAAGGTGCAGCATAAGGTGATGGGCTTAAATACCGTACGTATATATTTTAAAATGTAGAGAATGCGATAGAAAGTTTATTTTATTTAGGGTTTTGGCCCAACCTTCCGGTAATAGGGTACAAAAACTTTATGAAATTTAAACACATAAATAAAACATCATGTACGCATAAAAACCTACATGAGAAGCAAGCTACCTTTTAAAGAATATTTAAGAGGTAGTACATACTAAAGATTGTGTGATAAAAAGATCATTGGGTTTTTGGGTAAAGAAAATAAATAACAAATACAAAAAGATCTTGTCCATGGAATATAATATAGATGACCAATAGAAAACATTACACATTATGTTGGAAAAAGTTTTTAACCAACTATAAAGTGATCTATGGGGAAGCTTACGTTTTCAAGTCAGCGAATGCGTAAATTTCCAAGCAAATGGCCAGGACATTTACGCCTGAATCACTTTACGGTACTTGCCATGCACGTTTGTTCCTCCATGATCAGCAATGAGGAACAAACTTACCTACGGAGATTAGTAAATACAAACACTAAATAATTGTAAGTTTATATATCGGTTGAGAAAAAATTCACGACTTAAAGATGTCGTTTATTGCGACTAAAAATACAACAAAATGTTACAAATATTTTTTTACTTAAAAAAGATACGTTAGTAAAACACAAAAAGAGTTATCTCTACTGAGATTTGAACTTGGGTATCAAAAAATTTAAACTTATATAAGAAAATGGACGCATGAAAAAAAATACAAACATTAACAACCGGATTTGAACTTGCAGCAACATCACTCATTTCCAATCGTTCAACCGCCAAGCTGTTTACCTCGATAGCTAGTTCACTAAAATATAGGTTCTAATCAAATTGAAGATTGCTATGGCTACCTCAGTCTGCCATGGTTACCCTCTTGTTTATCTTTTGATCTGTCAATAATGCCAATTTATGTGTGCAGTTGAGAAAATGATTTTAGAAATTTAAAGCTCCTCCCCTTATCAGCTAGATTCAATAGCATGTTTCAACATAGCTAACAACCATCTACTACTTCTTGAAAACCACCTCTCAATTTTTTACACCATTCGATTAAGTAGTTTATGTTTGATAATGTAACATGAAATCTGACCCCCGGCAAAAGAGAGTTGTAATGCAAGTACTGTACTGAATTGCGTGTTGTAATATTTTACTTCTTGAACTCACTAAATTAATTATATCTTTTGATAGAGTGAACCGATTTCGATGAAACAAAAACTAAGTTATACCTCAAGTTGTGTATAATTTTTGTATATAAACATTGTCTGCATTCAATTCGTAGATTTTACGTGATGCGTGCACAAACAAACATATAAACAGACAAACAGACAAAAATTTAAAAAATGATGGAAATGGGTTCTGTTAGTTATCCTTTAACACGCTGGCTATTTTTTTTCAATTTCTTCAATGTACAAAAATGACTTTTCTACAGATTTATTATATGTATAGATGTGAAAGTTTGTGAGAATGGATGTGTGGATGTTTGTTACTCTTTCACGGAAAAACTACTGAATGGATTTTATTGAAACTTTCCAATATTGTAGCTTATACATCGGAAATCGGAATAACACATAGGCTATAATTTATAAAGATAGTGTAGAGTTGTCATTCACGCGGGTGAAACCGCGGGGCACAGCTAGTATAACATAATAAAGTACCATATACATATAAATATTTTCATGACTTAAATATTTGTAAGTAGTGACCCTAGTTACACTAGCTATCGCGCGCCAAAACGGCGCGGCAGGGCTTCAAAGCGCTCGAAGGAGGTGCGCGCGCTTCGTTTGCGTTGGCAACGGAGGCTCGCGCGACTCGATGTTTTGTGAGCCGACGCTCCGCGCCGCCGCGCCCCTTTCTTCGTTTCGCAAGTATGACGGAGCCTAAAATTCATGTTTGTATGATTATAGGTATAAAAATATCTAAATATTTTCTTGATATTATGGATAGGTAAATATGAATACGTTTCAAAAATGATATTAAATTTATTTATTTATTAAAATAGTTTATAGAATAATGGCATGTAAAATCGAAATCTTTCACTTTTATACTACTTTTTGGATTTTATCTTTGTATCAAATTTTCGTGTCACAATGTTAGTTACCATACTCCTCCGAAACAGCTTGACCTATTTTTACTAAATTTTATATGCATATTCAGTAGGTCTGAGAATCGGCTACTATCTTTATCTATATATTATAATGTTTTCATTATGTAGCAGCACCCGTGCTCAAGTAGATAAATGTTGAAAGCTAGGTCATCCTAACTATTCCCGTTACTGAGAACCAATAAGTACTTACCTGGTCATCATCAGACCTTCAAAATTCATCATGTAGTAGCACCCGTGCTCAAGTAGATAAATGTTGAAAGCTAGGTCATCCTAACTATTCCCGTTATTGAGAACCAATAAGTACTTACCTGGTCATCATCAGACCTTCAGAATTCATCATGTAGCAGCACCCGTGCTCAAGTAGATAAATGTTGAAAGCTAGGTCATCCTAACTATTCCCGTTACTGAGAACCAATAAGTACTTACCTGGTCATCATCAGACCTTCAGAATTCATCATGTAGTAGCACCCGTGCTCAAGTAATAGTGCATCGTGTAGTTCAAAATAAATATAAATTATGATGTAGGCAGATCCTCGTACAAGACAACAATAACTAGAGGAACAACATTAGGTCTCTCAGAGAGCGAATAAAATAGGCAAAAATTATGAAAACTCTGCGACACATCTGTGTTCTTGCTTAATCTCCACTTTTTTTTATTGTAGTATGGTCGTTGGTCGGTAGATGGCGCTAGAATAAAAAATACCAGTACACAGATCAAATCTTCAAGGTCATTGGGCAAGGTAATACCCTTAGTTATAATAAAATAAAGTTTGATAGGCAATTATGGTACCAAAAATTATTATTTTTTATATTTATTGTTATAAATCCCATTTGTATGATAAAACTCTACTTCATAAACATTGGAACAAAGAACTTTTAAAGACCTTTCTTAAACTACAAACTGAAACTGTCTGGGCCACTTATTTCCAGAGATATAGCAAATCCAAAGACGTTCAGTCGTAAACTCTACCCATAAATTCCTCCGGAATTGATATGGCCTGCAGCAAACGGGTGGGTGGGGTATTTTTTTCGAAATTTCCCGGACTCTTAGTCGACGGACGCGGACTTGAGCAAATAAAAAAAAAAGGATAGGTCCAAACCTAACCTTCCCGAACCGAACTTTTTCAAACCTAACTTTTACAAAAATAAATATGTAAAAAAAAATGGGTTCGACACAGTTAGGTTAGGTTCAAACCTAATATTTTAAAACCTCACTTTTACAAAAATAAATATGTTAAAAAATTGGGGTCCGACACAGTTAGGTTAGGTTCAAACCTAATATTTTAAAACCAAATTTTTCCAAACCTATCTTAAAAAAAGACGTGTGGCACTCAGAGACCGCCGCGGTAAAGCTATTGTTAAATATTTCGGCAAAGTTTGGTAAGAAAAAGTTTGGTGAAGCGTCAATGCCTTTTCTCACAAATAGATATTTGTTAAATAATCTATAAAATAGATTAGTTATTTTTCCCGCACTTAAGAACATTATTTTCCCTTATTTTTATAAAAAAATAGTAATATAATTGAATTCCTGTTGAAGATTCCGACCGCCATTACCTGTCATCGCCGCGCAGCGCCCATTGGTTACGTATCGAGTGTTTCCGGGAGACTCACGCGAATGACCAATAGAGGGCGCCTTCAGCTGTGACAAACATATTATTATATAGTTCGTTCCGCCGCCATTCGCATTGCGTCGAGTGTACATCGCCCCGCTTTAAATATTCCGCGTATGTTGAAATTCTCATGATTCTCGTGAATTATATGGACTTCCTGCCGTGAGACTTGAAGAACTTATAGTGCAGTGTTGATTTTACGAGTTTTCACCTGGCCACCGGTGGATGAATCAAGATTTAGCTCGCCGGCCGGCAGCCCACAACGCAACGACGCACCCTTGAACGAGGCATCTTCTCCGCACCCAGGTTCTAAGTGTGGTCCCTGGATTCATAAGGTACGTGGGCATTTGCTGCAATAGTTGTGATCGGTATTGGTGTCTTGAATTTTTATTAACCGCCATTGGTAGTTCCTAAAAACACCATCCTATCAGGGGAAGCTATTTACACGCTCCCCCATAATTATTTGGTCCTTTCGAGCCGGATAGGCAACCGCTCCCCGCATAATCGGTACCTACAGGTTATAGTATTTACGTAAACTTTTGATAAACTAAACCTGCCTAGGTATAAACCGCTCCGCTTTAACATAAACAATATTGACAATAGATTCTACGTAATTCTTTGGTAAATCTGGCAATATTGTTTCATAAAATTGAACGTGTTACGTATTAATTGGTAAAGTTCATTTTATGTAGGTATACTTAATTTATTTTTAACTTTGGTAACTAGTGCAATACGAGGTGGTTATCCATATTGTTTTGTTTCATAAAATTGAACGTAATATAATATAATAATATAATATTCCGGGACAACTCACACACGGTTATCTGATCCCAAGCTAAGCAGAGCTTGTGTTATGGTAACCAGACAACTGATAAACATACTTTTATATTTCTAAATACATACATATTATAGATAAATTACACCCAGACAACCAGAACAAATGATCGTGTTCATCACACAAACATTTGACCTGGGTGGGAATCGAACCCACGACCTCCGGTATAGCAGTCAGGGTCACTAACCACTAGACCAACAGGCCCGTCACGTGTTACGTATTAATTGGTAAAGTTCATTTTATGTAGGTATACTTAATTTATTTTTCACTTCGGTAACTAGTACAATAGGAGGTAGTTATCTATCGTTTCGGCTTTGTGATATTAAAGTAGTTAACAAAATGACTGATCTAAAGCCTGAAGATTTACTGACAATCCTTCACGAGAAAAAAGGATTGTTGTTTAAACGTATTAATCATCTATATGATTCGTCAAAAAATATATCTTCCTTCGATTCGCGTAAGAACGAAAGTTTTATGACTGAGTCCGAGACTATTGACGACATGCGAGACAAATGACATGGCCGGAATTAGTATGGAGCTATGCCCTGAAAAAAATACTCATGTACAGTGATGTAACGTTTCTCATATTAAAGCTTATGGTTTTGTCTATACAATAGTATAGGTTACATGGTCAGGGAACTTGCGAGAGATCCGGTAAATAGGTTCTTTTCTTGTTAAGCGCCTAGATTTTTTTAAATAGCAATGAGTATCAGTTCCGAGTTTTATAGCCAAATTAATAGGAGAAATACAATAACAATAATAAATAAAATCAGTGAATTCTATTCAATAAATGGAACACTCTAAGTCAACTTATGAAAAAAGGGTCTAAAATCGAAATACCAAGTAAAACATGTTGTTGACATATTTTACAGTTAAAATCTAGTTTTTGGTGGTTCTCGTTCTTCCTAATTAGTCCAAACTATCTATCAGTGAGATGACTATGGAGAACTCTTTATATATTGGTAATATAATATTATAGTATCTAGTTAGACGCCTAGCCTATGATATTAAAAAAAGCGAAGTGGTCAAAAATAAACAAATAAATAGGCAATAAAACATTAAAATAGGTAAATCTTTATTCTTTATTTTAAGATCTAATTGGCCAGCGTTTAATTACACCCACCTTAGTTTATTACATATTTAGCTAGCCCTCGCCGAGGCGCTTCTAACGACACCACTCACGTGCGGCTAGCTCGCAAAAAATTTTGTACTGAAAAACTAGTTTTTGGACCATAACTTTAATTTTTTATATTACACCTACCTTAGTTTATTACACGGTTAGCTAGCCCTCGCCGAGGCGCTTCTAACGACACCACTCACGTGCGGCTAGCTCGAAAAAATGTTGTAATGAAAAACTAGTTTTTAGACCATAACTTTAATTTTTTATATTACACCTACCTTAGTTTATTACACGGTTAGCTAGCCCTCGCCGAGGCGCTTCTAACGACACCACTCACGTGCGGCTAGCTCGCAAAAAATGTTGTACTGAAAAACTAGTTTTTAGACCATAACTTTAATTTTTTATATTACACCTACCTTAGTTTATTACATATTTAGCTAGCCCTCGCCGAGGCGCTTCTAACGACACCACTCATGTGCGGATAGCTCGAAAAAATGTTGAAATGAAAAACTAGTTTTTGGACCATAACTTTAATTTTTATATTACACCTACCTTAGTTTATTACATATTTAGCTAGCCCTCGCCGAGGCGCTTCTAACGACACCACTCACGTGCGGATAGCTCGAAAAAATGTTGAAATGAAAAACTAGTTTTTGGACCATAACTTTAATTTTTATATTACACCTACCTTAGTTTATTACATATTTAGCTAGCCCTCGCCGAGGCGCTTCTAACGACACCACTCACGTGCGGATAGCTCGAAAAAATGTTGAAATGAAAAACTAGTTTTTGGACCATAACTTTAATTCTTATATTACACCTACCTTAGTTTATTACATATTTAGCTAGCCCTCGCCGAGGCGCTTCTAACGACACCACTCACGTGCGGATAGCTCGAAAATATGTTGAAATGAAAAACTAGTTTTTGGACCATAACTTTAATTTTTATATTACACCTACCTTAGTTTATTACATATTTAGCTAGCCCTCGCCGAGGCGCTTCTAACGACACCACTCACGTGCGGATAGCTCGAAAAAATGTTGAAATGAAAAACTAGTTTTTGGACCATAACTTTAATTTTTATATTACACCTACCTTAGTTTATTACATATTTAGCTAGCCCTCGCCGAGGCGCTTCTAACGACACCACTCACGTGCGGATAGCTCAAAAAAATGTTGAAATGAAAAACTAGTTTTTGGACCATAACTTTAATTTTTATATTACACCTACCTTAGTTTATTACATATTTAGCTAGCCCTCGCCGAGGCGCTTCTAACGACACCACTCACGTGCGGATAGCTCGAAAAAATGTTGAAATGAAAAACTAGTTTTTGGACCATAACTTTAATTTTTATATTACACCTACCTTAGTTTATTACATATTTAGCTAGCCCTCGCCGAGGCGCTTCTAACGACACCACTCACGTGCGGATAGCTCGAAAAAATGTTGAAATGAAAAACTAGTTTTTGGACCATAACTTTAATTTTTATATTACACCTACCTTAGTTTATTACATATTTAGCTAGCCCTCGCCGAGGCGCTTCTAACGACACCACTCACGTGCGGATAGCTCGAAAAAATGTTGAAATGAAAAACTAGTTTTTGGACCATAACTTTAATTTTTATATTACACCTACCTTAGTTTATTACATATTTAGCTAGCCCTCGCCGAGGCGCTTCTAACGACACCACTCACGTGCGGATAGCTCGAAAAAATGTTGAATGAAAAACTAGTTTTTGGACCATAACTTTAATTTTTATATTACACCTACCTTAGTTTATTACATATTTAGCTAGCCCTCGCCGAGGCGCTTCTAACGACACCACTCACGTGCGGATAGCTCGAAAAAATGTTGAAATGAAAAACTAGTTTTTGGACCATAACTTTAATTTTTATATTACTTCTACCTTAGTTTATTACATATTTAGCTAGCCCTCGCCGAGGCGCTTCTAACGACACCACTCACGTGCGGATAGCTCGAAAAAATGTTGAAATGAAAAACTAGTTTTTGGACCATAACTTTAATTTTTATATTACACCTACCTTAGTTTATTACATATTTAGCTAGCCCTCGCCGAGGCGCTTCTAACGACACCACTCACGTGCGGATAGCTCGAAAAAATGTTGAAATGAAAAACTAGTTTTTGGACCATAACTTTAATTTTTATATTACACCTACCTTAGTTTATTACATATTTAGCTAGCCCTCGCCGAGGCGCTTCTAACGACACCACTCACGTGCGGATAGCTCGAAAAAATGTTGAAATGAAAAACTAGTTTTTGGACCATAACTTTAATTTTTATATTACACCTACCTTAGTTTATTACATATTTAGCTAGCCCTCGCCGAGGCGCTTCTAACGACACCACTCACGTGCGGATAGCTCGAAAAAATGTTGAAATGAAAAACTAGTTTTTGGACCATAACTTTAATTTTTATATTACACCTACCTTAGTTTATTACATATTTAGCTAGCCCTCGCCGAGGCGCTTCTAACGACACCACTCACGTGCGGATAGCTCGAAAAAATGTTGAAATGAAAAACTAGTTTTTGGACCATAACTTTAATTTTTATATTACACCTACCTTAGTTTATTACATATTTAGCTAGCCCTCGCCGAGGCGCTTCTAACGACACCACTCACGTGCGGATAGCTCGAAAAAATGTTGAAATGAAAAACTAGTTTTTGGACCATAACTTTAATTTTTATATGACACCTACCTTAGTTTATTACATATTTACGTAGCCCTCGCCGAGGCGCTTCTAACGACACCACTCACGTGCGGATAGCTCGAAAAAATGTTGAAATGAAAAACTAGTTTTTGGACCATAACATTAATTTTTATATTACACCTACCTTAGTTTATTACATATTTACGTAGCCCTTGCCGAGGCGCTTCTAACGACACCACTCACGTGCGGATAGCTCGAAAAAATGTTGAAATGAAAAACTAGTTTTTGGACCATAACTTTAATTTTTATATTACACCTACCTTAGTTTATTACATATTTACGTAGCCCTCGCAAAGGCGCTTCTAACGACACCACTCACGTGCGGATAGCTCGAAAAAATGTTGAAATGAAAAACTAGTTTTTGGACCATAACTTTAATTTTTATATTACACCAACCTTAGTTTATTACATATTTACGTAGCCCTCGCCGAGGCGCTTCTAACGACACCACTCACGTGCGGATAGCTCGAAAAAATGTTGAAATGAAAAACTATTTTCTGGACCATAACTTTAATTTTTATATTACACCTACCTTAGTTTATTACATATTTAGCTAGCCCTCGACGAGGCGCTTCTAACGACACCACTCACGTGCGGATAGCTCGAAAAAATTTTGAAATGAAAAACTAGTTTTTGGACCATAACTTTAATTTTTATATTACACCTACCTTAGTTTATTACATATTTAGCTAGCCCTCGCCGAGGCGCTTCTAACGACACCACTCACGTGCGGATAGCTCGAAAAAATGTTGAAATGAAAAACTAGTTTTTGGACCATAACTTTAATTTTTATATTACACCTACCTTAGTTTATTAC
Source organism: Autographa pulchrina (assembly GCA_905475315.1). NCBI lineage: Eukaryota > Metazoa > Arthropoda > Insecta > Lepidoptera > Noctuidae > Autographa > Autographa pulchrina. The sequence goes on from FR997781.1 coordinate 12,246,363, forward strand.
ATATTTAGCTAGCCCTCGCCGAGGCGCTTCTAACGACACCACTCACGTGCGGATAGCTCGAAAAAATGTTGAAATGAAAAACTAGTTTTTGGACCATAACTTTAATTTTTATATTACACCTACCTTAGTTTATTACATATTTACGTAGCCCTCGCCGAGGCGCTTCTAACGACACCACTCACGTGCGGATAGCTCGAAAAAATGTTGAAATGAAAAACTAGTTTTTGGACCATAACTTTAATTTTTATATTACACCTACCTTAGTTTATTACATATTTAGCTAGCCCTCGCCGAGGCGCTTCTAACGACACCACTCACGTGCGGATAGCTCGAAAAAATGTTGAAATGAAAAACTAGTTTTTGGACCATAACTTTAATTTTTATATTACACCTACCTTAGTTTATTACATATTTAGCTAGCCCTCGCCGAGGCGCTTCTAACGACACCACTCACGTGCGGATAGCTCGAAAAAATGTTGAAATGGAAAACTAGTTTTTGGACCATAACTTTAATTTTTATAGTACACCTACCTTAGTTTATTACATATTTAGCTAGCCCTCGCCGAGGCGCTTCTAACGACACCACTCACGTGCGGATAGCTCGAAAAAATGTTGAAATGAAAAACTAGTTTTTGGACCATAACTTTAATTTTTATATTACACCTACCTTAGTTTATTACATATTTAGCTAGCCCTCGCCGAGGCGCTTCTAACGACACCACTCACGTGCGGATAGCTCGAAAAAATGTTGAAATGAAAAACTAGTTTTTGGACCATAACTTTAATTTTTATATTACACCTACCTTAGTTTATTACATATTTAGCTAGCCCTCGCCGAGGCGCTTCTAACGACACCACTCACGTGCGGATAGCTCGAAAAAATGTTGAAATGAAAAACTAGTTTTTGGACCATAACTTTAATTTTTATATTACACCTACCTTAGTTTATTACATATTTAGCTAGCCCTCGCCGAGGCGCTTCTAACGACACCACTCACGTGCGGATAGCTCGAAAAAATGTTGAAATGAAAAACTAGTTTTTGGACCATAACTTTAATTTTTATATTACACCTACCTTAGTTTATTACATATTTACGTAGCCCTCGCCGAGGCGCTTCTAACGACACCACTCACGTGCGGATAGCTCGAAAAAATGTTGAAATGAAAAACTAGTTTTTGGACCATAACTTTAATTTTTATATTACACCGACCTTAGTTTATTACATATTTAGCTAGCCCTCGCCGAGGCGCTTCTAACGACACCACTCACGTGCGGATAGCTCGAAAAAATGTTGAAATGAAAAACTAGTTTTTGGACCATAACTTTAATTTTTATATTACACCTACCTTAGTTTATTACATATTTAGCTAGCCCTCGCCGAGGCGCTTCTAACGACACCACTCACGTGCGGATAGCTCGAAAAAATGTTGAAATGAAAAACTAGTTTTTGGACCATAACTTTAATTTTTATATTACACCTACCTTAGTTTATTACATATTTAGCTAGCCCTCGCCGAGGCGCTTCTAACGACACCACTCACGTGCGGATAGCTCGAAAAAATGTTGAAATGAAAAACTAGTTTCTGGACCATAACTTTAATTTTTATATTACACCTACCTTAGTTTATTACATATTTAGCTAGCCCTCGCCGAGGCGCTTCTAACGACACCACTCACGTGCGGATAGCTCAAAAAAATGTTGAAATGAAAAAGTAGTTTTTGGACCATAACTTTAATTTTTATATTACACCGACCTTAGTTTATTACATATTTAGCTAGCCCTCGCCGAGGCGCTTCTAACGACACCACTCACGTGCGGATAGCTCGAAAAAATGTTGAAATGAAAAACTAGTTTTTGGACCATAACTTTAATTTTTATATTACACCTACCTTAGTTTATTACATATTTACGTAGCCCTCGCCGAGGCGCTTCTAACGACACCACTCACGTGCGGATAGCTCGAAAAAATGTTGAAATGAAAAACTAGTTTTTGGACCATAACTTTAATTTTTATATTACACCTACCTTAGTTTATTACATATTTAGCTAGCCCTCGCCGAGGCGCTTCTAACGACACCACTCACGTGCGGATAGCTCGAAAAAATGTTGAAATGAAAAACTAGTTTTTGGACCATAACTTTAATTTTTATATTACACCTACCTTAGTTTATTACATATTTAGCTAGCCCTCGCCGAGGCGCTTCTAACGACACCACTCACGTGCGGATAGCTCGAAAAAATGTTGAAATGAAAAACTAGTTTTTGGACCATAACTTTAATTTTTATATTACACCTACCTTAGTTTATTGCATATTTAGCTAGCCCTCGCCGAGGCGCTTCTAACGACACCACTCACGTGCACATAGCTCGAAAAAATGTTGAAATGAAAAACTAGTTTTTGGACCATAACTTTAATTTTTATATTACACCTACCTTAGTTTATTACATATTTAGCTAGCCCTCGCCGAGGCGCTTCTAACGACACCACTCACGTGCGGATAGCTCGAAAAAATGTTGAAATGAAAAACTAGTTTTTGGACCATAACTTTAATTTTTATATTACACCTACCTTAGTTTATTACATATTTAGCTAGCCCTCGCCGAGGCGCTTCTAACGACACCACTCACGTGCGGATAGCTCGAAAAAATGTTGAAATGAAAAACTAGTTTTTGGACCATAACTTTAATTTTTATATTACACCTACCTTAGTTTATTACATATTTAGCTAGCCCTCGCCGAGGCGCTTCTAACGACACCACTCACGTGCGGATAGCTCGAAAAAATGTTGAAATGAAAAACTAGTTTTTGGACCATAACTTTAATTTTTATATTACACCTACCTTAGTTTATTACATATTTAGCTAGCCCTCGCCGAGGCGCTTCTAACGACACCACTCACGTGCGGATAGCTCGAAAAAATGTTGAAATGAAAAACTAGTTTTTGGACCATAACTTTAATTTTTATATTACACCTACCTTAGTTTATTACATATTTAGCTAGCCCTTGCCGAGGCGCTTCTAACGACACCACTCACGTGCGGATAGCTCGAAAAAATGTTGAAATGAAAAACTAGTTTTTGGACCATAACTTTAATTTTTATATTACACCGACCTTAGTTTATTACATATTTACGTAGCCCTCGCCGAGGCGCTTCTAACGACACCACTCACGTGCGGATAGCTCGAAAAAATGTTGAAATGAAAAACTAGTTTTTGGACCATAACTTTAATTTTTATATTACACCTACCTTAGTTTATTACATATTTACGTAGCCCTCGCCGAGGCGCTTCTAACGACACCACTCACGTGCGGATAGCTCGAAAAAATGTTGAAATGGAAAACTAGTTTTTGGACCATAACTTTAATTTTTATAGTACACCTACCTTAGTTTATTACATATTTAGCTAGCCCTCGCCGAGGCGCTTCTAACGACACCACTCACGTGCGGATAGCTCGAAAAAATGTTGAAATGAAAAACTAGTTTTTGGACCATAACTTTAATTTTTATATTACACCTACCTTAGTTTATTACATATTTAGCTAGCCCTCGCCGAGGCGCTTCTAACGACACCACTCACGTGCGGATAGCTCGAAAAAATGTTGAAATGAAAAACTAGTTTTTGGACCATAACTTTAATTTTTATATTACACCTACCTTAGTTTATTACATATTTACGTAGCCCTCGCCGAGGCGCTTCTAACGACACCACTCACGTGCGGATAGCTCGAAAAAATGTTGAAATGAAAAACTAGATTTTGGACCATAACTTTAATTTTTATATTACACCTACCTTAGTTTATTACATATTTAGCTAGCCCTCGCCGAGGCGCTTCTAACGACACCACTCACGTGCGGATAGCTCGAAAAAATGTTGAAATGAAAAACTAGTTTTTGGACCATAACTTTAATTTTTATATTACACCTACCTTAGTTTATTACATATTTACGTAGCCCTCGCCGAGGCGCTTCTAACGACACCACTCACGTGCGGATAGCTCGAAAAAATGTTGAAATGAAAAACTAGTTTTTGGACCATAACTTTAATTTTTATATTACACCTACCTTAGTTTATTACATATTTACGTAGCCCTCGCCGAGGCGCTTCTAACGACACCACTCACGTGCGGATAGCTCGAAAAAATGTTGAAATGAAAAACTAGTTTTTGGACCATAACTTTAATTTTTATATTACACCTACCTTAGTTTATTACATATTTACGTAGCCCTCGCCGAGGCGCTTCTAACGACACCACTCACGTGCGGATAGCTCGAAAAAATGTTGAAATGAAAAACTAGTTTTTGGACCATAACTTTAATTTTTATATTACACCTACCTTAGTTTATTACAAATTTAGCTAGCCCTCGCCGAGGCGCTTCTAACGACACCACTCACGTGCGGATAGCTCGAAAAAATGTTGAAATGAAAAACTAGTTTTTGGACCATAACATTAATTTTTATATTACACCTACCTTAGTTTATTACATATTTACGTAGCCCTTGCCGAGGCGCTTCTAACGACACCACTCACGTGCGGATAGCTCGAAAAAATGTTGAAATGAAAAACTAGTTTTTGGACCATAACTTTAATTTTTATATTACACCTACCTTAGTTTATTACATATTTACGTAGCCCTTGCCGAGGCGCTTCTAACGACACCACTCACGTGCGGATAGCTCGAAAAAATGTTGAAATGAAAAACTAGTTTTTGGACCATAACTTTAATTTTTATATTACACCTACCTTAGTTTATTACATATTTACGTAGCCCTCGCCGAGGCGCTTCTAACGACACCACTCACGTGCGGATAGCTCGAAAAAATGTTGAAATGGAAAACTAGTTTTTGGACCATAACTTTAATTTTTATAGTACACCTACCTTAGTTTATTACATATTTAGCTAGCCCTCGCCGAGGCGCTTCTAACGACACCACTCACGTGCGGATAGCTCGAAAAAATGTTGAAATGAAAAACTAGTTTTTGGACCATAACTTTAATTTTTATATTACACCTACCTTAGTTTATTACATATTTAGCTAGCCCTCGCCGAGGCGCTTCTAACGACACCACTCACGTGCGGATAGCTCGAAAAAATGTTGAAATGAAAAACTAGATTTTGGACCATAACTTTAATTTTTATATTACACCTACCTTAGTTTATTACATATTTAGCTAGCCCTCGCCGAGGCGCTTCTAACGACACCACTCACGTGCGGATAGCTCGAAAAAATGTTGAAATGAAAAACTAGTTTTTGGACCATAACTTTAATTTTTATATTACACCTACCTTAGTTTATTACATATTTAGCTAGCCCTCGCCGAGGCGCTTCTAACGACACCACTCACGTGCGGATAGCTCGAAAAAATGTTGAAATGAAAAACTAGTTTTTGGACCATAACTTTAATTTTTATATTACACCTACCTTAGTTTATTACATATTTACGTAGCCCTCGCCGAGGCGCTTCTAACGACACCACTCACGTGCGGATAGCTCGAAAAAATGTTGAAATGAAAAACTAGTTTTTGGACCATAACTTTAATTTTTATATTACACCTACCTTAGTTTATTACATATTTACGTAGCCCTCGCCGAGGCGCTTCTAACGACACCACTCACGTGCGGATAGCTCGAAAAAATGTTGAAATGAAAAACTAGTTTTTGGACCATAACTTTAATTTTTATATTACACCTACCTTAGTTTATTACATATTTACGTAGCCCTCGCCGAGGCGCTTCTAACGACACCACTCACGTGCGGATAGCTCGAAAAAATGTTGAAATGAAAAACTAGTTTTTGGACCATAACTTTAATTTTTATATTACACCTACCTTAGTTTATTACATATTTACGTAGCCCTCGCCGAGGCGCTTCTAACGACACCACTCACGTGCGGATAGCTCGAAAAAATGTTGAAATGAAAAACTAGTTTTTGGACCATAACTTTAATTTTTATAGTACACCTACCTTAGTTTATTACATATTTAGCTAGCCCTCGCCGAGGCGCTTCTAACGACACCACTCACGTGCGGATAGCTCGAAAAAATGTTGAAATGAAAAATTAGTTTTTGGACCATAACTTTAATTTTTATATTACACCTACCTTAGTTTATTACATATTTAGCTAGCCCTCGCCGAGGCGCTTCTAACGACACCACTCACGTGCGGATAGCTCGAAAAAATGTTGAAATGAAAAACTAGTTTTTGGACCATAACTTTAATTTTTATATTACACCTACCTTAGTTTATTACATATTTAGCTAGCCCTCGCCGAGGCGCTTCTAACGACACCACTCACGTGCGGATAGCTCGAAAAAATGTTGAAATGAAAAACTAGTTTTTGGACCATAACTTTAATTTTTATATTACACCTACCTTAGTTTATTACATATTTAGCTAGCCCTCGCCGAGGCGCTTCTAACGACACCACTCACGTGCGGATAGCTCGAAAAAATGTTGAAATGAAAAACTAGTTTTTGGACCATAACTTTAATTTTTATATTACACCTACCTTAGTTTATTACATATTTACGTAGCCCTCGCCGAGGCGCTTCTAACGACACCACTCACGTGCGGATAGCTCGAAAAAATGTTGAAATGAAAAACTAGTTTTTGGACCATAACTTTAATTTTTATATTACACCTACCTTAGTTTATTACATATTTACGTAGCCCTCGCCGAGGCGCTTCTAACGACACCACTCACGTGCGGATAGCTCGAAAAAATGTTGAAATGAAAAACTAGTTTTTGGACCATAACTTTAATTTTTATATTACACCTACCTTAGTTTATTACATATTTACGTAGCCCTCGCCGAGGCGCTTCTAACGACACCACTCACGTGCGGATAGCTCGAAAAAATGTTGAAATGAAAAACTAGTTTTTGGACCATAACTTTAATTTTTATATTACACCTACCTTAGTTTATTACATATTTACGTAGCCCTCGCCGAGGCGCTTCTAACGACACCACTCACGTGCGGATAGCTCGAAAAAATGTTGAAATGAAAAACTAGTTTTTGGACCATAACTTTAATTTTTATATTACACCTACCTTAGTTTATTACATATTTAGCTAGCCCTCGCCGAGGCGCTTCTAACGACACCACTCACGTGCGGATAGCTCGAAAAAATGTTGAAATGAAAAACTAGTTTTTGGACCATAACTTTAATTTTTATATTACACCTACCTTAGTTTATTACATATTTAGCTAGCCCTCGCCGAGGCGCTTCTAACGACACCACTCACGTGCGGATAGCTCGAAAAAATGTTGAAATGAAAAACTAGTTTTTGGACCATAACTTTAATTTTTATATTACACCTACCTTAGTTTATTACATATTTAGCTAGCCCTCGCCGAGGCGCTTCTAACGACACCACTCACGTGCGGATAGCTCGAAAAAATGTTGAAATGAAAAACTAGTTTTTGGACCATAACTTTAATTTTTATATTACACCTACCTTAGTTTATTACATATTTAGCTAGCCCTCGCCGAGGCGCTTCTAACGACACCACTCACGTGCGGATAGCTCGAAAAAATGTTGAAATGAAAAACTAGTTTTTGGACCATAACTTTAATTTTTATATTACACCTACCTTAGTTTATTACATATTTAGCTAGCCCTCGCCGAGGCGCTTCTAACGACACCACTCACGTGCGGATAGCTCGAAAAAATGTTGAAATGAAAAACTAGTTTTTGGACCATAACTTTAATTTTTATATTACACCTACCTTAGTTTATTACATATTTAGCTAGCCCTCGCCGAGGCGCTTCTAACGACACCACTCACGTGCGGATAGCTCGAAAAAATGTTGAAATGAAAAACTAGTTTTTGGACCATAACTTTAATTTTTATATTACACCTACCTTAGTTTATTACATATTTAGCTAGCCCTCGCCGAGGCGCTTCTAACGACACCACTCACGTGCGGATAGCTCGAAAAAATGTTGAAATGAAAAACTAGTTTTTGGACCATAACTTTAATTTTTATATTACACCTACCTTAGTTTATTACATATTTAGCTAGCCCTCGCCGAGGCGCTTCTAACGACACCACTCACGTGCGGATAGCTCGAAAAAATGTTGAAATGAAAAACTAGTTTTTGGACCATAACTTTAATTTTTATATTACACCTACCTTAGTTTATTACATATTTAGCTAGCCCTCGCCGAGGCGCTTCTAACGACACCACTCACGTGCGGATAGCTCGAAAAAATGTTGAAATGAAAAACTAGTTTTTGGACCATAACTTTAATTTTTATATTACACCTACCTTAGTTTATTACATATTTAGCTAGCCCTCGCCGAGGCGCTTCTAACGACACCACTCACGTGCGGATAGCTCGAAAAAATGTTGAAATGAAAAACTAGTTTTTGGACCATAACTTTAATTTTTATATTACACCTACCTTAGTTTATTACATATTTAGCTAGCCCTCGCCGAGGCGCTTCTAACGACACCACTCACGTGCGGATAGCTCGAAAAAATGTTGAAATGAAAAACTAGTTTTTGGACCATAACTTTAATTTTTATATTACACCTACCTTAGTTTATTACATATTTAGCTAGCCCTCGCCGAGGCGCTTCTAACGACACCACTCACGTGCGGATAGCTCGAAAAAATGTTGAAATGAAAAACTAGTTTTTGGACCATAACTTTAATTTTTATATTACACCTACCTTAGTTTATTACATATTTAGCTAGCCCTCGCCGAGGCGCTTCTAACGACACCACTCACGTGCGGATAGCTCGAAAAAATGTTGAAATGAAAAACTAGTTTTTGGACCATAACTTTAATTTTTATATTACACCTACCTTAGTTTATTACATATTTAGCTAGCCCTCGCCGAGGCGCTTCTAACGACACCACTCACGTGCGGATAGCTCGAAAAAATGTTGAAATGAAAAACTAGTTTTTGGACCATAACTTTAATTTTTATATTACACCTACCTTAGTTTATTACATATTTAGCTAGCCCTCGCCGAGGCGCTTCTAACGACACCACTCACGTGCGGATAGCTCGCAAAAAATGTTGAAATGAAAAACTAGTTTTTGGACCATAACTTTAATTTTTATATTACACCTACCTTAGTTTATTACATATTTAGCTAGCCCTCGCCGAGGCGCTTCTAACGACACCACTCACGTGCGGATAGCTCGAAAAAATGTTGAAATGAAAAACTAGTTTTTGGACCATAACTTTAATTTTTATATTACACCTACCTTAGTTTATTACATATTTAGCTAGCCCTCGCCGAGGCGCTTCTAACGACACCACTCACGTGCGGATAGCTCGAAAAAATGTTGAAATGAAAAACTAGTTTTTGGACCATAACTTTAATTTTTATATTACACCTACCTTAGTTTATTACATATTTAGCTAGCCCTCGCCGAGGCGCTTCTAACGACACCACTCACGTGCGGATAGCTCGAAAAAATGTTGAAATGAAAAACTAGTTTTTGGACCATAACTTTAATTTTTATATTACACCTACCTTAGTTTATTACATATTTAGCTAGCCCTCGCCGAGGCGCTTCTAACGACACCACTCACGTGCGGATAGCTCGAAAAAATGTTGAAATGAAAAACTAGTTTTTGGACCATAACTTTAATTTTTATATTACACCTACCTTAGTTTATTACATATTTACGTAGCCCTCGCAAAGGCGCTTCTAACGACACCACTCACGTGCGGATAGCTCGAAAAAATGTTGAAATGAAAAACTAGTTTTTGGACCATAACTTTAATTTTTATATTACACCTACCTTAGTTTATTACATATTTACGTAGCCCTCGCCGAGGCGCTTCTAACGACACCACTCACGTGCGGATAGCTCGAAAAAATGTTGAAATGAAAAACTAGTTTTTGGACCATAACTTTAATTTTTATATTACACCTACCTTAGTTTATTACATATTTAGCTAGCCCTCGCCGAGGCGCTTCTAACGACACCACTCACGTGCGGATAGCTCGAAAAAATGTTGAAATGAAAAACTAGTTTTTGGACCATAACTTTAATTTTTATATTACACCTACCTTAGTTTATTACATATTTAGCTAGCCCTCGCCGAGGCGCTTCTAACGACACCACTCACGTGCGGATAGCTCGAAAAAATGTTGAAATGAAAAACTAGTTTTTGGACCATAACTTTAATTTTTATATTACACCTACCTTAGTTTATTACATATTTAGCTAGCCCTCGCCGAGGCGCTTCTAACGACACCACTCACGTGCGGATAGCTCGAAAAAATGTTGAAATGAAAAACTAGTTTTTGGACCATAACTTTAATTTTTATATTACACCTACCTTAGTTTATTACATATTTAGCTAGCCCTCGCCGAGGCGCTTCTAACGACACCACTCACGTGCGGATAGCTCGAAAAAATGTTGAAATGAAAAACTAGTTTTTGGACCATAACTTTAATTTTTATATTACACCTACCTTAGTTTATTACATATTTAGCTAGCCCTCGCCGAGGCGCTTCTAACGACACCACTCACGTGCGGATAGCTCGAAAAAATGTTGAAATGAAAAACTAGTTTTTGGACCATAACTTTAATTTTTATATTACACCTACCTTAGTTTATTACATATTTAGCTAGCCCTCGCCGAGGCGCTTCTAACGACACCACTCACGTGCGGATAGCTCGAAAAAATGTTGAAATGAAAAACTAGTTTTTGGACCATAACTTTAATTTTTATATTACACCTACCTTAGTTTATTACATATTTAGCTAGCCCTCGCCGAGGCGCTTCTAACGACACCACTCACGTGCGGATAGCTCGAAAAAATGTTGAAATGAAAAACTAGTTTTTGGACCATAACTTTAATTTTTATATTACACCTACCTTAGTTTATTACATATTTACGTAGCCCTCGCCGAGGCGCTTCTAACGACACCACTCACGTGCGGATAGCTCGAAAAAATGTTGAAATGAAAAACTAGTTTTTGGACCATAACTTTAATTTTTATATTACACCTACCTTAGTTTATTACATATTTACGTAGCCCTCGCCGAGGCGCTTCTAACGACACCACTCACGTGCGGATAGCTCGAAAAAATGTTGAAATGAAAAACTAGTTTTTGGACCATAACTTTAATTTTTATATTACACCTACCTTAGTTTATTACATATTTACGTAGCCCTCGCCGAGGCGCTTCTAACGACACCACTCACGTGCGGATAGCTCGAAAAAATGTTGAAATGAAAAACTAGTTTTTGGACCATAACTTTAATTTTTATATTACACCTACCTTAGTTTATTACATATTTAGCTAGCCCTCGCCGAGGCGCTTCTAACGACACCACTCACGTGCGGATAGCTCGAAAAAATGTTGAAATGAAAAACTAGTTTTTGGACCATAACATTAATTTTTATATTACACCTACCTTAGTTTATTACATATTTACGTAGCCCTTGCCGAGGCGCTTCTAACGACACACCTCACGTGCGGATAGCTCGAAAAAATGTTGAAATGAAAAACTAGTTTTTGGACCATAACTTTAATTTTTATATTACACCTACCTTAGTTTATTACATATTTACGTAGCCCTCGCAAAGGCGCTTCTAACGACACCACTCACGTGCGGATAGCTCGAAAAAATGTTGAAATGAAAAACTAGTTTTTGGACCATAACTTTAATTTTTATATTACACCAACCTTAGTTTATTACATATTTACGTAGCCCTCGCCGAGGCGCTTCTAACGACACCACTCACGTGCGGATAGCTCGAAAAAATGTTGAAATGAAAAACTAGTTTTTGGACCATAACTTTAATTTTTATATTACCCCTACCTTAGTTTATTACATATTTACGTAGCCCTCGCCGAGGCGCTTCTAACGACACCACTCACGTGCGGATAGCTCGAAAAAATGTTGAAATGAAAAACTAGTTTTTGGACCATAACTTTAATTTTTATATTACACCTACCTTAGTTTATTACATATTTACGTAGCCCTTGCCGAGGCGCTTCTAACGACACCACTCACGTGCGGATAGCTCGAAAAAATGTTGAAATGAAAAACTAGTTTTTGGACCATAACTTTAATTTTTATATTACACCTACCTTAGTTTATTACATATTTACGTAGCCCTCGCCGAGGCGCTTTTAACGACACCACTCACGTGCGGATAGCTCGAAAAAATTTTGAAATGAAAAACTAGTTTTTGGACCATAACTTTAATTTTTATATTACACCTACCTTAGTTTATTACATATTTACGTAGCCCTCGCCGAGGCGCTTCTAACGACACCACTCACGTGCGGATAGCTCGAAAAAATGTTGAAATGAAAAACTAGTTTTTGGACCATAACTTTAATTTTTATATTACACCTACCTTAGTTTATTACATAGTTAGCTAGCCCTCGCCGAGGCGCTTCTAACGACACCACTCACGTGCGGATAGCTCGAAAAAATGTTGAAATGAAAAACTAGTTTTTGGACCATAACTTTAATTTTTATATTACACCTACCTTAGTTTATTACATATTTAGCTAGCCCTCGCCGAGGCGCTTCTAACGACACCACTCACGTGCGGATAGCTCGAAAAAATGTTGAAATGAAAAACTAGTTTTTGGACCATAACTTTAATTTTTATATTACACCTACCTTAGTTTATTACATATTTAGCTAGCCCTCGCCGAGGCGCTTCTAACGACACCACTCACGTGCGGATAGCTCGAAAAAATGTTGAAATGAAAAACTAGTTTTTGGACCATAACTTTAATTTTTATATTACACCTACCTTAGTTTATTACATATTTAGCTAGCCCTCGCCGAGGCGCTTCTAACGACACCACTCACGTGCGGATAGCTCGCAAAAAATGTTGAAATGAAAAACTAGTTTTTGGACCATAACTTTAATTTTTATATTACACCTACCTTAGTTTATTACATATTTAGCTAGCCCTCGCCGAGGCGCTTCTAACGACACCACTCACGTGCGGATAGCTCGAAAAAATGTTGAAATGAAAAACTAGTTTTTGGACCATAACTTTAATTTTTATATTACACCTACCTTAGTTTATTACATATTTAGCTAGCCCTCGCCGAGGCGCTTCTAACGACACCACTCACGTGCGGATAGCTCGAAAAAATGTTGAAATGAAAAACTAGTTTTTGGACCATAACTTTAATTTTTATATTACACCTACCTTAGTTTATTACATATTTAGCTAGCCCTCGCCGAGGCGCTTCTAACGACACCACTCACGTGCGGATAGCTCGAAAAAATGTTGAAATGAAAAACTAGTTTTTGGACCATAACTTTAATTTTTATATTACACCTACCTTAGTTTATTACATATTTACGTAGCCCTCGCCGAGGCGCTTCTAACGACACCACTCACGTGCGGATAGCTCGAAAAAATGTTGAAATGAAAAACTAGTTTTTGGACCATAACTTTAATTTTTATATTACACCTACCTTAGTTTATTACATATTTACGTAGCCCTCGCCGAGGCGCTTCTAACGACACCACTCACGTGCGGATAGCTCGAAAAAATGTTGAAATGAAAAACTAGTTTTTGGACCATAACTTTAATTTTTATATTACACCTACCTTAGTTTATTACATATTTAGCTAGCCCTCGCCGAGGCGCTTCTAACGACACCACTCACGTGCGGATAGCTCGAAAAAATGTTGAAATGAAAAACTAGTTTTTGGACCATAACATTAATTTTTATATTACACCTACCTTAGTTTATTACATATTTACGTAGCCCTTGCCGAGGCGCTTCTAACGACACACCTCACGTGCGGATAGCTCGAAAAAATGTTGAAATGAAAAACTAGTTTTTGGACCATAACTTTAATTTTTATATTACACCTACCTTAGTTTATTACATATTTACGTAGCCCTCGCAAAGGCGCTTCTAACGACACCACTCACGTGCGGATAGCTCGAAAAAATGTTGAAATGAAAAACTAGTTTTTGGATCATAACTTTAATTTTTATATTACACCAACCTTAGTTTATTACATATTTACGTAGCCCTCGCCGAGGCGCTTCTAACGACACCACTCACGTGCGGATAGCTCGAAAAAATGTTGAAATGAAAAACTAGTTTTTGGACCATAACTTTAATTTTTATATTACCCCTACCTTAGTTTATTACATATTTACGTAGCCCTCGCCGAGGCGCTTCTAACGACACCACTCACGTGCGGATAGCTCGAAAAAATGTTGAAATGAAAAACTAGTTTTTGGACCATAACTTTAATTTTTATATTACACCTACCTTAGTTTATTACATATTTACGTAGCCCTCGCCGAGGCGCTTCTAACGACACCACTCACGTGCGGATAGCTCGAAAAAATGTTGAAATGAAAAACTAGTTTTTGGACCATAACTTTAATTTTTATATTACACCTACCTTAGTTTATTACATATTTACGTAGCCCTCGCCGAGGCGCTTTTAACGACACCACTCACGTGCGGATAGCTCGAAAAAATTTTGAAATGAAAAACTAGTTTTTGGACCATAACTTTAATTTTTATATTACACCTACCTTAGTTTATTACATATTTACGTAGCCCTCGCCGAGGCGCTTCTAACGACACCACTCACGTGCGGATAGCTCGAAAAAATGTTGAAATGAAAAACTAGTTTTTGGACCATAACTTTAATTTTTATATTACACCTACCTTAGTTTATTACATAGTTAGCTAGCCCTCGCCGAGGCGCTTCTAACGACACCACTCACGTGCGGATAGCTCGAAAAAATGTTGAAATGAAAAACTATTTTCTGGACCATAACTTTAATTTTTATATTCTACCTACCTTAGTTTATTACATATTTAGCTAGCCCTCGCCGAGGCGCTTCTAACGACACCACTCACGTGCGGATAGCTCGAAAAAATTTTGAAATGAAAAACTAGTTTTTGGACCATAACTTTAATTTTTATATTACACCTACCTTAGTTTATTACATATTTAGCTAGCCCTCGCCGAGGCGCTTCTAACGACACCACTCACGTGCGGATAGCTCGAAAAAATGTTGAAATGAAAAACTAGTTTTTGGACCATAACTTTAATTTTTATATTACACCTACCTTAGTTTATTACATATTTAGCTAGCCCTCGCCGAGGCGCTTCTAACGACACCACTCACGTGCGGATAGCTCGAAAAAATGTTGAAATGAAAAACTAGTTTTTGGACCATAACTTTAATTTTTATATTACACCTACCTTAGTTTATTACATATTTACGTAGCCCTCGCCGAGGCGCTTCTAACGACACCACTCACGTGCGGATAGCTCGAAAAAATGTTGAAATGAAAAACTAGTTTTTGGACCATAACTTTAATTTTTATATTACACCTACCTTAGTTTATTACATATTTACGTAGCCCTCACCGAGGCGCTTCTAACGACACCACTCACGTGCGGATAGCTCGAAAAAATGTTGAAATGAAAAACTAGTTTTTGGACCATAACTTTAATTTTTATATTACACTTACCTTAGTTTATTACATATTTACGTAGCCCTCGCCGAGGCGCTTCCAACGACACCACTCACGTGCGGATAGCTCGAAAAAATGTTGAAATGAAAAACTAGTTTTTGGACCATAACTTTAATTTTTATATTACACCTACCTTAGTTTATTACATATTTACGTAGCCCTCGCCGAGGCGCTTCTAACGACACCACTCACGTGCGGATAGCTCGAAAAAATGTTGAAATGAAAAACTAGTTTTTGGACCATAACTTTAATTTTTATATTACCCCTACCTTAGTTTATTACATATTTACGTAGCCCTCGCCGAGGCGCTTCTAACGACACCACTCACGTGCGGATAGCTCGAAAAAATGTTGAAATGAAAAACTAGTTTTTGGACCATAACTTTAATTTTTATATTACACCTACCTTAGTTTATTACATATTTAGCTAGCCCTCGCCGAGGCGCTTCTAACGACACCACTCACGTGCGGATAGCTCGAAAAAATGTTGAAATGAAAAACTAGTTTTTGGACCATAACTTTAATTTTTATATTACACCTACCTTAGTTTATTACATATTTACGTAGCCCTCGCCGAGGCGCTTCTAACGACACCACTCACGTGCGGATAGCTCGAAAAAATGTTGAAATGAAAAACTAGTTTTTGGACCATAACTTTAATTTTTATATTACACCTACCTTAGTTTATTACATATTTAGCTAGCCCTCGCCGAGGCGCTTCTAACGACACCACTCACGTGCGGATAGCTCGAAAAAATGTTGAAATGAAAAACTAGTTTTTGGACCATAACTTTAATTTTTATATTACACCTACCTTAGTTTATTACATATTTACGTAGCCCTCGCCGAGGCGCTTCTAACGACACCACTCACGTGCGGATAGCTCGAAAAAATGTTGAAATGAAAAACTAGTTTTTGGACCATAACTTTAATTTTTATATTACACCTACCTTAGTTTATTACATATTTACGTAGCCCTCGCCGAGGCGCTTCTAACGACACCACTCACGTGCGGATAGCTCGAAAAAATGTTGAAATGAAAAACTAGTTTTTGGACCATAACTTTAATTTTTATATTACACCTACCTTAGTTTATTACATATTTAGCTAGCCCTCGCCGAGGCGCTTCTAACGACACCACTCACGTGCGGATAGCTCGAAAAAATGTTGAAATGAAAAACTAGTTTTTGGACCATAACTTTAATTTTTATATTACACCTACCTTAGTTTATTACATATTTAGCTAGCCCTCGCCGAGGCGCTTCTAACGACACCACTCACTTGCGGATAGCTCGAAAAAATGTTGAAATGAAAAACTAGTTTTTGGACCATAACTTTAATTTTTATATTACACCTACCTTAAATTATTACATATTTAGCTAGCCCTCGCCGAGGCGCTTCTAACGACACCACTCACGTGCGGATAGTTAGAAAAAATGTTGAAATGAAAAACTAGTTTTTGGACCATAACTTTAATTTTTATATTACACCTACCTTAGTTTATTACATATTTAGCTAGCCCTCGCCGAGGCGCTTCTAACGACACCACTCACGTGCGGATAGCTCGAAAAAATGTTGAAATGAAAAACTAGTTTTTGGACCATAACTTTAATTTTTATATTACACCTACCTTAGTTTATTACATATTTAGCTAGCCCTCGCCGAGGCGCTTCTAACGACACCACTCACGTGCGGATAGCTCGAAAAAATGTTGAAATGAAAAACTAGTTTTTGGACCATAACTTTAATTTTTATATTACACCTACCTTAGTTTATTACATATTTACGTAGCCCTCGCCGAGGCGCTTCTAACGACACCACTCACGTGCGGATAGCTCGAAAAAATGTTGAAATGAAAAACTAGTTTTTGGACCATAACTTTAATTTTTATATTACACCTACCTTAGTTTATTACATATTTACGTAGCCCTCGCCGAGGCGCTTCTAACGACACCACTCACGTGCGGATAGCTCGAAAAAATGTTGAAATGAAAAACTAGTTTTTGGACCATAACTTTAATTTTTATATTACACCTACCTTAGTTTATTACATATTTAGCTAGCCCTCGCCGAGGCGCTTCTAACGACACCACTCACGTGCGGATAGCTCGAAAAAATGTTGAAATGAAAAACTAGTTTTTGGACCATAACTTTAATTTTTATAATTCACCTACCTTAGTTTATTACATATTTAGCTAGCCCTCGCCGAGGCGCTTCTAACGACACCACTCACTTGCGGATAGCTCGAAAAAATGTTGAAATGAAAAACTAGTTTTTGGACCATAACTTTAATTTTTATATTACACCTACCTTAAATTATTACATATTTAGCTAGCCCTCGCCGAGGCGCTTCTAACGACACCACTCACGTGCGGATAGTTAGAAAAAATGTTGAAATGAAAAACTAGTTTTTGGACCATAACTTTAATTTTTATATTACACCTACCTTAGTTTATTACATATTTAGCTAGCCCTCGCCGAGGCGCTTCTAACGACACCACTCACGTGCGGATAGCTCGAAAAAATGTTGAAATGAAAAACTAGTTTTTGGACCATAACTTTAATTTTTATATTACACCTACCTTAGTTTATTACATATTTAGCTAGCCCTCGCCGAGGCGCTTCTAACGACACCACTCACGTGCGGATAGCTCGAAAAAATGTTGAAATGAAAAACTAGTTTTTGGACCATAACTTTAATTTTTATATTACACCTACCTTAGTTTATTACATATTTACGTAGCCCTCGCCGAGGCGCTTCTAACGACACCACTCACGTGCGGATAGCTCGAAAAAATGTTGAAATGAAAAACTAGTTTTTGGACCATAACTTTAATTTTTATATTACACCTACCTTAAATTATTACATATTTAGCTAGCCCTCGCCGAGGCGCTTCTAACGACACCACTCACGTGCGGATAGCTCGAAAAAATGTTGAAATGAAAAACTAGTTTTTGGACCATAACTTTAATTTTTATATTACACCTACCTTAGTTTATTACATATTTAGCTAGCCCTCGCCGAGGCGCTTCTAACGACACCACTCACGTGCGGATAGCTCGAAAAAATGTTGAAATGAAAAACTAGTTTTTGGACCATAACTTTAATTTTTATATTACACCTACCTTAGTTTATTACATATTTAGCTAGCCCTCGCCGAGGCGCTTCTAACGACACCACTCACGTGCGGATAGCTCGAAAAAATGTTGAAATGAAAAACTAGTTTTTGGACCATAACTTTAATTTTTATATTACACCTACCTTAGTTTATTACATATTTAGCTAGCCCTCGCCGAGGCGCTTCTAACGACACAACTCACGTGCGGATAGCTCGAAAAAATGTTGAAATGAAAAACTAGTTTTTGGACCATAACTTTAATTTTTATATTACACCTACCTTAGTTTATTACATATTTAGCTAGCCCTCGCCGAGGCGCTTCTAACGACACCACTCACGTGCGGATAGCTCGAAAAAATGTTGAAATGAAAAACTAGTTTTTGGACCATAACTTTAATTTTTATATTACACCTACCTTAGTTTATTACATATTTACGTAGCCCTCGCCGAGGCGCTTCTAACGACACCACTCACGTGCGGATAGCTCGAAAAAATGTTGAAATGAAAAACTAGTTTTTGGACCATAACTTTAATTTTTATATTACCCCTACCTTAAATTATTACATATTTAGCTAGCCCTCGCCGAGGCGCTTCTAACGACACCACTCACGTGCGGATAGCTCGAAAAAATGTTGAAATGAAAAACTAGTTTTTGGACCATAACTTTAATTTTTATATTACACCTACCTTAGTTTATTACATATTTAGCTAGCCCTCGCCGAGGCGCTTCTAACGACACAACTCACGTGCGGATAGCTCGAAAAAATGTTGAAATGAAAAACTAGTTTTTGGACCATAACTTTAATTTTTATATTACACCTACCTTAGTTTATTACATATTTAGCTAGCCCTCGCCGAGGCGCTTCTAACGACACCACTCACGTGCGGATAGCTCGAAAAAATGTTGAAATGAAAAACTAGTTTTTGGACCATAACTTTAATTTTTATATTACACCTACCTTAGTTTATTACATATTTACGTAGCCCTCGCCGAGGCGCTTCTAACGACACCACTCACGTGCGGATAGCTCGAAAAAATGTTGAAATGAAAAACTAGTTTTTGGACCATAACTTTAATTTTTATATTACCCCTACCTTAGTTTATTACATATTTACGTAGCCCTCGCCGAGGCGCTTCTAACGACACCACTCACGTGCGGATAGCTCGAAAAAATGTTGAAATGAAAAACTAGTTTTTGGACCATAACTTTAATTTTTATATTACACCTACCTTAGTTTATTACATATTTAGCTAGCCCTCGCCGAGGCGCTTCTAACGACACCACTCACGTGCGGATAGCTCGAAAAAATGTTGAAATGAAAAACTAGTTTTTGGACCATAACTTTAATTTTTATATTACACCTACCTTAGTTTATTACATATTTAGCTAGCCCTCGCCGAGGCGCTTCTAACGACACCACTCACGTGCGGATAGCTCGAAAAAATGTTGAAATGAAAAACTAGTTTTTGGACCATAACTTTAATTTTTATATTACACCTACCTTAGTTTATTACATATTTAGCTAGCCCTCGCCGAGGCGCTTCTAACGACACCACTCACGTGCGGATAGCTCGAAAAAATTTTGAAATGAAAAACTAGTTTTTGGACCATAACTTTAATTTTTATATTACACCTACCTTAGTTTATTACATATTTACGTAGCCCTCGCCGAGGCGCTTCTAACGACACCACTCACGTGCGGATAGCTCGAAAAAATGTTGAAATGAAAAACTAGTTTTTGGACCATAACTTTAATTTTTATATTACACCTACCTTAGTTTATTACATATTTACGTAGCCCTCGCCGAGGCGCTTCTAACGACACCACTCACGTGCGGATAGCTCGAAAAAATGTTGAAATGAAAAACTAGTTTTTGGACCATAACTTTAATTTTTATATTACACCTACCTTAGTTTATTACATATTTACGTAGCCCTCGCCGAGGCGCTTCTAACGACACCACTCACGTGTGGATAGCTCGAAAAAATGTTGAAATGAAAAACTAGTTTTTGGACCATAACTTTAATTTTTATATTACACCTACCTTAGTTTATTACATATTTACGTAGCCCTCGCCGAGGCGCTTCTAACGACACCACTCACGTGCGGATAGCTCGAAAAAATGTTGAAATGAAAAACTAGTTTTTGGACCATAACTTTAATTTTTATATTACACCTACCTTAGTTTATTACATATTTACGTAGCCCTCGCCGAGGCGCTTCTAACGACACCACTCACGTGCGGATAGCTCGAAAAAATGTTGAAATGAAAAACTAGTTTTTGGACCATAACTTTAATTTTTATATTACACCTACCTTAGTTTATTACATATTTACGTAGCCCTCGCCGAGGCGCTTCTAACGACACCACTCACGTGCGGAAAGCTCGAAAAAATGTTGAAATGAAAAACTAGTTTTTGGACCATAACTTTAATTTTTATATTACACCTACCTTAGTTTATTACATATTTACGTAGCCCTCGCCGAGGCGCTTCTAACGACACCACTCACGTGCGGATAGCTCGAAAAAATGTTGAAATGAAAAACTAGTTTTTGGACCATAACTTTAATTTTTATATTACACCTACCTTAGTTTATTACATATTTACGTAGCCCTCGCCGAGGCGCTTCTAACGACACCACTCACGTGCGGATAGCTCGAAAAAATGTTGAAATGAAAAACTAGTTTTTGGACCATAACTTTAATTTTTATATTACACCTACCTTAGTTTATTACATATTTACGTAGCCCTCGCCGAGGCGCTTCTAACGACACCACTCACGTGCGGATAGCTCGAAAAATAGTTGAAATGAAAAACTAGTTTTTGGACCATAACTTTAATTTTTATATTACACCTACCTTAGTTTATTACATATTTACGTAGCCCTCGCCGAGGCGCTTCTAACGACACCACTCACGTGCGGATAGCTCGAAAAAATGTTGAAATGAAAAACTAGTTTTTGGACCATAACTTTAATTTTTATATTACACCTACCTTAGTTTATTACATATTTACGTAGCCCTCGCCGAGGCGCTTCTAACGACACCACTCACGTGCGGATAGCTCGAAAAAATGTTGAAATGAAAAACTAGTTTTTGGACCATAACTTTAATTTTTATATTACACCTACCTTAGTTTATTACATATTTACGTAGCCCTCGCCGAGGCGCTTCTAACGACACCACTCACGTGCGGATAGCTCGAAAAAATGTTGAAATGAAAAACTAGTTTTTGGACCATAACTTTAATTTTTATATTACACCTACCTTAGTTTATTACATATTTAGCTAGCCCTCGCCGAGGCGCTTCTAACGACACCACTCACGTGCGGATAGCTCGAAAAAATGTTGAAATGAAAAACTAGTTTTTGGACCATAACTTTAATTTTTATATTACACCTACCTTAGTTTATTACATATTTACGTAGCCCTCGCCGAGGCGCTTCTAACGACACCACTCACGTGCGGATAGCTCGAAAAAATGTTGAAATGAAAAACTAGTTTTTGGACCATAACTTTAATTTTTATATTACACCTACCTTAGTTTATTACATATTTACGTAGCCCTCGCCGAGGCGCTTCTAACGACACCACTCACGTGCGGATAGCTCGAAAAAATGTTGAAATGAAAAACTAGTTTTTGGACCATAACTTTAATTTTTATATTACACCTACCTTAGTTTATTACATATTTACGTAGCCCTCGCCGAGGCGCTTCTAACGACACCACTCACGTGCGGATAGCTCGAAAAAATGTTGAAATGAAAAACTAGTTTTTGGACCATAACTTTAATTTTTATATTACACCTACCTTAGTTTATTACATATTTACGTAGCCCTCGCCGAGGCGCTTCTAACGACACCACTCACGTGCGGATAGCTCGAAAAAATGTTGAAATGAAAAACTAGTTTTTGGACCATAACTTTAATTTTTATATTACACCTACCTTAGTTTATTACATATTTACGTAGCCCTCGCCGAGGCGCTTCTAACGACACCACTCACGTGCGGATAGCTCGAAAAAATGTTGAAATGAAAAACTAGTTTTTGGACCATAACTTTAATTTTTATATTACACCTACCTTAGTTTATTACATATTTACGTAGCCCTCGCCGAGGCGCTTCTAACGACACCACTCACGTGCGGATAGCTCGAAAAAATGTTGAAATGAAAAACTAGTTTTTGGACCATAACTTTAATTTTTATATTACACCTACCTTAGTTTATTACATATTTACGTAGCCCTCGCCGAGGCGCTTCTAACGACACCACTCACGTGCGGATAGCTCGAAAAATAGTTGAAATGAAAAACTAGTTTTTGGACCATAACTTTAATTTTTATATTACACCTACCTTAGTTTATTACATATTTACGTAGCCCTCGCCGAGGCGCTTCTAACGACACCACTCACGTGCGGATAGCTCGAAAAAATGTTGAAATGAAAAACTAGTTTTTGGACCATAACTTTAATTTTTATATTACACCTACCTTAGTTTATTACATATTTACGTAGCCCTCGCCGAGGCGCTTCTAACGACACCACTCACGTGCGGATAGCTCGAAAAAATGTTGAAATGAAAAACTAGTTTTTGGACCATAACTTTAATTTTTATATTACACCTACCTTAGTTTATTACATATTTACGTAGCCCTCGCCGAGGCGCTTCTAACGACACCACTCACGTGCGGATAGCTCGAAAAAATGTTGAAATGAAAAACTAGTTTTTGGACCATAACTTTAATTTTTATATTACACCTACCTTAGTTTATTACATATTTACGTAGCCCTCGCCGAGGCGCTTCTAACGACACCACTCACGTGCGGATAGCTCGAAAAAATGTTGAAATGAAAAACTAGTTTTTGGACCATAACTTTAATTTTTATATTACACCTACCTTAGTTTATTACATATTTACGTAGCCCTCGCCGAGGCGCTTCTAACGACACCACTCACGTGCGGATAGCTCGAAAAAATGTTGAAATGAAAAACTAGTTTTTGGACCATAACTTTAATTTTTATATTACACCTACCTTAGTTTATTACATATTTACGTAGCCCTCGCCGAGGCGCTTCTAACGACACCACTCACGTGCGGATAGCTCGAAAAAATGTTGAAATGAAAAACTAGTTTTTGGACCATAACTTTAATTTTTATATTACACCTACCTTAGTTTATTACATATTTAGCTAGCCCTCGCCGAGGCGCTTCTAACGACACCACTCACGTGCGGATAGCTCGAAAAAATGTTGAAATGAAAAACTAGTTTTTTGGACCATAACTTTAATTTATATATTACACCTACCTTAGTTTATTACATATTTAGCTAGCCCTCGCCGAGGCGCTTCTAACGACACCACTCACGTGCGGATAGCTCGAAAAAATGTTGAAATGAAAAACTAGTTTTTGGACCATAACATTAATTTTTATATTACACCTACCTTAGTTTATTACATATTTACGTAGCCCTCGCCGAGGCGCTTCTAACGACACCACTCACGTGCGGATAGCTCGAAAAAATGTTGAAATGAAAAACTAGTTTTTGGACCATAACTTTAATTTTTATATTACACCTACCTTAGTTTATTACATATTTACGTAGCCCTCGCAAAGGCGCTTCTAACGACACCACTCACGTGCGGATAGCTCGAAAAAATGTTGAAATGAAAAACTAGTTTTTGGACCATAACTTTAATTTTTATATTACACCAACCTTAGTTTATTACATATTTACGTAGCCCTCGCCGAGGCGCTTCTAACGACACCACTCACGTGCGGATAGCTCGAAAAAATGTTGAAATGAAAAACTAGTTTTTGGACCATAACTTTAATTTTTATATTACCCCTACCTTAGTTTATTACATATTTACGTAGCCCTCGCCGAGGCGCTTCTAACGACACCACTCACGTGCGGATAGCTCGAAAAAATGTTGAAATGAAAAACTAGTTTTTGGACCATAACTTTAATTTTTATATTACACCTACCTTAGTTTATTACATATTTACGTAGCCCTCGCCGAGGCGCTTCTAACGACACCACTCACGTGCGGATAGCTCGAAAAAATGTTGAAATGAAAAACTAGTTTTTGGACCATAACTTTAATTTTTATATTACACCTACCTTAGTTTATTACATATTTACGTAGCCCTCGCCGAGGCGCTTCTAACGACACTACTCACGTGCGGATAGCTCGAAAAAATGTT